>OU015743.1:150615166-150649005 GCA_907169655.1 Acomys percivali
TGTGTGTATCAGCCATATTCTGATGGAAAACAAATAGTCATCTTACAGGATTTAATTAAATTTATTGAGGCAAAGAGCTATTTAGGAAGGTATGAGCAATGAAGTATGCAGACACTAACCCTTGTGGTAAGATGCTAGGACTCTTGACAAAGCCAGGAGGAAATGCAGTACCAGTGCCTGATAACAGCCGGGGCTAGAGAGAGAGAACATTCAACATTTTGAAGCTGCCATGTCAGTTGGGAAAAATGTGGAATGGTGGGAGAAAAAAGAGGAATGATTGCACTACAGATCTCACAGACAAGTTTAGGTAGTAATAGATCTATGTATTGCACATCAAGTCTGGCAGTAATACCACAAGAGCAGTTAACTAGCGCACGGAATGGATCTGGTATGAAAACCAGGCCAACGGAACAAGAGCTGTATGTGACATAATGTCATTTTATCCAACTAAAAAAGAACAAAAACCATAATGTCCCCACAATGAAGCAAATAACATGTTTTATTAAGGTGACGTCTTCAGCCTATGATAAGACAGTGAATCAAACCCCACTGTTTATGGTATTCATTCTACTATCAGAATGAATATTTATTGTGCCAGCCAATGCTTGTTAGTGTCGGAAAAGTCTACTTAACCAGACAGTCAGATTCCATGTTGTCATTACAAGTACAGGACCAAACATTAGAAAACAAACAATAAAAGTGATTAAAGAGAGAAGGAATACTTCAGATAGTGACAAGCTCAGCAAAGACATCACAACATGGCCATCCCCTTGAGAGTGACCCTGAGGGGAGACCTACTACCTGGAATTAGAATGTGCAGAAATGATATTCAGAGGAAGTAATATATATGAAGAGTATGAAGACTTTACAATGAGGATAAGTATGATTGACAGGGCTTCAGAAGAGAAGCGAGCAACCCAAAGGCTTGAGGTGGAAGTGAGATCAGTGGGGATTATGCACAGTGCAGAGGTTGTAATGATAAAGCCAAGTTCAGTCAGTGTTGGGAAAAGAGACAGAGGAGATGGGGTTTAGGCAACATAAGGCTTTGTGAGGAATTTTGATTGTCTTCAGGGGACAATGTAATTTCTTTGGAAGATTGTGAACACTGTTGTCTACATTTTTAAAATATATCTTTGTGGATGAAGAATGAGTTAGAAATGAGCAAGAGAGGCAGGATCATAGCAATGGATATGGTATATCTGAGACATGTTTTTAGTTAGATATTTGGCATTTGTAATCAGAGAAGGAGGAAAGAGTGAAAACAATCATTGAAGTTTTGCCTATATAATTTGATGTCATGGTCTTTTATTAAGACGAGGAACCTAAAGCAAGGGATGGATGAGAAAAATGTAAAGTTTAACTTGTACATTTTGTGTGCAATTGCTCAATCTGTATCAGTGGTTCTCAGTTTTCCTAATGCTACGACCCTTTAATACAGTTCTTTATGTTGTGGTGACCCCAAACCAGATTGCTACTTCATAACTGTAGTTTTGCAACTGTTATGAATCATAGTGTAAATAGCTATGTTTTTCAAAGGTCTGTGGAGACCCATGTGAAAAAGTCATTCAATTGCCCAAAAGTGTCACTACCCATAGGTTGAGAAACACTGTTTTATATTCATTGGTGTGTTCTATATAGATGGAGAAGTTAGTGATACTCAGAAAATCTATTGATGCACTTAGATGCACTATGACTCAGATGACATTGCATACAGTGAGCACAGAGATATACCTTTTTTATAGATAGAATCCATTCATGTGTTTAAAGTTGAACAGATACAGAAGAAATATATGTTTCTGTTCATGTTTATAGCTTTTGAGCCAACAATTTTAAAGTTTATTTAATCAAAGCAGTCTTTTCTAAGTAAAATCCTATGAAGAAAACACAATATAAAACATTGATTGTGTAGTCATTAAATCAAATGATTGCTATGTGGAGGCATATTATAACATTCTCAATAATTTTAGATATGTAATAACTCTCCAATAAGTCAGTAGATAAAACATTTGTGGTAGAATGGTCATAACTGAAGTTCTAGGGCCACAGAGGCAGAAAGATGGTGAGTTTGGGCCAACCTAAATGAGAGAGAGAGAGAGAGAGAGAGAGAGAGAGAGAGAGAGAGAGAGAGAGAGAGAGAGAGAATTGCCTTTTTTGAAATAGAAAGTAGGTGATCCTATACCAAACCCTGCCTGTTATTAGCTCTTCCATAGATTTACAACTCTTCCCCAGAACAAGCTTCAAAACTCTCGCCCTTGATAAATAGTTTTAAAATACAAGTGATATACTAATAAATTATGATAAAGAGTCTTGCACAATCAAACACTGAGGGAAATAATTTATAACTGTTATCAGTATTTATGATAAGCTCAAATCATGGCTGCCATTCCCAGCCTTATTATGTAAGTGGAACGTCTGTGGGATGCAGGTCATGTAACTGGCTCAAGTTCAAATGTCTGGTAACTGGAGGATCTGTTATGCAATTTCAGATTGACTTCACGTTAATAACCACATTAACTAGAGACGATGACATTTAAATTAACTTATAAGGTATGAACCACAAATTCAATCAGATTTCTGTTTCAGACGAGCACTTTTCAGTTCAAAAGAGTAGGGATGCTAGTCCCATATGTACATTTTGTTACGCCATAGCCTTCTCCACATGGTGTTCCTATAGTTACAAAGTTTTACTCTTTTTCGTTTTATTTACAAATTTTAGAGCTGGAAATAAATTTTAACTGCATTAACAGTGATTGGCATTTATTCCTAACCTAGTGACAGCAGAATATCGAAGTTCAAAGAAATGATTAATTAATTCAGTAGTGCAAAAACCACGTATAGTAACACCAATTCAAAAGCATTTGTAACAGGTTATTTTTTTCTTGACTAGACTATTATCACTTTATGTTAGCTGAGATTTATGTCTAAAGCATACAAAACTTTGATCTTGATATTTTTTAATAGATCAAAGTTTCACATGTCACACTACTTTACAAGGTCTCCATACAACACGTATTGTTCTCAAGTATTAAACTAACACAAAAGAAGAGCTCTTCTCATGTTAGAAAAGGCAACTTAGATTTGTGACTCCTTCAACACCCACAGTGGGAAAAAAATAAACAAGTAATTGAGAAAAGTGAAACTGGTAGCCAACATAATTCTCCTTTCTCCTTTTCTCCTTAACCACTTACTCATAAGTTACAAGAAACCTGCTCTTTATTTGGTGTGTGTGTGTGTGTGTGTGTGTATGTGTGTGTGTGTGTGTGTGTGTGTGTGTGTGCGTGCGCATGTGTGTGTGTGCGTGTGCATGTGTGTGTGTGTGTGTGTGCGTGTGTAGTTTTGTTTTGTTTTCCTAGAAAAAAAATTGTAGATAAGAAGGGATGTCAAGGCTATTTTACATCGTCTTTTTATTCTTTCTAATGTTGATCGTTAAATGATGCAAAACATATATTATTATCTTTTTAACTGAGGCTCAATTCATGTGTAAGACATCCAAGCAAGCACTGGGAACACCCTGTCACTTTATCCATACAGTTTCAGCCAGCAGAATGTTTTTTAAAGTCTCATTATTCGAGCAGAAAAACTTTAATTCTTCAGTTGTTAAATGAGGTAGAGAACTTTTCAACTGAAATAATTCATTTTGACTCTTTGGCTACTGATAACTAAAACATAATTGTACATAAAAGGGTCCTTTCTAATCTAAGTGATGTGTCCGCATGACTCCTTCTTTCCCTCCTTCCATCTTCTCTCTTTTATTTTTACTTCTATATGAATGGTGTTGGGTTTTGTACTAGCTACAGAGGACAAGTGGCTGAGCTGCCTGTTTAGCATATCAAAGCCGACCTAACCTCCAGGTTCTCCTAGCATCCCTCAGACTCTACCTGTTACATGGTGTAGCTGGCATACCCTGCCCTCTGCCCTTCCCTCCACAAGAAGCTCTTCCCTATATAATCCAGACAGTGTGGGCTCTCCTCTATGTCTCCTTCTCTCTTTCTTTCTCTCTGCCTGCACATTCTTTTTTTCCTCCCTCCCTTCTCTGTCTCCCAGTCTGTATGGTGCCTGACTTCCCTGACCTCTGACTTACAGCCAGTGAACCCACCTAAGAATTGCCCCCAATAAACCTGCCTTCGTACTTCAGTTTAGATTGAGTTGGCTCATTTCATCAACAGAGACTATGTATTGATTGGAAGGGACTCTAATTCTGTCAGCAGCCTTTATAGCAAATGCTAATTGTGCCACAACTTATGCTTCTGGGCTGAGGAGCTTCTCCTCTTCCTCATACCCATGTCTCCATGATTTCTCTCTTTCTACGCTGCCTTGATTTACCCCTGTGACATCTTTACCGCTTAATCTTATAAAAAAACAACAAGAAGAAGAACAACGGCCAGAATCTTGAGAACAAAGGCCATTTTTGTGACGCTTCATTGGCTATTCTGGGAATTGTACTAGAAACTTATTTATTTATTTAGTTTTGGTGCATGATATGAGACTTTGTGTAGGGTTGACTTTAAAGGTGATGCAATGGGTTTATCTTGTGGCAGAGCTTATGAAGCACACTGAGATTGTGGTATGGATATCAGTGTCTGCTTTTAGCCAGTTGTACACTGAGAAAAATTAGGAAAAAATGGAAAGATTTGAAAAAATATGTACTTTTTCCAGGAATTAAACGAAAGTTTAAGGAAAATATGAACTCTAAAGACTTCAGTGCCATGAAAATAAGTCAAAGCAGAGCAAAATGGTTCAGAGGATAATGGTGCTTCCAGCCCATCTTTCTTATCTGAGTTCTATCCCCAGAAGAGGGTGGAAAGAAAGAAATGACTTTTGAAGTTATCCTTTCACTTGGATACATCCACCAGCACACATACACACATATTTCAAAGTAAGTCAAGCTGTTCTTTGTACCAGGACAACAGAAAGGATACCTTGAAGGCAAGTCAAAATCAACAAAATCTCATCTAATATCTTTTTAAAGGTTTTTTAAAATAACTTTAGAGCCTGATCACAGCCCCTTCCACTTCTCCTCCCAGTCCCACTCTCTAGTCCTCTCCTCTCTTCCCATATCCTTCTTTAAAGAGATGTGAAGCCCCCAAGACATACCAACTTACCCTAGCACCTCAAGGACCAGCGGGACTAAGTACGTTCTCTCTCACTGAGGCCTGACCAGGAAGCCCAGCTAGGGGAAAGGTGTCCAAAGGCAGGCAGCAGGGTCAGAGAGACAGTCCCGACTCGAATTGTTTGGGGACTCATATGTTGAGCAAGTTGCATATCTACTACTTATGTGTAGGAGGCTCTAGGTCCAGCCCACACATGCACTTTGGATAGTGGTTCAGAATCTGTGTGTACCTATGTGATAATGTTAGCTAACTCTGAAGGTTTTATTGTGGTGTCCTTGACACACCTGGCTCCCTATATCCTTCCTCCCACTCTTTCACAAAACTCCCAGACCTTCCCCTATTATTTGGCTGTGGGTCTCTGCATCTGCTCCCAACAGCTGCTAGATGAAGCCTCTCAGAAGACAGGTAGCTGGGCTCCTGTCTGCAAGCATAGCAGAGTATCATGAAAAGTGACAGGGGTTGGCTCTTTCCAATTGGGTGGGTCTTAAGTTGGGCCAGTCATTGTTTTGCCATTCCCTGCATTTTAACCCCTATACTTCTTGTAGCAAGACAAATTTTGGGTTGAAAATTTTATGAGGAGGTTGGTGTCCCCCTCCCTCCATTTGAAGTCCCACTTGGCTATTGTAAGTTGAGGCTCCTTAACTCCCACTACTAAGAGTCTCAACTGGGGTCACCTCTATAGACTCCCAGGGGCCTCCTCTGTCCCATAGATGCCCCCAGCCAATATCCGTTCTCTCCATATAGATGATTTTCACTCCTTCTCCTACCCTGTTCCCTTCCTCCACCTATGTCAGATGTCTATTCTATTTCTTCTTCTGACTGAGATTCAAAAATCTTCCCTTGTGTCCTCCATGGTTCCTTGAGTCTATGTATTATAGCATGATTATTCTGTACTTTATGGTTACTATCCACTTATAAGTGAGTACATACCATGTGCATCTCTCTGGGTCTGGGTTACCTCACTTCGGATGATATTTTCTAGTTCCATCTACTTGCCTGCAAGTTGCATGATGTCATCTTAATAGCTGAGTAGTATTCCATTGTATAAATGTATCAAAGTTTCTTTATCTGTTCTTTGGTTGAGGGATATATAGGTTGTTTCCAGATTCTGGCTATTATGAATAAAACTGCTGTGAACATAGTTGAGCTAGTGTCTTTGTGTTACGGTAGAGCATCTTTTGGATATATGCCCAAGAGTGGTACAGCAGGGTGTTGAGGAAGCACTGTTCTCAATTTTCTGAGAAAGTGCCAGATTGATTTCCAAAGTGGTTATTCAAGTTTTCACTCCCACCACCAATGGAGGAGTGTTCCCCTTGTTCCTCATCCTTGCCAGCATGTGCCATGTCTTGTGTTTTTGATCTTCGCCATTCTGAAGGGTCTTAGAATCTCAGAGTTATTTTGATTTGCATTTCCCTGATGTCTAAGAGCATGTCTTTAAGTGCGTATCCATCATTAGAGATTCCTGTGTTGAGAATTATCTCTATGCCCCATTTTTAATTGGATTATTTGGTTTGTTGATGTTTACTTTCTTGAGTCCTTTATATATTTTGGACATTATCCCTCTGTAGGATGTAGGATTGGTGAAGATCTTTTCACATTCTTTAGGCTGCCATTTTGTCCTATTGACAGTGCAGAATGGTTTACGCTTCATGAGCTCCCATTTGCTAATTGTTGACTTAGTGCTTGAGCTGTTTAAAACTTTGTAAGTATAAATTCATTTGTAACTTTTTCTGTAGAAAATAAAATGATTCCATGAAGATACTCTCCACAAGGATGTCTATGCTGTTTGTTTTCAGAATTTGCTACACTGTTCTGAGCTATGTAGTTATTCAGAGGCCATGCATGCAAGAAGGAGAATCAAGCTCCTTCCTAAGTAGGCTGCAGACCTTGATATCATTAATATGATGCTGGTTTTACAGATATGAAGAATACAAGAGTAATAGTGTCATAAAGAGTTTCACCTTTCAAAGATTTCAAAGGATAGCTTGGGAGGCTAGGAATTGCGTAAGAGTTCAAGTTCCTGAAAGGAGTTCTTAAAAAATATTATTATATTTGACTTTAGCTTGTTGTTATAAAACATGGACCAAAACAACTTGAGGTAAGAAAGGGTTTATTTGGCTTACATTTTCTTATCACAGTCCATCAATTGTGGGAAGACAGATTAGGAACGCAATTAGTAACCTGGAGGCAGAATTCAAATACTGTCTGTCTACTGGCTTGCCTTTATTTATTTATTTTTGTTGTTGTTTTGTTGTTGTTTTGTTTTGTTTTGTTTTTTATTTTTTATTAATTTATTCTTGTTACATCTCTATGGTTATCCGATCCCTTGTATCCTCTCATTCTCCCCTCCCTCCCATTTTCCCCTTATTCCCCTCCCCTATGACTGTTCCTCAGAGGGATTACCTCCCTCTGTATATGCTCACAGGGTATCAAGTCTCTTCTCAGTGACCTGCTGTCCTTCCTCTGAGTGCCACTAGGTCTCCCCCGCCAGGGGACATAGTCAAATGTGAGGCACCAGAGTACGTGAGAAAGTCAAATCCCTCTCTCCACTCAAGTGTGGAGACTGTCCTGTCCATGGGTTAGATCAGGGTAGGGGTTTAAATTTTACCGCCTGTATTGTCCTTGGCTAGTGCCTTAGTTTGAGCAGGACCCCATGACCCAAATCTGCCTATCACAATGTTCTACTTGTAGGTTTCTAGGACCCACTGGATCCTTCTAAGCTGCCTCTCTTATGCAGCCCAGTACCATTGTCCAGAGGTATCACTATCCAATATGGCCTGAGTCCTTCACTTCATACTATTTATTAAGAAAATATTTCACAGATGCCTACAGGATAGTTTCTCCTTCCCAATGACTCTAGTTTGTGTCATGTTTACAAACAACAAAAACAACAACAACAAAAACCTATCCAGAAGAGTTAATAGTGTGAAATGCCTTGAGAATGATGTTGAAGCTTCAAAAGAGATCCTAGGAGATTACAAATACCAACAGTGAAGACTATTGTGGGAAGTTACAGTAGTTATTAGAGACCATCTAAAGAAGAGGTGGTATGGGATGTTATTTGGGCTGCCAAAGCCCTTAGGATTTTACATCATGCAACTGTGTTCCATAGATGAAAGTCAGAGTTAGGGGAGTTAATGTTTGCCCTGTTGTCCTCCAGTCTTGCTAACTCTTTGATACTTTCCCATCTTTCTATATTGGATTAGAAATGTGCACCCTCCATCACTGTATACTAGAAGTATGTGATCTACTCCATGCATTTTAAAGGATCCTACAGATAGCTTTGTTTTGAGTCTCAGTGAGGTCTTTGAACTTAGACTTAAAGCTCTAGAAATTTTAAGATCCCAGGGGACTCGCAGTTAGACAAAATATATTCTCCTTAATAATATGAACACAAGACTTTTGGTGTCAGGGCCAGAGTAGTGCAATTTGGATATAAAGTGTAAAATGTTCCCTAAAAGCTCACAGGTTGAAGCTTGGGTCCCCAGTGCAATGTCCACAGGTGGAAGCAGGGAACTGTTTGTCTCATGCCCTAATCATTGCTGTATTCATAACTTAATGGACTCTGTGAGAGATAAAATACTGTGGAAGATGAGGCCTTACTGGAGTGAATGGGTCATCGCAGCTATGTCTTCAAACAGTATACTTTATTCTGCATCCTCCCTTTTCTGTTTCTCTTTGCTTCCCGGCCTTCATAAAATTAGTAGTTTTGATCCACTATAATCTGTTCACCACATTCTATTTCATCTCATGCCCTCAGCAATGGAGCCACACAGCCCTGAATGTCTATGTCACATGAAACTATGTGACAAAACAAATTGTTCTTAATTGAAATTGTTTTTCTCAGACTCTTGGTCACAGAGTAGGTAACCAAATGTCACAGGAGCATTGATATGTGTGCAAGCACATGATTGTGTCTGTTTTTTTTAAAATCTTTTTCTCTTAGTGACTTAAATGCCAGGAGTAGTCCAGGAACCCAGGCATTCATGTTAATCCACTCCTTGGCCTTTATTTTCTGAGTTTTCAATGTCTCCCTAGCTGTTTTGTGTTTGCTAACACATGCTTCCCAGGTTAAAGCACTGTGCAAATGAGTTATTATAGTAATAGTCTTGCTTCCATTGTATGTGAAATCATAGGTGTGGTAAGTGACTACAAATAAACATACTGCTTATATTTCTGAACATATGCTATTAAATATTAAATGTAGATCATTTTAGGCAAGGGTAGAAGTAATGGAAATATGATAAAAAAAATAAATTAAACATTGTGGTGATTCAAACCAGAGTGACTCACATAGGCTCATATATTTGAATGATTTATCTTCAGTTGGCGGAAATGTTTGGACGGATTAGGAGGTGCGGCATTGTTGGGGGAGGTATGTCACTGAAGTATGAAACCTCAAAGCCCATACTATTCCAAGTTAATTATCTCTGCCTCTTATTTGAGGATGAAAATATAAGCTCTCAGCTACTGCTTCAATGCCAAGTTGGCCTGGATACTAAATACATGCTCAATACTGAATACACACTCCCTGACATGGTAGTCACAGCCCTAACCTCCGAAACTTTAAGTTCCCAATAAACGCCTTCTTCTATAAGTTGCCTTGGTCATGGTGTCTCATTGGAACAATAGAGAAGTAACAAAAACATACATTGACCACTGAGTGTGGCTAAAAAAATCCTAGATCTAAGAATAGAAGATGAAGTTAGTGCAGAGCGTATAAGACATGAAATTTGTACTGTGTGTTCTTTACATAAAACATGTATCTAGTGTAAGGAAGAGAATCCATTTCTCATTATAAAATGTACATAATCTGGTTCACATCTACTGTGTATAGCTGAACTCTTGGATTTCTTCCCTTTTATCATATGGACTGTAACTCATTGACCCTAATTGAAATTCTTCACATATGTTTAGCCCTTTTAAAATATCTTCATGGCTTTTCATATGGTGTTGCATTTGCTAAGCCCTGCTCTTTTTTTTGTACTTACTTTGTTTTTTTTTTAATAAAACAACAATAAATTTCAAATAGAAGCAAAATATTATCTCACCCTTTTCTTTAATATTCCCAGGAAACCTGTTAGGTCTTCTGAAAATGCCTTGCAGTATTTGAATCATGTAACTGAGTGCTGGTCAAGCAGCTTTCCTAATACTGTCTGTATATTGACAGAATAAATGCTTTATCAAGGTACAGAGTGAGAGATTTACAGCCTCTAAATGTAGATTCTCAAAAATTGTCATTTCAACCAAAGGGACTGCTTTGAAATATTGAACTTAAACTAAAGACACTAATAACGAAGAGAATAAAAATAAAATGTGCCAGTTAATTTCTACTTATTATCTCACACTTTAAAAATAATACATTTTATATTTTTAATTCTATGAATGTATATATAGGCAAAATTTATTCTTTGCTAAAATGTTCATAATGTCTTTTATAGTACATTGGGAACTTCATGTGGAAAAAGGCATGGACTCTTGAGTCTGTGAAAGAGTGAGTTTTTTTTATTATTATGTCATCTCTTGGGGGTTTCTTTCTTTAGTTATACTGCCATGTCAAACTTAAATGTGATGGTTTTTGGTTTTTCTTACTCTATTTTGTTAAATGTTGTGGTTATCTCTTAGAAACCAATTCTTGTCTAATAAGAGAAAGAAAAGAAATGGATAGAGACGGGGCAGGAGGTGGGGAGAAACTGGGGCAAGTAGAGGGAAGGACAACTGGGGTCAGGATATATTGTATGAGAGGAGAATCTATTTCTAATAAAAGGAGAAATTATAAAAGTAAGCTGGGGCAGAGCTGAGTGATTGTGCATATTACTCTTTCAGAGGACCTGAATTTGATTCCTGGCACCAATGTCAGGCAGCTCACACCAGTTGTAACCCCAAATTCAATGCCTCTAACTTTGTGGGTGCTGGTAGTTTTGTACATAGAGAAAATCACACACACACATTCTCTCACTCCTGTACACACATGATTTGAAATGATAAAATGTTTCTCAGCCATTTGAAATGAAAATTTAAATCAGAAAAGTTATATTTCAATTTCATTATTATTTGTGTGACATTGTTTTCATGACCTGATGGTTAGAATATAAAGTTTGAATAAATCATGTAGATTAATTACTTTGACTTTTAAGAATTTCATATCTGTATTTATTAATATCATGACTATCTCAACTCTAGTGTATTTAAGAAAGGTTAACTATTGGTAGGAATCAATAGGAATTTTGTGTTATAAAGCATCCGTAAATATATCTCCTTCGTACATATCCTTTGATGGCCAATAGAACTTAGAGTTAATAATTTAATGAGAATTTATATTATTACATTTAGTGTGTTTTTAAAAATTATTTTTAAATCTATGTGTGTGTGTGTGCATGGGTATATGAGTGCATATGTGCATTGTGAGCCTGTATGTGCATGTATGTAATGTGCACTTGCACGCATGACATGCATACTTGTGTGCATGTATGTGCGTGTGTGTGTGTGTGTGTGTGTGTGTGTGTGTGTGTGTTTGAGGGTGTGTGTATGTCAAAGGTCAACTCTAGGGAGGTGAGCTGAGTTGTTCCTTTCACCTTGCTGAGACATATCCTTCTTGTTTCAGCCTTGCTGTGTATCCTATCATAGCTGGCTTGTGAGCTTCCAGGGGCTTCTTTGGTTTCTGCCTCCTATATCACTGTAGGAATGTTGAGATTAGAAGTGCACACCACTGAATTTGGTAAGTTTTCTTTAATTTTATTTATTGTATTTATTGAAATAGCTTGGCATCCTTAGTTACTCTTGGTTCTTAATTAAAATATCTTTTTAATCTTGACATTGCTATTTTTGTTTAGTTGGTTGTTTTAGGAGCCCTGGACATATAACACTTGTTGTTTGAATCAACCCATCCATTCCTAGGCATGTTTATGTCATCTATTAGAACAACAGGAAGTATTGGGACATTTATTTAAATTCAACCTATACCTCTGGTCATGACACTGGTCTTTAAAAAATGGATTCTGCTAAAGGTTTGTATTGGTCTGGTCCTACAATATTGTTTTTAGCTATGTTTCCCAGGTATTTGCAAAAGATAAGGTGTGTGTTTGCACATATAACAATAGCCTGAGGGGAAAAAGAAATGTACTGCTTATCACTGGTGTCCCTTCAATGAGATGCCAATCAAAATGTTAGTCTACTTGTTGGAACCCATATTAATACTGAAATAAACATTAAGCTTTACAAAATAAAAAGGCACAATGGAGAGGCACAGGACAGCCATTGATTTTTAATCTCAGATTCAATATTTATCTCTGACGAGGTAAAACAAATCATTAAAAACAGTAACTAGCAAAGCCCTTGCTGATCAGTTCATCCTACTAAATCCCAGGGGAGGAAGGACTGGCAACTGTTCTCCTTAGCTGTTACCTTAGTGCTGATATTTCACAAATATAAAACATTTATTGTTTGAGTTTTTTTCCCTTACAACCTAAGTTTGGAAGAAACCCTGTAGCATATACTCAGGAAAAAAATCTTAGCCATTTCAACCATCTGCCAGATATACCTATCAAATTATTCATTTTTCAGGCTGCTTAAGGTTATTTAAATTCATAGCTTTTCAAACTACTGACAAGGTTTGCACACTGTGAAGAAAATGAATATTGTTAAGGGTTAAATGGACAGCTTCACACTTTAAATGCATTATAAATTCACCCCAGGCACTCTCCTACTGATTTTTCTTTTTATTATTTTATTTTACAATCAGAGACTCTTCATAATTGTGGAGCACGCTGACAATCTGCATGAACGAAAAGATTCAAACAAAACTGACCAAGGGATAGGACAATAGTTGTGTTATTTCTCTGAGGAAACAAGCTTTCAAATAATTTCTAGCTGTACAAACAGCACTTTCAGAAGCAAAACTATGCAAAGGAATCCACAGTGTGCCTCATCCTGGATGTGGACCCTGCTCCTCCTTGTAATTTGCATGACTTGACGTGATGGCCTACCAGATCTCATTTGGAAGTGCTCATCATTAAAACCCAGATTGTCTATCAAGATGGATTTTCCTCCCTGAATCAATACCTTAAGAACCCTTGTGGCTTACTCTTCTGACAGACTCTTTCAAATTTTATAATGCTGAAAATGGTGTAGAGAAAGTAGAGGTTCCATTTCTTTGATTTCTTTTAATCACATTCTGTCAGTCCTCAATCAGGTTTTATAACTCAGAGGCACACATCTACCATCAGGGGTAGTTCAAAGGGATGGCGACCTTTGATACACAAAGCCCTCTGGATTAACTCCATGCTTTTCCAGAGCGATCCCCCTCTCCCTGTTTCATAAGCCACAAATGTAACACAAACTGGAAGACCTGCAGAGTACACAAAACAATTTATGGCATGCTGGGGCTTACACCCCTTGGTGGTCAATATACTTCATTTTTGTTCGGTTTTGTAATATTGGTTCAGTTGAGAGATTTAAAAGTATGTTAGCAAACTAACAAGAGTCTAAAAACTTGGCATGTTTCCAGATAATTATGCACAGCCCCAAAATTTATTCTAGGGTGCTGTAATAAACCCATGTCATCAGACATACTTAGCCTACACACAATCTGATTTTGCTTCTGTGCTAAACTTAAGCCAGCTATTTAGGGTTTTCAGGCCTTCATCTTTTCACCTGTTAAACAGACTTTTCCTTCTACCTATGTCACAGAGGCCTTGAATCTGAAAATGGCTTAGATCTGTGTTTTTGATGTGATAGGAAAAATGATTAAAATTGTGAGTTGAAGTCTGACTGGTGAGGCAGAACTCCTGCTGCATCAGCATAAACTGTGTGGTACAGCCACAGCAGCCCATCACAAATGATGCTGGAGAATGGCTATGACTAAAACTGGGCTAGATTCTTACTCTGTGAATTGTGAGTTTGCCAATTTGTTGGTAGGACACATAGGAAGTAGAAATTGCTATTAGGTTTTCCTTTGTCCAAAAAAAAAACCCCAAAGATGCATAAATAATTATCAACAACAGAGTCTAAGTGAGCCCGTTCCTGTCTGTCGCTAACATATTGTCAAGTACCTCTAATAAAAGATACTTTTGAGGTTATTATTTACTGCTTAAATGCAAATATTCAAATTTCTATAAAGTATACAATGTT
The DNA here is from genome assembly GCA_907169655.1 of Acomys percivali. Lineage (NCBI taxonomy): Eukaryota > Metazoa > Chordata > Mammalia > Rodentia > Muridae > Acomys > Acomys percivali. Next base: position 150,629,407 of record OU015743.1, read on the forward strand.
AGATACTGTATGAATAAAAGTTGGATTATGTAAAAAGTGACCGAAGTAGATACAAAACAGACTTTGGCAAAGAGTGAGGACATTTGGCCACTTGTATAGGTCTTAGAGTTTAGAAGGAATATACCTCATACAATGCTGTTGTCACATGTCCTAACTTGGCTTTTGGCTTTGTGGACTCATGACACAAAAGATTTCCCAAATCAACAACTTCTCTTTTCCTCATTTTCAGTATTTTCCAGCAAGGTAGAAAAAGAACTCCATCCACTAAATTTGCATTGGGAATGACATGAGCTAATATGTATAAGGTACATGTAAGAATCGCTATTTAATAATAACAATAAAAATGGCTGACCCTCGCTATATTTCCCTTATAAAACTCTTATGATAGAAGTTTGGTGAGACATTCAACATTTAATAGATACTTTGCTTCCTTTGCAATAACCTTATGGTGAAACAATAGCAACAAGAGATCAGCAGTTTTTCCTACGTGTGGGATTCTCTAAGGTTAAACATACCATTAATTAAAAAAAAAATAACGGACTTTAAAGAAAGTGGTATGTTTGTTGTTTCTTGGCTCAGGAATGCTTTCTCAGCCATAACCTAGCTGTGCAGCATGATGAGAAAGTGGACAAAACAGACCAGGGAAATGTGGTAGCCACAGTGCAAACACGCAGAGTTCAGACTCCCAGCAAGGCGAAACAGCACCCTAACAAAATAGAGAGATTCTTTAGTAACAGAAAGAGAAACTGGGGTAGGAAAAGAAGACAGAGAACTTGGTACGGAAAGTTGGTGTCTCAGGCACATCCCCTAACTCCAGTTATAGATCAGAAAAGACAAGTTCAGAAACAAGATGGTCTGGATGTAGACTCCTAAAATTATGAGATAGATCTATTAAATCCATTAGAGTTACAGTGAGAGCAAGACTAGAATAAACACGAGGGGGGGCTGCTGATGCTTGCTTGAAAAGTGACGTACTACTATGAGATATTATGAGATTATCTGTTCTGATTTTCTCTTCATAGACACTTAACTCTCAGCAGGTGACAAATATTGTCAATGGGCGTGAGCACATTAAAATGTTTCAGAAGGAAACTTAAAGTCTCTTCTCTCATTAAGCTTGCTTGAACCACTTGTTTTCAATCCCCAGTATCTTCTAAAGGTGCTATTATGTTAGAAGTCCTGGATGCTTCTCAAGTTTATATTTCTACTCTGTGTTTTCTTTTTAACTTGAAGACTTCCTGTCATTCTTTTTGCTAAATATTTGTTTCTCTTCTTGTTACCCTTTCTACAAATTGTTGCTTATTAAAATTTTAGCCACATTCTTGCTTATACTATTGTGCAAATAAGTCCACTTACTTAACACTGATACAAGTTATTTATTTATACTACTATCCATTAAATTTGCACTCATAAATTTTAATCTTCTCAATGATTCAGTGCAGTGAGGCAGCCCTTTCAGATGTTCAGCAATAAAGTCCAATGGGTAAAGCAATAAAAGAAGATTATTTTATCTAACAAATTGGAAGACGGTTTCTTCTGAGAACTGATTTAACAAAAGCAAAATGGAAAAGTTCAAATATCTGTTTTGAAATTGTTGTTATTACACAGGTGACACCAGAAGCAAGGGAAATCATTTTATGGTTTAGAAAACAATTCTGTGTGCCTACTTTCTTTTCTTTGTGTAAGAAAATTCCCCTGAAGGTATACATTTGAGGGTGAAGTTCAATAGAATTTGGAGTTCGCCTCATTTGGTGTCAGTTTGAAACTTTGGATTTCTAAATAAAATTGACAAAGTCATTTATAGAAACTTCACATGTCTTTCCTTGGGATAGTAGCAGCAGGGGATAGAAGCATCCAGCCAGCAACACAGAAAGAATGATCTCCTGATGCTTTGTGATTCCTAAATGAAAATAATAGAAGATGAAAGCAAATCTTCTCTTACTCATGTTTGTGGTGTCAAATAATTATGTTGGAGGAGATAAAAATACCCATTAGAAAAAACATTAAGTATTATGTGGGCTTAGTTGTGTCAGTACAAGATTGAAAACACTTTTTGAAATTACTTCTTTTAGAAAAGATCACTCTGCCAGCTTCTGAAACTGATTTGCGAGTGGGCTATTTTTCTCCTGCCCATTAGTTAATTTGGTATTGACTAAGATTTTCAAATTGCTGTTACTGCATTCAGGGAAGACAAAGATGCATTTCAGCGTTCAATTGTGTCATATCTTGATGAGCCAATAGTAAACTGAAAAGATATCACCTATATGCAATGTTCAGAATACATTAGGCTTTCAAACAGTGCTGCAAAGTTTCAGTTGTTTGCACCTGTGGTCATGTGGATGTCTGGGGGATGTGACTGACCACTGCTAAGTAGCCTTTAAGAATTTTGTGGTTCAAAAGTAGCTAGACTGAGAAAAGACCAAAGTTTGAAAGTTAAAGGAAAGTTTCTATTGAATACATATTACTTTGATACTAACATAAATTTTAAAAAGAAAGAGAAAATTAAAAAAAAGATTTAAATCATGAATCAAAGATCTTTTGTATGTAGGAGACACAAGAAATCTATCTTTGTCCACAAATGACAGACAATATATGTACGCCATCTTTGCTTCCTATGTAGTTAGCATACTGTTGCCTTACAAACTAGCTTCTGAATTTTGCTCAAATAATGAACAAGCCCAGTCTGACAAGAGAAAGGATTTAGTTATGATATATATGGAAAACTTGTGATAGAGTTCGTGACATGGGATAAGGACAGTGTCTTAGTTACCTTTGTGTTGCTGTGATAAAATACTCTGAGTAAGACATTTTATAATAGAAGTAATTTATTTGAGCTTATGGTTCAAGGTGCATATGAGTTCATCATGTCAGGGAAGGATGGCAGAAAGCCACAGGCCGGAGAGACACTAGCAGAATGCAGAGAGGTTGGTTACATTTTAAAATGCAAAAGGAAGCAAATATGAAACCAGAAGTGTTGTGGAGTTTCACATTCTCCAAGTCAGTGATGCCTTTTCTCAGAGAAGCTGCAGCCTCTGAGCAGCAGCAGCAGCTAAGGAACAAGTGTTGAGGAGCTGGAACTTGTGAGAGACATCTCTCATTCACATCCTTTTACACAGTGACAGTTCAGTTTCTTTACTGAGGACATTGAGGAGGGCAGAGTACTGCTGGCTTGCTCTTGAAGCAAAGAAAGGCAGCCTACTGCTGGGGTGGGGTGTGTGAGGAGGGTTATAAGTAATTTGCTTTTATTCAAAATTTGTCATATGTCTATATTTATATCTATATCATATATATATATATATATCAGCAATGTTTTACAATTAGAAGGTTGAGGTCTGGAAAGACGACAGAAGTAGTTGTTCTTGCAGAGAATATGGGTATGGTTCTGACACTCACATGGGACTCATAGCACTCTATAACTTCTGTTTCCGAGAGTCATATGTCTTTTTTCTGGCCTCTGTGGCCATCAAATGTTAGTGAAGGTAGTCATGTTAGTTCTAGAGATATAACAATCAGTGTAGGACCCTCCACAGTGATGCAGTGTACACAAAATGGTTTGTTCTTAGTTTCATTCGTTTTTTGTTCTTGTTTTTGTTTTGCTTGTTTCTGTTCTTTTGAGACTGAGTCTCATTAAATAACCCTGTGTGTCTTGGAACAGGCTACGTAAAGAAGGCTGGCCTTGATCTTGAATCCAGCTACCTCTGCCTTATGAGTACAAGGCTTAAGGGTATGTGTAACCACACCTGTCCAATACTTAAAGTTTGGATGAGAGGTAGACCCAGCGTTAATTGTCTTATAAGAATTAAATAAAATACAGAAATAAAAGAAGAAAACAACTGCAAACTGTGTGCACCTAGAGACTAAAGATTCTCTCCTCTCAATAGCAAGATTATCTTCCTTCCTTATAGATACACTAACTTCTCTGAACAAGAAATAGAGATGGTTTTTCTGTTAGCAATAGGCCTTTAAATGCTAAGGAATGTCACAGAGTCCCTAATACAAGTATTGCAAGTTGAGAAAACTTATTCTTTTTGCTTCTTGGGATCCAGCTGCTCAGCAGAGGAACAGAGAGTTGTATAAGGAAAACCTAGCTTCTGAGATCACAGCACTAACATATTGTCTGGTCCATATCAATAACAGCCCTGTGAGATCAACAGAGCTTCACTGATGCTTACAGAGTTGAGATTTCACGTACATCGTGATGAAGCCATCGTATTTAAGTGCAAAGTAATAAAGTGCCAACACAAACAAACTCTGCAATGTAGTGGGATCCAGTTGTCCATGGCTTGGATTTGGAGTATCACATTCACTTTGTACTACAACTCTTCATAGTTCCAACAGTTGAGGATGGTTGGATTTGGATGGCTTCCTTTTAGGTAGGGTAAAGAGGTGCGTATCCTGGGCTACAGTTACAGTTATTCCTCTATGGCTCTAGTTAGAGCTTCTTGAAAGGGACATGACTAATGGTCATTCCTCTGTATAAAAAGACCTCACAGCTATAACTCGAAAGTTTCGAGGAACTTGTCACTGTCCATAGTGTCATGCTCATATTCTCAGTTTTGGGATTTTGTCGTAATGCAATAAGTTCCTTTAATTGCCAAAGGCTATCCATAAACAAATCGTCAGACAGTTTTAGGTAAGGAGGGGCTAAGCATGTTTATGCTTTCTTTTGTCTACAAGCACGCTAATAAAAGGCTGTAAAAATCTCTTAGTATTTATAAATATATTTCACTTAACATATTTATGTTTTCTCTTTCTTTAACAAATAAAGTGATGAAAACCTGAATCACATTTTATAATATGATAGGAGTCAATATTTGGCTTTTTTACAAATTTTACTGAGTGATGTCCAAGACTGAGAGACAGATTTTGCTCAGGAGAACAGGAGAACAAATAATCTATTCCACAATTGGTGATTCTACATCAATTGCCATTCTGTAATAAATTGTCTTGCCTGTGCTGGCTCTTACTCCTTCCCTATAGATGTGGATGAGTTATCAAATCAGGTACCAGGGAAATGTCTGAGGCATGCATCACATAGCTCCTTTCCCTTCATAACTAGGGCAACAGGAATATTTTGGCCAGTCTCTGTTTGCTGTATCCTCCTTGGGATAAGGTCACTCCTTAGGAAGGCCTGTGGTGATGCAGCCTGTCAGAAACAACCATTTCTATCTAATGATAGCCTCTCTAATTAGAAAGTGAAAGCTGCCCATAAGCTAAGTGACAGAGTTCAATACAAACTTTAGCATCTTGTTGTTCATGCTGGGGGATTTGAAAATAAAGAAGGGTGACAGAATTAATAATTGCTAATCATTAATCTTCCAAACATAGTTTATGACAATCTCTGGCAAACCAACAGAATAACCTTAGACTTAACACAGTGATATATTGGGGGGGGTGTGTGCACGTGCTTGTGGTTTGATCTTTTGGTTTATTTACTCATTAAAGTCAGTCTTTTTCATATAAAATGCAGCATTATTTTTTAATCCATTCAAACCCCAGCACTGATAACTTCTTTCAGTCATGTAGTTTTCCAGATCAATGTAGTAAAAAAAAATGAATCATCTATTTCACTCTGTGTGAAAAAATAAACCTGGGAGATTATACACAAAATTGTCAATATTAATTTTTTGAAAACATTATTTTAAGCTAATTACAATATATGTACACACCTACATATTTATGTAATATTTCTAAATATACACATATATTCATATTTATATATAAGGAAAAGATTTTGTATTTGAGTTTTGAATGTATTTCTTTGTAATCAAGAAAATTTTAAAAAAATTAAAGCTTTCTGCTAAGTGTGCTTAATAATATTCTTTCATTATCTTATTTAATTATACTAACAATATGTTAAGTAACACTTATTTGTTCTATTTTTCCTAATGAGAATGCAGGACCAAAAGTATTATGGCCATGAAAAGGCAAGCCAGAGTTTGAACTTAGACATATTTGGGCCCATCATCCATATGGTTAATGTGGTCCTCTGCTGCCTTCCTCCTCAGCTCACAGTGGCTGATAATTAAGTTGGGAATTGATGGCTCATTTCTCATTTTCCTCTATGTTATATGGCTGTTTCACATGTGAAGATAAGTGCACCTGAGCTCAGTTTTCAGATCAGCAGTCTTCATTCATTTCTAATTAGCAAGAATTTCTGCTATCATATTTTATGGTCAGAGAACTATTTCTTTATATCTAACAGCCATACAACTATCTCAGTGGAAATTCTATCACTTGGTTTGGTTATCATTCCTTTTCTACAGTCGTTATATGATTGATTAAAATGTCTCAGACACAGCATTCTGCATGTTTCCGCATCAATCAGGTATGTAAAACTCAGCACATTTTCTGCTTTTTTATTTTCTTTCGTAACTTACCATAGACTCAAATAAATGTGCAGAAACATGTAAGTGCAAGATTGATTGTGGTTAGTGTACTTTAGCCAACCCTGTGGGGATGATTAAAATTAAGTTTTGCACAAAATCTGCTTTCCATCTAATAACTCACTTTTCTGTTTCACAGAAACTTTATGTAGGTTGAGAATAAGAAAGTATAAATGAACAAAGCCTAAGGAGAGGAAGGAACAAGGCCCATGGAAAGGAAAGGAATGTGTCAATGTTACTCACAACAACTGTTCACTAAACACTAAATATGCCCATAAGTTTTTAAAAGAAATGGCTTTCTTGAAAACTAAGATTCACTATAGGAAAATAAGCATTGGTTTTTAAAACTCATTTTTTTTTAAGCATAGATTTAAGACCTCAATCCTCAGTGAAGAGACACGGAGTAGTGAATGCTTTGGGGAAAAAAAGGCGAAAACTGAAAACATCATGAGTAAGTATGATGGTGAATGAACAAATGTCTATGGTAATAAGAAAATGCTTCCTGTGGGTAGCAGATACTATAGAGCCCTTTCTAGTCTACTCATATAAATTATTATTCAATCAGTCTATATTTGATTTCTTTCTTTATAAAGTTAAGGAAAAAATAAAGAATCCAATTTATCTTATAGGAAAACTTTAAAGAAAATAAAACTAACAAATTAAGAATTATTTTGAAAGACCTTATATTCAGCATGTGACTGTTCTGACATTAATAAAGTTTTAGAAACAAAAATAAGAAATTTCTTTTTTTATTAATTCATTCATATTTCATCTCAATTGTTATCCCATCCCATGTATCCTCCCATTCCTCACTCCCTCCCTCTTTCCTCCTATTTCTCTACCCTATTACTATGACTGAGGGGGACCTCTGCCTCTTGTATATGATCATAGTTTATCAAGTTTCTTCTTGGGAGCTTGCTATTCTTCCCCTGAGTGCCACCAGGCCTCCACATAAAGGGGATGTGGTCAAATATGGGGCACCAAAGTTCATGTGAAAGTCAGTCCCTACTCTCTGCTCAACTGTGGTGAATATCCTGTCTATTGGGTAGATCTGGGAAGGGGTTCGATGTTTATTGCACGTATTGTCCTTGGCTGGTGCCATAGTTTGAGCAGGACCCCTGGGCCCAGATCTGCCCATCATAATGTTCTTCTTGTAGGTTTCTAGGACCTTCTGGATCCCTCTATGTCCCCATTCTCCCATGCTTCTCTCACCTAGAGTCCCAATAGGATGTCCTCCCCTCTGTCCCACTTTCCTGGTAAGTGAAGACTTTCATGGGACATGCCCCTTGGACTAGTGTCCAGTTATAAGTGAGTATATACCACTTGGCTTTCTGCTTCTGGGTTAACTCATTCATTATGATCATTTCTAGTTTAATCCATTTCTCCACAAATTTCTGGAATTCCTTGTTTTTAATAGCTGAATAGTATTCCATAGTGTAAATGTACCACACTTTCTTTATCCATTCTTCTACTGAGGGACATTTAGGCTGTATCCATGTTCTGGCTATTATGAATAAAGCCACTATGAACATGGTTGAACATATGTCCCTGTTGTGTGCTGGAGCTTCTTCTGGGTATATTCCAAGGAGTGGAATAGCTGGGTCTTGATTAAGTCCTATTCACAGTTTTCTGTGATAGTGCCAGATAGACTTCCAAAGTGATTGTTCTAGTTTGCATTCCCACCAGCAATGAAGGTGTGTTCCTCTCTCCCCATACCTTCTCCAGCATGTGGTATCACTTGGATTTTTGATCTTATCCATTCTGGGTGTAAGATGGAATCTCAGAGTTATTTTGATTTGCAATTCTCCGATGACTAAAGACGTTGAGCATTTCTTTAAGTGTTTCTCAGCCATTTGATATTCCTCTGTTGAGAATTCTCTGTTTAGTTCTGAGCCCCATTTCTCAATTCGGTTACAAAAATAAGAAATTTCAACCAACCAAATGTCGCTAGTAATTTCAGTAATTTCAATAGACCTATACATCTTCAGTTATTATACATTAGCATCTTTTAAAAATCAAAATACATATTAGTTAATAACATGAAGAGACACAAAGCCAATGACTAAATGTGACATTATGCTTGGAAATATTATTTTCATTTTGGTGGTAATCAATATATTCAATAAATTTCCAATGACCACCATTGCTCAGACTAAGGTGGATAACAGATTTCAGAGAGAAAGTTACTAACGAATTGATTGAAAGTCTAAGTATCATCTAGTAAAAGGAAGAGTAAGAAGTGCTGAGAGTGCTTTAAGCCAACGTTAATTGAACTTTGCTCATTTTTAGAATGAGCCAAGTTGGAAAAAATCCATTATAGGAATTTCCTCATGTGTACTTTCTACTAATAGAGAAACTAAACTTTACATGTTCACTGTAAAACATACTTTAATGTAATAAAGGCTTACCCATCCTCAAACATCTAAAGGCTTGCAAATATTTTGGCATTATGTGCTAGGGAGTAAATGACTCTTAGCAACTGGTCAAAATAGTTTATGCTTTTTTATTTGTTTGTTTTTAGCCTGTACTTAAAGAACATTGATGTTTGTTGTTTAGCATATTTTTTGAAAATATAAGCAAAAAAAGAGAAAGCATTCTCATTCTTAAAGCATTTTAGTTTAGTCTCAGATCTCAACTTTAAAAAGAACCTTGACATAAAAATTATATTAATAATTCATGGATTATATTAATGGCTGAGTTAGAACTTTAACAAGTTGGTGTTACAAAACTGTCAAAAGTGTAACAGCCCTGCCTTCTCTAATTCTGACTGCCCCTGATGAAGCGTAGGAAAATGCCTTATTGGTGTGCAGTGTTACCAATTATCTGACAGAGCCAGAGTGTATCTCCAGCTAATCAGAAATAAGAGTGCAGAATTAAATCTCCCGTGTGAAACTCATCATTTACATATTTATGATTCAAAAATGATAATAAGGCTAATGAGAAACTCACACACTGCCTTTAAAAGTCAAGCCAGTCTTACAGTTAATTTCCAACAGACAAAGCTCCTGGTGTGGCTGTTGAAAGACAGTGTCTATTGATGACAACTCAGTTTAATTAAACATTACAATTATTCGTGTGGACATACCTCTACATCATAAAAGACAGATTTGTTTTTAAACAATCAGTGAATAAAGAATCAAATACTAGAAGAATGGAAACTGGTGCACACACATTTATACATATATAATGCAGTGGAAAGAACGGCAATAACGTTCATGCACACAGTTACATACCTCACCCCAATACTGCCATGTATGTTTCTGGGGGGGCTTTAGTGAAGGCATGAACAGAAGGAATATGTTTGTGGGCTCAGGTGTGAGTATTACATACACATATATGAAGTGAGGCAAGACTATGTGTGCTGTGATTACAGCCATTACAGCTGTGATTACAGTGCCACTATCTTCAGAGACAAGACATTTGAATGTATTCACTTCTGCAGCATCATAAGCTAAAGAGATGATTACTTTTAGCCCCACGTCTGCCTTTACCAAGAAATGTACATGTTTTCCATTTACTGATGCTATCAGTAGATGACCCATTTCATGAATAAAGTGAATTTAAGTTTACTGTGGCTATTCTCGTTTTTCCAAACACTTTGGGTAGTCTGGTCCTGTTATAGATATTATTTTCAATGTACATAATTTTTTTTTGTTCTGTTTTGGTTTTACCCTGCTGAGTTAGTGTTAACTGAAGTAAATCTGAATTGAAAAGTTTTAACGCATAACAGTGTATTTATTTATAATTTTACTTATTTTTACTTGAATTCCCAGCAAGATTTCTTTTAGTGGGTTGCTGTAAAGAGAAGAGTGAAGACTTTACGTTATGTGGTGCTGTAGTGCTGTGTGATGTTTTGTTGTTTTAAAGATTATCATCATCATCACCATCATCATCATCATTATCATCATTACTATAGTGCAATAATAGCAACCAGAGAACTGCTGAAGAAAACAATATCTTATGCAGCCATAGGATATGCTGGAGCCAACGATAACTTTAAAAAGTAAAAATGTGAGGCTAGGGATATAACTTCATAGAGGGCTTACTGAATATGCAGTGAGTTATGTTCATTTCTCAGTATTACATAAAACTGGCATGCGCCTGTGATCCCAGTACTTGTAAGATGAAGACAGGAAGATCAGAAAATTAAAGTCATCCTTAGAAACATAGCAAGTTTGAGGACAACATGTGTTTTATGATGACTTGTCACAAGTAAATAAATGAATGGATAAATACATCAATGAATAAATGAAGCAGAGTTATAAGTGAAATTTTCTGTTTACTATAGAATATTTCTATTTATAAATATGAATATACAAGTAATGGTTTAAAATATTATGTACTTTGTAGTGCATTTCTTTTTTTAAGCCAGAAGCATGGGCACAGTTGAACTTGATTCCACAGCTCATGGATTCACATGCTACAGTCATAGTATTGGCTAAGACCACCAGCTCACTCAGGCTCAACGTTCTCTAGATCCAAGCAAATTTGATTATTGGCAGAATTTATTGACTTGCAGTTGTTTATAGCTATAAGTGCCTATAAATAATCTACTGTTTCCTCACATATGGTTTTTATGAGATTGGTTATTTTTATATTCATTAAATCCCTTTATTGAAACTCTAAAGTGATATTGTTAGAGGCTACACCTTCGTGGGTGTGTGAGAGTCTATGTGCTGTGAGTGACATTAGTGCCTTCTTAGAAGGGATACTGTAGCTCTGTCTACTAGATGAGGCCACTACGAGACACCACTATCTATGAAGAAGAAAAAGAGTACTTGCTGGCCATTAAAATTTGGACTTCCCAATCCCTTTAATGGTGATATGTAAGTGTTTAATGTTTAAACCACCTAGTTTCTGATGCTTTGTTACCATGACTTGCCCAAGGCAATGTTTTATTTATATGCAAGTTTATATCATAGATGATTGCTATCTTGAGTAAATAGGAAAGCTTATCACTGTAGTCTGCTCAAGATATTATATAATGCATCATTATATTCATTAAGTTCAATTAATTAGATTTGAATTGCCATGGTTCCTCTAACTTAAAAGGATAATATCCATATTTTTTAAAAAAATTTGATTATATCAGATGCATTGACTAGGCTACCATAATTCTGAAAACCTAATACTGAAGAAGTTAAGATGTAGAACCCCAGATTCCTCATGCAAAAACAGCTGTCATTCTTGGGCTAGGTGATATACAGAGAACAGTTAATTGCTTTGTCATGGAATATCTTGTTTTCTCCATGTTTGGTCATATAAACTTTTGTTGGGTATAGTAGTCTGGGCTGGCATCTGTTCAGAACCTTCTGGCTTTTAGAATCTCTGTTGAGAGGTCAGTTATAATTCTGATAGGTTTGCCTTTATATATTACTTGGCCCTTTCCCTTTGCAGCATTTAATATTTTCCTTTGTTCTATACATTTAAGATTTGGTTATTATGTGGCAGGAAAATTTTCTTTTCTGGTCTAATCTACATGGTATTCTGTAGGCCTCTTGTATGTTTATAGGTATCTCTTTCTTCAGGTTTGGGAAGTTTTCTTCTGTGATTTTGCTGAAATTATTTTCTGGGCCTTCGAGTTGGGAATATTCTTTCTTCTAGTCCTATTATTTTTAGGCTTTATCTTTCCATATTGTCCTGCATTTCTTGGATGTTTTTGTCAGGAATTTTTTCAATTTAACATTTTCTTTGATAGATGCATAATTATTTCAATTGTATCTTCTCCACCCGATATTCTCTCTTCCATCTCTTGTTTTATTATTACTGCATACCTCTGTAGTTCCTGGTTTCTTCTCTAAGTTTTCCATCTCTAAGATTTCCTCAGTTTGTGTTTTCTTTACGGTTTCTATTTCCATTTTCAGGTCTTGAACTGTTTTGTTCATTTCCTTCACCCATTTTTTTTTTTGTATTTTCCTGTATTTATTTAAGTGACTTATCCATTTCCTCTTTAAATGTCTCTGTTTGATTTTGTTTTCCTGTATTCCTTTATGGGATTTATTCATTTCCTCTTTAAAGGCCTCTATGATCATCATAAACATAGATTTAAAGTCATTTTCCTGTGTTTCAGCTGGGTTAGGATATCCAGGACTGCTTTAAGTGGAATAACTGGGTTCTGGTGGTGCCATATTGCTCTGGCTTTGTTGATTGTGTTCCTAGGCAAGCCTTTAGCCATCTGGTTGTCTCTGGATTTATCTGGCTTTTCCTGGTGCCTGGCGGATTCATCAGACATGCAGGAAGAGCCCTGGGCAGGAGGCTGGATGTTCCTTGAGCAGCCTTCCTTGGGGTGGTAGGTATGTTTGTGTACTGGTTGATCAATCTTAGGGCATAGCCTGCCATTCTCCTCAAGTGGCTGTGTCCCAGTTAGACCCACAGGAAGGAGATTGGAGTGGGGGTGTCTAGTCTGTATGATCCTGAGGACCAGTGGGTCTCCTCAGGAACCCATGAGGTGTCCTCTCAGTTGGAGGAACTCCCAGAATACACAGCTCACTTGCTCCATGGTCTTTGAGCTCAGCTTACCAAACACTGTTTGAGTGAGGTACTGTATGCTCCTGATATCTGTCTGATCTCCTTAGGGAAACAGTTGGGTGGCTAGAAGCTGGACCTGCTCACCCTGAAAATCTGGGAGCTTTCCTCTGTATTGTGGAAGAGCAGGGTGCCAAGAAGATAGAACAGAGTGACTAGAACCAAGTGTCCCCTGAACTGGGAGCTTTTCAAGTGGCCAGAGGCTAGAACCACTAATTCCCAGAACCTGTGGGATCTACTCTCACATGATAAACACAAATACAGGTGCTGGTGGTTTGGAGACCCCAGCATGACCTCTTGTTTGCTCTACAGTCACTGCAGTCTTACTTACACACCATCCACGATAGTGGCAGCCATCTTGGATCTCCCTAAATAAATATTATTAAGTGTTCTTTGTAGGAAAAAGTTAGTGCTCCAAGTTACTAAAATAACATGTGGATAGTGTAATGGATGAGAATGTGCAGAGTCCAACAAAGAAATAAAGCAGTGGATTTTGACAAATTCAACTGACTGTTTTGTATTAGCTGTTTTCTGAATTTATCAACTGTAACAAATACGTTTTAAAAAAATTGCAAAATGTATTGCTTGTAATAGTATTTTTATGGGTACCATATGTTGAAATACCCAAGGGTAGACGCACATTTCTATAATTCCAGCACTCATGAGACCAAGGCAGATGACTGGTACTTTAAGCTTACCTGTGCTATACAGTCAGACATTGTGTCACAAAATAATATTACATAGTAAGATAAATTGTCAAAATTAATTAAATAAATTAAAATATTGAATGACAACAAATTGTTAGGCAAGTTGCCCAAATTGATATTAAAAATCATGATGTATTTTATAACTTATTTCTTTTTTTAAAGATTTAGTTATTTATTATGTGCACAGTACTTTGTCCACATGTGTGGGCACCAGATCTTATTACAGATGGTTGTGAGCTACCATGTGGTTGCTGGGAAATGAACTCAAGACCTTTGGAAGAGCAAGCAGTGCTCTCTTAACCTTTAAGCCATCTCTCCAGCCCTATAATTTCTTTCTTAAATTAATTTTCAAATCAATATCAATAAAAGAATAAGCATGTGTTGTTATGAACAGTATTTGAATGAACAGGGATAATATAATTGTAAAAGGGTAAATATTGGGGCTAGAGAGATGACTCAGTGGTTAAGAGTTCTTAATGCTTTTGCACAGGAAGTTCAGTTTCAAGCATCTATGCTAAGTGTCTCACAGCTACCTCTAACTCTAGCTCCATGTATCTGACACTCTTCTTTGATTTCCTTGGGTAGTTGAACACATGTGGCATTCACTCAGAGGATACAAATAGACACATAAATAAAAATAAAAATAGCTCTAAAAATAAATATATCATAATAAAGTTTAGGAAACTATATATATATACATATATAGATATATTTCAGGAAAATAATTAGAAAACATAAGTATATCATTACAATAAGTATAAATGGAATACACATACCCACTAAAGAACAAGATTTGTTTATTTAAAAAGCTTAATTGCTGATAGATATATTGAACAATTGCCACCAATATTATTATTAGATTAGTAATAGACAAAAAACTGAGTGAAAGGCACTGATATAGATGAATAAATATGTGAAGTGTTGTATATGCTACAGTGTGTTCAAGATGTCTAATAAAATAAATGAAAGGTTTGCTTCAATCAAATATTGTTAAATCCTCCAATAAAAAAATAAGTACATCTAAGGCTAAAGTGTGAAGAAATGATTACCTCAATAGCATATAACTAGAAATCAAACAAACTAGGAGCCCAAACTGAAAATACTGTTTATAAAATCAAATGTATTTGAAAGCTTAACAGTTTGAAGGAATCATATGTAGCTTCTTTGAAATGTTTTACATGTTCAAATGAATTTCTTTTCAGTACAGTATTTGATATTCGTTTTTTTTTCAATTTCATCATATTACACATTTGGCTTGCATTTTATTTCACCCTGACATAATGATCTTGCATATTAGCTTTCTAACCACTATAATCTTTACCCATCCATTTTTACATTATGAATGTGCCTACATTACATTTGAGTCACTTATGAAAAATGAGTGTCTGTTAACATGATGACAGGAACTTAACCTCCTGATATATCCAACTACTGATGGCATAATGTATTACCACATATTAAAGATTTGTATTTGAAACTTTCTTTTTATTCTATACTTATACATTATGTTATCTCATAGTAATATGTTTTATTTACAAACTTATGACCAAATATTCTCATAAGCTTTCTTTTTATTGTGCACACTAATGTATTAGAAAAGAAAAAGATTTGCCAAAGGCTCAAGGAAGCCAAAGAAAGATAAGAAATGTCAAAATAATAAATATTTTGACTTGCAAGTGTATCTTTTTATTGACTCATAGACAATTCATTTTTTAAAGTAACGAATAACCAAGAAAAATAAATTGTCCACAACACCATGGTTCTGCTTTTTATTGCCTGATTTGTGTAAAACTCCATAACAGACATCTTTCCTTCTATGGAGTGTCCTTAGATAGCTAGAACCATTCAGGAAGGCCAAAGAAGGTACATGATCTGATGCTACACAGTTTGGTACCTGAAATTTTCTCCATTTTTGTATACTTCAGCAAAAATGATATGCATTTGAGATATAACATTTACGTTTCTGCTAAAAATTTCCTACACGTGGGGGGATTGTTCCACAGACATGGTGTTTTCATTACTAAACTCCTAATTTACAATGACACATCACATCAGACCCTGGCATGGGTGGTAGACCATATATACCAATTCTTACTGGAGTCACAAGTTAGACTATTTGTTGGAGAGAGTTCTCTGAGCCCCATCTTTAAATTACGTGGGTTTAACTATGTTAGGTTAAAATTTCTTGTAGCTATAATCTTTTGCATTGCTATAAATTTCTGCTTTTCTTCCTTTTGCTGTTCAAACTTTGGTTCATCTTAAAATTCATAAACATTCTCTCCAAGTATTTCAACTACCTAGAAAAAATTATTTGCCCTTATTTTCGTCCTTCTGCTACAATATGTTACTTTTTTGTTGGATAACCAAATAGCTTTAAGAAAGCAACTTAGGATGAAAATGTAGTTTTAGCTTACAATGGGAGGGTATTGGTTCCACTACAGAAGGGAAGGCAAAGTAGCAGGAGGCAGATAGTTATGCTGCATCAGCAAAAGGGAAGAGGAAGTGTGATTAAACTGAAAGCTCAAGATACATTCCCCTGACCCACTCACTTCAATGACATTCTACCTCCTAAATGAACTACACAAGCTTCTGAAGCAACATTACTATCTGAGGATCAGGCACTCAAACCACTACCCTATTTGTCACCCACCTTCTGTATTCTTCCTTCTCTTTAGGGGTGAAAGGGGCTTATTTCACATTACACTCCCAGGTAACAGGTCAGCACTGTAGAAAGTCAGAGCCAGAGCTCAAGGCAAGAAACTGAAGTTCCTTAGTTTCTAATTTAAGATCATTTTCTGTATTTAGTTGCCTTGGAGTTTATTTTTAACTCAATCACAATTATTGAATGGGTTTTCTACTGTTATTTGTTATCTTTCTCTCTTTTCATTTTTAAGTCAAATATTAACTTCCCCCTGGACTCTGACTACTAAATAATGAATTAAACTTCTATTTATTACGTGTATCTTCATTACATATAATAGTTTCGGTGATTTCCCTAAACCCCTTGAAGGTAAATTTTGCAAATGTTCCGCAATACAATCTGCTACTTTACTTCAGTCTTCTTTGGGAATATTCTTAGTCTACAGTACTCTATTGACTCTGCAAAAATGTTTAACCATTTTTCTCTTAAATGTGCACTTCCAGTATGAAGCCATTAATTTTTCTCCCAGACAACAACTGACTTAGTTAGGGTTTTTTTTTTTTTTGAAACACACTATGATCAAAAGCATGTTGGGAAGGAAAGGCTTATTTCACTTTGTATTTTCAGATTACAGGTTATCACTGAAGAAAGGCAGGGCAGGAACTCAGGGCAAGAAACTGAATGCAGGAGCCAAATCAGAGGCCATGGGAGAACATTCCTTTCTGCTTTGCTCTTAAAGGCTTGCTTGTCTGCTTTTTTTATACAATCCTGGACCAGCTGTCCATGGATAATACTACAAACAATGTACTGTGCCCTCCAAATCAATCACCAGTTAGAGGAACATACCACAGACTGGCCTATATTCCAACTTGGCAGAAACATTTCTGAAATGAGGTTCCCTTCTTCCCAAGACTCTAGCTTGTGTCAAATTGTAAAGCAGCATCAATGCTTAAAAAAAACACACCAAAGGAAAAACAAAAACAAAAACCCAAGCAACAACAACAACAACAAAACCCAAACCTAAATGCCAATATCTACGTATTCTGACTATCTTATGAAAGTATTCAGACCATTTGGGGGGATTAATATGTAGGCCTATGACATAATGTAGGACTTTACCTCCAGCTCACTCACTCTTTTTCAGTGTTTGATAGACTGACAGAAAACACGTAATAATTTATGATATCAGTTGTGAAGATTAAGACAGACTCAAAATGAATAAATATAAAAGAAGGGGCTAATTGACTTACTAGTCAAAATTATATTTTTCTAAAGTGACACTGGCAAGCTAACTATGTGTTTAAAAGTGATTAATTGATGTAACAAAAGAGAGAAACATGCAAGGAAGCAACACAGATGAATAAATCAGTTGTCCTTTGCATGACAAAATTTCTGATACATTTAGCCATATAAAGGATATTTGTGTAAGTATTATGTAATGATGTTAAAATGATAGTCTGATGACTATTAGCATAGATCTAATCTTTTTTTAATACTTTTATTTTATTACACATGTATAAAACAAATTACATACAGCAGGGGGAACCATGTGACCATCATGAGAATAATGAGTTCTAGACATGTTACATTCATAGTGAATTGGCCATCTGCATTCATCCTATTTGAAGTGTCTTTCTTGTCTTGTTGGGTCTAAATTTCTGAATGAGATTCAATATCTACCCTATCTCAACTCTAATAGCTTAACTTCTTTAACTTAATCTAAGATGATCTTGTCCCCTAATCAACTAAGCTTGGTTGTGAAACTCATAGATCTAACCTTAATGAGGCCTTGTCCATCCTCACAGGCAAGAAAGTAAAGAACACACTGGAGGGGATTAGCAGCCCTACCTCTGTGCTTTAGAGTGCTGATAAAGAGCGTGAACTGTGGGAACAGATGGAAGGCACCAAGAAAATAAGAGATAGCATTTTAAAAGGGAAAAAGGAAGAAATATTTTTGTACTTGGTAATTCCCTTACATGGAGATGAAAAGAGGTGAGGAGAGCAGCAGAGAGGGAGAGACAATGTCTAACAGTTTATTGAATGTCTCTACAGTGACACTCGTAAAATTTTAAACTAGAGAAGAGGTGAAAGCATTTGGGAATCAAGGAGAGTCAAGTTCAGCTTTAGACATTAAATTTAAATCTTAATAAGGATGAGATGGTAGTATGAGCTGATAACCCGTGCAGCTATCAGCCAAAGGGAGGCAGACCTGGGTTATACAGCTGGTTCAAGTCCAGGCCGAGCTACAAAGTGAGATCATGTATCATGATCACTCACTCATTATTGAATGAAAATAAGAAGTTTTAGTCTTAGCATAAGCTTTGAAAGTTGTTTTATTTTAAAGCTGTTATAATTGTGAAGGTTTTTTGTGAATTATAACTCCTCTGTCCAAAGCATCGAGTTCAATTTTTATGGGTCTAGATTCTGTGTAAATAGTGCAGGGATATTTATTACCAAACTCATCACAGCATTTGTTCCTTAATACCAAGAACAGATACCTCTGTAAAAGCAGTGGTTGTGTTTTCACTTGACTCCAAAGATTTATATTCTTAAAGTCATATTATGGATTATAATAATAAATAATACAGCATTTATTAGAATATTTGAATGTTGAGTATATGATCACCATTTTGTGAGTTGTTGATAGGTAATCTGATCACAAGAGCTCTGATTTTAGTTATAGATTTGTCTTTTCTGAGTTATAGTATGATTAAAATCTTAGAAGATGGTGAAAATGGTAGGCAGGGTCTTGTTAGAAATAAGTCTCTTGGGCATGCCTTGGAAATATGCAACCAAGACTCCTTCCTTTAGCTTTCTCTCTACTTCCTGGATACCACGAGGTATACAACATTGCCTTGCTATAAATTCCTGACTACTGATCTGCTTCAACATACTCCACAAGCAATGGACTGAAACCTCTGAAATGTCAGTCAATATAAATGTTCTATCTCCTAAATTGTTTTCTTGAGATGTTTGCCAAGTAATGAAACGTTGACTATTACTCTGTGTTCTCAAATTATTTTCAGAATGATGCCTTGTTGTGTGCATGTGCATGCATGCATGAGTATGTGTACATGTTGTACATGCATGTGTGTTTGTAAATGTGTAGAGATCAGAGACCTGCATTGGTTATCTTTCTTTACAAATCTCCACCTTGTACTGAGAGACAAATGCGCCTTGAATTTGGAGCAAATCAATTCCACTACCCTGTCTAGACAATTCACTTTAGGTATTTTCCTACCTCCCACTCTCCAGCACTGGGATTAGAGAGGCATATCTTCATGCCCAGCTCTTTCTTCTTCTTCTTCTTCTTCTTCTTCTTCTTCTTCTTCTTCTTCTT
>OU015743.1:150649015-150672432 GCA_907169655.1 Acomys percivali
TCTTCTTCTTCTTCTTCTTCTTCTTCTTCTTCTTCTTCTTCCTCTTCCTCTTCCTCTTCTTCTTCTTCCTCTTCTTCTTCTTCCTCTTCTTCTACTTCTTCTTCTTCTTCTCCTCCTCCTCCTCCTCCTCTCCTTCTCCTTCTCCTTCTCCTCCTCCTCCTTCTCCTTTTCTTCCTCCTCCTTTTCCTCCTCCTGCTTTTTAAATCTTTTATAATCAAGGTTTCTCTGTGTGTAGACCTGGAACTCACTTTGTAGACCAGGCTGGCCTCTAACTCACAGAGATTCACCTACCTCTGCCTCCCAGTTTATGGGATTAAAGGCATGAGCCAGCACTACCTGGCTATGTCCAGCTGTTTATATGAGTGTGGGTTTCAAAACTCAACTCCTCACATGTGTGCAACAAATATTTTATAAGCTGTCTTCCTAGTCCCTGCTTAGTGACTTTTTACTATAGAACTTAAAAGTAATGGAAAATTTTAATAAATAAATTGATGTGTTTATGTTATAGAATTAAGTATGAAATTTTTTGTAGGCCATATTATATTTCATTTCTTTGCTGCTGGTAATAGAAGAAATCTCCAGAATTATTTTTTCACAGATCTAAGATCTGTGAAGTCCCAACTCAAAAGAAGATTGGGTTTATGTCCACCCAATGGTAATTATGGTCTAGTCTCTACTTCTAAGACAGTGTTTTAAAATAGAATCAAATAAATAAGTCAGTGTTTTTGTAATTTAGCATTAATACAAACACAAGTACAGAGGCCCCATAAAAACAATTTGTGTCAGGCAGTACTTTGCCATTATTATTATGAGAATTAACTTCCAACACTTGAATTTAGGGAGGGACAAAACATACAAATGAAAGAAACATTATTGAAAATAAAAATGAGATTATAATTATTATTATCTAAATTTCCCTATCCCTTTCTTCCCTCCAAATCTTCCTAAATATCCCTATTTGCTCTCTTTCTAGTTATTAGCCTCCTTTTTAAATTGAGTGTGCGCATCTGTATGTCTTTGCCAATATTTTATATTGTATATTTTATTTTATCAGGAATATCAGTGTTTAGTAATTTTTCTGAAAATTGACTCACCCTTTTGAAGGTAAAAATATGATATTTTTATAGCATCTGTACTTCTTTTATCTACAAAGTCAGAGTGCTTTCTTTTTCTAGAATTTTTTTCTGTAATCCATGTGTCGTTGTGCTTATTTCCTATAATTCTGTTTAAAATTATCTCTAACCTGTACTACATTTTAAAATCCTTTTTTTAGCTGAGTTTTTTCCTTTCTAAAAAGAAGTAATTCAAGATTCAGATGAAGAGATTATTTAATGATTCTTTGACGTTACACACATGACATCATATTGTCAGACATGTCACACATTAATGTGATTAATATCATGAATTCATGTTTCTTAACATTTCTATGCCATGATTTTCCTCAAAACTTTTAAGTATGAAATCTTTGCATATATAGTATACAAAGTACCAGCCTGATATTACATTTATTCTCATCTCATGTTTGTCACACCATACCTATCTAGATGTTTATTCACCATCATCTTTACAGGATACTCAGATCATATTAACATCACAACAAGTAGTCCCACTGAAGCACATCCAAAACCAGAAAAATTTTCCTGCCATGAGAAAAAAATTGGGATGAGTTCTTAAAATAACATTTGCCTGTTAGTTTTAATGTTATAAATTATTCATCACTCTCATCATGTGGCAAATTATAGTGAACATTTTTTCTCACTCTATGAAATTCTATTAGGTGTCTTTTTCTTCTTAATATGCTTAAAACTAGAAAATACACATGGCCCACTTTAATGATTGCTATTTTAATTAGTGTCAATTGCATATATTGCATGAAATATTATCATGCAATTGACTGAAATATAAAATTCTTATATGTTTTTTAAAGAAAATATCCTCCTTTGTGGAATTCTGATAACTTATAAAATCTGTAGGAGTCATGACAAATGTGATCATTTGGAGAATAACAAAAGAAAATATATCTATTAGAAAAGACACACTCCTGGTACAGAACAAATAGGAGAAACGTTAATGCATGTCCTAAGGATAAGAAGTTCCTACATAAAATACATAAATCTGCACTGAGATTATTAGCTTTTATGTATCCTAGCTAGTTGAAATATTTTGTAATAGTGAGTAACCAGACTGTACACTGGCAAAATAGCACATCATTCAAGAAATACTATGTTACCATGGATAAATAAAAACTCTTGCCTCAGGGATCACTGTACCTCGGAAAAGTTTGTCTATATATCAAGGGGAAGAAATGATGATGAGCCCCAGAATCCCCAAAATTCATACTAAAATTTTTACTTTTTAATCTATTTTTATTTTGTATGCATTGTTATGTTGTCTGCTTATATGTATGTGCATTGTGTGATGAAACTGGAGTTACAGATGATTGTAAGCCACCATGTGGGTGTTGGGAACCAAAGCCTTGTTCTCTGCAAATCAAGAAGTGCCAAGCCTCCAGCCTCCATGACATTCTTTCAAAATGAAGAAAGATGCTACATAACATTGAGGTAGCTGAATAAACCTTTAAGAGCTTTAAGGCTGTCTTTGAGAGACCAAATGTGTGTGGATTCATCTCTGGGTCTTCAATTCAATTGTATTGATCCAACAGCTTATTGCTGTGCCACAGTACCATGCTGTTTTAATTACTGTTGCTCTATAGTACAGATTGAGATCTGGTATGAGGATTCCTCCAGAGGATCTTTTATTGTATAGGATTGTTTTTTGCTATTCTGAGCTTTTTGCTTCTCCATATGAAGTTGAGAATTTACACTATGGAATACGATTCAGCTTTTAAAAATAAGGAATTCCCGAAATTTGTGGACAAATGGATTGAACTAGAAATTATCAAAAGGAGTAAGTTAACCCAGAAGCAAAAAGAGACAAATGGTATATACTCACTTATATCGAGACACTAGCCCAAGGGGCATGTCCCATGAAAGACTTTACTTACTAGGAAAGTGGGTCAAAGGGGAGGACATCCTATTGGGACTTTAGATGAGAGAAGCATGGAAGAATGGGGAAATAGAAGGATCCAGAGGGTCCTGGAAACCTACCAGAAGAACATTATGACAGGCAGATCTGTGTCCTGGGGTCCTGATCAAACTATGGCACCAGCCAAGGAAAATATAGGCAGCAAACTTAGAAGCCCTACCCAGACGTATCCGATGGACAGGCCATTCTCTACCGTTGAGTAATGAGTAAGTAAGGTCTGACTTTCATACAAACTCTGGGGCCCCATTTTTGACCACGTCCCCTTGATGGGGAGGCCTGGTGGCACTCAGAGGAAGGATAACAGGTCACCAAGAAGAGACTCGATACCCTATGAGCATATACAGGGGAGGAGGTCCCACTCAGTCACAGACATAAGGGAGGGGAGTAGAGGGGGAAGCGGGAGGGAGGGAGGAATGGGAGGATACAAGGGATGGGCTAACAATCGAGATGTAATATGAATACATTTTTAATTTTTTTTATTATTTTATTCTTGTTACATCTCAATGGTTATCCTATCCCTTGTATCCTCCCATTCTTCCCTCCCTCCCATTTTCCCCTTATTCCCCTCCCCTATGACTGTTCCTGAGGGGGATTTCCTCCCCCTGTATATGCTCATAGGGTATCAAGTCTCTTCTTGGTGACCTGCTATCCTTCCTCTGAGTGCCACCAGTTCTCCCCCTCCGGGTACTCACTTATATCTGCATACTAGCCCAAGGGGCATGTCCCATGAAATCCTTCACTTACCAGGAAACTGGGACCGAGGGGAGGACATCCTATTGGGACTCTAGATGAGAGAACAATGGGTGAATAGCAATGTAGAAGGATCCAGTGGGTTCTAGAAACCTACAAGTAGAACATTATGATAGGCAGATTTGGGCCAAGGGGTCCCGCTCAAACTAAGGCACTAGCCAAGGACAATACAGGTGGTAAACTTTAAACCCCTACCCAGATCTAGCCAATGGACAGGACAGTCTCCACACTTGAGTGGAGAATGGGATATGACTTTCTCATGTACTCTGGTGCCTCACATTTGACTATGTCCCCTGGCAGGGGAGACCTAGTGGCACTCAGAGGAAGGACAGCAGGTCACCGAGAAGAGACTTGATACCCTATGAGCATATACAGGGGGAGGTAATCCCTCTCAGGAACAGTCATAGGGGAGGGGAGTAAGGGGAAAATGGGAGGGAGGGGAGAATGGGAGGATACAAGGGATGGAATAACCATAGAGATGTAACAAGAATAAATTAATTAAAAATAAAATAAAAAAAAGAAAAAAAAATGGACTTGAATGGACCTGAAAACAAAACAAAACAAAACAAACAAACAAACAAAAAAAGCTGTCTTTGAATGGGAGCTCTCCGTGGTGCTGATTTTTCTTAATTCAAAAGTTTAGGCAGAGGTGTCCTTGAATTCTCCAGGAAAGGTATCTGTGTCCTTATGTGTTGTTTGAATTTTATGATAGTTGCTAAATTTATGCATTTAGCTTAGTAACGTACTGAGATTCTAATTTTATTGCTGTATGTATGCCATGCTTACTGTATTTACAATCTGTTAGAATTAAGATTACAAATAACTAAAAACTTAGTTCGTGTAACTTTTTTAATATTGTAAAAGATATTAAGGCTTCCACCAATATTTCTGCCTAGACTTATCTCTACTTAATTGTCTTTGTGTCTTTATATGATAGTATTTCATTATTTATGATAGAGCCTCCGTTATAAGAGGTAGAAAATCATTAATGCAGGCAAGAATATTAAAGTAAATTGAAACATTTTTGTGATCTAATGCCCACATATTTTTAAAAATACAAGCATTGAAAAGCTTCATCTCAGAAAGTTGAGACTATGAGTCTCATTGCTACTGTTCATTTCTAAGGTCATACCAGTATTTTTATCTGGCATGTAGACAAGAAAATCCAAAAAGAAATTGAGTAAATGAGACACTTTGAGGGAATGTGGATTCCATTTAAAGGTATAAGAGAATGAAACACTAAGAATTTTATATCAGTAACACATCCCTTTGTAGAGAAAACTAATACTTTATTAGTTGTAAATAAATTATTCTTATTTAAAGAATTTTTAAATTAAATTTTGTTTATTTATTCTTTTCCTTATGTGGATGGATGTTTTCCCTGCATATATGTCTATGAACCACATGTGTGCCTGTGGCTTCCATAAGACAAAAGAGTGTGTTGGATCCCCTGAGACTGGCATTAGAGATAGTAATGACCTGGCAATGTAGGTTCTGTTAACCATGCCTAGGGTCCCTGGAATAGTATCAAGTGCTCTTAACTACTGAGACATATCTTAAATTCCTAGGATATTTTTAGTAAATCTTCAATTATTACTGACAGTGAGTAGTCAAAGCAGTTATTCATAAACTAGGTCTCTTCAGTATTTGTTCAGCAATTGGCACAAGCAATTTCAATGGTCGTTCATTGCATTTGATGTTTTTTTAAATCTTCATCATGATCAAAATTAACATGATTTAAGGTATTAAATTAAATTAAATATCAAATTATGACCAGTATAGTCTGATATGTGTTGTTTTGTATTTATATTCTTCAGGACATGAGAACGATTACAATAAAATTATCTATTATAAAGCAAAATAATCTATTTTCTGTTTGAGTGAAATAATTTAGACATTTATGAGATGTGTTTTCCAGGCAATTGAGAAATAATCAGTGCAACAATTTTTAATCATGTTCTAACTTTACTTTGAAGTTTCATGTATATGCAAATCACATTATACCTAAAATTTCTTTTAAAGTTGTTGAAAAACTGTATTTTCTTATTCTTGATGTGAGATGATGCAAAAGATATTCTCTGCTTTTTAAGTCAAGATCCTTTAGCTATAACGTACATTTATGCCATTTGAGTACTTGATAAAATAATGTATTACTAAAATTCCTAATCTAAAACTTTACTGCATCTTGGAAGTTTTTACAACATTTTGTTACTTATTTCTGTCAACTGATTCTATGTTAATTAATTCTATAAACAGTCATTTAACATAATGGGTCAAAATTAACCAGTCTTCCAGAACAACAATTCCTTACTATTACTGTTTACTAATTAAATTCAAAATGTGCCCCCATGTTAAAGTGGAAAAGATATTTTTGATCTTCTATAAATAAGTACTTTGTTCTCTTGCCTTGAGGTAAATTAATTCAAAATATCACGTTTTCTCCAACAGCTTTAATGATATGATAATAAGCCACCTGATGACTAGAATAAATCATTAAAGTTATTGTCTTCTTTTACTCATTCACAAAGTAGAGGTTGGATTTGGTGATAAGGCTGGGAACTCTGCATGGAAGTACCTAGAATACCCAACTGGTTATAAATCTGTATAAGTAGAGATAAAATCCAACTGGGTTGCATAACAATAATGTGTGAGGGGGAAACAGTCAATGAAGGTGCTATATAAAAACAATATCCAGAACAGAGAACTGGTGATAAATTTTGTTGCTGCAGGGCACAGTAAAGAATGCCCAGTAACTATATAAAAATCTAAGTGGGACCCTACAAGGCCTTGTAAAGAAGGGATGATGAATTAATTCTAATCCAAAGGCCAAATTTGGTTATTTCCCATTTGATGATATCTTCTTTATTTTAACATGTAAAGGCTGAAGGAATTGTCACTATTGCAGCAGGATCTATGACCCACACAGCCATGTAGAGATGAGGCTGGGCTTTTCCATCCCCTTTGACTCGGGACTTTACTCAATTCTGCCTTTTCTGATGAAGATTCTTTGGCCATTAGAAGTTTTTACTATTTCTGTCCCATCAATCTACATTCATGCTATTGCTCATCATTCACTATCTGCACTTTAAAAATAAGGAAACCCTCAGATACTATATACATAGGCTGTTGATGGCTGACTTGTGAAGCTGTGTTGATGGCAGTGATGATGCTAATAGAATTAACTGAGCATCCACTTTAATCTCATTTAATCCTCTCCACCATACCATGATCCAAACACTGCCTATTATATATAGGAACAATATGTGTGTGATATATTGACATGTATGCAAAATTTCAAACAAGCTAAAACCAGAAAATGCACTTTCTAAGCAAAAATTTGGAACCAAAAGGAGAGAGGGAAGTACATTTACAGAATGATTAACATGGTCCAGGTCCAGACAAAATTAAGCCCCATCTCTAGGGATAAGATGTAAATAATTCAATGTCAATAAAAAAAAAAGAGTTAATACATAAACATTTCCCCAACTACCATTTTCTAAACATTAGCATTTTCAAAGGCTAAGTTTGATCATAAGAAGACCAAAAGTATTTCATTAGGTAGTGAGTTATACATAACTACTTGCCAGAAAAAAAGACAATAAAGTTTAAAGACATTCAACAGCCATATTTACAGTCAATAAAAGAACATTCATGACTAACAGCCAATTAAAATTGCTATACATAGGGGTTAAGAGAAACATACCATCAATCACTGTGCAGAAAATGAGGAAACTGAAATTGAAAGATGATTGACTTATTACCTACAGACATTAAAGCAGTTCTACTACATACACATTGCAGGTTCAGTTATCTGATGGGTACCATAAATTTTTGGATATAAATGAAACTCTAGGATAACTAGAGTTCAAATTTTTATGTATGAAGTGTAATAACAGAATACATATCTGAAAGTATTCTGCAGTAGTGTCATAAAGAATTAATAGTTAAAAGAGACAGTAGATTTTAAACTAGAATGCAGGATAATAAATAAAAATGAAACAGAAAAAAATGAGAAGATTCCTTCAAGGTATGCAATAATTAAATATGTATAAAACATTGTTGAAGAAAAACATTAAAATTAGTCAAAAGTGACATTTTACTTGTAAGGTAGAGGCAGGTGAATCTCTGAGTTTGAGGCCAGCCTGCCTGGTCTACATAGTGATTCCAGGATGGCCAAGGCTACACAAAGGAACCCTGTCTCAAAAATAAATAAATAAATAAGATAAAAACTAAAAGAAGAATTATATCATAATTCTAATCAGAAATAATGCAAGTTAGACAGCACTGGAATAATAAAGATAAATCATTGAAAGGGAAACTTTAAACTTAGAAGTATATATAATATATTAATGAAAGTGAAATACTATTAGTTGTTAATTTTAGCAAATAGACATTGTAATTTTAATGACCAACAAGTGTGCCCACAACAAAATTTAAAATGTTCTTCAGGCAGAGTTCCCCCAGTCAGCCACACCCCCCTTCCCCTCCATTCAAGTGTGTAGAAAACAATCATCTGAGACAGAACATGTTATGTCCTACAAAGTATTGAATTCTAATAAAGTATTTGAAGTAAAAACAATATTAAAAGCACCAAATATATGGAACTAATTTTAACTCATCACCATGGGTGAATGAAGATAGAGTGAAGAAAAATAGAAGTCTCAAAATAAAAAATAAAAGAAAATAAAAACAAAGCACTTCCAAGTTTATGAGATACTTTTAAAAGACATAGTTAGAGAAAATATAGATCATTTAAAGCTTGAATTAGAAATGATATAAAAGTCACTATGTAAAATTTGAATATACAAAGTATATTACCCGTAACCAGTCACCCAATTTAGTTATTACATTGTATTGTGAACCTGTACATAGATGCATATTGAGATAAACAGGTATTTGCACATGTAAACATGTATGTGAATGTTATCTTTGGTTAAGTATACATTATGGTGCTTTAAGAATTCCTGTAGCATTCACTAATGTGTGTTCTTTTGCTGTTCCTAGTAGTAAAACGTGCTGTGTCCTTAATTTTTCTCATCATATATTAAAGTACAGTAGCATAAATTGACCTTTTGATTTTTACACTGGAAACATATTAAAATAATAGTCTGAGTATTTATGATTGAATTGTTAGGGATTTCTTATTAAATAGAGATTTCATTATATATAAATGTGTACCAGTATATAACATATTTTTAAACATATGTGACACAAGCACTAATTAAATCTATAAAACATGATTTGGGGTAGTTTCATTGTTATCCTGCTCCATAATCTAAGGTACTTAGTCAGAGAGAAGTAATTGTATGATCTCACAAGATGTTAAATGTAAGCAATCAATACTGTGAGCACAGTCTAATTTTTAATTCACATTGCAAACTTGGTCTAGGGGAATGACTTGTACTTTGGCATTTTTTCTGTACTTCAGCATGTGGAAACACATTAAATAATGGAAAATCAGTGAAAATTGTTCACATTCATGAAATATTTACCATATATATGTTATGTTCCATACATTTAGCCAGCTATAAGAACCTAGAAAAACATATGTGACCAGACAAAGAATAAGTGGTAAGTATTCAATATGTATGTGCACAAAATGTTTTTATTCTGCTTTAAAATACATTTTAATTTCTGTCATTTCAATTCACCAAGTGATGAATATGTGACCTAGAAATAGTGCGTTGGGGATCTCTACCTCTTTGTTTGGGTTGTGGTTTTTCAGACAGTTTTTAATATTTGGAAAATTGCAATGGTAATGGAAGATTCCTTGTAACACTTTTCAGTTAATGGAATTTACTGTTCATCTGTAGTGTTTTATCATCTGTGCTTGAGACAAAGTAAGAAACTAAGTAAGTCTGGCTACTTAATTTGCTTAATTTGTAAATAGAATTAAAAGTCATGAAAACATTTTTCTTTAACTCTTAGTGGTTGCTGTATTAATATTTTATTTACCTTCACAGCCTGTGTGTATTTAGGTAGTTGATTTAAATATACCCACATTCAAAACTGTTTCATATTTGTTATTTTCAGCTCCCAATGCTTAAAAATTATATCATATCTGTAGTAGTCATTTATTACTAGAGGCAGCTTGATGCTTATTCTCCTCATGGACATAGAGAACTTAGAGACAAAAAACAGACAACTATATGATTCAAAGAAAATATATGACAAAGTCAGTGGCTCAAGCCCCTTCATAACCAATTCTTAAAGTACCTACACCAGGTCATCTATAGTCCTAAGGTGCCTCAAACTACTAACTCAGAATCTTTACATGTAATGTCCAATGAACCTACATTTTATGAACCTCTTATAAATAATTATAGAACCAGAGACACTGGTCTAAGATGATGAGTGTGGGTTTTAGCCCAATATCATAAAACATACTCAGAATGCCTGATAGATGTACTCCTTTAATTGTAGCATATGAGAGGCAAAGACAGGTAGATCTCTGAGTTCTAGGCCAACCTCATTTGCAGAGCAAGTTCTAGGATAGTCAGGGATTCACAGAGAAACCCCATCTCAAAAAAAAAATTAAGTAAGATATAACATATTTAATAATATCATACCCCATCTTACTGACTTTTTAAAAGATGACCATAGAATAAAAATATTTTCAATGAAAAATAAAATTTTTCTAAATATATAGTATATAGTAATAAGTTTAAAAAACCATATAACATTTGAAAATAGGTCACGCAATAAAGAAGGTCTATACCTTCCTTCCTTCCTTCCATCCTTTCTTCCTTGTTTTTCTTTCTTTCTTTCCATTTTCTCTTTTCTCCCCTCTTACTAAAAGTAGATTTCTCACATAATATGTACTGACTATGGGTTACTCTCCTTCTATTTCTTCGAGTTTTCCTGTCTTATCCAGATCTACTCCCTTTCTGTCTCTCATTAGACTTCTAGGGACAATAAAAAAGAGACTGCTGGGGATAATTAATTACAATATAATATAATATCTCAACCTATAGGGTTTGACTAAAACTCGGGAAGGAGGTCACCTGTTGAGAATGCAAGACACAAGAAAGGAGAGCAAGTCTGATTGATCAAACTCTCAATCTTTATTAGTCAGGCAGCAGCTTTTATAATGCAGAAGGCAGGGAAGCATATCACTATAGCAACGCAGTTGCGGGTTTTCTTCAAAACATAGGGAATTCCAGGCAGGGTCATAATGTCCTGCCTCTCAGGGCATCTTGCTCTGTCTTCATCTAGCTTTAGTCTAACTGTTGACTCACAACAGGGTCGCTCCATCCCTATCTGTCTTTAGCTGCTGACTCACAACAGGGTCAGCTAATTTCTGGTGAAAGGTAAGCTCTGGGAAACACAGAGACGTAAAAGTGCAGACTTAGACAAGATGGCTGAAATATTGGCCATGTGGCCTATCGTCCCCAACAATATAATATAATATTATAATATAATATAATATAATAATATAATATAATAAAGATAAAAAACTAACATTGAAGTTGGAAAAAGCAAACAGGGATGAAAAGAACATGAGAAGGCACAAGTAACAGACCACTCATTTTCACACTCACACATTCCGTAAACATACTATACTGAAAGCAATAATATAGTCCCAAATGACCTAGTACAGACCTGTGCAGGCTCTGTGCTTGCTGCTTTAATCTCTGTGAATACATATGGGCTTTGGTCATGATGATTTAGAGCACCTTGTTTTCTTGGTGTCCTCCATGTCCTCTTATTTTTGCACTATTTCTGTCTCTATTTCCTTAGGGTTCCCTGAGCACTGAAGAGAAGAATTTGATAGAAATATACCATTTAGGGCTGGCTCCGTGTTCCAAATATCTCTCTGAATAATGTGTGGCTGTGGGTCTTTATATTTGTCCCCACCTGCTGTAGGAGGAAAAATCCTCTGTTGAACACTGAGTAAGGTGCTGGCCTATGAGAATAGCAGAATACCATTAGGAATCACTTTATTGCCACTTTTCTATTTTTGGAATATTAGTAGTTGATATTACCCTTAAACTCTATGCCCCTGGTCTCATGCGCTTGGTCAGCCAAGTGGTGTGGGTATGGATTCCATCCTGCAGAGTGTGCCATAAGTCAAATCAGATATTGGTTGCTTACTCGCATAAGCTTTTTACCAGCATAGTACTAGGATATCTTGCAGATAACTGTCAGTAAAATGTTCTGTGGTTTGATTGGTATTTACATTCATCTTTTGGTAGCGCAGAGTACCATTCTGTACCAAAGGTGCTAGACCCAAAGGATGAAGGCTCTATGTTGGCACCAGCTCCATTTTCCCATATTCAACAAGTTGTGTAGGTGTCTTCAGCATTGGGGATTTGTTGTCAGTTTGTGGAGAACTACATCTGCATTGCTTGGGGATTCCCACCGTATCCCTTTGTCCAAGAGCTAAATTAAATGTAACCCAACTCCTGGCCTTAAACATCTTTGGTGACAAGAGATAGTCAGTCGGGACTCTCCCCACTACCCCTTTATTTGGCAATGTCAGCCAAATTGACTTAGTATATCTTTTAGGAAGCTTCTGCGGTATTAAGTTTCCCTACTGTCCTTCAAATGGTCCTTAATTTTATCTCTCTCCTTCGCCTCCTTTACTTTCCTGCCCTCAACATGATCTACTTATGCCCCATCCATTCATCCATTTATCCATCCAGTTTTTCCATCCATCCATCTATCCATTCATAACATATATTCTATTTTCTTTTCTATAATAAGATATACATGTCCTTTAGTCTCAACTCTGTAGCTAACTTTTGTGGTTCTACATATTGTAGCTTGGTTATCATTTACTTAACAGCCAATGTCCACATATAAGCAAATAAATGCCTTTTCTAATTGTCCAATGGTATCTTTTTAGACTGTCTTTCTTTAGGTATATCCTACATTGCTTTCCCTCTAAAAATATATACATTATCTGTGAAGAAACTCAGTCTACAGTCAGGTGTGGCTTCCATCTTTGCCAGAAATCAACCATATCAAAGACTGAGGGTGGGGAGCAGAGGTGAAGATATAATTAATCCTCCCAAACTAAGCATTTCAATTTCCCCTCTTCACCCTGAATCTCTTTTCTAAAAGGATTTTTCTTTGTGCTATTTCACAAGGGTGTCAGGGAGCCATGAGACACCAGCTCTGCTTTGAACAGGACACTTTCCCTACAGCTCTAATTAAAAGGAAGTTCCAAACCTACAAATTAACAGTTTTAATATGCCCTTCCTGGTGATTAACTGCTTCATTGTAACAGGCATTCACTGTTAACAGTGCAACTGTTAATTTGAATGGCTTGATTTTTAAGTTTGAAGAAGAAAAATGGCTGGAAGTAGTCTTCTAACTTTCCCTCCATTGGCATAGTGATCTTTATTTAGAGATGACTCCTCCCTGAAGAATTTGACCTCCTTTATCTAGAATAGAGGTAATGTAAGCAGCATTTTTAAAAATGTCCCCCACTTTTTTTTTTCCTTTTTAGACTCAACCAAAGAAACTAACTATCCTTTCCTGTTACTAGACGTTGGGAGATTATGTCAGGAGAAAACTGTTTAAATAGAATTTTCTTTCATTCAGCCAAACATTTAAGTGCTTGTAGTTTTATGAAATACATTTAGTAAATTGAACCACAGAATAACCAATTTACAGTTGCAGATATGAAAAAAGTGTGGAAAATTAAATTCCATAGAAAACAGAGAAGTAAAAATATGTCTAGCTTTGAAGAAGGTGACTTCTGCCTTTGAATTACTTTCTTGCTCATTTATATCCCCAGAGGACACATTCTTGATTATTAAGGATAGCATTAAAGCTGCTGATAATCCAAAAAAAATCTCTTAGCCTCTACTGTATAAACCTTTCCATAAAGAATTATTTCTTTCAAAGCAACAAATAAATGGTCAGAGACACTTATATAAAAAGCACTCAGGTTTTAAATCTTACAACACACATCAACTGTGCTACTTCTGAATCCATTCTTTCTATTTTAATCTACAGATCATTTTCAACACAGTTCTATTTTCACCTTCTCTGGAGATCTGATCTCATACGTTTGTAGTTCTGCTTCCTAGTTCTGCTTTTCAGTATTTTTTTTTTTTACACAAGTGAGAAACTATATAGTTTTATGCACATATAAATTACAGATGTACATATACCTATAAATTTATTTTAAATACATACACATATTTTGTATGTTATAAATTCATATTTTTACCTTAGTTCTCATGTAAAAAGTAAAGCTATTTGGCAGCTAACATCTCTGCCAAGAAAATATTTCTAAAAACTGCCCTATATGAATTCATAGAATTATACAATTATTCAGCTATCCTGTATTTGGCTGTGAACATCATAGATTATTTAAACATTTTCTATGAGAAGATATTCCCTTTATTTGTAGTATTTTATGATGAAAAATATAATGACTAACCATATACAAATAAGTATATTACATATTATATAAGTAGGTTTCTTTAAGTGTATCTTTGGAATAAGTGTTATGAACATAGGATCAAAAAGGCTATATATGGGACTTTGTCTACTTACAGTGACTATAGTTTTAGTTTATATTTTACAGCTTATGGTTGAAATTACCATATTTTAATTTATGTCATTTAAATATACATCTTTTGGTTTGCATGCTTTTGCTATTGACTATTTTATCCCCAAGGGTAAATGATCTCCACCTAGTCATGATCTTAGTTGTTTGCATGTGCTATACAATGCGGAAACTTTTTAAAATTAATTTATTCAGATTACAACTCAATTGTTATCCCATCACTTCTATCCTTCTGTTCCTCCCTCCCTCCCATTTTCACTGAATTCCCCTGGCCTATGTCTATGACTGAGGGGGACGTCCTCCCCCACTATAAAGTCATAGGCTATCAAGTCTGACCTTGGTAGCCTGCTTATTCTTTCTCTGAGTGCCACCAGGCCTCCCAACCAAGGGGAAGTGATCAATTATGGGGCACCAGAGTTCACTCCAAAGTCAGTCCCCATTCTCACCTCAACCGTGGAGAATGTCCAGACAATTGGCTAGATCTGAGTAGGGGTTCAGTGTTTACTGCAAGTATTGTCATTGGTTGGTGCAGTAGTTTGAGCAGAATCCCTGGGCCCAGATCTGCCCGTCATGATGTTCTTTTTGTAGGTTTCTAGGACCCTCTGGATCCTTCTATTTCCCCATTCTTCCATACTTCTGTCAGCTAGAGACCCAATAGGATGTCCTCACAACTACCCAATTTCCTGGTAAGTGAAGACTATCATGTGACATTCCTCTTGGGCTAGTATCCAATTATAAGTGAGTATATACCATGTGAGTCTTTCTGCTTCTGGGTTAACTCACTCAGTATGATCATTTCTAGTTCCATCCATTTGTTTACAAATTTTGGCATTTCCTTGTTTTTTTTTTAATAGCTGAGTAGTATTCCATAGTGTAAATGTACAACAGTTCTTTATCCATTCTTCAACTGAGGGACATTTAGGTTGTTTCCAGGTTCTAGCTATTATGAATAAGGCTGCTGTGAACATAGTTAAGCATATGTCCTTGTGTGGTGGAGTATCTTCTGGGTATATTCTAAGGAGTGGAATAGATAGGTCTTGAGGAAGCCTTATTCCACGTTTTTTGAGATAACACCAGGCTTTATCTTAGTCTTTCACTTGGTTTTTGTAGTTTCTTGAGAGCATTCATTGCTGAGTTTCCTCTTGGTGATTTAATAGTTAAATTCATCGGCACTTGCAGCAATTTCATCTGGAGTCTGAGCCATAACTAGTAGACTTTTCCTCTGACAGAGTGAAAAGTTCAGCAGCAAATATGGGTTGTAGGTATAGAGTGGTGAACATGTGGAAGGACAGAGTCCTTTAGACATGGCTCAGCCATTCTAAGGCTTGGCCATGTAATTGTCCTAATTTTTAGTTTTATGAGAAGGCTAAACTCTTACTTGCACAGTGGCTGCACCAGTTTCCATTTCCATCAACAGTCAATAAAGGTTATTTTTTCCACATTTGGCCAAATTTTGTTGTCACTTGTTTTCTCAAAGATTTTTACTTGTTTTCTTGAAGATATTCATTTGACTTGGGCAAGATAGAATCTCAAAATAAAGACTTTTTATTTTCATGCATGTCCTTTAACATATTAATAGATAATAAAATTATATATACTTGTGTTTATGTGTGTAATACACCTAGGTATTTTATTTAGTAGCAATGAAGAACGAACTTATAAAATGTGTAGGGGAATGCATAGAACTGGAAATATTATAGTATGCAGTCTAATGTCATAAAGATAAAGATAACATGCTTCTCATATGTTGATCCTGGCTTTTAACTTATATGTATATGTTAAATTGATGCGGGTAGGGACAAGGAGACCAGCAAGGATCCTATGAGATCTGCGGAAAGTACCACTTCCTGAATGGGAATAGGTAGGGCAACAGAACTCAGGCAAGTTTAACTAATAATCATGATTCTATATAAATTTCCAGTTACCCAAAACAGATAGCATATGTTAGTTTATCTTTAAAGTACCTCAGTGTGAAAAATTCAACCCAAATGGTTTCCCTAACTAAACACTGGCATTGCAAGTACCTCACAGAACCAAATGTATGCTTACACTTGTGCTAAGTTATTGAATGCATGTGTTCAGCTGTGCTGCATCATTAGATATATGTCTTTCACATGCGCTGGGGCAATGACTGCATGTCTACATGTGTGCTGCATTGTTAGCTTCAGTTATGCAAGAAATATCTTCCCCACCATGTTGATTGTTTGATCTTTTCCTGTTTCTTCCCATTCCCCTAATGATCTTTGTGCTGTGTGACTATGCTCGGTGCTTCCTTATTGATACTGTTGGACCTTCACTGGAAGGATTTAAATCTTTGTCTTCCAGAAGACTCCTCCTCTACTTCCTCCTCTTCTCCTCCTTTTAAAATTTCACATATGATAGTATTTTATTTTCTTCATATCTCATTCCTCACTATGCCCAACTCCCTTGTCCCTACCTAAATCCCACATTTAAAATTCCCATTCTCTCTCTATGTGCTGTATGGCACGTAAGAACATGACCACATACACATGTAACAACAGATAAATAACAAGTGAAACCAATGAGGGGTATTGATACCTGCTGAGACTTGTACTTGGGCTGAAGAATTGTATCTCACACTCAAAGTTCCTGGGTGGCAAAGCTATCAGTCAAATGCAGCTTACATGCTTTGAATCACAGCATGTCCATATTTCCTGTGAAGAATTGATGATCTCACCAGTACAGGCGCTCTCTGCAGCAAAAGGCAGTAGCGGTGCCTTATATTATCTATATATTTATTATATATATATATATGTATATATATATAGTAGGATAATATATATATATATATATATATATATATATATATATATATATTTGTACAATCTTAAAAGCAAGAAGCTTAGCTTTTAAGATACATAATCCTTTGGAAAATTATTTTACACAAAACAGCTGAACTATTTTTAATGTGGTATAATTGATTAGAATGAAAATATGGCTTTTCCTTTTGACTCAGATATAAAACTGGAGCTGTGAGAAAGGTCAATAAGTATCTATAACTAAATTGCTAAAAATTCCAATTAGAGTATTCCCCATGTCAATTTTTATATCTTCTTTTTATTGCTCAAATTCATCACTCTGACAAGAGTAAAATAACTTTCTTTATCACTTTCTTTCCAGTGTCAAGCAATACACACACTAAGGCTGACATTTCAGCATACTTTAATAGCTGCTGTGAAGTCACTGTGACCCTTCACTCTAAATATCAAAAACATTTTCACTTATAAACAACTCTTAAAACAAACAGGATTCATGTAAAATAGCATTTTAAGCTAATCTTTTTGTCATGGCAAAACAACAAGTTTTTAAGGATTTAAAATTGAAGTTAAAATAACTACATGTGCAGATAGTTACTTCCTTTTAGCTATATCATCTAAAGGCATCTGCACACTCACTTTTGAATAGACTATCAAAAAGGACCAAGATTTTAACTTGAGGATTCGTCATAGCCATGGTCAATCGGAAAATAAAAGCTATTCAAATATTATTTTGAAAGCTTTTTAATATACTAAGCCTTTCAAAGTATTAATAAACCACAAGAGGAAATTAATCAAAGCAACGGGTGAAACTGTGCAGTCACTAACATATTAGATATCTTACAAAGAAATTATATAGCTGTTTTGTTTTTGAAGATTTTTTTACTTCTGTATTTGTTACTTTTCTATTGCTGTGACAAAACAGCATGGCCAAAGCCACTGCCAGAAGGAGCAATTTATTTTTCTAATGGTTCCAGAGGGATCGGAGTCCACCCTGCCAGGAAAGGGCAGCAGTGAGCAGCAGGTCTGGAGACAGGAACTGAATGCTGAGAGCTTGCATCTTGAACTGCTGATAAGAAACAGGGATAGCAAGCTAGAAAGGATGCCAAGCTCGGAAATGTCAAAGACCCGCTTCAACAACATGCTTCTTCTAGGAAGGCCGTGCCTCCTAAGCCACAGCGCCACCAATTAGAGACCAATGTTCAAATCAGACTATTTGAGGACGTGATAGTCAGTAAAGCTTCCACACCTGCTGTGAAATTTTATTAGCTTTTTTCATGAAACCATTCAAATATTCTCTGCCAAAGGTCCAGAAGAATCAATAAAAAATGGCTGTGATATTTAGGCCAGACATAAAATAACATATTTAACCTTAACCATTAACTATTTATCTATAACTATTAACTTTTAAAGCTTGATTCATGGGGAGTAAAGATCAAAGAATAAGCAATATTCAGTGAACAAACAAGATATTCTCAGCTTTCCTTTCCTTTCCTGGAGAAATTCTGGTGTGTGTACTCAGAAGGGTCTTGTACATAAAAGGAAAATTTGCCCTAGAGAAGACTATTGGCATGGGGAAGAGCAATGTGAGTGTGCAATCAATGAAGGATCAAACAATTCCTTTCCATTTTCATGGCTTTAACATCTGAAAACACTTAAATTTAGTAATGTTTATTAAGCTTATTTACCATATATGAGGAAGGCTTACAGGCATTGGTAGTACATCTGTAAAACAAGAACAAAAATAAAACAAAGGATCACTTACTTTGTGGAGTTTTATACTCTCATAGAAGGAGGAAAATAAAAAAACAAAAATTTAGAGCACAGTAAGTAAAATTGGGAATAACTGTAGCAGAAAGCTGTTGCTTTAAGTCTGAGTCCAGGGCGTTGGCGCTACACTGGGCTTTGCTAAGAAAGGAACCTCTGCTTAAAGATCTGAATGAAGAAATGGAAGTGATCCAAGGAATGTTCACTTCTGGTGGAGGCCAGGATAATTTTCAGTGCTTCCCAAGGGAAAGAACAGGAAAAAAAATCACTTATCCCAGAAGGAAGGGTGAATGTATTTCAATATCAATATAGATGATCGGCCTACATTATTAAATATCACTGATACACTGAGGATATAGTTTGAGATTCACAATATTAAATTCATTAATTGTTTTCAGAAAAAAAACAAATGTTCTTCTGTAGATGCACAGAGAAAACTTGGGTAGAGTCAAATTAACAGTCAACAGAAACGCAGAGGTAAAAAAGACTAAGTAGATATGCTTCAAGAATTTGATATACTAGGAAACAAAATAATCAACAAAAACAGATTCAATAGAGGTGACATCATACAAAAATCCAGCAGCATATCCATGTGATTTGGGGGAGAATTAAAGATGCAGGAAATGGAAAAGTTATGATATGATGCTACTGTGTATTTAGAAAGAATAAGATCGTTTACACAAGAAAAAGGTTTGACCTACAGAGAAATACTGGTAACTGGGGACACAGGAGTGGAAAAAGGATTCATATTATGCTGTAAGAAGAGGGACAGTAGTGGAAGACTGAGGAAGACCTTATGATTGTAGAACTTCATTCTTACCTGACTTTTTAAAAAGTAAACAAGCGGAAGAGAAAACAAGGGGAGAATGGTGGAAGTTGGGGTTGTTGAATGAAACTTACTGATGACGGAGAGCATCAAAACCCAATGCCAGAAATGTTTACATGCCATTTCAGAGTAATTACTGAATGTTCTGACATTCCACTATAAATAAGGCATCAGACAATGTTCAAGACTGACAAACATGGCTTATTTACCTATGTTGAATAAGGTGAATTTTATTAAGTTAGAGAAATATAAAGTAATTTTCACTATATAACTGAATGCTAATTTTAGGTATTTAATGGTATTATACAAATAAGTTGGATAGTCATGATGACTATGTAAGAATGAAATGGAAATGAAATTAGTTGTTGTGTCATATGTACGCTATACAGCAGAATACTCTTTAAGAAAGTGAATTTCATTAAATCATTAGTTGCATTTTCTTTCAATACTACCCCTGTTCTTTCAGTTTAAAAATGATGGAACAAGAGTGTTTAGGGACGCCTGTGATGGCCACTATGAGATCAAATCCTCTACCAACTGCAACCTTTGGAGTCTTTCCCCACGACTCCATTTGTAGAAAATCCTGTCTTCTGCTCCCCTGCCCTTCTTTGCAGTCTAATTACAGACATGTCCTTCTTTGCCCAAATATTCATATCGGTATCTACAGATTCAACTGTAGCTCTCACTTCATCTACATTTCCTTTTTTGTTGATTTATCTCATCTCATAGACTTAAAAGACCAATTTAGCATATGTCGTATATATTTTGACAGACGTGCCGCAAAAACATGGAAATTTGTTCCCAATTTCCCAAATAGCCTGGCTAGTTCCTTTCTGTCAGGTTTTGCTTCCATTGCCTTATTAGATAATGTTGCCTCTGGGCTGAGCTTCATGGACATGGAACTATTCCGTCTGCCTTCTTCTGTGTCCAGCTAGATGAGTCTGTTTACT
Organism: Acomys percivali; assembly: GCA_907169655.1. Taxonomy (NCBI): domain Eukaryota; kingdom Metazoa; phylum Chordata; class Mammalia; order Rodentia; family Muridae; genus Acomys; species Acomys percivali. The sequence continues at coordinate 150,669,656 of OU015743.1, forward strand.
ATGTGTCTTTAATAGCCATCTCTGTTGCACCAGTATTTCCCTCACTATTTTTGTCAGTAGTGTTTTATTTCGTGAGTATGCTACAATCTGTTTATCCATTCTCTGTCAGTGAACATTTAAGCTGCTTCCAGTTTGAATTATTGTGAGTTAGTAGCTAAACATATTTTTGCATAATTAGTTCATGGGCATGTATTTCATTTCTCCTAAAGTGAAATTGCAGTCAAAAGAATAGTTGTGTGTTTAATTTTAAGAGAGATTCCATGAAGTTTGTCACTAAGAATGTGCCATTCTATACTCTATGATCATTGGATGGGGGCCTGGCTGCTCTCCATGTTCACCATGTGGTGTTCTCAATACTTTAGTCTTCTCTATGGTAGTAGGTAAAGAAGTATGTCTGATTTCATTACGTATTAGGATTCTTAGCACATGCTCATGGCCACTCACCATTCACATACCTTCTCTTATAACACATCTTTTCATACTTTTGTTTATTTTCATAGGATGCCTGTCTTCTTATTACATCAAAATATACTTTCTGTATTTCCTTTGTGTAACACAAATTAAATTATAATTATAAAATGTGGTTCTTCTCAGAATAAATAAATACTGAATAAAATGTCAGAAAATTAATAAAAGGCCATAATTACTGGCTTAATTATTGGCTCCATTTAAGTAGAATCAACCAATTTCCCCAGATTCATAAAGACATTCACAGGTATTAAATGAGCATAAGACAGGATTTCTCATTCATCCACAAATATGTCCAAATTTGACATTTTCGGCCTTGTTTTTCTTCACTTTGTATTGGCTTATTTTGTTTTGTTTGTTTAGGATAAAGTTTCACACACACACACACACACACACACACACACACACACACATGCATACTGCATACACACACACACACAGCCTACATTTTAATAGCAAATACTTTACCATACTTTGTATAATTACAAATTTTCTCCTAACTTATGACTTGAATTTTGTTTCTATATATTAAAATTAAATTTTTATGACATTAATTTATAGGGATTATTTCCTTCATTTGGCTAATTATCTTTTGCCTACTCCATATGACACATGAGTTAGAAATCTTCATTATTCTAGAAGTTTTGTATTTTTAGCTTTATATATCCTAGATGCATCTTGAAGTAATTTCATAATTCATATTTCATATTGTTTACTGATACATTGACTTTTTTGGTTTATTTTCATGTTTTCTAATTTCAGCTAGTACATCCAACGTTATTTCAAGTCAGACTTGCATATTTTTCCATTTAGATATCTTGCTCTTTGACCGAATGCAATTTATGCTGTGTCCATGTCTGTCGTTTATTTTGTCCACTGTTCTACTTTTCTACCTTTTATCTACCTGATACTATCATAGATTTACAATGAACCTGTGATTTAGAAGTACATTCATCTGAAATTTCTCATCTTTTCTCAACTCTGTTATATATGATAGATCATGTTTATTACTATTTTGGTTACATCATGGGTCATTATCATCAAATAACTATTAGTAATCTAGTCCGGAGCTGAAAGTGTACACACATTTTGGGAGAAGTGACATCTTGATAATTTTGAGGCCTGGTTCTAGTGTTTTTAAAGAAGTTTTAGGGGTTTCTACATAAACAATGTTGGACAATGTGAATGATCAGAGTTTGTTACATATGCATATTGTTTCCTTGTGGTTAAACTGTCTGGAACCTCTAATGCAATACTGATTGCAAACCAAGAAAGTGTATAACAGCTCCTTGTTTGAGAAGCATATAAAATTTTCCCTGTTAATTATGATGCTGCCTTAATGTTTTCTCAAGAGGAAATTCTGTCTGTATTTTAATCTTACTCTACTACCTTCTGACTTTTGTCAAATTATTTATGCACATTTGTTGCATTGGTTTTAAATGTTAAAGCAGCTTTTCATCCTTAGGTTAAACTTCTACTGTGATTATGCGTACCTATGGGCTATTTCATTATTATGTTCTGTGGACATGTGGACATGAAGTTTACCAGTCTAAAGTTCTCATATGTGCCACACGCTGGTGCTACAATTGTATTTGAATTTATATAAAATTTTTGAGATGTTTTATTTTCTAGTTCTCAAACTATTTTTAATATGAGAAATATTCTTAGAAGCTTAATATAATTAGGCATGGAATAACATGTCCTTGGAACATAATTTCTTGAGAGTTTCTCAAACATTAAACCTGAGCTAGAGAAGTAACTCAGCATTTAAAAGTGCATACTGTTCTTGCAGAGAGCTCTTATTTAGTACCCATCACCTATAGGGAGCAGTTCAAAACTTTCTATAACTCCAGCTCCAGGGACATGTACCGCTTTAAGCTCTGTAGGTTCCGGCTTGGATGTACACATGTTTGCACACACACACACATACACACACACACACACACACGTATAATTAAAATAATAAAACTAAGTTTTAAAGTAATAAATTCTATTTCAAAATAGATTTAGAAATACTCACATCCTCTACAGTATTTTTCCCTCCTCCTGTTTTAGAAGGGCTGGCTGGGCTTTGCTTGGCTGTGGTTCAAGGATCATTAAAGGAAAAAAAAAGAGGAAGAAAGAGAAATTAAGATGAATCATCATGTCTGAGGAATATATTAGTCTTTTCACTCTTTGTGCCTACTATCAACTTTTTCTTGGAGGACTAATTTTAATGATCTCTCTCTCTCCCTCCTTCTGTCTGTCCATCCGTCTGTCTGTCTGTCTCTGTCTCTCCCTCCCTCCCTCCCTCCCTCTCTCCCTCCCTC
>OU015743.1:150672532-150745183 GCA_907169655.1 Acomys percivali
TCTCTCTCTCTCTCTCTCTCTCTCTCTCTCTCTCTCTCTCTCTGTGTATGTGTGTGTCTATGTCTGTGTGTCTGTGTGTTTGTGTGTATGCACATATAAATGAGTTCAAGGACCCTCAGAGTCAAGAAGAGGATGTTGGATCCCTTGGAAATGGATTAAGGTCAGTTGTGAGCCTACCAATGTGGATGCTGGGAACTAGATTTGTGTCCTCAGCAAGAGCAATGGGTGTTCTCTGCAGCCTCCATAGAGAACCAGTTCTACAATCCAAATGGCAAATTTTCAATTGTTCTAGTATGACTATGTAATTAACTATACTTACCATACAAAAATAAGTAATTCTAATCATTGGTTCACAGTCCTTTTTATTGTTGTTCTAAACAACGATGACTGGTTGAGGGTGTGCAAGGTGATTCAATGGGCAAAAGCATTTGCTGCTCAAGCCTGATCACCTGAATTGCACCTGCACAATGTATTTGAAAGGAGAAAATTGCATGAAAGTTGGTCTACAAAATCTTATATCAGACTGGTTTTCACATCCTTGTCATGTCACGTACATACTCTGGCAACTACACATATATATGCATACAAACAATAATAAAAATGAATAAATGTAAAAAATTGAAAACTGATTAGTTTTCTTCTTCCAAAGAGGGCACTGGAGGGATGAGAGGGAAAATGACTCCCTTAGATGTTTGTGGGGGGGGTGGTTGTTTTTGTTTTGTTTTTGTCTAGGATGTGCTTTTAAAACTTCAGCATATTTAAAACAATGAACCCAGGAAAAGAGACAACCTAAATGGAAATTCAGGTCAAAAGAGCTGAAGAACTTCATTAAGAATAATCAACCTGACCCACATGGCTCGTTCTTTGCCATGCCTCTTGGGTCCTGCCCAAGCTGGCAGTGCAGTTTTTCTCTTCTAAGCTTGACCCATTTGTGCATGGTGTTGATTGTTTTGGTTCAAATTCAATATTTTAAGACCTCAGTTGTTGCATAGTGCTGTGCAAAATAATCCTTACGAAAGTCACACAAGTTAGTATATTTTTTATAGAGAGTCAAGTAATTTATAAGAAAAATGTATATTGTCTAAAGTCTGCAGTTCACAAGTGGAACATCTTCCAGTCAATGACTCTGCCTGTTTACTTTCCTGAGAGTGCATACTGTGAATCTGGAAAACATCATGAGCAAGATTAGCTCTGTTTACAAAACCAGGATTTTCTTTTTCAGATATCTGGTCATTTGTTTTCAAATGAGGCAGAATATTGAAAACTGAAAAGTTAACACTGGAAAACTAGTACGTGCAATAAAGAACTGAAAGTTTCAGAAGCCCAGAGGCTAAGACTCCAAAAGTTCTTAGGAACTACACAGGTCACCTCAGCGCACTACAGACTCTAAAACTACAGGATTTCCCCTAATTCAACACAGGTGTCATGACTATCAAAAAAGCTAATTTTCTGTTCTCCAGTGACTGTTGGGAAAATAATTCCAGGGATGAGATCTCCTCTAAACATGTATTACAGAGTAAGTGACACAACAGTCAAGGGATGCATTTTAAGATTAGACATTGGCTATATATTCACTTATGAGTGAGTATACACCATGCATGTCTTTCTAGGTCTGGGTTACCTCACTCAGGATGATCTTTTCTAGTTCCACCCATTTGCCTGCAAGTTTCAAGATGTTCTTATTTTTAATAGCTGAGCAATGTTCCATGGTATAAACGTACCACAGTTTATTTATCTATTCTTCGGTTGTGGGACATCAAGGTTGTTTCCAGATTCTGGCTATTATGAATAAAGCTGCTGTGAACATAGCAGAACTATTGTTCTTGTTGTATAGTGGAACAACTTTTGAGTATATGCCCAGGAGTGGCTCTTTTTAAGGTACTAGTATAGAATTTTGTATATAGATACAAAATAAGTTTAATTTTAGATATATTGATATAGAATTCAAATTTAAGATTACCTTCATACCTTCATATATATAATTTTACTCTAATATGTGGTGTTGTACTCATACAACTTAATTATAATACAAAGTTTACTTCCAATCCTTTGAAAGTGCTGTTGCAGGCTGTTTGGGATAAGTAAGTTATACAAGTTAATTTTTAGTTAATCAAATCATGGTCATATCAATTACTAGTCTATTTTTATCTCAAGAATATACATCTTAGGTGCAACAGATAGATATAATTCTATAGAAAGAGAAGGTAAGATAATTAGATAAAAACCTCAGAGACATACAGAATATGACACTTAAAGATGTTTTTATTATTTTAAAGAATCATTGACAATGAGATAGGTTAACTCCCGGCAACACCCAGCCTACCTCAAAAAAGATGATAAAGGACCTTCTTATGGAGATGGCTTTAAAGGTGGAAAACAAGCCACTGGGAAAAATATCTTCATTTCTAGAACAGACAGAATTCTGCCTAAAAATGGGCAATCTTGGAAGGAGGCACAGTCAATGGCTAAACTCTGCCAAGACAGGATAAGCAAGTCCTCTGTAGTTCCTGCCTCACAAATATATGTCAGATACATTGGGCAAGGCTGAAGGTGATACTCCAATATTATAGAGAATTTTAGTTGACTGTTCAGGCAACAAACTGTCTCTGTCATTTTCTCATTTTGGAATCTGCTAACCTGTATTCCCTGTATACTCAGGTAATTAATTTTATTCCTTCTCAAGTCTCTGATGCGGTTGAAAACCAGATTGTTTAGTTTTACAACTAGGCTTAGTTGTTTAGGGATTAAGTTGTTTTTAGGTCTAGATAGATATTTTAAATTGATAATGACAAGATATGATAGCTATTTATTTACATTCAAAAACTTACAGGCACCAAGATAGGAAAGATGTTTTCTTCAAGGATGCCAAATACACATAGCCAAAACACTATGAATGTAACATTTATATAATTCCCAATTGTTTCATGGCTATTCTTGCTCTAGGTAGTTTATTGTATATATGTATAATAATATAAATGTATATATAAATTTTTAAACTAAAAAAAAAAAGAGTGGCCATTGGGAATTATAGAAAAGGAAAAACCATTTTCACATGTTTAATTGTTAAATGTACCTCAGGCCAGCCTTGTATTTTTGGCCATTAGACCTTAATCTCAAAATCTGAGATTGTGGGTATATCCCATCATACTTCTGTTAAGTAATATTAAATATGTCAAAACTATAATATTAGGCAAAGTAATTTAAAAAGGTTAATTCTTATCATATTTATTGAGGAAAAAACTTTTGGATAATAAATCATTTAAATTAAATCTATAGAAATATAAAAATTAGTGATACAAATAATTTCATAGTAGAAAAATTAATTAAGAAGAAACTATTGAAAGAAAAAAACCCACATAAATATAGTCCAAAGTTCTGATCTTGGCACACACTTAAAGTAACCTATTTTTAATCTAATAATTTATGAACTTAATAATCTAGATTATTTAATAAATTAATAAACCAGGCTTATGGTGACATAATAACCCATACATTATTATTCATAATTACACTGATTTCCATATTTAGGACAAAATAATAGTTAAACATATTTACACAGAACCAAGATACATGAAATGTAGTAGGTTAGCCTCCAATTTTAAGGTATATTATAAGCAAAATTAAACTTCTTTATACTACTAAAGCTTTATCTAATATTTTATACAGTAATAATTAGTAATTACTACATCAATAGTAGTCATAAAATGAGACAATTTCATCATTCTCTCTGAAGATCACAAGAACTATACACTTACTATGACTTATTTATTGTTCTAGAGTATAAAAGATGGATACTTTTGTCAAACTGTATGAATTTAAATTTAGTATTGTCCTAAATTACATATATAGTTTTAAAATGAATGACCTCATTTACTTTATAAGCATAAATATATACAAATCAAATGAATACCATCTTAAAGTTATAACAAATTATAATTGGCTGAGTTTCATAAATACCATAAGAAAATGACTTTTACTGATGAATATCATACAACTAATATATACAATTCAAAAAAAGTTACAATAAGTCATTTTCTCCGTAGCTTAACAGACTTCCTGATGCGCACAGATAAGCAAAAGAACAAAACAGCAACTACAACAACATCAGCCTTTCTTCAGTATGCCTTCCCTAGCCCTGTACCCCGACTCCTGATTTCTGCCTACAGGTTCCTTATGGGAAGAGCAAGGGAAGCAGCGTCATAGTCACTGAGTGTTCTGACCCATGCTATTGCCACAAATTATTGAATATTTAGAACAAATAGGTGAAAATCCACATTTATACTGGGGGAAAGCCATGGTGGATCCATTAGCTGAGGAGCAGTGTGAATAATATTAAAAATTTGTAACTGCTGATCAGATTTTATTTGATTTCTATAAACAGAATCTTTGCCGACTTGATAGAAATGAACATGAAGATAAAACAGGTGAATCTTTCCCAAAGAAAAACAGAATACATTTAGGATTAAAAGTATCAGGGAGCATGAAAGAAACAGACCACACAAAGCTATCTATGTGTGGCTTAAAAATCCATATGTTTATAATTGGTTCATTGTTTTTGGAGCTTTATGTTAGTGTGAATTCCATTGTTTTTAAGTGAAAGATTTAAATTATAGCATAGGTCACTTTCCAAGTGCATGTGAAGACAGAGAGGGTTGGACGGAAGGAGAGGAGAAACTAGGAAGACAGGAAGGAAGGGACTACAGTTGTGATGTAAAGTGGTAAAGTGAATAACTAAATATATAAAGTGTTAAAAAGTACCGAATCCAGTTCCGTTGAATGACAGAAGAAGTAGAAGGAGAAGGAGGGAGGAGGAGGGAAAAGGGAGGAGGAGGGGGAGAAGGGGGAGGAAGAAGGGGAAGATGGGGAGGAGGACTCCATGTGAATTTAGATTCTGTTAAAGTAGCAACTAAATTGATCATCACATATGGAAGCATGACAATTCATTGCCAAGTCTTCATGGAAACGAGCACCATAAAAAGAAGACAACACAAATAATTAAACAAACAAGCAAACAAGAGTTAAAGGGTGCAGAGAATTAGAGTGTATTCCAAAAACTAAAGCCAAACCAAAACAGAACAACGACAATGGCAGCAACAAAGACACAGTTATGATTAAAGGACTGCTTTAAAACACTAATAAGTTACTGTGCACATCTTATGAAACATCTGAAGAGTCAACACGTAAGTCGAACATGTAGAGGGACCTGGATTTCAGAGACAAATAATTATATAAAGATAAAACTGTTAGGCTATGGGAAAATAAAATATGGTGAGTGAAATCTAGTTAACATTAAAACTTTCACAGGCTAAAACTTATGGTTGATAGAGCTGAAGACTAAGTTGTAGTTATGTGGTGTTAGTAAATTCTGCCACAATGTAATAACAAAAGAGAAAGGTGTGATCTAGGAGTAATTGTTCATATATTTAATCTCAGCACTCAAGGGGAAAAACAACTAGCTCTTCGTAAGCTTGAAGCTGTCCTGGCATATATGCAGAGTTCTAGGCCAGCTAAATAGGAGGCCGTGACACAAAAAAATTCTATCCATGGAATTTAAGCAACATGTATACCTATTGGGAGTTATGAAATAAAAAAATAAGGGAAATGGAGAAAAGACATTGAAATTAAATAATTTTCCTTTGCTGAACAAAGACACACACTTGAATAGGATCTACCAAATTTTGGGGGTGGGAATATTGGTGATCTCTTTAACTTATAAAATAAAAATAACAACAAATACAAACAAAATATATCAGTAAAATTGGCACTTAAATAAATATGAAAGTTTGACCATGTGGTTGTTAACCCAAAGACAATCAATAAATTTTAAACAAATGTTAATAACAGCGTATTTAAAATACAATAAAAACAGAATTTGAAACGGCAGAATATTTCAACAAAATATGGACTATTTGGAAGAAGGAAAAAGTGACAGCTTGCAAAAAAAGTATTTTTATTTGGAGGGGATGTCATAGTTGCAGATTAATTCTCCATGTTGATAGAAAAATATGGTTAAATATTAAAAATGTTTGATGTAAGTGTTACATAAATAATTGTTGAGTCATCGTACTACCACTGCGTTTGCTATTTAGAGACTTTTCCTTTCCTTCTGCCTTTTAGACTTATATATTTCTCTCTGCAGCTGACCACAGTCCTTACTGGTGTATTTTATTTGCTCTTTGGTGAAAAAAAATAAGTTCCTGGCATATTCCATATTATTTGAGATTTTATATTGATTATCCAATACAAAGTAGTCAGCCCGGAGGTCATATACATACAGGTAAAAGATGCTTTAATAACACGCAAATGCTTTCCTCCCACGATTCTCTAAAGTTTCTCTATATTCTCTTCTCAGAAAAATAAGTATAGCTCCTCCCATTTTATCTATAAGTGCACAAAAGTTTCCATTAACATCTTAGGACAGAATAAGTCATTTGGAATTCCACTATCTTTTTGTATTCAGTGTCAACTAAGGAGATTTTTTTCTCCATTACTAAAGTTCCCTAACATTTTTGCTGACATTTGTCTAAAAATGAGTTTTAACCTTCTAACAGCTTTTATTTGGAATCCACTTTACATCAAAGCATTATGCCTCTTAGACAATAGTATCTGTCTTTTGTTTGTATAATTTATATTTGTGTTTGGGATAACTAACTTGCTTTTTTTGAAATTTTAGTTTCAATAAGTGAATGTGCATGGTAAAACCACTAACACATGTTTACAGCTGACTTGGCCTTAAATTAAGTTAAGGTAATTTGGCAATGACTAACTACTTGAGAGTTAAGGAAAACAATGGGAATATATAAAAAAATTTTAATTATGGGGAGATAATTTATTGTATTAAGAGAAATATAAAGGTGAAAGAACAGAAACAACATATTTATGATCGTTAGTCCTATTACTACTCACACAACGCATTACTCTGTACCATTTAAAAATAACCCTAATTAGAACATATTAAATTTATCTGATGACTATATAGAAACATTCCTTTATGAGTTTCTCAAATATAAAGGTCTAACTTCTTGATGATCACTGGCACAGGATTACGTTTTGTGTGAAAAGTTTAAGTCTGTTGTATTTTAAACTCTAGCAGCCCACTTAAGAAGACAGTTATTGTCACATACAGAGCCTACACAGCCAGGGAAGGTCAAAGTACTCGATTTCTAGCACTTTAGTATTGTGTGGTTTTGACTCATTTCTCCTACAGAGGTAGTCCAAGCCTAAGTTAAGGAAAATAAGTGGCTGATAAAACTATCAAAACTTGCAAGATTAATACCTTCAGAAAAAGCTACAATTTTCACAAGGCCTGTTCTCAAACAGAAGTAAGCACAGCGCCTGATGGAAAAGAGGAAACAGTTGCTGGAGCTGCCTACACTTGAGCAAGGAGCACTGGAGATCGAGCTTTCTTGAGTCTTTACTCATCCTGGACGTTGCAGGTGCCTTTGCGTCATCCACGCTCTCTACGGAACCTCTCATTCATGCTCTCATGTTTAACCCCAGTAAACTCATTTATCCACCATGCTTGACTGTGCTGAAATTTTGTTAATTTGCCTGGTGTTGGTGCTCTATGTAAGGCAAATAGCCATATCTCCCCAGGAAATATTACAAAATATGTATAAAATTTATATTATTCATTTTTTAAAAATTCATATTGTGGGTTACCCATTGTTGTCAAGTTCTATATAAAAACAATAACAAAGACATGGATCTTGTCCTACTAAATTTCACTAAAGTAGCCAGATGTCATGAATATTTTTTGTCAGGTTGCCTGGGAAAGTGTTTCTCAAATCCAGTTCTCTCTATATGTTCCATCTATGTGCTGACTCTTCAGGTGTTTCATAAGTTGTCCACAGGTAATTTCTTATCCAGGACTTAGAGAGCAAAGAGTTGGGGGTTGAAGTTATGTATTTTTTATAAGTATTGGACATTCATATGTAAAAATTACCATTACAATGACTCAGAGTGTTATAGTGGAGGTAGGACAGTGAAGGCGGTTTTGATGGTTGCATTTACTAGATTACTCATCGCAATGCATTTAAATGAGATGATTCATTTTGGGGGAATTAGAAGTTAACAGTAGGAGTTTGGAAAAGCCTGGACAGGTATAACTATAAAAAATGTATTCATCATCCTAAGTCTGTGAACAACTCCCATTAATATTCCTTTCCCAAATAATTTATCACTTCATTTCATAACCAAAAGAATGACAAATTGATATTTTATGTAGATAAATCTAGCAAAGGGAAGGAATGTTGAACAAAAAATGGCCAATCACAGGAAATAACTTCAGTATACATACAGTTAAAATAGTATAACTCTAAAAAATGATTTAGATTGAATAAAAAAGACTAAGAAATCTTATGGAAAAGAAATAAACAAAATTATCTGAAATGGGTCAAATGAAAACAAAATAAAAATGTAAAATAACATGATAAACTGCTCAAAATTAAATGACAAGAACAGTTATGAGTAAAACTAACAATGGACAAATACAAAAGTGGAAAAGAACCCTTGGTGTTCATAAAATCATTCATAAAATATTAATTGTCACATTCTTTTCTCAAACCTGATTACCAATGACAGGTTTTATTTGGGAAAAGCATAACAATAAAATCAACTCACTTGCCATTTTGTTTTTTCTTTTAAAACCATCAAACACTTCAAAAATAAATCAGCTTAGTTTTCCAAGAAAATATGAAACATTCCAAATGTTTTAAAAGTTATGTTTCTTTTAATTTGTTTATATATGTATATATTATACGTGTGTGTGTGTGTGTGTGTGTGTGTGTGTGTGTGTACAAAGAAGATTTGAAATAGAGGATATGAAGTCCTGCCTTAGGGCTCCCTGAACACCGCAGAAACTTCTCCTATCTGTAGGCTGAAATGTTTTTACAATGTACACTTCTACTTTTACTGCAATTAAATATATATAACATTGGCTTTTATTGCTGTGGCTTTGTGCAATTGTGCATAACTACTATGACAGGCTATGCATTAATCTGTAAATTGCAATACTAAACTTTAAAGTTTATTCATCAGTTGCTTATATATTTAAAATCATGAACTTCACTGACATCTTTCATTTTGATACATGAACACATTTTTTACAATTTACCAAATATTGAGTATGTAAATTATTTAGACAATCTGCCAAATAAATAATATGCATACACACATACATTCATATAGATATATGTATAGATACATACACATATACTAAAATATATTTTTTTAATTTTTTTTTAGTCTCCTCGTGTTAAGATCCTGACAATGAGATTATTAGGAGGCACTTCAAAATTAGGACTTGCAGGATTATGAAGAATCAGTTCTTTTTATTTTTTAATTTATTTTTTACAATTTTTTCACTTTACATCTCAATCGTAGCCCCCCCTCTCTTCCCACCTATGACCCTCCCCTAGTCCTCAGAGACAGGGAGCCCTGATCCTCTACCAACTGCCCATATAGTCTCATCAGGAATGCCTGCACCCCCTTCCTCTGTGGCTTGACAAGGCTACCCAGCTAGTGGGAAGTGACCTAAAAGCAGGCAACAGAGTCCATGGCAGAGACAGACCCTGCTCCCCTTACTAGGAAACCCATATGGAGACTGAGCTGCCTGTTAGCTACATCAAAGCAGGGGGCCTAGGTGTTCGCCATGCATGAGCCTTGTGCATCAGTCTCCACTGACTCTCCTGGACACAAATTTCTTTGCTGTGTTGGTCTTCTTGTGGAGCTCCTGTCCTTTCTGGGTCCTTCTATCTCCCGACTCTTCCATAAGATTCCTTGGCTCTGCCCAAAGTTTGGCTTCGAGACTCAGCTTCTGCTTTGATTCCCCCTGCTGGGTGGAGTCTTTCAGAGGACATCTATGGAAGGCTCCAGACCTGTTCCCTCTTCAACCACTTCCAGTGTCTAATTCTATTTGCCCTTCTGAATGAGAATTACTCATCCCCCCTAGGGTCCTCCTTGTTACTTAGCTTCTTTAGGTCTGTGAATTGTAATATGGTTATCCTGTATCAAATGGCTAAGTGAGACTGCTTATAAGTGAATCAATAAGATGCCATGAGTGTCCTTCAGGGTCCGGGGTACTTCACTCAGGATGATCTCTTCCAGCTCCATCCATTTGCCTGCAAATTTCATGATGTCCTTGTTTTTAATAGAATAGTATTCCATTGTGTAGATGTACCACAGTTTCTTTACCCATTGTTCAGTTGAGGGACATCTCGGTTGTTTTCCATTTCTGACTATTATGAACAACGCTTGTATGAACATAGCTGTGCAAAGGTCCTCGTTTCATGGTGGTATATGCCCATGAGTGGTATGGCTGGATCTTGTGGTAGAACTATTTCCAGTTTTCTGAGAAAGCACCAGATTGATTTCCAAAGTGGTTGTGCAAGTTTGCTCTCCCACCAGCAACAAAGGAGTGTTTCCCTTTCTCCACATCCTCACCAGCATGTGCGTTCACTTGAGTTTTTGAACTTAGCCATTTTGATAGGTGGAAGATGGAAACTCAAAGTCGTTTTGATTTTCATTTCCCTGATGACTAAGAATGTTTTATCCATACCTCTAATTAGTTTATTTTAAACTTAACAGTACATAGATTGCTTACATCTAACATGATACTAATATGTTTGCATTCAAAACTATGGTTCCTTACCCTAACATTTTTATTCATTATTTCGTTTCAGGCAACTTTTTACTCTGACATACACAAGCATCAAACTTGTGACAATCCCCCATCCTCATGTTTGGAAGTGCTATGATGTCATGCATAAGCCACCAAGTCGGGCTTAACTTTGAAATTTGTTTCCTTTCTGGTATGATTGTGAAATATTTCACTGCAGTGTTAATTAAATGGACTATTTTCCTCACTAAGTACTCTTTGGTTTAAAAACTGAATTTTTTTTCCCCCTCCGGGATTATAAACCTTCCCATATAAATCTGGAAAAAACTCCTTAGGCAAGGGCACAGAATTTCTCTGCATGTATCTCAGCAGGCTCCCTCTCTGCAGAACTTCCTTATTTCTGTGTTTTCTCCTAGACTCTAATTAGGAGCCACCTGACCTATAAATGACTTATCACTTCAGTGAGCTTGCAGTGATCAGCCTTGCCTTTCTTGAGCTATGTCCTAGAAGTTGTCTCTTGCCTGGAGGCAGGGTGCAGAGTGGCTTTCCTTTCCTGGGGGACCGCCTCTCTGTTCTGCTTAACTACCAAATGACCCGTAATAACATTTGGACTAATAGATATTTTATTTGTGTACTTGGTTCATGAAGTCAGATATTGCTCACTTTACCTCATATATTGTTGTTTATTCAAAAGAGTCAATGGTGGACTTCTTTCAAGTTGTATAAAACGCAATCTAAACCTCCCTCGTTGTACTGTACTTAATTTTCTCAGTGGCCTGAAGGATGTCTTTCTGTGCCTGTCAGCACTCATTTGTTTTGCAAGTGTCTCATTTAATTTATTTTTATTCAGAAACTTTAAGTGGTTTTGTGGTTACTTTTGGTTTTTCCCTCTTTGAGAATCCTCTCATAACCAACAAATATGAGGATCTTCTGACTTCTTTCATGTGCCTGCCTGTTCTGCATTTCATGTACATGTATGATTCATTACAGGCAAATGCTTCTTAAGCTCTTGAGATATTTTTAAATATATTTTGTCAAATCTAGCATAAGGTATTGAACACCTTCTCCATTCCCAATGCATAGCAGTACAGCATAAAGCACACAGGAATACACTTTGCTCTTTTTCTAGTCACCGTTTGTCAATTTTCAGATCTAAAATGCATTATTTTAAGTACTTACCCTGGTCATTTACATTCCCCCAACCTTCAGAATTCAATTGGCAGTGGATATACACAAATATACAATGAAGTTATAGACAACCTTCAGAAATTGACTTCTTAATAATTTGACTATTATTAGTGACGTATACATGATACATAAATTTGTTTATTTATACCTATTTGAAAGTTTGTGGTGTACAGTTATGTTTAGACTACTTGTTCTTCATAGCTCAGTAAATTTGAAATTATATTTTATCTTGGTTATATTCAATTTGAATTTAATATTGAAGTTTTGACATTATATTTTCTTTTTTTTAATGCTGAAAAAGTAATATATACTTGTCATGCTTCCTAAGCATGGAAAAATCACATAGCTCTGCTAGAGTCATCAACAGTAATCTTCACAGACAAATAAATCCTTTGAATATACACTAGGACACAAATCCTGTGATTTGCTTGCAGATTTGTTACATCATGTTTCCTTTTAAAAGGCAAAATGATTTTGCATCTCCATACATTAGCGTTCCTGTGTTGTCGTTATTTCTATGTAATTTCCCTTCATTTTGAAGTCAAACTATATTATTTTAGGTTTTCATACAGAAGGACATTACATAGTTTTAACTTCATATAATTTATGCTTGCATCACTGTGGACAAAATATGACATTTGAACAGCAGGTATGGCATTGGAGATCACAATTCCATGTTGTTTCAGGAGAGTGACTTGTAATAATTTTAAATCATTAATTCTAATTAACTCAAAATAAATCTATAATATACATTTAAATCCCTCAAAGGATTTGCTTATAGTGCTTATTTTGTATTCATTTTGATTTAAGTAAACCATCTCTTATAATACCAGTTAAATCTATGTTATTTCACTGTTCTCTTTCATTTACATTTCATTAATTCTCTACATATCATAATATATTTTCATTTGGTTTTGAGACCTCTTAATTCTTCCATTCAGATTATTTAACAATTCTTCTATATAATTTGAATAAATAGGCGTCAACCATACACTACATATTTCACTGAAGTGGTGGTTGGGTTTTCATCTGTTTCCACATAGCCTATCTGAAGCATAGGCTTTTCAATATTTTCTTCAGTTAATATTTTTGTGAATTTAAAGTCAGATAAAACAATTTAATTTGGAGCCTATAAAATAAACAATATACACTTTTTTGTAGTGAGAGGAAAGTATAATCTGATAAATTGTCTTTATTATTCTGAAATTAGTAAATCCAGAATATACTTATCATACTCAAGCTAAATCATATATGAATTATTTGAATAATATCTATAAAATAAAAGAAGAAAATGGAAAATATTATTTAATAAAAAATATTTAAAAACATATTGACCTAACTTGGACATATTTGTCACAAAATAAAAAAGTCATCCTTCAAAAAAATTTTATATTTTTCATTGATATTATTAAGTAAACATATCCGTTAAAACAACTATTGTTTTATACATACTCAGAACAATTAGATGGCTTATTATACTTGTTTCTACTATATAAACAGTAGCTATTGAGCTACATATCTTGATTTTGATGCAGAGAAATCAAACAGGAAACTCTTAAAAGAATTCCTTTCTCTAATTTTTATTTTATTTTGCTGGTGTGGAATTATTTGTTTCCTGTGTTTTCTCTGATGTAATTTACCTCTTTGGGTTGAGGTTTTCCTTCTAGTATTTTCTGTAGGGTTGGCTTTGTAGATAGATATTGTTTATGTTTCATTTTGTCTTGGGAAATCTGGTTTTCTCCATCAATGGTGATTGAGAGTTTTGCTGGGTACAGTGTTCTAGGTTGACATCTGTGGTATCTTAGTGGCTACAAGACCTTTTCCCTTCTGGCTTTTAGAGTCTCTGTTGAGAAGTCAAGTGTAATTCTGATAGGTCTGCCTTCGTAAGTTACTTGGCCTATTTCCCTTGCAGCATCTTTCTTTGTTCTACAGATCTAGTATTTTGATTATCATGTGGTGAGAAAATTTTCTTTTCTGATCCAATCTAATGGTTGTTCCTTATGCTCTTGTAAGTTTATAGAAATATCTTTTTTAGGTTGAGAAAATTTTCTTCCATGATTTTGTTGAAAATATTTTCTGATCCTTAAAGTTGGGACTCGTCACCTTCTTTTATTTCTAGGTTCTATTATTCTTAGGTTAGGTCTTTTCATAGTATCCTACAGTTCCTGGATGTTTTGTCAGGAAATTTTTAGATTTTTTTTTTAGATTTAACAAGTCATTATGTTAAATTTAACATAAATTTCTTCTATTCATTTCTATTTTATTCATTTCCTTCCCCTGTTTAATTATATTTTCCTGTATTTCTTTAAAGAGTTTATTATTTTCCTCTTTAAAGGCCTCTATCATCTTCATAAGATTGGATTTAAGATCATTTTCTTTTGCTTCAGTTTTGTAAGGATATCTAGCACTTGTTGTAGTAGGACAGCTGTGCTCTGAAGGTGCCATATTGCCCATGGCTCTTGTTGATTGTGTTCTTAACCTGGCCCTGGATGTTCCTGGTGTAACAGGTATCAGGAAGACTGGCCTCGCCTTGGTGTTCCTGTTAAATCAGCCCTTTGTTATGGAGTCTTGGACTGGTTGTTTCTGGAGCAACAGGCCCGGTGCAATGGCCAGACAATGCAGCTAGACATTTCCGGGGCCCTGCAGGTCTCCTTGGGAATGCAGGCTATGGTCCAGTTTTATTTATTTATATTTTATTTTCAGGGTTTTTTTTTTGAGACATGGTTTCTCTGTGTAGCCCTGGCTATTCTGGACTCACTTTGTAGACCATGCTGGCCAAGAACTCATAGAGATCTGCTTGCCTCTGCCTCCGGAGTGCTAGGATTAAAAGCATGTGCCACAATGCCCTGCCCAGCTTTTATTTTAAATAGATAATTTTCAGTTAGCTTTCAGTCATCTTCATTGAGATGACTTGAACCTCTCAAAGTTAAAATTCTAGAATGCTAAAGTTTGATCTTGTTGTTAGCTTAGAAAATTCGTGCACAGACTGGCTAATCTTCTGCAATGGTGGGAGGATCCATTAAAAATCCTCTGGAACACTGCAGAGGAAACATGAGGCCAGGAAGCTGAGTGTTATATATCAGGATAGGCTTGGCTTACACTTAGATAAAGATCAGATAGGAGGAGGCAGTAGTGATGACTTCCCATATCCTCTTTTCACATTTTATCATTTCTCCAAATAACTGTAAGAGGCATGTTTTGAAGTCTCTTTTGGAGTGAGAGTCAGGGTTGAGAGAAGGAATATATATATATAAGCATTGCTTCACACACACATACACAGATACATACAGACACACATACACACACACACACACACACATACACACACACATTTGTAGATTGGTGCTTGTTATTTAATAATGTTGTTCATGTTGACAAACAGATTTGGAGTAAAAGTACCTTAATCAAACTTGAAACCTTATTTTTCTCTGTAGAGATTTTTACAGTCCAAAAATATCACTTTAAATAAAGAATATAGATAATTTTGTAATCAGTAACTTTAAAGAGCAGTGGAAGATAAGACAGTATAACCTGAAATTCCTAGATTTAAATTTCCATTTAGTACAATGCTAGTTCTGTCACAAGTAGAATAAGTAGAAAATCAAGTCACTAATAGCAGGACAAGAAAGTCTTCTGTCATGAGAAAATAAGTACCCGAAACAAGAGTGACTCAGAACTGAGTCTCGCTCTCAACATGTCGTTTCTAACTATATTAATCGAAAGACTGACTAAGTTCTCATCAGAAAGCAGTGCTTCTTTATGAAACCCTCAAGGTAATTGTATCGCAATGCAGTAAATTCAGCCTTTCAGTAGGGGATTGAACATTGATGCTCAAAAAGGGAATGATTCCAGATTTAATTATGATTCAGAATTCTCTGAGTATTGACTCTGGTTATAGTTTGCAAAACATATGCAAAATATCATTAAACAATTTGTACATGAACCAAAAAAGTTACAGAATGAATTCAACAAAAGCTCATAAAATTGACTCTGGCATTGACTTGTTAAACATTATCTTTTGTTGATCCGTAAACAACTCTGATCCCTTTTAGCAGCCTTTTGTGTCAGCTATTCAACATTTCCTATAATTAAGTCTAGAAGACCAGCCAAGCCTACTTTAAGGAAAGGACAGACTAATTAAAAATTCTCCACTTATATTTCTAACCACAGACACATTCTTTGTTTAAATAATAGGTTGAGTGTGTATAGATCTCTAGTAATCATTAACCTACAAAGGAGTTCTTGAATTTTACTATTAGGTTTGAATTCCACAACTCGAATTTTGTATCACTGATTCAAGATTATTCACTATTCCTATGCTCCATAACAGCATGAAGTCCTCAGGACATGTAGTTCTCTGGGTTATGCCTCACTGAGACGCACCCATCATGGGTTTGCTAACTGGTGAGCCTCATTTCATGAGTTCTAGAGCTGTTTTTCTGTTCCTCTTGCACGGACCCCAGTACCACATCTACTATAGCAATGCCACACCTCTAATAATACCATTTCCCTATGAGCTTATGGGGGCCATTTTCATTCAAACCACTACAGGTCTCTGTGTTAATTATTCTATCTACTCCATTGAGAAGCTTCTGTGATGGCAGGTGAGCTGATGTGCTGATTTCTGGCTATAGTGAAACATTGTTAGGGCTCATTTATTGCTATTTTCATTTATCAGACTGAAAGGAGTATATCCTCCCCTCGGCCTATGATGATTTTAGTATAAGGATTTTGGCACAATAGTACTATCAGCTGTGAGCTCCATCTCATGACAGGTTTTACCCAACATTGGTTGTGTTATTGAACCATTATATTTCACAAACAGGTCTCTGTTGTAGGTAACAATTTATGGATGTGTGATATTAATGCTTAATTTCCTCTTCTGTGCATACACTACATCTCAAGACCTTGAATGCTAGTTGGTAAGGTATAAGATTCTAGCTGAGCACCAGCATGACTTTGTTTTCTGTAACATAAGTAAGTTGGTATTCAGAAATAGGGACTTACCATCAAATTATAAAAGATAATAGATAGCATTGGCAATATATTGTCATGTTTGGGAAAGCATATTTGACCACTTTAAGTAACAACTCAGCCACTTAACCATTACAATTAACTAGTAATTGAGTTAATTCGTCAGCACCAACTAACCAGACATCATGGTTAATAAGAAAAAATATCACAAAAATAGTCCTGGTCACAACTTTGCTTCCTTCTGAAACTTTGCCATGCAGGCCTTAATTGTATGCATTTCTCTCAATGTTCTTAACTACCAAACTCCCACAGAACAGCTCATTGAGCCCTGAGATCTCCACGGTTTTTTTTCAGTCCAAATTTAAAATGCCAACAAAACCTCCTTTTCCCCCTTTCAGGTGTCTTATTGGTCTAGCTAAAACTTCAAGCATTACATTGAATAGGTGTGGAAAGATTGGGCATTGTTGTGGCTTGAACGAAAATGGCCCCCCTAGGCTCATAAGGAGTAGTGCTATTAGGATGTATGGCCTTGTGGAAATATGTGTGGTCTTATTGGAGGAAATGGTATAACAGTAATGAGTTTTAAGGTTTCAGAAGCTCAAGACAGGCTCAGTGTAACTCTCTCTTCATGTTCTCTGCAACTCCAGATGCAGAACTCTCAACTATCTAACACCATGTGTGCCTGTAAGCAGCTATGTTTCCTACCATGATGACAATGAACTAAACCTCTGAACTGTAAGCCAAGCCTGGTTAAATTTTTTCCATTAAAAGAGTTGCTATGGTCATGGTGTCTCTTCAACCCTCATAAAACCCTTAGGAAAGACACCATCCTAGTGTTTCTCATGATTTTAGTGATGCTTCAGAGTCTCTTTACACTTAGGATGTTGCTGGCTATAGACCTGCTGTAAACTGCATCATGTTGGCATATATTCTTCCTTCTACTACTCTCTTTAATACTTTTAACTTGAAGGGATATTGGAATTTCTTAAAGGTGTTTTCTAGGTTTACTGAGATAATCATGTGGTTTTTGTCTATTAGTCTCTTTATGTGGAGAATTATGTTTACCAATTCACTTAAATTGAAATATCTTTTCATCTCTGGGATGAAGTCAAGTTGATCATCAAGGTAGATAGTTGTTTTGATGTGTTCTTGATTTGCACTTCTAAGTATTTAGTCGAGAATTTTTGTAATTGTGTTCATAAGGAATATTACTGAACAATTTTCATATTTTGGTGAGGCTTTGTACCATTTGCTATCAAGGAAATTGTGGTTTTGTAAAAATAGGATAAGCAGGCTACCTGGATAAGACCTGATAGGCTATGAACATATGGTGGTTGAAGGAGGTCCCCTTCTTTCACAGACCTAGGGGAGAGGAATAGGGTGACAGAGGGAGGGATGGAAGAATGAGAGGGTACAAGTGAGGGGATAAAAATTTACATGTAACCTAAATAAATTAATCAAATATAAAAAGATGTCCAACAATAAAAACAATAAGGTCATAAATAACAAATACTAGCAAGGATGCAAAGAGATTGGAACCATTGTCAATTGTTAGTGAGAATGTGAAATGTTGTAGATAATATGGAAAAGTACATGTGATTTCCATGTGATTCTATCCATTAGTAGCATTTTAACATTAAAATTATTACAAATGGCTATTGGCTTATGGGCTAATCTCCAAAATATATAAAGAACTCAAGAAACCAAACACCACCAAACCAAATAATACAATTAAAAAATGGGGTACAGAGCTAAACAGAGAATTCTCAACAAAGGAATATCAAATGACTAAGAAACACTTAAATAAATGCTCAACATCCTTAGTCATCAGGGAAATGGAAATCAAAATGGCTCTGAGAATCCACCTTAGACCTATCAAAATGGCTAAGATGAAAAACTCGGGTGACAGCACATATTGGAGAGGATATGGAGAAAGGGGAACGCTCCTTCATTGCTGTTAGGAGTGAAAATTCGTACAACCACTTTGGAAATCAATCTGGCACTTTCTCAGAAAACTGGAAATAACTTTGTCTCAAGACTCAGCCATACGACTCCTTGCCTTAAACCCAAAAGTTGCTCCACCATACAAAAAGGACATTTGTTCAACTATGTTCATAGCAGCTTTATTCATAACAGCCCAAATCTGGAAACAACCTAGATGTCCCTCAAGCAAAGAATGGATACAGAAATTGCAGTATAGTTACACAATGGAACACTACTCATCTTTTAAAAACAAGGAAATCTTGAAATTTGCAGGCAAATGGGTAGAACTAGAAGAGAGTGAGGTAACCTAGACCCAGAAAGACACACACGGTATATACTCACTTATAAGTGGATATTAGCCCCACATAGATGTCCTTTGAGAGCCTATACCCAGTTGGACATTGGGACAGATGCTGGGACTCACATCTGGGCACTGAGTGGAGGGGCCCGGATCTCCACAAGAAGACCATCAAGTCAGGTAAGTGTGGACCCAGTGCACCCTGCACAAACTGCTGCACCTCCTAAGGACAATGCATGCAGAAAACCTAGACTCCCCTGTTCAGATGTGGCTGATGGACTGTTCATTCCCAGTGGTAGATGACTGGGTGAAAATGTGATATATAGCATAGTATTTATTCAATGATAATAATAATTAAATCTCATCATGTACTACAAAGTGAGTATATCATGGAGGCATCATGATACTAAGTGAAGTGGGTAAAATGGACAGACATACACACATGCACATGCATATACAAAGAGATAGAGAGTAAGACAGAAAGAGTTTTGTACTATTCTTCTGTGACACGTATGAATATAGTTAACTTTCAGAGATTGGAGGCAGAAAGACAACTTTCTATTTAATGGGCATGGAGAATCAGCCCTCCAAAGTGAACTTTTAGAGATCACAATTGAGTGCTATGATGAACACGATTGTACCCTATAGTTATAATTGGTAAGGATGGAAAAATTCTTTATTGTAAAATTTTTACCATAATTTGCATAAAAGAAAACTAAAAGAGTAAGAATACTCATTAACATATTACAGCTGGATGCACTTGAATATATTTGGGTAAAGAGAAATGAAGGTAATCTATAGTTTCTGAGCCAGGCAACATAATTTAGCTTTTAAATATCTGCCTAGCATGTGTGAGGTTCATGGTTCCTATCACTGAAATACATAAAAGATAATCTTTATAGAATAGACTATTGCCTCAAAGTTAAGAATTATGACATTGCTTAATTCCTGTATTATGAAATTAAAGAAATGGTGGTAGGAAACTGTCAGATATACAATTTTAAATGAAGGATGGGTAGACCACCAAAGAAAGTCAGGTTAAAAAAGCATGCAGCTAATGTACATCTGACTATAACTGTATATGTATTGGAAAGTTAGGTTCAGATCAAAATACTTTTAAGGTTTAAGAGACCTTTGTATATTAATTTTATTAAATTTCAAGTATTAGCCAAGGGACCAGTTGCAATGATCTATCAGCTTTTCCGTGATGGCTTTTGCTTTGTTGGAAATAGATCAGTGACCTAATGAACTTGCTCACTGTCTTCTAGTCAGTGTCAGGATACTGACAAGCATCTCATGAGAGTTCTGAACTATGAATGTGAAAAGTTAGCATCCTTCTTATGTTGGCAGCATTCATGAATTTTAACAGGGTAGAGACTCATTAAAATTACTTACAACTCTAGTAATATTCAATTAATGGGCTTTTTATATTCTGTTTAATCAAGGCTAGAAAGATATGTCAGAACATAAATGGTGAACCGTATGTGCATATTTCATGTGACATTGTTTTCTTTGTCATTATTCTGTTTATCAGAAGAGATTTTGGTTTTTTTTTTGAAAATTGCCTTAGAACTACTAAGCTGAATACCAATTTCTACTATGAAATAACAAAACTAATATTATTTTCATATCAAAATATTTTTAAATAATACATTTGCATAAAATCAGTATGTATGTCTAAATTTTTTATTTTAGTTTTGCTTGTGTATGTGTCTGTGCAGTATGCATGTTTTCATGCCTGTTCATGCATATAGACGGATTAGTTTGTGAATTTGTATGCAAGTATATACATATGTATGTGGAGGCTAGAAACATATGTCAGGTACCTTCCTGTCTCACTCTCCATCTTATACAGAAAAGCAGGGTTTCTCTCTCAACCCAGACTGTTATACTATACAATGTCAGACTTAGTGGTATTGAGATTCTAACACAGGACTTTGTGCTTGCGAAGCAAGAATATCAACAAATGGGATACAGTTAAAGCTATATATAATTAAGAGTGCAAAGAAACTTGAAAAAATAGTGATTGCTAATGTGGTTCTATGTATAAAGCTGTCCGGCAAGCCCGAGGGCCAGAGGGCCACCTAGCCTAACTTGTAATCCTAGCACTAAAGCAACAGACGTGCTGTGCAGCAAGAGGTTAAGAAGTACAAGGTCATTAACAATACATAGCAAGTCCAAGGACAGTCTGGGATGGATGTATAGTCATAAAATGATTTGGGACCATTTGGAATGGTTCTTTAGTGACAGCATGGCACATAGTTTGGTTTTTTTTTTTTTTTATTAATTTATTCTTGCTACATCTCAATGGTTATCCCATTCCTTGTATCCTCCCATTCTCCCCTACCTCCCATTTCCCCTTATTCCCCTCCCCTATGACTGTTCCTGAGGGGGATTACCTCCCTCTGCATATGCTCATAGGGTATCAAGTTTCTTCTCCATAACCTGCTGTCCTTCCTCTGAGTGCCACCAGGTCTCCCCCTCCAGGGGACATGATCAAATGTGAGGCACCAGAGTACATGAGAAATTCATATCCCACTCTCCACTCAAGTGTGGAGAATGTTCTGACCATTGATTAGATCTGGGTAGGGGTTTAAATTTTACCGCCTGTATTGTCCTTGGCTGGTGCGTTAGTTTGAGCTGGACCCCTGGACCCAAATCTGCCTATCATAATTTTCTACTTGTAGGTTTCTAGGACTCTCTGGATCCTTCTACTTTGTTATTCTACCATGCTTCTCTCATCTAGAGTCCCAAAAGGATGTCCTCCCCTCTGTCCCAGTTTCCTGGTAAGTGAAGGCTTTCATTGGACATGCCCCTTGGGCTAGTATGCAGATATAAGTGAGTATTACCATTTGAGTTTTCTGCTTCAGGGTTAACTCACTCATTATGATCATTTCTAGCTCAATCCATTTATCCACAAATTTCAGGAATTCCTTGTTTTTAATAGCTGAGTAGTATTCCATAGTGTATATGTGCCACAGTTTCTTTATTCATTATTCTACTGAAGGACACTTAGGCTGTTTCCATGATCTGGCTATTATGAATAAGGCATCAATGAACATGGTTGAGCAAATTTTCTTCTTGTGTGCTGGAGAATCTTCTGGGTATATTCCAAGGAGTGGTATAGTTGGATCTTGAGGAAGCCCTATTCCCAGTTTTCTGAGATAGCACCAGATAGATTTCCAAAGTGGTTGTACTAGTTTGCATTCCCACCAGCAATGAAGGAGTGTTCCTCTCTCCCCACATCCTCACCAGCATGTGGTGTCGCTTGAATTTTTGATCTTAGCGATTCTGATGGGTGTAAGATGGAATCTCAGAGTTGTTTTGATTTGCATTTCCCTGATGACTAAGGAGGTTGAGCATTTCTTTAAGTGTTTCTCAGCCATTTGATATTCCTCTGTTGAGAATTCTCTGTTTAGTTCCAAGCCCCATCTCTCAATTGGGTTATTTGGTTTGGTGGTGTTTAATTTCTGGAGTTCTTTATATATTTTGGATATTAGACCTTTGTCAGATGTAGGGCTGGTGAAGATCTTTTCCCAGTCTGTAGGCTGTCGCTTTGTTCTCTTGACAGTGTCTCCAGCCTTACAGAAGCTTCTCAGACTCATGAGGTCCCATTTATTAATTGTTGACATTAAGGCCTGGGCTGTTGGTGTTCTGTTCAGAAAGTTGTCTCCTGTGCCAATATGTTCCAGGCTCTTCCCCACTTTTTCTTCTAAGTGACTTAGTGTCTCTGGTTTTATGTTGAGGTCTTTAATCCACTTGGATTTGAGTTTTGTGCAAGGTGACAAATATGGGTCCAGTTGTATTTTTTTTACACATAGACCTCCAGTTAGACCAGCACCATTTGTTGAAGATGCTATCCTTTTTCCATTGAATGGATTTGGCATCTTTGTCAAAAATCAGGTGACCATATGTGTGTGGATTCATATCTGGGTCTTCAATTCGATTCCACTGATCAACCAGCCTGTTGCTGTGCCAATACCACGCTGTTTTAATTACTATTACTTTATAGTACAGTTTGAGATCAGGTATGGAGATTCCTCCAGAGGACCTTTTATTGTACAAGATTGTTTTAGCTATTCTGGGTTTTTTATTCTTCCATATGAAGTTCAGAATTGAACTTTCAATGTCTTTAAAAAATTGTGTAGGTATTTTGATAGGGATTGCATTGATTCTGTAGATTGCTTTTGGTAGGATGGCCATTTTTACTATGTTAATTCTACCGATCCATGAGCAAGGAAGATCCTTCCATCTTCTCATGTCATCTTCAATCTCTTTCTTCAGAGTTTTGAAATTTTTTTCAAACAAGTCCTTCACTTGTTTAGTTAGAGTAACTCTTAAATATTTTTTATTGTGTGTTGCTAATGTGAAGGGTATGGCTTTCCTAATTTCTTCCTCTGCAAGTTGTGATTTGTGTATAGGAAGGCTACAGATTTTTTTTGAGTTAATTTTGTATCCAGCCAATTTGCTGAAGGTGTTTATCAGCTCTAGGAGTTCTCTAGTGGAATTTGAGGATCACTTATGTACACTATCATATCATCTGCAAATAGGGATAATTTGACTTCCTCCTTTCCCATTTGGATACCCTTGATCTCCTTTTGTTGTCCTATTGCTCTTGCTAGAACTTTAAGTACTATATTGAAGAGATATGGAGAGAGTGGACAGCCTTGCCTTGTTCCCAGTTTTAGAGGAATTTCCTTGAGTATCTCACCATTTACTTTGATTTTGGCTATTGGCTTGCTGTATATAGCCTTTATTATGTTGAGGAAAGTGCCTTGTATCCCCGATCTCTCTAAAACTTTAAACATGAATGGGTGTTAGATTTTATCAAATGCTTTCTCTGCATCTAAAGAGATGATCATGTTGTTTTTTATTCTCAGTTTGTTTATATGGTGGATTACATTGATGGATTTCCATATATTAAACCATCCCTGCATGCCTGGAATGAAGCCTACTTGGTCCTGATGAATGATATCCTTTATGTGTTCTTGTATTCGTTTTGCAAGAATTTTATTTAGCATTTTTGCATCGATGTTCATAAGACAAATTGGTGAAATTCTCTTTCTTTGTTGAGTCTTTGTGAGGTTTGGGTATCAACGTGACTATGGCCTCATAGAATGAATTTGGGTACTGTTCCATCCGATTCGATGTTTTGGAGTAGCTTGAAGAGTATCGGTATTAGCTCGTCTTTGAAGGTCTGGTAGAATTCTGCACTGAAACCATCTGGTCCTGGGCTTTTTTTTGATGGGAGACTATCAATGATTGCTTCTATTTCTGTAGGGGATATGGGACTATTTAGCTTGTTTATCTGTTCTTCACTCAACTTTGGCAAGTGAAATTGATCAAGAAAATCATCCATTTCCCTTAGATAGTCAAATTTTGTGGCATATATGCCTTCAAAGTAGGATCTTATGATTCTTTGTATTTCTTCAGTGTCTGTTGTTATGTCTCCCTTTTCATTTCTGATTTTGTTGATTTCAATACTGTCTCTCTACCTTTTAGTTAGTTTGGCTAACGGTCTGTCTATCTTATTGATTTTCTCAAAGAGCCAGCTCTTGGTTTTGTTGATTCTTTGGACTGTTTTCTTAGTTTCTAATTTGTTAAATTCAGCGCTGAGTTTAATTATTTCTAGACGTCTACTCCTTTTGGGTGTTTCTGCTTCTCCTTTTCTAGGGCTTCCAGTTGTGTCGTTAAGACGCTTATGTGCGATGTTTCCAATTTCTTTTTAAAGGCACTTAGTGCTATGATTTTTCCTCTTAGCACTGCTTTCAATGTATCCTACAAATGAAGGTACGTTGTTCCTTCATTTTCACTGAATTTCAGAAACTCCTTGATTTCCTTCTTTATTTCTTCCCTGACCCATGTATCATTTAGCAGAGAGTTGTTTAGTTTCCATGTATGTGTAGTCTTTTTGTTGTTTCTGTTGTTGTTGAATTGAAGCCTAAGAGCAGGGTGATCTGATAGGATACAAGGCATTATTTCAATCCTCTTGTATCTGTTGAGGCCTGCTTTGTGACCTACGATGTGATCAATTTTGGAGAAGGTTCCATGGGGTGCAGAGAAGAAGGTATATTCTTTCTTGTTTGGGTGAAAGGTTCTATAGATATATGTTAGATCCATTTGACCCATGGCATTGGTTAATGATGTTATTTCTCGGCTTAGTTTCTGTTTTAATGACTTATCCTTCAGTGAGAGTGAGGTGTTGAAGTCTCCCACTATTATTGTGTGGGGATCGATGTGTGGTTTAAGTTTTTTTAGCAGATTTTTTACAAATGTGGGTGCCCTTGTATTGGGAGCATAGATGTTCAGAATTGTGATGTCATCTTGGTTGACTTTACCTTTGATGAGTATGAAGTGTCCTTCCTCATCCCTTTTGGTTAATTTTGGTTGAAAGTCTATTTTGTTCGAAATAAAATGGCTACACCTGCTTGCTTCTTGTGACCATTTGCTTGGAATATTTTTTTCCAACCTTTTACCCTGTGGTAATGCCTACCATTATGGGTGAGATGTGTTTTTTGAATGCAGAAGAATGTTGGATCTTGTTTATGCACCCATTCAGTTAGTCTGTGTCTTTTTATTGGAGAATTGAGACCATTGATTTTGAGAGATATTAACGACCAGTGACTGTTAAGAGTCTTAATTTTGATGTTGTTTCCATTCGAGCATTTGTGTAGTTGTGTTTTTGCCATGGTATAATTATCTATTTCCTGAGTAGTTTTGGTTGTAGCTTGACCCTTTGGGATGGAGTTTTCCTTCTAGTGCCTTCTGTAAAGCTGGGTTTGTGGATAGGTACTGTTTGAATTTGTTTTTGTCATGGAATATTTTGTTTTCTCCATCAATGGTTATTGATAGTTTTGCTGGGTAAAGTAGTCTGGCCTTGCATCTGTGCTCTCTTAGGGTTTGCAGGATCTCTGTCCAGGCCCTTCGGGCTTTTATGGTCTCTACTGAGAAATCGGGTGTAATTCTGAAAGGTTTGCCATTCAATGTTATTTGGCCCTTTTCCCTTGCAGCTTTCAATATTTTTTCTTTGTTCTGTGTATTTTGTGTTTTGATTATTATGTGACAGGCAGTTTTCCTTTTCTGGTCAATTCTGTTTGGTGCTCTGTAGGCCTCTTGTATGTTTATAGGTATCTCTTTCTTTAGATTGGGGAAATTTTCTTTTATGATTTTGTTGAGAATAGTTTCTGGGCCTTGGAGTCTGATATCTTCTCTTTCTTCAATGCCTATTATCCTCAGATTTCTTCTTTTCATGGTGTCCTTAATTTCTTGGATGTTTTGTGTCAGGAGTTTTCCAGATTTGGCATTTTCTTTAATGGTTGCTTCAAGATATGTGATTGTATCTTCTAGACCTGAGATTTGTTCTTCCATCTCTTGGATTCTGTTAGAAACGCTCACCTCTGTGTTGCTTGCCTTCTTCTCTGAGGTCTCACGTTCTCGTTTTTCTTCTGTCTGTGTGTTTATCATTGAATCCATTTTCGTCTTCAGATCTTGAACTGATTTTTTTTATTTCTTTCATCTGATTGTTTGTATATTCCTGAGTTTCTTCCATTGCCTCTTTATAGGTCTTCAGAGCTTCAATCGTTTTATTTATTTCTTTCATATGGTTGTTTGCATTTCCTGAAATTTTTCCCGTTCCACTCTATCTGTTTCTTTTATGTCTCTCACCTGTTTGACTGCTTCTTTCTGCATTTGATTATGAATTTTATTTGTTTCCTCCATTAATATCCTCATTACTAAGGATTTGAGGTCATTTTCTTGTATTTCCATTGTATTCGAGTTCTCTGGGTTGTTTTCTTTGGGATAGCTGGAAACTGGAGATGCCATGTTGTTTTGGGGTTCTTTGTGTATGCTTTTATGCTGTCCTTTAGACATCTTGCTGTCTTTGTTTTTTTTGGGGGGGGTAGCTTCCAGAGTTGGATGGAGGGAGTCTGATGATAGATTCACTTGTTTTCTCATGATTTCCATAGGCTAGAAGCTCTGACACTTTACTGGTGTGGATGGCAGGAAGTTAACGCTGTCGTTTTTGATTCTCACAGCCAGTGATCCTCAGCTCCCCAGTGCTGTGGGTCCTGCAATCATTCTGGGTCTCTGAATGAGCGTTGGGTCAGGCCAAGGTATCCACAGCCTTCTGGGTTCCCTGCCAAGTCCAGCCAGGGACACTGGGCCCGAACCATGTGCCAAGCTCACCTAGAATCTCAGGGCCTGAACTGTCTGCCAAGCTCAGCTATGGATTCTGGGCCCAAAATGCACACAGGGTCCAGCCAGAATTTTTGGGCTGGCACTGCGCACAAAGCTCAGCTAGGGGCTTTTGTCCCAAAGTGCATGCTGTCGTCAGGTATTGACTCAAGGCCTGAACCGTCCCCCCAGCTCAGCCAGCAATTCTGGATTCAAACTGCACTCTGTGTCCAACGGGTGTCTTAGAGCCAGAACTGTGCCAAAAGCTCTGCAAGAGTCTCTGGGCCCAATCTGTCTGCCAAGCCCAGTTAGGGACTGTGGCCCTAAACTGCACGCCGAGCTCCACCCGAGTCTCCAGGGCGGAATTGTACACCGAGCTCAGCCAGGGACCTCGGACCCACACTGCATGCTGAATTCAGCCCGGGACTCCGGGCCTATACTGCGTGGATAGTCCAGCCAGAGTCTTGGGGCCACCGAGCCTGTACGCACAGCTCAGCTAGAGTCTCTGGCCTAATCTGCTCATCAAATCCAGCTAGAGCCTATGGGCTGAGTCTGCATGCTGACCTCAGCCTGCGTGAGCACCCCAGAACAGCCCACTGATCTGAGCTAGTGTCTTGGGCCGAACTGCTCATTGAGGTAAGCTAGTTCCTCCGGTGGAACTGAGCGCTCCGCCCCGCCTGCATCATAGCAGGGGAATTGTAGCTGCGCTGAGCTGAGCTGGTGTCTCGGGCAGAATTGCTTGCTGCGCTGAGCCAGCGTCTCCATGGCACTGCGCACTGAGCTGAACCCGGGACTCTTGGGCTGAACTGTCCACCGAATCCAGTTTTGGTCACAAGGCACCACACGACCCAAATCCTGTCCAGAGTCCCCTCTCCTGCAGCAACTCCCACCAACCACCACACCAATCGCCTCCACCAGAAGGCTCTGAGCTACAAACCTCAGCCACTGACACTGCTGACACTGGTGCTGCTGGTGCCGCTGCTGCTGCTGCTGCTGCTGCTGCTGCTGCTGCTGCTGCTGCTGCCGCCTCTGCCACTGTTGCTCCGATCCGAGAAAATCCGCACTCCTCCTGTGTGCAGGGGCACGCAGGTCCTCCGCACCCTGGTCCCTCAGAACCGTGGAGCACCGCTGCTGCCGTGGTGTCGGGACCTTAGTGTTCCTGGCTCAGAAATCTGTGCAATTCCCTGAATTATTCACTGGAGCTTCCAAACATAGTCCACACTGCTCGCCACCATCTTGGATCTCTGAATGCATCGTTTATATTTTGTTTTAACTGCCAGTGAGACTAGATTCTCCAGCTATTATGTTTTGCTTCTGCATTTACTACTCTGTTTCTGTTTGTCTAAGACATATTTTGATCTTTGACTTTAGCTAAAATTGCCTGAGTTCTTGCTTCCCTCTCTGCCTCTGATTTAAACAATTTAGTTTTTAGAATTTTAATACATCCTAATTCAAATATAATTCCATTGTTTACAAAGAAACCATGTGTACAGTCACGACTGATAAAATAAATTATAGGAAGTGCCCACTACATGACCATCAGGGAGACAAATGATAAACACATAGGAAAAGTCCTTGGATTTTTCTGGCAGCTGCCAAGTAACAGCTCCCTACTTCCCACAAGTTGTGTCTGGAAATAGGTCTCATTTTACTAGTTGCCAAGTATTTAAGAGTCTATCTACTAACAAACCAGTTTTTCTTTACTATATCCTAGCAGTAATTGTCTTCAGCGTCAATCACTCCATCCTGAATCACTAAATACAAGGTATTGTTATTACTATAATTATTGCTATTATTGCCACTGCATGTCATTTCTGAATGCAGTGGGGAATTCTGAAGAAGGAATATTTTGAAAAGAACAGTACTGACACTTTCACTAAAAGGAAGTGAATTAAGCTAAATTTGAATCAGAAATTTGAGTCACACAAAAAGGAACAAATGTGTGTACCTTGTTAGAATTTTTCTGGGTGGTAATTATAGTATTATTCCATTTTCCTAGATGTTTTAAAAATCACAAGGCTTATGAGATAAGCTTTAACAATCCTTTGGATACATTGTCCTTTCTTTGTTGGTAGACTTACCCTTTCTGGGTCTAGGTTAATGAAAGAGAGTGGGATGCCATGCACAAACCTGACTGCAGACCTTTCACTGCCCAGTAACTGACTAGAAAGGCCTCTGAGATTCTCATATTTTGTCATTTAACAAGACGCACTCTCTCCAAGTATGTCATCTTGAATTACAATCTTTATCCCAATGCTTGGAGGACACATGCATCCTGGAATAAGGAAGTACTTGAGTGATAATAACAATTAATTTCTAGGTGTTTTTAGGAGCATTTTGTGTGGTTCACCCAACACTAATTATAATAAGATTTCAAATGTGTTAAGTTAACATTTCATGAAGTCCTTTTCATATGCCAGCCTCACCAGATCTTATTTTTGCTTCCTGCATATTTTCAGGCAATGAGATAAGTAGTTCATATTGCTTCTTTTCCTTTTATAACTTTTTAAATATGTGTGCTCTCAACATTATTTCTTAGCTGGATCTGAATCTCTTCCCGTCACACAGATATTTTAATTGTACCATTTCCAATATATTTAAAATACAAATAACATATGAAATGTGTCAGTCTCTTATTGAATTTATAAATAAGTCTGGTCACAGTCAAATAATTTCACACATTGCCCAGCATGAGCATCAATATAAAATATGAGGCTCATAAATAAAATGAAAACTGTTACCCAGCAGATCTGAAAACAGTTATTATGATGGAGTCAATCTTTGTAGCAGCTCATGGTCTTTCAGTGCACTGCTTTGGCTGGGAACCCCTAAACACCACAGGTCCTGCATAATAAATCTTACTATGGTACCTCATTTGAAAATTAAAATCAGGAAATCATCACCATCTAATTGAATTGATTTAACCTTGTGGTAAAGAAGATAATTGTATATTTGCAAAGGATGTCAAAATAGCATGAGATGATGTGTTTTCACTGAAAAATAAGCAAAGCTGTGTCAGAGTCTTCTGAATACCCAACAATATCATAAGCACATAATCGCAGTGTACTCAGAGGTCGCAAAGCAGTTCTGGCAGGTTATCAGTGTTGAGCTACGCTATTGACACTTAGTCATTCACTGCACAGAGCCTATGAAACATGAGGAGAAAGAGAATATTCCAACAGATGTTTAGGTTACAAAGAGGTCTCCAGGTTACATACAGATTTTTAAATTGATTTATTTTTATTTTTTATTAATTTATTCTTGCTACATCTCAATGGTTATCCCATCCTTTGTATCCTCCCATTCCTCCCTCCCTCCCTCCCATTTTCCCCTTACTCCCCTCCCCTATAACTGTGCCTGAGAGGACTTCCTTCCCCTGAATATGCTCAGGTTAGACAAGTAGATCATTATGATGAGAGGATCTGGGCCCAGGGGTCCTGCTCAAACTAAGGCACCAACCAAGGATAATACATACAGTAAACTTCAAACCCCTACCCAGATCTAGCCAATGGACAGGACATTCTCCACAGTTGAGTGGAGAGTGGGGACTGACTTTCACATGTACTCTGGTTCCTCATATTTGACCATGTCCCCTGGAGGGGGAGACCTGGTGGCACTCAGAGGAAGGATAGCAGGCTACCAAGAAGAGACTTGATGCATACAGATATTTTAAGAGTAAAACATTTCTAGATCCTATTAAGGGAACGATGAGAGTAGGGTTAATTTCCATAGTGAGGTTTGAATGGCTTGGAGTAGACTGAATGGCTGTTTTTATATGCTGGGAGGAGGGCATTACATGTTAACCATTAGTAATATAAGCACAATGACTATATGTTAATATTATATATCAAACCTTACATTTTGCAAGCCTCATATTTATTTCACTAGCAAATGCTGTAATTTATAAAATATAGCATAATTAATTTCCCAATTGTGCTTTCCACTATGATCTCTACAGAATCCATATCTCCTTATAAGCATGTATATGGGTATATATGCATGTGCTGGCTTTTAATTTCTCCTACAGTGTAATGGATCGTATTATGGCTTCATCAAACACATATTGCATTACTATTGATTATTTGTACCCATTATTCCCTCTCCCTTGGCTTTTTCAGGTCCTTTTCCTCTTCCCAGAGCTAGCTTCATGTCACTTACATCACCGCCTCTTTCCCTCCATCTCTCTTCCTTAAGATTCTCCTTTTCTCTCATGGTCCTCTTTCTACTGTCATCACACACACACATACACACACACACACACACACACACACACATAAACACACACATACACACACCACCTTGTTGTTCTTAGGTAATATATGATTGTTTCTCTTTCAACTTTACAACCGAATTTTAGCTTCATTAGCAGCAACAAGAGTTTCTCTGATGTTGAGAACAACAACAATGCTTCAGTATTAATATTTTCCTTTGTTTTGGTAATATCAGCATTCTTACCTATTATTTATATTTTAAATATGTATATTTACAATTTTCCTAAATTACTGATATTTGCTCAGATTTATTTCTTAAAAGCTGTAAATTGTTAATGTTGCCTAGATGTTCTAACTGTTCTTCAATACACCCAGTTGTGTCTCTTTTTTTTGAGTTTTGGGTGCTTCCACGATTGGCTGTCCTCTTAGGCTTGTTATAACAATTAGACGATTTTACCCACATGAAATAGTATTGCAACTAAATGGTACTCCTTATTACTATTTTTTTCCTGTTTCTTTTACTTTTCTTTCAGTCATTTGTTCTAAATATTCAGTAAATTCAACATCCGCACCCTGTGTTTATCACCATCTGTCACACATTGAAATTTCCATGTGCCAGATATGAGGCATTTTGCACAAGTTTTGTCAATTTATCTCAATGTTGATGTCAAACATCTTGATCATTGTCAATTTTGAGCCATGGAAATAGTAAATAGTTTGTCTGGGGCTGTGTGATTAGGAAGTAACATAATTACAACCCTGATCAAGTTCTGTTGTCCTTATAATTCTGATCTTTACTCTAAACATGTACCTCACATTTATCTTACTTTTTCTCTGCCAGTGTGTGTGCACACGCACAGACAGCTTGAATTTGTTTTATGCATTACCAACCTAGATTTCTTCAGGAATTCCTGCTTCAAACATCACACAAATAATTCAATGACTATGAAAATAAGACTTGTATAATAACCATAACAGTGGACATGCAAATACAGGTGGGGAAATTCCACAAGGTCTCACCACGATATAAAGAGCTGTAGACAACCAGGAGCTGCTGAGAAAGGATAAAACAGTTTTCTCCAGGAATGAGCCTTAAGTGATCAGCTCTAAACATATGTACATATGAGAACACTAAATAAATTCCATAGAGTGTGTATGTGAATGTAATAATAATTAAAGATTTGAAAGGGAGCCCGAAAGGGTATGATAGGAAAAGGAGCATTGTGGAGGAGGATCAAAAATGATATAAATAGTACTCATGTATGGAAGTCTCAAAAATTATAGGTAAGAAATAATCATGAGGTTAAATAATTTTAAGTAGAAAAAAATCATTTGACAAATCAAAGCATTTTAGACACAGTTTCACTATGTAAACTTGACTAGCCTAGAACTTGTTAGGAGGAGGAGACTGGTATTGAACTTAGAGAACTGCTTTCCTCTGCCATCAAAGTGCTAGAATTAAAGGCATGCATCACCACACCAGGCATAGGTGTTGCAACTTAACTTCAAGTGAGTCTCCTACACACTGGAACCTGAAAAAAAATTCTAAGGCATGGTATAAACACAATTATTTTTTCTAATGATATTTTTTCAAAAGTTCATAAAGTTAATGATAACTGCACAATTTCTTTTCATCCTTTAGTTTATATAGAGCCTTAAATTTATTTATAATCAAATTTTGGGGAATATGAGAACACAGTGTTGCATATCTAAAGAGAGACCTTCCCACCTGCTAATGGCAATCACTTAGAAACACAGCAAAGGCTGAATTCGTGCACAGTAATTGTCTTATCTTATGGCTATTTTCCTAGAACCCAGAGGAAAGAAAACAGAGAAAGTTGAAAGACTTGTTAACCTTTGCGTCATATTCATTTATCATCTGCCCAATAGAAAGTAATTAAGACCTGCAGTCTAAAAACAGGTGACCTATCAGAATATTAAGAGTGTCTTCAAGTAGATACTTCGTTATGTGAACATGTAATTACACTGTGTCTTAAGACATTGTCAGAGTATCTTACCTCATAAGTTGTAGGAATATTTAACTCTATTTTAGTATGGCTTCAATGTTTTCAAACATATGTATTTCTGTTTGTGTTCATTAATATTGTCACTATAAAACAAAAGGCCTCTCTAAACTCTCCTGATAGTAGAATGCATACCTGCATATACTAATATATATTAAGGGCAATATATAGAGAGTTTTATGTTACTCTTAACACTTAAACATTTTAAAGGTGGCTTCTTAACAAAAGGAAGTCTACAGATTAAGAAGAGATTCATTCCAGGGTAGAGATAATATAAGCCTTCATTTTACCATTAATTCTAATGACTTTTGCAGTACAAAAATCACAAATTGTAATTAATAACATTTAAGTCCCAAGATATGACATTGTTCTAATGCTCATTTCCTATTGTGAGAGGCAAAGTGACTCATCCAAAATCATAAGAAACACCACATTCTGTAACTTCAAAATGTGAATGAGGTGTGTTCAAGGAAATCAAAACTAATCATCACAATACCCCATTAGGATCAGTCAATTAAAACTTCTGATGTATTTCAATGGCTTTTATTACTATAATATGGTTACAAATGTATCTAGTAGCAAGCTGAAAAACAAAATAAAATCTTGCTGTGTTTGATTTACATTATGTTATTGAACATTTATTATAGTGTAATATTTGAATGACTTCTTTGTATTTTCCGTTTCTTAACCAGGAGTGTATACTTTAAAATTTCAAACATGCAAGTGAAAGAACTCCATGACAAATATCCAAACACTACCTATATTTCACAAGTAATTTTACAGTGTTTGTTGTACTGTGTGGTTATTCCCTTATTTACCTCCTAAGATTCTCTGACACTGAGCCAAAGTAAGATGCAGAGATCAATGTATGCAGCCTTTCAGTGCGCCTGCGTCCATGTCGCTAGGCACAGTTTAATGTTTGCTTAAGGTTACTTGCAATTTTTATTTCAGATTAAAAACTTTTATACAAAGGAATAAACTATTTTTAGCATATAGTGTTTGATAATGTGCACTGACCAACGTCCACATACCTTCACTCAAGTATGGGATATTACGCTGGGATTTGCCCAGTAATATCCTTGATAGGCTTTCCCAACCAATCCTTCTTTCTACTCTAAATGCAAAAGCAAGTGCTGCTTCACATTTTCTAACTATAGATTGTTTTTCCTGTTCTAGAATTTCATGTAAGTGAAATCACATGGCATAAACTTTTGTACAAGAAATTGTTCACTAAGCATTATGTTTAAATTTTCTTATTTGCTATGTGCATCAATATCCTATACCCTTTTATTATTGGATTACATCACATATGAATGAACTCAATGTGTTATTTATTTACCTATTTCTATTTTCAGGGACACCTGGACATTTCCTATATAGAACTGTTATAAATAAAGCTGGTATGGCAATTTTTATAAATCTTTCTGTGGGCATATGCTTTCAGTATTCCAATCTAAATCTCTGAAAGAAATTTCTGGGTCATGTAATAATTTGCATGTTTAAATTTAAAATAAATTTCCAAAACTTTTCCCCAAATAAATTGCCCAATTTTATACTTACACTGACAAATATAAAAATATAGATAAAAGTCCCCTGCTATATTTATTCTTCTCAGCCTATAATTTTGCATATGTAATGTTTGTTGTTATAATAACTATTTATTCTTCTTTAGTAAGCAATGAAGTTAACTGTTTTAGATGGTTTCCCAATCTTACTTTAAGAAATGCCTTCCTCTGTTTTATCCTTTATTATTTTATTGCTTCTCCTTTGTTTGTTTTACTGTGTTATTTTATTTTATTTTTTGAGGTTAAAATACAATTACAATATTTCCTCTTCCCATTTTTTCCTCCATGTCCTCTCACATGCCTCCCTTGCTCTCTTTCTAATTCATGGCCTCATTTTTGATGGATTGTTATTGCATACATAAATATGTATGTATGTACATGTATATTCTTAAATGAGATCTGTTCAATCTGTAAAATGTTACTTGTGTGCATGTTTTCATGGATGACTATTGTGTACTGGGTAATTAGTTGGTGTGCTATACCCTGAGGAAGATGATTTTTCCCATTCCAAGAATTTCTTATTTGCTTGTAGTTCATCGTGTATGGCTGAGACCTTGTGGGCTTTTCCCTGTCCACCTTGGCCTATCCATTGGTTTTATTCTTGTTCATGTCACTCTTGGGCAGTCATGTTGGTGAGAATTCATGGGTATAGCGTCTGACGTTCTTAGAGTAACAATCTCATTACAAGGGCTCTGATAGTCTTGCTCTTACAATCTTTCCACTCCCTATTATGCAATGATCCCCAAGCCTTAACTGAAAGAGTGGTTTTTAGATATATCTGTTGAGAGTCAGCTCCATTCTGAAAACAACAACAACAACAACAACAAAAACATGTTATTT
Organism: Acomys percivali; assembly: GCA_907169655.1. Taxonomy (NCBI): domain Eukaryota; kingdom Metazoa; phylum Chordata; class Mammalia; order Rodentia; family Muridae; genus Acomys; species Acomys percivali. The sequence continues at coordinate 150,708,409 of OU015743.1, forward strand.
TCTTCAAAAAAAAAAAAATCAAAAGTGGAGTTGGCTTGGGTGTTTAGCTCTGCAATATGATTGGTCGTAGTTCTTTGTAATGGTTTCTTTCTGTTGTAAAAAGAGAGGTTTCCTTAATAACTGGGTGAAGACTATACTTATCTGTTAAGTATAAGGACGGCTATTTAGACTGTTGTTACGGATTATGTTGCCTTACTAAAGGAGTGTTCGTGGATTCTTCTCCAACACTCCTGTCTTCACTAGCACTGAACAGGTAGCTAGGTTTCTAGTACCAGGCACTGTTTTGCTCTTGTTGAGCAGATCATGTCACTTCTGCACCCTTATGGTTACCCTGCCATGCTGGTCATTGACATGGTTCATAGACGTCATGGCTAAGAAGCACTGCTGGAAGTTTACGTAGAGCCATTTGTTATTGTAAAACCTAGTCCTCATAGAGGAAGTATTAAGAAGCATTATGTCAGTCCCATCTCAGGGATCCCTGGCCCCTGTGTATGAATTGTGTGGTATCATCAGCTATATGGACTTATCTCTACCTCTGGAGGCAACTAAGAGCAATATAAACTGTATGCTTTTTGAGTCTCTCAGAAAGTCCTGGCTAACTAAAAATATGGCTTCTCATATGTTGTATTTGTGATTTCTTTTGGTGGTCTTTGGCTTTACGACAGATAACAGTGGTTATCTCAAATAAGTTCATTAAAACTGTATATGTATATTTATATAAAGAATTACATGTATTACTGATTTTCTTTTTACAGTTAGCAGTACAATGCCTTATGGTTTTTTAAAATATATCTTTATTGTTATGTTACACTTCTCTCTCTTCTATATTTAACTTCCCCACTTTCCTATTACCCCTTTCAGGTCACTTGAGCCCAGCTATTCCCCTTTAAACTCCTGTCCCCTTATTCTGAATTTACCTCCATCCCTGTTTAAGAAGCCCCCTTCCCATTTACCCTATGTGATAACGTGTGCCCCGTTACATGCCTTTATTTTCCTCTCACCTGCATCTGTATTTACCTCCCTCCTGTTCTCTAAAGAGCCTCCTCATTTCCCGGTCAGATCCCTTGTATTCTGCTATTCCACTCTTTTTTGCTTCCCAAACTTCCTACCCATCAATGGTTTTGTTTCAATTTCCTGGTTTCTACACTTATTCCAGGCTCTGGACTCAGGATTTGGAGATAGAAACTTCCAAGGAGAGCTTACTCAACATCATCTGTTCTAGTTTCATCGATTTTACAGCAAATTTTTTTATTTCACTTTTTTTTTACAACTAAATACTGTTCCATATTGGATATGCACTCGATTATAAATATCCACTTGCTTTTAATTACATTGTTTTTTTATAAAACAGCCATAATATAGCTGAGCAGCTATCTGTGGAGTAGATGATGTCAAGTCTTTTAGGCATTGGTCAATGAGAAGCACAGCTGGCTCACAGGGTACATTTGTTCTTAGATGTCTGGGAATTCCATTTGCATAGTTGTTGCATCCATCTACCTCTGCCTCACACCACTTCAAGCATTTGTTGTTGGCTGTTTTGTTGATCTTTGCCATCTAGCTGGAGTAACACGGACTCTCAAAGTTGTTTTAGATTGCATTCCCCTGATTACTAAGAATAATGGATATTTTGGAGGGGAGGGTTATATACCTTAGTCATTTCTTTTTGTTTTAAGAACTCTCTGTTCAGGTCCATGGCATAATTTTTTCAGTTGGTGATTTGGCTTCTTGATTCCTTGGGGTTTTTTGTGTTCTTTTTATATTCTGAATATTATTCCACTGTCAGCTGTATAACTGAAAAACATTCTTCTGCATTATGTGGGCTTTCTTTTCATTTGGTTGTTTTCTTAGCTATTTAGAAACCTTTAAGTTTTATGAAATACCACTTGTAATTGTTGACATTAATTCTTGGGCAAATGGAGTCCTATTCAGGAAGTCCTTTCCTACAGCTATACAATGTAGGGTGCTGCTTATGTTTTATTCGAGTAGGTTTAGTGCTTGAGAATTTGCATTTATATCTTTGATCCATTTGGAATTGTTTTTGTGAAAGTTTATATATATGCATATAATTTCATTCTGCAACTCAACATTTGGTTCTCCAAGCACCATTTGCTAAAGATGCTTTCTTTTCTCCAGCTTCTGATTTTCGGTGTCCCTAATGGCCAAGTTCTTTCATCATTAAGTAATATTCAGTTATGTACATATGTCATAATTGTTTGTTGTCTGATACTTGGGCTGTTTCTGGACCTTAGCTATTCTGAACAATGCTACAGATAACAAAAGAGTAAAAATATGTATGTGAGTTTTTATTTCATTTCAACTGGAAATATCTAAAAGTGGAACTGCTAGATTTTGGAGGTCCATTCTGTTTTACTACAACAGTTGTACAGCTTATACGTTACCAACTATATATGGACTTCCTTTACTATTTAACTATATAACTTCACAAATCTGTTTTTATTACAGTTAGTCAACCATTTTATACAGTGTGACATTGTGATTTTGATGAGCATTTGCTAAGCATAAGCACATACACACACCAACGTGGACACACACAAAACATGTAAATCTTCTATACAAGTTTTCCCAGGCCATTTACTCATTTACTGTGTTGTAATTATTGAGACCTCCTGTTCCTTTTTTATTTTGAATATTACGTTTATTTTAGAGGTGACATTTATAAGTATTTTCTCTCATATTTTTGGTTGCCATTTCTCTCTATAATTATTTTTCCATTGTTCAAAAGCTTTTTCATTTGATACATTGTCTCACTTGTTTATTTTTCAGTTTTTGGTTGTGTTTCCAGAGTAATATGTAAGTCATTGTCAAAAATAATGTTAAGAAAGTGTTTTCTCTGTGTTTTATTTTAGAAAACCGTCAACTAAAAGTTTTATGCCTGAAAATCTGTCCTTCTTCTCCGAAGAGGACAGAAATACATCCTCAAATAAATCATATTGGGAAGAGATCATTACCACTACACTTATCATGAAAGAAGTGCAATAACAAGGCATTTAAAATGTAATGAAAGAACACTAAAGAATAACCTGGAAATGTCAAAGTATAAAACTTTCTGGTAAGGACAAAGTGAAAAACAAAATGTTTTCTTCTTAAGTGTAAAAATAGTATTAGGACAGCCTATATATTGAGTCCCCAAGCCACTCTTATTGTTTAAAAAAAGTATATATTTTAAATATATATGGGACCATGAATTAGTAACATGAGGAATGTTTTTAATACCCTAAATTGTGGAAAATAAATAATGTGATTCTGGCAAAATAATTGTTCAAACACAAATTCAAAAACTATCTTGATGTTTGCAACTAGGCTCAGTTGATTACTGGCATTTTCTGCTACTGAAAAGTATCTTAAGTTGAAGAAAAATTAAATATAAACAGTGTGGATTATAGTAAAGGTTTCAAAGAAGGAAGCTTGTGTCTTAGACTTAAATACTTATACTGTGTTTATTTTTCATATCTTTACTAGTATATCCTGGATAAAATGAACAGTAATGGTGAGAAAAATATGTTCCTTGTACATGTTCGTAGAGCGAAATGTTTAATATTTAATTATTAAACATGGTATTAGCTTTTAGTCACTGAAATTCTTTTTGATTTTTGGATATATGTAGGTATATATAATGAACATATATATATATATATATATATAATGAATGGACAAGATATGCTTTCCTCAGAAAACATTTTGAAATGTGGATATGATTTCATTGGTCTATATATTATGAAAATAATTTTTCAGTCTTGTTTTTTTCCTTTACATAGCTAGAATGATAGATGTAAATAGCCCAAAAGTATTTTTAAAAATATTTGTATTAATTTTTTTATATTTTACATATACATTTATACTATTACATATATACAAAATAAACTACCTATAACAAGAACAATGAAACAATCAGGAATTATATAAATGTTATTTCATAGTATTTTTACTATTTGTATTTGGCAGGCTTAAAGAAAACATCTTTCCGATCTTGGTGTGTCTAAATTCTGAATGTGTATCAATATCTATCATTTCTTGCCATTATCAATTTAAAGCATCTATCCAGACTTAAAAACATCTTAACCCCCAAACAACTAAGCTTAATTATAAAACTAAACTATCTGGTCTTCAACCCCCATCAAAGACTTAATAAAGGAATAAAATTGATTACCCGAGTATAGCGGGAATGCAAATTAGTAGCTTTCCAAAATGAGAAGATGACAGAGACAGTTTGCTACCTGAATAGTCACACAAAACTCTCTACAAAATTAGAACATTATCTTCAGCCTTCTGGCCCAGTGTATCTGACAGACATATTTGTGATACAGGAACTACTGAGGACTTGCTTACCTTGTCTTGACAGAGTTTGGCCGTCTATTCTGCCTGCTTCCAAGCTTGCCCATTTTTATGAAGAATTTGTCTGTGGTAGAAATGAGGACATCTTGCCCAGTGGCTTGTTTGTCACATTTGAAGCTATCTCCATAAGGAGATTCTTTGATGCTCATCATCCTCTTTGAGGTAGGCTGAGTGTTGCCAGGAGTTAACCTATCTCATTGTCAGTGAGTCTTAGAACAATAAAAACATTTCTAAATGCCATATTCTGTATGTCTCTGAGATTTTTGAAGACCTCAACTATTTTATTTTATCTTTCTATAGATTGATATCTATTTGTTGCACCTAAGATGTATATTGTGATAAAAATATATTAGTAATTAACATGACCATTATTTGATCAACTAACAATTAATTTATATAACTTATTTATCCTAAACAGCCTGAAAATAGAAACTTCAAAGTATTCGAAGTAAATCTTGTATTATAATTGAGATATATGGATACAATACCTCATATTAGAGTAGAAATATATAATGTGTGTAAAGAATAATCTTAAATTTGAGTTCTGTACCAATGTATCTAAAATTAAACTTATTTTGCATCTATATACAAAATTATATACCAGTGAACTAAAATATCCTTGTAAATGACAAATGAGGCATTAAGTTGAGGAGTAGATTCACTAATCTACTTTTTGTTCTATCATCTCTACATATTTCTATACTCCCCCTGTACTTTCTAAATGCTGTATGAGAACTCAGTTCAGGAAAATTTATCTGACTTTCCACCTTCAGCCTAAAAGAATATTGAAAAATCTCTTAGTAATTGATTATTTGGTATTAGAGAAAAGCTTTATTCAGAGAAATTTGTTATTCCCACATGAATGTTATAGTTACTAAAGAGATGAACAGGCTCAAAACCCTGATTGACCAAGGTTTGTAGTATGAGAATGGAACATTACTACGTGTCTGACTAAGTAAATGAGACAACCAACACTCCAAGCCATAAAACCAACAGCAAGGCTTTCAACATTATCCAGCAAATTTCTGATAAGGTTTCTTCAGTAATTGCTTCTCTCAAAGCAGTGGAAGATAGCAGATACTCATTTCTGTTAGGCTGAAGTATAACTGACTCTTTACCAGTCCTGTTTTGGGAAGTCCTTGTATTTTCATGCTTCCTACAATTCTATAGACAAGTAGCTGTTTTATTTGTTGGTAGACTATACTCAGCAAGAAGTACATTTACTTGTTTGTTTGTTTTTGTCCTCTAGGTTAGTAAAAAGTTCTTTTCCTTTCTTAAATAGTTTAGAGTTTAGAATATGTATGTGTGATGTCTGATTAACTCATGAAATATTTAAATATACAAGGCTCTTTTACAGCCTCTGGTTAACAAAATCGTGAACTTTGCAGTTCTTCACAAATACATTATCACTGACTGCAAGCCCATTAAGTTTGTATTTTGGGGAAGACAAATGCAGTCATCAGTCTAAACACCAGTCTCAGATGACTCAAGAGATACTGTATTGGAAGAGTTCTACTAGACGGATAAAGAAATTTAGGTAAAAAGAATTTGAATGTATATTGGTCAAGGTTATGTAGAGAAGGATTGACAAACTGAATATATTTCATGAGATGGAATTTACTAAATGAGCCTACATGATATGGGCTGAGAAGTACTACAGTGGCTGTCTGCAAGCTCAGAAGGCTGAAAACTGAGGCTAACATCTTCAGCAGTCTTAGTCTGGTGCTGAAGACTTGAAAGTTTCCTGATGATCTACCTTTCTCCTCTGTACACAGGAATGCTGAAAAAGTTGGATTATGATACCATCAGAGGGTGACAATAGCATTGACAGCACTACAGTATAGGTGCACTTGCAAACACAATGTGAACATGGGTAGGCAAAAGGCACTATTGCTTTTCCCTCAAGGAAACATCCACTTTTGGAAAGGGCCTGATCTCCTTATTACTTCCTTGAATTATCCAAAGGTGTGTTTCTTAGTTAATTCCAGATCCAATCAAGTTGGCAATCAAGGATAACGATCACTAGTCTAATACTTGACATACAAACAGACTTCCTCCATTCTGGAGCAATTAAGTCAGACACTATATCAAACAAAATGTAACCATTCCATATATCATAAAAAAAATTACCATTTCTTCACCATAATAGGAGGTAAAATCTCTTGAGGCATGTTTCATCTTTTAATATTTTTCAATTTAAATTTATTATTTAACTACACTTCACTATTCTTGTTATTTCTTTTTGTTTATTTGTTTGTTTGGTTTTGGTTTTCGAGACAGGGTTTCTCTGTGTAGCCTTGGCTGTCCTGGACTCACTTCGTAGACCAGACTGGCCTCGAACTCACAGCAATCCACCTGCCTCTGCCTCCCAAGTGCTGGGAATAAAGGCATGCGCCACCATGCCTGGCTATTCTTGTTATTTCAGTTGATGCTTTCATGCACAGTAAAGAGAAGACAAAAGGAAATATGAATACCTTTCAGTATGTATGTACCTTTGCATAAATGTGTTATTAACATCTAAGAGGGAAACATCCGTGGTAAACTGGAATCCTCATTTCTATACCTAGTTATATGGTCTTAGCTAGTATTATCACAACCTCCATCTACAGTGAGTCTGTATCTCCTGCATTCTCAACAATAACCTTAGCACATCTGGGTTCTTTGCCTAGAAAAAAAATGAACAATAGCCCCATTATTAAATGGCATGAACCATTTATTATCTTCATTGGGTTGAGATTTTATAATTTCCCATCCTCTAATGTGCACATCCTCTAATGCTTTACTGCCAGTTCCATGGCATTTGCTGAGAATTGTCACCGTAACATTATCAACATAAGGGCCAGTGTGATTTCTTGAGGAAGAGAGGAGATCAAGGGCACAAGAGGGCTAGAGAACCCATAGTTCCTTGAAGTATAACAGGAAAGACTTATTGTGATCCTTGCCATCTGAAAGCAAATTGTTTCTGGTGTTCCTGATGTGCAAGTGTGGAGAAAAAGTATTTGAGATACCAATAGTGCATATCAAATAAAGAAATGCAACTATAGTATTCAATTTTAATTTATCATCTATCCATCCATCCATCCTCTGCACAAACCTAATGAAAGAGTTAAATGCAGGTATGATGAGTGCTCCCATCTCTACATCTTTCATATTCTTGAAGATATCACTAAATAATGGGCTACAAAAGCAACCATGCCATCCTCTAACTTCTATGTGTACCAAATGTGCACATGGTGCATATACTTACTGCAGGCAAAATACTCATATACATAAAATTATTTATTAAAAATTCAAAAAAGAGGTAAGTGAATTATTTGAGAGGGATAAAACAATCTTTATTAGTGAATTTCAAAGACTTGAAAATTACTTAAATAAAATGTTTTATTACTTTCAGAATTTGTGTAGGTACAATGATAAGTAAGCAGTACTTTAAATTTTAATGTGTTGTTTATAGAGGAGACAGAGAAGAAAAACTGTATGTATTTGTTGTTAAATTACCAGTATGCCATAATAATGTTCAACATTAGGCCTATAATTATTATTACAACAGTATTTTCTAAACTGCTACCAATCAATCAAGACACAGACACCCATTATATTTTAAAATAGCCTTAGTTTACCTGAGGCAGGGCAGATATTAATCCTCTAAACTACTTTCCATAGTGTGGCAGGTATGGGATACCTGTCCCAATCCCATACCATCTGGTTCTAATAATTTCTATCAAGGTACCTTCCATCCATAATCCCAGATACTTGCTAATGTTCTTCATCTGGGGCAAAGCTCTACCCACACTGGCCACGTGCTTCTCTTCCATCTAACCTATTCCAGCCTTCTTCTCCTCCAGTCTTTCATCTTCCCAAAATTCTGTCTCTCCAAGCCCTGGAACCTTAGCCATACCTATCCCATTTGCCCTGCCCAGGGGTGAAGGCATTTCATTAATTAGCATCAAAATACATCAGACCAACATGTATTTAATTTATTTTCCATTGCAGGGTAAGTATTCATTTTTATAGGTTCAAAGGAATGACAGTATCAGTGTCTCTTCAATATAGTAAAGTTCACATGGCAAATGACATACAACAGTGTAAGACTACATTATCAAACAAGAAACCAGAAAGAAATCCTGGAGAGCAATACTAAAGAAGGCAGAATTCAACTATGAGAGGAACATCCCAATTAATAAACATCTCCCAGTAAGACTAACCTTTTATGTGTTCAGTGACCTTTCAAATAACAATACTCAGAACCAAGATACAAAAACATAAATATCTGAAGAATAAGCCGTGTCTCAATCATAAGAGTCTTTGTCTTATCCTACTTTTTTCTTGTTGCTTAAACCAAATACCTGAATAAAACCAACTAAGGGAAGAAAAACATATCTTCATTCACAGTTTTATGGTTATGACAACATGATGTCTGGTGTTAACATTAGGAGGAGGAGGAGTCAGACACATGTCCACCTACATTTCTGCAGATCAAGAAACAGAAAACTTATTCCAGAGCTGGGACTTGTATAAAACTCTATCCCTAATCTTGTAACCATACAACTGACTGATTGTAATGCTTGTGTGTTAAAGGTTCTACAACTTCTCTAAATAGAACCACTATGTGTGTGTGGAGGGGAACCAAGAATTCAAATACGTAAATCTTCGGGGGACATTTCACATTCAAATCATAGCATTCTACCTGCACCTTCTATAGGCTTAAGGTCATCTTGCAAAGTAAAATGCACCCAGTCTACCATCAAATGACTTTATAACCTTACAGCTACCAAACTATCCAAAGTTAATAGCCCAGTGCTTCTTCTTCGAGCCAAGGCAAACTTAACTGTTGTATAATAAAATATGAGCTACATTTCCAAGATACAGTAACATGGGATAAGTATTTCTATTCTAAAAGGAAAGAATGAGAGCATGGAAAGAATGTTCAGATAAGACTAAAACACAACAGGGCAAAGATCAGGTCCTGGAGCTCTGAATATCACGTTGACATTGTTTAGATTGAGTAGGTTTGGGTAGCCTTACTATTAGTACTCTGTTGTTAATGCATGTAGGCTTAGAATTTTCAACATCCTACTTTTTGGTGGGGGTGGGTCTTAAATGCTTCTACCTCTCTTCCAAAGCACTGACCAGAAGTAGGAGAGGACAAAGGTTAATAGGGACTGGGGATGTAGACCTTGTTAGAAGTAGTTCCTTAGGGCATCTCCATTCTGCGTTGTCAGGATACCACCATCACAGTCAAATAGCAAACACCAAATAGCGACACAAATCAGTAACAGTGACACAAGCCAAGAGAAACAGCAAAACTCCGCCTAACCAGCATGATTCAGTAGAAGAGGCCAGAATAAACCAGAGAAACACAAGAAGTTCTCTGGAGCATTTCTCTCTGCGAAATGAAGTGTCAAAAAAGGAAAATCAATGAAGCGAAATAAACTGTTGCAAGGTGTAATGATGCAAAAGTATTCTCTTACTGTCTGTAGGCTTCTGTTTATCTTCTCTCAGATTCCACCCAAGGTGGTTTCTGAAGCTGGCAAAAACCACACCCTTCACATGATACATCCATCACATACCCTCTCACAAGACAGGTTTAAACAAAACATCATGTGCCCTCTCACAGTCTGTCCTCTGCTAAAGTCCCAAGAGTGTCTTCAGTGGTGGGAAAACACTCCCACATCCAATATTTTTTACCAAAACAAAGAACACATTCACATAACTCAACTGAGTCTTTAAAGAAACAAGAACCTTCCATCTCAAACGTCACATTGGTCTCTCTCCTGATCAGCTCTATTTGATGTTTGGATTTTTTCTTAGTTAACATTTTTATCATTGTTAATGTGGTGAATTCTCCACTGTAAGTTAGGCTTCCTCCTTAAGCCTCCATGGACATCTCATTAAGGTGTTTTAATATGAACCCTATTCTACATGTTGTCCAGCCTCAAGAGATTTCTGAAACCTTGGTATAGATGTACATCCTCCTATCGCTCTTTCATCGTCTGTGTTTGCGTAAATAGCATGAAACTACCAGAACCTGAATATTCAGGTGCCATAAAACGCATCCAAATCTTAGTACTACATATATATGTGTGCTATTTGTAGTGATTTGAATAAAAATGGGCCCTGTAGACTAGAAGTGGCACTATTAGGAGGTCAGGCCTTGTTGGATTTACTGGAAGGAAGTGTGTCACTGGAGGTGAGTTTTGGGGTTTCATCTACCCAACCCAGGCCTAGCGGATTGCTCTTTCTGCTTCCTGCCAATCTAATGTAGAAATCTTGGCTCCTTCTCAGGCACTATGTCTGCCTGTATGCCACCATGCTTCCTGTCATGATGATAATGGACTAAACCTCGGAAACAGCCCCAATTAAATATCTTTCTTCATAAGAGTTGTCATGGTTATGGTGTCTCTCCACGGCAATAAAACTTTACCTAAGATGCCATTGCTTACTTTTCTTGTTGCTGAGAACAAGTATCTGGTGTTGAGATGTAGTCTAATCATCTTCTACCACTTCTTTAACTGCCTTTGAATTACTGGATGTCTCAATCTAGGAAAACATTTCCCAAGGGGACTAATTTAAAACAGGAATGGTTATTCTCTTTCCAGGCTTCTTCCTTATAAATGAATCAATGTTTTTACTATCTCAATCCTTCATTGTGTGGGCTATTATCCTTAAGTCACCTTGGTACTATCCAAGGGCTATGTTTACCATTTCTCCTTAAATACAATCTCTTCCTCTCTCTGGCTCTGGTGTTTATACCCTCCAGAGTCCTTGGAATCCCACTAACTCCAGCTAGCAGAGACCAGACCCCTCTCTGAGCTGCACAAGACAATTATCAGCTGTGGACAAACTAATGCCCACACTTGGGATTAAGATAAAAAACCTATAACTATGACTGTTCTCAGTGACCTGCTGTCCTTCCTCTGAGTGCCACTAGGTCTCCCCCACCAGGGGACATAGTCAAATGTGAGGCACCAGAGTACTTGAGAAAGTCAAATCCCTCTCGGGGAATAAGGGGAAGATGGGAGGGAGGGGAGAATGGTAAGATACAAGGGATGGGATAACCATAGAGATGTAACAAGAATAAATTAATTAAAAATAAATAAATTTAAAAAACCCCTATAACTGAGTTTTTAAAGAAATCAAAGATATTAGGAAACCTAGACACTAGAGCAGACCTTTACATGTCAGTAGGCACCACAGAGACGCCCAGTTAATGAAACAACATATTCTTTTCACCAGAGATAAGGAGAATAATTTCTCTTAGTAAGTATAAACTATCTTCTTAAACCTGTAATGGACTGCTGGCTTTTATCCAAACGCCAGACTTCAGAAAAAGGAATTTTGTGGAACCTAACAAAAATGAAGTCATATTCCTTACCAGAATGTCTTTGAGTACCATTTTCAAAAATTTTGTGCTTTCTTTTAAATCTCATGAGCCTACCCTCTACTCTTTGAATACCTATTGCCATTCTGCCTTCTGAGCCTCCACTTTAGTGGTCTGTTAAGCCACACAACTCTAAAGTATCTCTAATCCTCTGCTCCATGCTTTACATTCCTTCCACAAACCAATTCCAAAAGCCCGTGAATTGTATGGCCCAGTTTACTGCAAACATCTTACAGCATTCAGTTTTCTGTATTAGTTACCATTTTCATCACCAAGATCAAATGCTTTTCATGAATCAATTTAAAGAAAGGAGAAATTATCTTAATTCATAGTTTCATGGCCAGGATAGCATGATGCCTGGGGCCTAACCAGGCATAAAAGGAACTTGCACAATGACTTGTTTAATCTCAGTGGGTCAGAAAGAAGAAAGCTCAGAATAAATGATGATGGTTAGCACTCTCTGGCCATGGTCTTACAGATTTGCATCTAACACTTGGATCCTGATGACCAAACCTTCTAAAACAGAACTGCCAGTTGTTATCAAAGTTTTCAAAGCAACTGCAGTGGAGGAAGGGATCCTTTCATATATAATCATAATTTTATATTCCATAAAAGTTTGTTTAGTATATAAATTTGACTCTTAACATCATGTATTTTGCATCTACAGATAGAACTCAAACATGGTTTGAAAATATAAAAAATAAATAAAAGAAACTGAGTTGATTGTTCACTCTTTGTGATTAATCACCTTACACTCACATCAGGCCTGCTGCTTCTGCCTCTCAAGTGCTAGGATTACAAACAGGAGCCACTATGTCTGCAATTTTTCCCTAATAAATACAGTGTAATATTTACATATTATTTATTTTAATTTAGATGCTTCAAGTAATCTGGAGATGATTTAGGGCATACAAGAAGATGTGTATTGGCATATGAAAATACTAGGCTGTTTTATATGAGGGAATTGAACATCCAAAGACTCAGGTATCCACAGGGATTTCTACAACTAATCTCCATGGATACTCAGGAAATACTGTAACTGTTATGCATTTGCCTACAAATGAAACGTCTAATAACCTCTGTGTTTGTTTGTTTGGGAACTGCATGACTATTGACCTTTTCTTTTTCCTCTATATTTACAGAAGAACATTCTTTAATTGTACCCAGAAAATATTAGGTTATAAACTGTAGAGATTCTTGAATATGGATGGCTATAATAAAGACAAGAAAGAGAAATGTTGAAAAAAAGATATCAAACCAGAGATTTTTATTTATTTTTGTTATTTATACAGATGAGGAAAGATCAGCTGATGATCAGAAAATGGACTATGTGCTTTCCGAAGAGATTAGGGAAACCCTTATTTCAGCCATAGATTTTAGGTGCAGTCTACCAGATCTCTAGCAACATGTATAAATGTGAACAGAATTCATTCAAGGATATTAGACATTTGCTAGATTCTTTGCAAACACTGTACGAGAGACACTGTTCAAAGACACTCAACCCACTGGATAAGATGATAACTATCAGATGTATAATATTAGCTATGGGTATGGAAGGGCACCACAGTTTAACACAGTGGATACTTGCACATCAATTTCCTTTGAATTGAAACATTTCCTCCAGAAAATGGGAGAAGGTCTTAAGACTCAGGAAGTAAAAATAAATTCACATGACTAAAATACCTGAAAGTTAAAAGATTCACATATGCTCCTCCCAAGTTTACAAAGGCAACAAGTAAGTGTTATATACTGTACAATGTATAGCTCACTTGCCAAAAAGAGATTCTTGAACTTGTGAGGCAGCCTCAAAGTGGCACAGGGTTACAGATTTTGTATGTCATCACCAATGTTAGCACGGGTCACTTGGTAATGCAACAACTTTGACTTCATCCCTGCTCCTGTAGGTAGCATGATCATGATTATTAGCTTTGGGGCAACAGCTCTTTTCATTTGCCGTGGTAAGTACACATGTGTGGTGTCTGTCAGGAAAAGTGTCACAAACACTGAGGATAAGGTCACTGTTAGGGTTTGGGTGATCTACTGAAGAACAACCCCAAGGCAGTATGCAAAAACAAAGAGTGTTTTTATTGTAGCATGCTAAGATCAACTCTCTCCTCGGGATGGTGGCCCAAAGCTAAAAACACAGGCTCAATTTATAGATAGTTGGAGGGATCTGTGATGACATAATTGAGTCAGAATGTACAAGGGGATTCACGACTGGCTGTTTATTTGGTTATTGGGGTCTTTTGAGTCAGTGAAGTTTTGACTCTTACTCGGGAGTTGGCCTTTAATTCGATTGGATGGGGCCAGCTGTGGTCCTTACCAAGGCCATGAAGTAATAAAAAAATGGTATTAGTCATTTTATTCTATAAGCTGATTAGCTGCCCATGAGCTGTCCACAAACTGTTCAAAACTTATGGTTTTTCAGGAATTGTCAGAAACTTGGCCTAGTTAGGCAGAGTGAAAACCTGAATCCTGCCATGGAGTTGGTCTAGTCAAGCAACTGGGGACATTGAGGGTTTTGGGGTCCCTGGAGTCCCTGGGGTTGGGTCCCTTCAGTCACAAGCAGCACAACTTACAGAACAACTACTGCCATTATGAAGGCTGGTTGATGCCTTTTAAATATTGTTCATTTTTGCTGCTTCCAATTAGAAAAAATCTAGGGCATATGTTACATCTTGAGGATGAGAATACTGAAATCAAGCATTGCTAAGCTTCTAGGTTGTGGCAGTAGAACAAAAAATTAGGAAATTGCCACCTGAAAAAGGCTATATAAGATGAACTGGGCAAATACTGATCAATAATAATAATCATGATAGGTATTTGTATGCAAACATTTTCTGGATGAAACTCCTGTTTGTTTCTACATTCAGTGAATAACATATATTAGTCTTGCTTCAATCACAATACTGATCACTACTCTAGATCCTTGCAAGAGATCTTGTCACACAAACCCCTGTGTTTTTCTTACATTCTTCCCTTTGGAAGTTATATTTGACATCTATTTTAATTGGAATTACAGGTTATCATACTTCTCTTTTATAAATATTTGTGAAATCATTCATTTGTGGAATTATAGCAAACTGATGAGTCTGTTATAGTGTTTCTGTAGTTGCACTGAACAAGAGGTTTTGAATGGCCAGATCCTTCTTTTCTAAGTTTATGAAGATTAGAATAAAGTTAATCTCAAAGTGTCTTTTCCTTTCTCCTCAATATCCTATTCTTTGTCCTTTTTCACCTTTCCATTTTCAGTGGGCTTGGTGTTGATCACATTGTTAAGACTATTGAGGAGATAAGCAATTTATTAGTGGCAGGAGACCAAATTGGAAGTTGGGTCCTTGGATTTAGTCACATCTTTTTTGTCTCTTTAAATAGATGAAATAATTGGACATGTCTGAAAAGTGAAACAGAGATTTATGGTTTCAAAGAAATAATACCTTGAAGACCTTATGTTTGTTTTTACTCATAGGTTAAGAAAAAAAAGGAATAGCTGAAATACTTACATCTAGGGAGCAAGGGATTATCTTCAAGGAAAATGTGAAAATGTCTTACTTTTATAAGAAAGTGATGTAGTCACTAAATGAGAGAGGAGACATTTACTAGCATGTATGAGTGCTTATTAATAATGGGCCATGTTTGTAAAAGGATAAGCATTTGGGGCATCATGATTAGCAGAAGTATTCCTTTAAATACATTATATTTTTTTTATTTAAGTAATTTATTCAGATTACATCTCAATTGATATCTCCTCACTTGTATCTTCATGTTCCCTCTTCCCTCCCTCTTTCACCTTTTTCCTCTCCCCTAGGTCTGTGACAGAATGGGACTTCCTCCCCCACCATATGAGCACAGCCTATCAGGTCTCATCCTGGTAGCCTGCTTGCTCTTCCTCTGAGTTTCACCAGGCTTCCCATCAAGGGGAAGGGCTCTGATAGGGGGCACCAGAGTTCATGTCAGAGTCAGTCTCCACTCTCCACACAACTGTAGAATATGTGTGGTCCTTTGGCTAGATCTGAATAGGTGTTCTAGGTTTACTGGATGCATTGTCCTTGGTTGGTGCAGTAGGTTGAGCAGACCACCCCGGGGTACAGATCTGCCAGGATTGACGGTCTTCTTGTAGGTTTGTAAGACCCTCTGGATCCTTCTGTCTCCCCATTCTCCTATACCTCTCTTACCTAGAATACCAATAGGAATCCTGAGCATCTAGTCCAATCTCCTGCTAAGTGAAAACTTTCAGGAGACATGTATATTGGGTTAGTGTCCAGTTATTAATGAGTATATACCATGTGCATCTTTCTAGGTCGGGGTTAAATCACTCAAGATGATCATTTCTAGTTCTATCTATGGGCCTGAAAATTTCAGGATTTCCTTGATTTTAATAACCGAGTAGTAATCCAGAGTGTAAATGTACCAGCTTCTTTATCCATTCTTTGACTGAGGGACATCGAGATTCTTTCCAGAATCCAGAGATTCTTGTTATTACAAATAAGCATGCTATGAACATGGTTGAGCATATGTCCTTCTTGTGTGGTAGAACATCTTCTGGGTATATTCCAAGGAGTGGAATAGCTGGGTCTTGAGGTAGCCCTTATCCCGGTTTTCTCAGTAAGCACCAGATTTATTTCCAAAGTGGTTGGGCAAGTTTGCACTCACACAAGCAATGAAGGAGTGTTCCCCTTTCTCCACTACCTCGCCAACATGTGCTGTCACTTGAGTTTTTGATCTTAGGAATTCTGATGGGAGTAAGATGGAATCTTGGAGTCATTTTAATTTGCGTTTCTCTGATAACTAAAAGTATTGAACATTTCTTTAAGTGTTTCTCAGACATTCAATATTCCTCTGTTGAGAATTCTCTGTTTAGTTCCGAGGCCCATTTCTTAACTGGGTTATTTGGTTTGGTGGTGTTTAAGTTCCTGAGCTCTTTATATATTTTGGACTTTGTCAGATGAAGGGTTGGTGAAGATCTTTTCCCAGTCTGTAAGTTGTCGCTTTGTTCTGTTGACAGTATCTTCTGCCTTACAGAAGCTTCTCACCCTCATGAGGTCCCTTTTATTAATGTTGAGGTCTTCACTTGGACTTGAGTTTTGTGCATGGTGGTAAATATGGATCTACTTGCATTTTTCTACATGTAGACACCCAGTTGGACCAGCATCTTTGGTTGAAGATGCTATCCTTTTTCCATTGAATAGGTTTGGATTTTTTGTCAAAAATCAAGTGTCCATAGGTGTGTGGATTTACTCCTGGGCCTTTGATTTGATTCCACTGATCAACCACCCTATTGCTATGCCAGTAACATGCTGTTTTGATTACTGTTGCTATATAGTATAGCTTGACATCAGGTATGGAGATTATTCCGGAGGATCATTGTATAGGATTGTTTAGCTATTCTGGTTTTTTTTGGTTTTTTTATTCATATGAAGTTGAGAATTGATCTTTCTATATCTTTAAAAATTGTGTAGGTATTTTGATAGGGATTGCATTGAATCTGTAATTGATTTTAGTAAGATGGCCATTTTACTATGTTAATTCTCCTGATCCACTAGCAAGGGAGATCTTCCATCTTCTGATATCATCTTTAATCTCCATCTGCAGAGTCTTGAAGTTTTTTTTTTTTTCCAAACAAACCTTTCACTTGCTCGGTTAGTTATTCCTAGATACTTTATATTACTTTTGGCTATCATGAAGACGGTAGTTTCCCTAATTTCTTTCTCAGCATGAATGTCATTTATATACAGGAAGGCTACTGACTTTTTAAAGTTAATTTGGTATCCAGCCACTATGTTGAAGGTATTTATTAGTTGTAGGAGTTCTCTGGTGAAATTTTGGGGATCACTTATGTACACTACTATATCATTTGAGAATAGGAATAATTTGACCTCCTCCTTTCCCATTGGGATCCCTTTGATCTCCTTTTGATATCTTATTGCTCTAGCTAGAACTTTAGGCACTATAGTGAAGAGATATGGAGAAAGTAGGCAGCCTTGTCTGTTCCCTGATTTTAGAGGAATTTCCTTCAGTTTCTCCCAATTTAATTTGATGTTCGCTATTGGCTTGCTGTGTGTAGCCTTTCTTCAGATAGGTATGTGCCTTGTATCCCTGATCTCTCCAAAACTTTAAACAAGAATGGGGGTTAGATCGTGTCAAAGGCTTTTTCTGCATCTAAGGAGATGATCATGTGTTTTTTTTCTTTCAGCTTGTTTATATGGTAGATTACATTGATGGATTTCCATATATTTTCCTCTTAGCACTGCTTTTAATTTGTCCCATAAATTTGGGTATGTTGTACCTTCATTTTCATTGAATTTTAGGAAGTCCTTAAGTTCATTAAGTACAGAGGTGTTTAGTTTCCATGTTGTGTAGGCTTTTGGTTATTTGGGTTATTGTTGAATTCCAGCTTTAGTCCATAATGATCTGATAGGATACAAGTTATTATTTCAATCTTCTTATAGCTGTTGAGGCTTACTTTATGACATACTGTATGATAAATTTTGGAGAAGGTTCCATGAGTTGCTGAGAATGTTTAATCTTTTGTGTTTGGGTGAAAAGTTCTGTAAGTATCTGTTAGATGCATTTGATTTATGACATTCATTAGTGTCATTATTTCTCAGTTTAATTTCTGTTTCATTGACCTCTACTTTGGTGAAAGTGAGGTGTTGAAGTCTCCCACCATTAATTTGTGTGGATAAATGTGTGGTGTAAGCTTTATTAATATTTCTCCTACTAATGTGGGTGCCCTTGTATTGGGGTTATAGCTCTTTAGAATTGTGATGTCATCTTTGTTGACTTTATCTTTGACGAGTATTAAGTGTCCTTCTTCATCTCTTTTGATAAATTTTGCTTGAAATGCTATTTTATTAGACATTAAAATGGCTATGTTAGCTTGCTTCTTGTATCTGTTTGCTTGGAATAACTTTCTCAAACCTTTTATCCTGAGGTAATTTCTATACTTGTAGCTGAAATGTGTTTCTTGAACGGAGAAAAATGTTAGGGTGTCTTCTCTTTCCTTAACTCCTATTATCCTCAGGTTTCATCTTTTCATGGTGTCCTTGATTTATTGGATGTTTTGTTTCAGGAATTTTTCAAATTTTACATTTTCTTTAATGGTTGTATCAAGTTCTTCAATTGTATCTTCTACTCTGAGATTCTTTCTTCCAACTCTTGAATTCTGTTAGAGAAGCTTACCTCTGCATTTCCTACTTTCTTCTCTAAGTTCTGTCTTTCTAGGCTTTCTTCTATCAGTGCTTTTATCATTGTTTCCATTTTCATTTTCAGATCTTGAAATGTTTTATTGATTTCCTTCATCTTATTGTTTGTATTTTCATGAATTTCTTCAAGCTATTTCTTCATTTTCTCTCTATGGGCCTCTTTAATATCCCCCAATCTTTTTGGCTGCATCTTCCTGTAGTTTAAAGATTTTATTCACTTCCTCCATTATCATCTTCAGATTTGAGGTCATTTTCTTGTACTTCAGTTGTGTTTGAGTTACCAGAGTTGAATTATTTGAGATAGCTGGCTTCTGGAGACACCACATTGTTTGGGTTTTTGATGTTTGTGTTTTTGCACTGGATTTTAGTCATCTTGCTGTCTCTGATGTTGGGAGGTAAGTTTTGGTGTCGTTCACTGGTTGTTGAAAGCAGTTCATTGGTGAGTGTCTATAGGTCAAAAACACTCAACTATGGGGATTAGGGAACCCTTCTCTGGATCAAGCAGGTGACCTGGATTCAGCTCCAGGGTACTTTGCTCCACACCCTGGGCTCCCCACTGGGTCAGCAGAGGCTAGTGCTGGTGCCCTGCAGTGCAAAGATCAGTGCGAGGTAGTGTAGGTATAGCTGGTTATCCTGCCTTTGGCTGGGCTTTGAAAACCTTGCCCTTAGTCTCTGGGGCTTTGGGGGCTCAGACTACCCTTGAGTGCTGGCACTCTTGCTGGCTTATGGCAGTTGGCTAGGCTTCCACTTGATATGTCCAGACCATGGCACCTTGGTTCAGTCCCACCTGAGAGAGCAGATACTGCCCTCTGGCAAGTGTGGTTAGCTTGGGTTCTGCCTGCTATGTTCAGGCCAGTTCAGTCCCACCCAAGTGTATGATAACAGTCTGCTGGGGTGGTTGACTAGGTTTCTGCCCAATCCATTCAGACCATGATGCCTTAGATCAGTCAAGCAGAGAGCAGTGCTATGGAGCTGTAGCTGGAGAATGTTTCCAGAGCCCCCTGGCCCTCCATGTGGGCCCCGTGTCCCTCCATGGAGTGGCGGGATGATCTGAGGTCAGATCTATCCAAGATCCACACTCTAAGCTACCCCAGGCCAGCAGACACTGAAATTGTTTCTCTGTATCCCACAGATCATTCAGAGAAGGAAAGAGAAAGAGTGCAGGTACAGCATGGCATGATAGGCTGCGCTGGGCTTTGGATTCTGTGCCCATGTGGTAGTAAGCCCCTGGGGCTTTCGGTGGACTGGTGGGGCAGTCTGAGATAAGGTCCATTCATTTTTCTGAGTTCTCCCCAGACTAGCAGATCCAGACCCTGGTGCTTCACCCCCCACAGTTTAGTCTCAGATACAGAGTCCTTGATATAGAGCAGGGCTGCAGCTCACAGGTGGGTATAGATCCAGATTTTGCACACAGGGTATCCATCCTCCATGGGCCAGTTGGATGGTTCGAGCCTGGACCCACCTGTGCTATGTACTGTGTGGACCCCTTTCATTTACAGCTCCCCAGGTCTTATGGGCTGTAGCTCCCAGCTGGGTCACTATTATCCATCCTGCAGATCAGATAAGTGCATGTTCAGCGCAGCCATCTTGGAGCCTCCTACATTGTATATTATAGATGTAATTAAGTACACTATGGCTGAAAAACAAAGCATCAAAGCTGATTCATCAACAGATTAGTTGAAAAAAGATAAAAACATGTATTTTACTCATGAAGTCACTGGATCCAGAGTTAGTTTATTTTCCCCTGGTTTATAGAATTTAAAATGGACAACAGAATTAACGAGTTCCTTAATCTCATTGCAAGTAAGTAGTTTAAATTTTATATAAGTGTTCAGGTGAACAATTTACAAAGAAAACTGTTAAAGGAATTTGTTATACAGCCATATGAACTCTCATGATGTTCCAAGGTCATGTTATTATTATCAATAAGTTGAGTTCTTTAAATTTTTCATATATTTTCTACAATGCCTTCTTTTTGTTCTCTGCCACTTTAATTTCATTAACATTATTTAATGTCAACCTTCTTCACTATAAAGTGACTTTTTAAAATTTTGTTTCTCACAAAGGTTAAGTGGGAGAACCTTTAATGCCTGGTGGACTTGCCAATGATTACACATGAATACGGTGCCTCCCCATCATCCAGAATCTATTACTTGCAAATATTTTGGTAGTAAATGGCGGCAACTGAGTGTTCCTTCCCTACCCATAGCTAACTGCCAGACAGCTTGGCCTTTGTTGGCTCAGGGCCAATAGGTACAGAGGATATGAATTCATAATTGCTGTAATATGAAATCACAAAACATTAAGATTAAGATTATTACTTTAAAAAGGTGAAGTCTCAAAAATGTAAATTCTCTTGGATTATGGAGGAGAAAATTAAACACTGATATAGAGCACTAGAATTTAAGAGATGGCTAAGGAGGTTTGATTCTCCATGAATACTTCTTAAAGAAAGAAATTAACATGAAACATGTTAATCTATTGAAGTTGTTGTGGGATATTGTAGGCTTATATTTTTTAAAACATTCTTTATTAAGGGTTCTTAAATACTTCAACCTCATTTCTAACCCACTGACCAGAGGAAGAAGAGAAACAATGTTAATAGGAAAAAGCAGTTGTGGACCTGTTTAGATGTAGTTCCTTGGGTTAATTCCACTCTGTGTTGTCACGATACCAGCAGTCCAGTCAAATAGGCAACTCCAAACAGCAACAAGAATATAGCAGTGTCACGCTCCAGAAGAAAAAGCAAGGCTCTCTTGACTCAGCACTAGTCAGCAGAAGTGGCCAGAATCAGCCAGAGTACCATGAGAAGTTCTCTGGAACTTTCTATCTGTTAAGTGAAGACCAACAAAGATCAACAAACAGCATAGCAGTTTAGCAATGCAGAAAGTGTCATTCCACTGTCCATGAAGCTCTAGTTATACTCCATCCAAACATCATACACCCTCCCATATGTCGACTCCCAGCAAAACATATTCCCTCTCACAAGAGAGTACCCAGAAAAACATCAAATTATACAACTGAGTCTTAAAAGAAACCAGAAATTTCCACTTCAGGATATGACTAATTGTTTCTTTCATTAAAAAAGCAACAAACCCTCTACTTCCATGTTGAATATATAATATATTTATAATATTCTTATATATTCATTTTTCATAGCTCAATGTTTTATCTGTGATTAAACATAAATTTATTGATCTATGCTAAGTATGAAATATTTGTTATTGTATAACACCAAGATTGCAGATTTTTTGACTTCTTTATTAACTCATTAAAATTTTAGTAGATTTTTATGTAACCATTATTCATAGAAATATAACCCATTTTAATAACAGCTAGTAAATAAATATGTGAACATCAACCCTAAAAAGCATATGATTTTTGTTTACTATACTGTATACTGTAAACTGTTCTAAAATGTTGGTACATGAAATTTTTTTCTGGCCTACAACATAGTGACACATATGCCTATTTTTAGCAGATTTGGCCCATTGATCCTTCATGTATTTAAAGGAAGACATATTTGTCCCCGTCCTCAAGACATCTGACCCTCACAGGCCATCAAAGCCTCCCAATAAATAGATAATATGGCACTTGGATGGACAACTCCTTTGATAGAAACCCGTGACACAGGCTTCTCCAATTGTCTCTCATTTCAATAACATGTTTTCTATTTTCTGTTCACCTGGGGCAAGGAAAGGATGGTGGGTATGGTCTTTACTCAGCTGGAAATTTCAAGAGGGACAAGTTAAACCAAAAGTCTTCACATTATCAGAAATAAATGTTAACACTAATTATTTCCATTTTTTGAAGGGTTCCCAACAGTGCTTTATACTTCAGACTTTTTGAAGCAGTATTCTGGTAAACACTCACTGTGTTTCTGTATTATCAGAGGGACAGATACTGTGTACCTGTGACATACCTCTGATGTTTCTCATTCAACATCCTGAGTGGTTCCGCTGGTCACAGAAGGTGTTCAGAACCAGGTAGTAGCTTAGTCAGATGGAAACTTATTGAATGCTGTAATTCTGCGCTGGAAGAACTACATTTTAAGGATATACTGACGTTCTGCCTCCTAACAATTCATAAGAGCATAGCTATATTCAACTTGATGTTACTAAAAATATAATGGCTAAGTAAGTAAATTGTTTACAAATTCATTAAATAAAATTCCTCTAACATTCTCTTTTTCTGGAGTGGGTCTTGTTTGCCTCACAATTGTGGTGAGATTTTGTTTGTTTGTTTGTTTGTTTGTTTTTGTTTTTGTTTTTGTTTTTCAGGGTTTTTTTTTATTGAAAAATGTCCAGCACAGGCTTCCTAATTTGCATACACTGTCCCCAGTTGATGGTGCTGTAGGAGAAGGTTTAGAAAGCACAACATTACTAGAGAAAGTGTGCCACTCATAGGGGTGGGAAGGTGTGGAAGGTGGTTCTGTACTTCCAGTTCTATCTGTCTGTCTGTCTATCTATCTATCTATCTATCTATCTATCTATCTATCTATCTATGTATCTATCTGTCTGTCTATCTATCTATCTATCTGTCTATCTATCTATCTATCTATCTATCTATCTATCTGTCTATCTGTCTATCTATCTATCTATCTGTCTATCTATCTATCTATCTATCTATCTATCTATCTATCTATCTTTCTCTGCATCTTGCTTATGGTAAAGGTGGTGATCACTCAGCTACTCAGCTCCCTCCACTCATTTTTCTTTTATTTTCTAACTAATTTATTCAGATTACATCCCAATTGCTATCCTCTCACTTGTCTCTTCCCGTATCCCCCCTCCCTCTTTCACCCTATTCCCATCTTTAGACCTGTGACAGAAGGGGACCTCCTCCCCCCCAATATGGCCACATCTTATCAGGTCTCATCCTGATAACCTCCTTCACCTTCCTCTGAGTGCCACTAGGCCTCCCCACCAAGGAGTAGTCAGATTGGGGGCACAGAGTTTACGTCAGGGGCAGTCCCTGCGCTCTCCCCACAGCCGTGGAGAATGAGCTGTCCATTGGCTAGATCTGAATAAGGGTTCTAGGTTTACTGCGTGCATTGTTCTTGGTTGGTACAGCAGTTTGTGCAGACCACCCTGGGTCTAGATCCACCTTTTGGACTTGATGGTCCTCTTGTAGGACTCCTGTGTCCTCTGGGTCCTTCTATCTCCCCATTCTTCCATATCTCTCTCACCTAGAGTCCAATAGCAAGTTGCAGCATCTGTCCCAACTCCCCACTGAGTGAAGACGCTCAGAGGAACCCAGACACAGAAAGACATGGATGTTATGTACTCGCTTATAAGTGGATATTAGTCCTCCACTCATTTTTTGTTACTATGCTGCCCTGCCATGCTGGCCTCTTACTCATCTGAAACCATAACCAAAATAGACTTCCATATGTCCCTTTTAGTCATGGTATTTTATTATAGGAAAAGAAGATTAAATAATACAATTGTCTAAATTTGTATCAAAATGTCAAGTGACGTGGATTCTGTGAAAGTTTAAGATTAAAAGGACTGAGTTCAGTTAATAACACCTACATTGGTGAATTGTCACTCTGTAAGTCCAGGTCCAGGAGATCTAACTCACTCTTCCAGGTTCTATAGGCACCAGCATGCATGCACGCACGCACACACACACACACACACACACACACACACACACACACACACACGGAATCATATGTACATATAAAATGAAAATAAATAAATATTTAGATTCCAGAAGATACAACAATGAAGAAATATATTTTTCCTATAAATTATAGGGGAAACATTTGCAAAAAACATTTCCTATTTGCTGTTTAGAATTAGTAATGATATACTTTCCAAATTTTGTATTTAGCTTATGTATTTTAAAAGAAAATAAATTATCTTATTTATTTACAACTTGATTTTTTACTGTCATAATTTTCATGGTAAATATAATAATAAAAAATTATAAAATCCTGCAAAGTGTGTTGAGAGTCAGAAATTTGTTCATACCTCCCCACTCCTACTCTGTGTATCTATTTGATATCTGCTTCTAAATCAGTGGCTCTTGATGTGTGGGTTGCAACTCCTTTGGGAGTCAAATGTTTCATTCACAAGGGTCTTCTAAGATCAGAATACACCAATATTTATATTACAGTTCATAACAGTACTAAAATTAGAGTTATAAAGTAGCAATGAAAATTAAAAAACAAAAATGAACAAACAAACAAAATACACAAGGAACTCTGTTAAAGGCCACAGCATTTGGAAGGTTGAGAACCACTGTAAGTGATGCTATCCAACCACCGAAATGTGCTTTATTTCTTTTGCTAACTAGAGAGATCCAATACTGTGCTAGACACTGTGAATGGTTGCAGTCCCCTTGCCATTTTACTGCTTCTGACATTTAACATAGACAACACACAAAACCATCTCCCTGACAGTCCATCATACGCAGCAAAACTTGAAGTGCATCTTTCGTGCTTAGCTTAGCTTAACTCTAAGTATGTTGTTTTCCAACCTAGAAAATATCAGAGCCACTTTATTCACTTTTAAATATAGTTCAAAATTCTGAGGTTGGTGAAGAAAATTCAGGCTATCTGAAAGCCATGGTGTATTAGAGTCATCCACTATCTCTGTGGGAGGGCCAGGGTATGACTCAGTAAGAACAAAAAGGCAAAATCAGACATTACTGTGTGACTCATAGGCTGGGAATGGTAGAGAAGTTACATTTCTTCAGAGGACCTGCTAGTTGTTTTGTGTTATAATCCATTTTAATGAACAGTTATTGAGTATAATTGCTTATTTTGAATATATCTGTCAATATTTACAAAAATAGATGTTCAAGCTTAAAATATCTATTTAATATTTAGTTATCAATAATAAATCATCTGTTGACATAGAAGCTTTTTTATAAAATTAATTTTTTTCCAAATAGAATATTACATGTTCTACTGTTCAGAGTGTCTCACGATGCAGCCCTGGCTGGCCTGAGGCTTGCTATACAGATCATGTTAGTGTTGAATTTGGAGCAATCCTCCTGACTTTGCTTCCCATTCTCATTTTTATGTTATTCATGTGCTAATACTGTAGACATATATCACCATGTATAGCTGTATATTTTGCATTTTCTTAACCTCTATGCATGGTTTTGCTCACAAACTAAAAGGTAGCTATGCTTGTTATTGTATTTGTTTAATGTGCTATCTATTTTAATGTATATTAAATACTCACAAACTGAATCCAAGAACACATCAAATACAGCATCCACCACGATCAAGTAGTATTCATCCTAGGGATGCAGGGATGGTTCAATATATGAAAATCTATCAAGATAATCCACCATATAAACAAACTGAAAGAAAAAAATTATATGATTATCTCATTAGATGCAGAAAATGCCTTTGACAAAATCCAACACCCCTTTATGTTGAAAGTCTTGGAGAGATCAAGGATAGAAAGTACAAATTTAAACATAATAAATGCTATATACAGCAAGCCTATAACAAATGTCAAATTAAATGGAGAGATACTCAAAGCAATCCCATTAAAATCAGGGACAAGACAAGGCTGCTCACTCTCTCCATATCTCTTCAATATAGCATTAGAAGTTCTAGCTAGTGTGATAGGATGACTAAAGGCGATCAATGGAATACAAATCTAAAAGAGAGAAGTCACAGATGATATGATATACATAAGTGACCCCAGCATTTTCAACAGAGAACTCCTATAGCTGATAAATATCCTGAACAAAGTGAGTAGATACAAGATTAATTTTAAAAATCAGAAGCCCTCCTGTATACAAATGACAAACAGGCTGAGAAAGAAATTAGAGTAACTAAATCCTCCACAATAGCACCAAATAATATAGAGAAACTTTGGATAACTCTATCAAGCATGTCAAAGACTTATATGACAAGAACTTCATGACTCTGAAGAAAGAAATTGAAGAAGATGGAAAATTCTCCCATCCTCGTAAGTTGGTAGAATTAATATCATAAAACTGGCCATCATACCAAAAGCAATGTACAGATTCAATGCAATGCCCATCAAACTACCAACACTATTCTTTACTGACCTTGAAATAACAAAAACTTCATGGTACTTGACTATAAATAGACTGGATGATCAATGGAATTTAATGGAAGACCCAGAAATAAACCCATCCAACTATGAACACTTGATTTTTGACAAAGAATCCAAAAGTATACAATAGGGGAAAAAAGCATCTCCAACAAGTGGTCCTGGTCTAACTGGATGTCTACATGCAGAAAAATGCAAATAGGTCCATATTTACCACCCTGTACAAAGCTAAAGTCCAAATGGATCAAAGACCTCAAGATAACACCAGATACGCTAAATCTATTAGAAGAGAAATTGGGGAAGACCCTTGAACTCATTGGCTTAGGAGACAATGTTCTGAACAGAACACCAACAGCTTAGGCTCTAAGATCAACAATTAATAATGGGACTTCTCAAAATGTCTCTGTCATTTTTTTCACTTTGGAAGCTGCTAACCTGCACTTCATATTTACTCAGATAATTAATTTTATTCCTTCTCAAGTTTCTGATGGAGTTGAAGACCAGATAGTTTAGTTTTACAATTAAGCTTAGTTGTCTAGGGGATAAGATGTTCTCAGGTCTAGATAGATGTTTTAAATTGGTAGAGATGAGATATGATAGATACTGATTTACATTCAGAATTTTAGACTTACCAAAGTTGGAAATATGTTTTCTTCAAGGTTGCCAAATACAAATAGCCAAAACATTATTAATGTAACATTAATATAATTCCTGATTGTTTTGTGGTTCTTCTTGTTGTATATAGTTTATTTTGTATATGCGTAAAAGTACAAATGTATATGTAAAAATTAATTTTTTTCAAAAAACCCAAAAAGCTTCTGTAAGGTAAAGGGCTACTATTCAAACTATATAAAGAACTCAAGGGGCTGGAGAGATAGCTCAGAGGTTAAGAGCACTGACTGCTCTTCCAAAGATCCTGAGTTCAATTTCCAGAAACCACATGTTGCCTCACAACCATATATAATGTGATCTCATGCCCTCTTCTGTCTTGAAGGTGTACATGCAGGCAGAGCACTGTATACATAATAATAAATCAACAAATCTTTTTTTAAAAAAGAAGTCAAAAAATTAAACACCAACAAACAAAATAACCCAATTAAAAATGGGCCACAGAACTAAACAGAGAATTTTCAATAGAAGAATCCTAATTCACTAAGGAGCACTTAAAGAAATGCTCAAGGTCCTTAGTCGTCAGGGAAATAAAAACAGAAATGACTGTGAGATTCTATCTTATGGCTGTCAGAATGACAAAGATAAAAAATGCAAATGAAACCACATGCTGGTGAGGATGTGGAGAAAGGGGAACACTCCTCCATTGCCGATGGGAGTGCAAACTTGTACAACTACTTTAGAAATCAATCTGACAATTTCTTAGAAATCTGGGAATAGCTCTACTTCAAGATCCAGTATACCACTCCAGGGCACATACCCAAAAGATGCTCCACCATACAGCAAGGAAATTTGCTCATCTGTGTTCATAGCAGCTTTATTTGATAGCCAGAATCTGGAAGCAACCTAGATGTCCTTCAACTGAAGAATGGATGAAGAAAGTCTGGTACATTTACACAATGGAATAATATCAGCCATTAAAAACAGGGAAATCATGAACTTTGCAGGCAAATGGATGGAACTAGAAAAGATCATCCTGAGTGTCATAACCTATACCCAGAAAGACACACACAGTATGTATTCACTTATAAGCAGATTTTAGCCATATAATGCAGACCCAAAGGAGATGAGTAACAAGGAGGACCCAAGGGGAAAAGCTTGGATCTCATTCAGAAGAGGGCATAGAACAGACAGAGGCAGTGGTTGAAGAGAGGGAGGAAGTGGGTAGGAGAGGGAGCACAGAGAGAAATAGGGTGCTGAGTAAACCGGGGGAGAGCGGGGGTGGCATGACAGAAGGACTGCAGAGAAATGAGAAACTGTGGGGTGGGGGCATCTCTGCGACAAGCTGGAGACTTAACTCAGAATATACCTCTACGAGGATATAAGGGGGTCTATAACTGAGACTCCTAGCAGTAGGGGCCATGGAGACCTAAGAAGACACTCTCCTCTTAGGAGAAGACTCCTAGTGGAGGGAGGAAAACACCAACCCACCCACAAAACTTTGATCCCACACTTATTCTGCTTATAAGACATGCAGGGATAAAGATAGAACAGATAGAGAGCAGAGACTGAGGTAATGTCCAGCCAATGCTGGCCCAACCCAAGACCTAACTAACCCATGGAAGAGAGCTGACTCCTGACACTGTTAAAGATACGCAGCTATTCTTGTCTGTCAGAGCTGTCATCTGAGAGGATCCAGCCAGCAATGGATAGAAATAGATGCTGAGGCTCACAGCCAAACATTGGGTGAAGCATAGGGAGTCCAGTGTAAAAGTGGAGGGAAGGATAAAAGATCTAGAAGTGAAAAGAGCTCCACAAGAAGACCAACAGTTCCCAGGGTTGGAGGGGAAGGGGAAGGGCTGTGGAGTCTGAAGCACCGGACTAAGGACTGTGCATCGACTGGACCTAGATTCTCTACATAGATGCAGCAGATAGGCAGCTCAGGCTTCATGTGGGTCCAATAGTAAGGGGAGCAGGAACTCTCTTTGACATGGCCTCTGTTACCTGCTTTTTTATGATGTCTCCTTGAAGGAATTGCCTTGCCAGGCCATAGGAAAAGAGGATGAACTCAGTCTAGGGTGGGTGAGTAGGGGGGCTCCCCTTTTCTGAAGAATCAGTGATGGGGAGTGGGGCACAGGATGGGACTGGGAGGAGAAGAGATAGGGGAATTATGAATGGGATGTAAAGTGAATAAACAAATAAATTAATAAAGAAAATTTCTAGCTACATAGGTTACAAAATGTCTCTGATAGGCTGTCCTTTTCTAATCATTGATGATAGCAACAATGGTATCAATTTGAAATGTTTACCACACAAATAATGAATATGGAATTCTGGACAAAGGCTTGGTCTATTGTTTATTTCAACAAATAGCAACTCTTACAGATACTTACAAATTCCTTCTATCTGTCAGGAGTCAACAATCATGGAGCTCAAGGGATGGCTCATTGATTAAGAGCCCTGGCTGCTCTGGAAGATGACCTAAGTTCAGTTCCCAACACCCACATGGCTGCTCATAACTTCTTTTATCTCCAGTTCAGGGAATCTGACACCTTTTTCTGGCTTCCATGTCAGCAGTAGATACACACGTCATACACACACACACACACACACACACACACACACACACACACACACACACCCCATATGGGAAGATGCTCATACATATACAAACAAAATAAATAAATGTTTTAAAAGTCAGTAATTAACCAAACATTTGAATGATTATGTAAACTAATTTAAAAGGCTTTTAACTTCATGGCTAAGAACTCTTGAGTATCCGGCTGCTTTAGGGATCATAAAATGTTCAGGTAGGACTGGAATGCCACAATGAAAAACCACAGTGAGATAGTATGCATGTAGAAAATACTTAACTTCAAATTGAAGCAAATAAAACAAAGTGTGTTTATACAGTCATAAGAGAAACATAACTAAGAGAATGAATTTTTCAACTGAATTGATTGCAATAGAACTGAGTTGGACAGCATTTGCTTTGTTTGAGGAAAAAAAAACATGTTTCTGTCTTTTCATTAGCACATGCACTGAATAGTCCCATGTGATTAGCAAAATTATCTTGAAACACTGGCATGTGTTGGCCACAGATGCAAATTTAAATGACATCTCAAAATCCCCACCCCTCATCTCATTTAAGAGGGAATGTTGCTGTACATGGACTCCAGTTCTTCTAATCAGGCAACACATTTCCTGCCACATCCAACACCTGGCTGAGTCCCATGTACCAACTGTGCCCAGTGCAATTATATGTCTGAAAGTAATTATTTTTATCACCCACATAAGGGCAGGAGGTATGAAACTCATCCCATGCTTACCTTTACACAGACTTCTCTTTTCACCTAAAATGCCTGTATCAATTAGCATAAATGGTATCACCTGAGTCCCTACAAGGGCAATTAAAAACAATTCAGAAGAGAAGTGTCAAATAAAGAAAACATTTCACTGGTGTCATGGTTTGCCTTTTCCTAGTTTAAAATGATGATTTTTTTTTTTTACAAAAAAATTGTCTTGTGATCCAAAAGCTAATCATGAACATTTGTATTAGACTTCATCTATTTTTTAATATGTGTGTGTGAATTCTCTCTCTCATATATATTTTATAGAAAGATAATATGTAAGTGAAAACTATCATATATATAAATTTTTGGAATTAGTATAATTGAATGAACTTTAGCCTCTCCCACATAGTGATTTCATTGGAACGTAGGACACAAGAGATAGAGCCAAAAATTGGCCTTAATGATTATAAAGTTACTAGGTATAATCATTAAAGCCAATTATTTGTTCTGTCTCTTGTGTCCTACGTTCCAATGAAATGATCTTCCTTTTCAGGATTCCTAAGTATTCAGATTCCAAAGTCTTTCAGATTTTCTGGCATTCAATCAATGCTTGTAAGGGAATATGTTGTGTCACATTTAGCAGACTTTTTTCTCAGAGGAAATGATTAGTTACTGAGTGTATAGTTACTCAGTACATTCAAACACAGATTTCCTCTGTAACATCTGTCTATTCTCTGTACATGTAATTAGAAAGAAGGAACTATATCCTAAAGAAAATGCTTTTGTTGTCACTATTACTGTTAATCTGATCTGCATTTTGAATATACATTCAATGTATACATTGAATATACATTTTGAATAATTCAAATTTGTCTGTTTGTACATCCATCTTTTATATATATATTGAAGCTTTGTGTAGTTTAAGTGAGATTGATGTGATGATCAGTTCAGGTAAAAATTCATGCCTGAGATCACTAAGGTTTTCCATGATAAAATGCTTCAGAAAATGCCTCCAACTAAATTAACCTATTTAAATGAATTTTAGTACTATATAAGCAATTACAATATATAATATACAGTACAAAATATATTAAAACAATGGAGACATGTTATTATGTGAAAATTTAAAGTAATATAATTTTACATTTGATGTTCATTAATAAGTTGAAATCCTAGAAAAGCAAACAAACATCAGTGTCCTACAATGTTGTTCTACATTTTATTTCTAAGCTGGTGTCTAGCATCTTCTGCATCCTCCAGCTGCAAGAGTGCTCTTTTAGAAATGCTTTCATCTTGATTCACTTTGAGGAAAGAAAGTGCCCTCCTGCTCATGAAAGATCTGTAATAGAGCGACTCTGCTGTTAACCACACAGGGAGATGCCATTTTTTCACATTATCTAGTCTCTTCTTCAACCATTAGAATTCTATATTCGGGAATAGGAAGGAGAATTCCATAATAATAAGTGGTATCAGCAGATTTTCCTCTCAGGAACCATACACTAGGAGATCTGCCAATGAGATTACCATCCATTTACAGCAAATATCTTCCTTTCATGTATAATAGAGAAAAAAATATATATATATTAAGAACTTGTTTCTATTTATAACATGGTAGTATGAAAGTACATTCTTTTGTTCTTATGCATTATTCTGAATGGTTTACCTTGGGTAGAACATACAAATTTAATATATTAAGTATAGGGCTGGAGATATGGCTTAGTGGTTAAGAGTACAAACTGCTCTTTCAGAGGACCATCGTTTGATTTCCAGTTTCTACGTGAGAGTTCACAACCATCTCTCACTCCAGTGCTAGGGTATCTGCTGACTCCTACTGGCCTCCATGGGTATTATTAATACACAATCGATGCAGGCATATGTGCAGGCAGAATACCAATACTCATAAAACAAAAATAAGTAAATCTTAAAGCAAAAAGTAAAGTTTAAGAAATGTACAGGCTGTAGAAATGGAAACTCTTCTAAGTGTCCTGAGAGAAAGATGAGAGTAGTTATAGCAATGTCATGTGACAATTACATCAGAAGTACTGTTGTCATGACTAAGATGGTCAATATTCTAAACTGTACATGTGATATAAATCCATAAAACCAATTTGCTTACAAACAAATACAAATCAATACAAGCAGATGAATGCATGGTATGGAAGTGACACCATTTTACAAGATGTTACTATTGAAGTAAATCAGGAGAAGAAGAGCACACAGAACATTCCTGAAATACTAATAGCATGGGAGTCTTCTCTGATCTCAAAACAAAACAATTGTTAAGAACAGCAACATATCTAGGAAGGGTATATGGAAAATGGAAAGACTTGGTTACCCAATTATCAGCATCGCAGACACCACAATCTGAAACTCAAGTTGAACATTGTGATAGGCAGATTTGGGCCCAGGGGTCCCGCTCAAACTAAGGCACTAGCCAAGAACAATACAGGCGGTAAACTTTAAACCCCTATCCAGATCTAGCCAATGGACCGGACATTCTCCACAGTTGAGTGGAGAGTGTGGTATGACTTTCACAAGTACTCTGGTGCCTCATATCTGACCATGTCCCCTGGAGGGGGAGACCTGGTGGCACTCAGAGGAAGGATAGCAGGTTACCAAGAAGAGACTTGATACTATATGAGCATATACAGGGGGAGGTAATCCCTCTCAGGAACAGTCATAGGGGAGGGGAATAAGGGGAAAATAGGAGGGAGGGGAGAATGGGAGGATACAAGGGATGGGATAACCATAGAGATGTAACAAGAATAAATTAATAAAAAAATTTTTTAAAAGAGTGTTAGATCATCTGGAAATCTAAGTGCTCAGAGAAATCCTCACATCTTAAGCTGGGGACAGATAGACAAATACAAGGAACCATAACACGCTCTAGGAAGGTTCAGAATCATCAATTGTTGTTAGAGCCAGTACTGGCTTAAGAAAATAAACCCAGTAATTGACAAATTCAAACATCTCAGGGAACCCATAGTTGGGGAGACCCTGAAAATTTCCTAAATTTTCTTTTCAAAGGTGCTATTGGATTTTCTCACTGAAGAATCCCTTTTGTACATTCAGCATAACAGAAACAGAACCTATCTTTCAGAAATATCTCTAGAATGTCATGTTCTCATTTACAAAACTGTCCCTGTGAAGTGCCTTTATCAGTGTTCTAAACAGTTCCTGTATCATGAGAACCTCACCATGCCACACAAAGAAGAAAATCACACAATTTTACACAAAGAGACCAGATATCTGTGTCCATCTTGAGACTGGGAATCACAGTATGGAAAAAGACCAGCAAATCCCACTGTATCTCTATTACTTTAGCCTTAAAATTGAAAAATAAAAGGCACAGGTTGAGATGGAGGCTGATCCCTGAGGAAAAAACACTTTAGTTACTACTGTGGATTTACTTGTTCGTGAGGAAGCTGTAATTGCTGTGATTCCAGTCCCCGCTCCTTTGCTTTGAAAATATGAGTGTTTTCAGGACAATGGTTCTGGAGTTGTAGAAGAGAGTATATTTTCCTTTTTTGATTTAATCATCATACTTAATGAGAATCACTTGTGTATGTGGTTTTTTTATTACTCTGTTTTTTATTATTATTTATTATTATTTATTATTATTACTATGTATTTTTGTGGTTGTTGTTTTGTGTTCTGTTTTTAAGAATTGTGGCTTGGGATAGTTGCAAACACTTACAAACTTGTGAAACTACCTGAGAAAAATAATAAGACATGTTAATGCATGAACGGGACTACATAAAATCTTTAATTCAATCCTGATGAGGCAGAAATGAAGAAAAACAACAGAAAGAAAGGTGGGGGGAAGAATGGGTAAAAAAACAGCAAATATGGTAGATGTTAATATTACCAAAGTTAATTGCCTATAAGTTACATAGGTTGTCTACAGTTTTCAGGTATGGAGAGTTGTAGGCTTTGAGATTTTTCAAACCTGCTTTGGTTGGGGTTCTTTAATGCTTATAGGTCCCTTCCAACCCACCTACCCTAGATAGGAGAGAAGAGAGACTAATGGAAACAGAAGTAGACCTTTTTAGACTCAGTTCCTTGAAGTGATTCCACTGGCATAGTGGGAAGGATTCCAACAGCCCCGTTAAACATCAAACTAACAATTCCACAGAAGTGACTGCAACCACATCAACTGGAAACCAGAGCAGCAGCTGGAACCTGGAGCAGCAGCTGGAGCCCAGAACCTCAAAGCATTCACTGGAATAGATCTCTCTAGGAGAGTCTCGAAGTGGAGTGATGAACAGCCAAGGCCAAAAAAGCTCTGCATTTTGTTTTGGGTATATATATATATCCTCTCAGAGTCTGTATTAGGGCCATGCCACCACAAGAGGCAGTTCCTTTACCAGTGAACCAACATTACCTGTTCTCTCACAAGTTTGTTTTCAGCAAAAACCACCACACACCCTTACACAAATCTGTTTCACATCCCACTCTTTGGATCAAAATAAAAACATGTTTATATTCACTACAAATAGTAAGAGGTTAAAGCAGTGTAAATTTATACCTATGAGAAAAAAATGGGAAAATCCTGGCTAGTTTTAGCAAGTATAGTCTTCAAAGGAAACTTATCAGCAATAAAAGGGATCGTCGTACAATTGTTTTAAGAAGAACTCAATTTAAGAAAATATACCCGTCCTCAAATTACACTCGACCCCAAGAATCAAACTACATGAGGTAAAACTGGTACAGTGCATGGAGATAAGAAGAAATTCACTTATTTACGGTTGGCAGTTTTAGCACACTTTAACTCATAGTTGCAAGAGCAAACAAAGTTAGTAAGGACACACTTGAATTGGTTAGAACCCTCAGTTAACTGCATCTCAGTGACATCTGTAGACTGCTTTACTTAACAACAGCATATTGTGGCAATCCAGCCCACAATGGCTCAGAGGTTAAGAGCACTGGCTGCTCTTCCAGAGGTCCTGAGTTCATTCCCAGCAACCACACAGTAGCTCACAACCATCTATAATGAGATGTAGTGCTCTCTTCTGGCATGCAGGTATACATACAGACACAACATTGTATATGTAATAAATATTTTTTTAAAAAAACAGTATATTGCACATTTATCAAACTCATATGGAACATTTACCAAGTAGAACATAATCAGTGTCATTAAATACAACTTATCAAATACAAGAATAACAGGAACCATACAAAATACACTTTCTGATCACCATAGAATTAAACTAGAACTTTCTGAATTATTATCAGAAAGGGAGATATGGAACAATACAATACTTAGAAGTTAAACAAGTTCTTTTAAAATTGAATTGTTTCTTTTTTTATATTTAGGTCTTTTTAGTTATATTATATATTATATTCTAGATATATTATATATTCTAGATATCAATACTCCTTTAGAGATAACTGACAAAGATTTTCTTTCATTCTGGTAATTGACTCTACTTCATTGACATTTGTTGTTGTTGCTGTTGTTGTTGTTGTTTTGTACAGAAGCTTTTTAATTTCATAATATTTTATTTTGCAATTATTGGTCTTATTTATTGTACTTGCAGAGACTTATCCAGGAAGTCTGTAGGCATGCCCATAGTTATATTGTATTATCTATTTTTTCTTTTAGCAGTTAGAGGGCATTAGGTATTATATTGAGATCTTTGATCCATTTGGAATTGAGTTTCATACAGTGAGTAAGATAAAGGTCCAGTTTTACTTATTTATTTATTTTGTGTGTTGAAAACATAGTTTTCATACTATCGGTTGTTGAAGATACTTTTTCCAGTGTGAATTTTTGGTGTCATTATTAAAAATTAGCTAGCTATAATTATGCAGATCTCTCTGTCTCTCTGTGTCCCTCTCTCTCTCTCTCTCTCTCTCTCTCTCTCTCTCTCTCTCTCTCTC
>OU015743.1:150745193-150760749 GCA_907169655.1 Acomys percivali
TCTCTCTCTCTCTCTCTCTCTCTCTCTCTCTCTCTCTCTCTCTCTCTGAGTGTGTGTGTGTGTGTGTGTGTGCCAGTATCTATCATGCTGCTTTTATTACTGGCTCTATGGTATAATTTGAAAGCAAGCATAATGATATACCTACAGTATTTGTTGTTTGTTTAAGTATTGTCAGGTTCTATTTAGTTTTGTGCTACCATATAAATTTGAGATAGCTTTTTTTTCTGGGTCTAAGAATGGGATTGGAATTTTAACTGGGATTACATTTAACCAGCAGTATATAACCATGTTTCTTTACCTTTACCTATCTTTGGCTCTGTTTTATCTTTTAAATATATCTTCCACCCATCCATCCATCCATCAATCCATTTATTTATCATTTCTGTATTAATCTCATATGACTCATATGATTATAATAATTTTTTTGAGACAGGGTCTCTCTGTGTAGACTTGGTTGGCCCAGACTCACTCAATAGACAAGGCTGGCCTCAAACTCACAGTGACCCACCTGCCTCTACCTCCCAAGAGCTGGGATTAAAGGAGTGTGACAACACACCTGGCTATATTATTATAATTTTAGTCTATACATATCTTACTCTATCCTTTTACATTTTCTACATGGTGACTTTGTTGGTCCCTAGACTTGTATCAACACAGTCCAGCAAGATTTCAGGTAATTTATGTGGAAATAGAAAAAGGCGACAGGAGATAAATAAAAATTCCCATTTCAGAGGTGTTCAATTTGTCCTGTGTGTTGGATAGCCTTATGTCAACTCGACACAAACTAGAGTTATCTGAAATGAGAGAATCTCAACTGGAAAAAAAATGCCTTCATTATATCCAGCTGAAAGACATTTTCTTAATTAATGATTGATAGGGCAGTGCCCAGCGCACTGTGGTTGGTGCCATCCTTGGCAGGTTCTCCTGGGTTCTATGAAGAAGCAGGCTGAGCAAGCAAGACACAGGGAGCAAGCTGTTAGAAATCCTGCGCTTAGGCTGCACTCTGTGACCTTCGAGTTCTTGATGACTGCGGAAGGAGGTGTTGAGTTCTAGGCTGTTTTTGGATTGTCTGCCCAGAGAAATAGGGAAGTCCTTACAGGGAACTGCCCAGAGAAATAAGGAAGTCCTTACAGGGAACTGCCCAGAGAAATAGGGAAGTCCTTACAGGGATTAAGGAAGTTCTTTTTTTTTTTTTCTTTTTTTTAATTATTATTAATTTATTCTTGTTACATCTCAATGGTTATCCCATCCCTTGTAGCCTCCCATTCTTCCCTCCCTCCCAGTTTCCCCTTACTCCCCTCCCCTATGGCTGTTCCTGAGGGGGATTACCTCCCCCTGTATATGCTCATAGGGTATCAAGTCTCTTCTCAGTGACCTGCTGTCCTTCCTCTGAGTGCCACCAGGTCTCCCCCTCCAGGGGACATGGTCATATGTGAGGCATCAGAGTACGTGAGAAAGTCATATCCCACTCTCCACTCAAGTGTGGAGACTGTTCTGACCATTGGCTAGATCTGGGTAGGGGTTTAAAGTTTACCACCTGTATTGTCCTTGGCTGGTGCCATAGTTTGAGCGGGACCCCTTGGCCCAAATCTGCCTATCATAATGTTCTACTTGTAGGTTTCTAGGACCCTCTGGATCCTTCTACTTTGCTATTCTCCCATGCTTCTCTCATCTAGGGTCCCAATCGGATGTCCTCCCCTCTGTCCAGGGAGCTATTCAGGTGATTGTATTCTTGCCTGGGGGCTACAGAAAGTGGGATTAGAATAGATCTTGTTAACCTTGCTATATAAAGTCTTACTTGGCTGCATTATATGATAGGGAGTCTTGATCAGAAATTTCCAGACATGACTCAATTTTCTCGCATCTCTGTCCCCGACTTTCAATCTGCACCCCCTCTTTCAGGTGAACCCTGGTTCGATTTGTCCCTCAGGCCAGGACAACAAGCTAGTAAGCTTTACCCTTCCATGGCTCCTACATCAGCTCGTACCTCCAGGTTCCTGCACTGTTTAACTTCTTGTCCTGACTTCCTTGAATAAGGAACTATGATGTGGAATTGTAAGCCAAATAAACCCTTCCCTCCCCAACTTGCTTTTTGGCAATGATTTTCACTGCAGCAGCAGAAATCCTCAGAAAGCCATCCCGGTTCAATTAAACAAATTTATAGAGAAGTTTCTATTGACAATCTTAAGAAGTGTTCATTTCTTTCAGTCAATTGTATTTGGTATTAAGTAGGGAGAATCTACCGTATTTTTACTGTGGCATCACATTTTGAAAAAAATCTGCATAATTTATGCTGCAGATTTTTGATTGGACAGCTGGTCACTGAATGTAGGTAGTAGGACAATGACTCCCTGGCTGCTATAAAGTTAAATCACAAACACAGGGACAAAAAATGTTGTCAGATTAACATGACACCTGCACAGGCAAATATGTCTCCAGCCACCTGGAATGTAGCTTAACCAAGTTCAATGCTCAGAATTTCACATCTGACATTTTTGCTCTAAGAAGTTTAATAAAAAAAAAAATCTCCACGAAGAAGTATTTTGATATAGTACATATTCTTCTCTTTGACAAGTTATGTGACACTATCACAGATGTCATGGACCATAAAAAGTATATAAAACCAGAAACATTTAAATAATATGTGTCATGGCTTTCAGGAGAAAGAGTAAATATTTTATCTTTAAGAGTATTCTAGGCTCATAAACATGTTTTTATTTTTCTATAATTTTAAGTATCATGAAACATGTCCAGCCATACTTTAGTTGACTTTGTGACTACTCAAAAAAAAAAAAGAAGACTGTCAATATTGTACATGTTTATTATATCACCTAAACCATAACCATAATGCTTATAGTGACAAGAAGAGATGGTATACCTAAAATTTTAGTGTGATGATATGTGTAATCATTCTTTTATTAATCAAATATCCAGTTAGAATACCCAACATTAAGCCGAGAGTTGGGAGCCATCATGTAATGCTGGGGATTGAACTCAAATCCTCCAAAGGGAATGCATGCTCTCAACAATTGAGCAACTGCTCCAGCTCCAGTATAAATTTTTAAAATGTGTTTTGGGTGTATTGAGACAGGTCTCCCCATGTATCTCACGCTGGCATTGAACTCACAATGTTCCTGCCTCAACCTTTTCTATGATGGATAATAGGTGTCTGCTGCCATGCCTAGCCTCAAAAATTATCTCTTCAATTAGCTGTTTTGCTGATATCAGGGCCCATGCAATGTTCATACAATCTATTAATGAACAAAGCTGTGATTAGACCAATCCTATATATATTTGGATAGTACCTATATTCAATCCATAGACTCATGAAGATGAGAGTCATTTCAGAACTCTGCTGGTATTTATGCTAAATACCACTCTGGTGGTTAGATTAAGAAATATCACTGCTGGGGATGGTGGTGCATGCCTTTAATCCCAGCACTTGGGAAGCAGAGGCAGGTGGATCTCTGTGAGTTTGAGGCCAGCCTGGTCTACAAAGTGAGTCCAGGGCAGTCAAGGCTGCACAGAGAAGCCTTGTCTCGAAAAAACAGAAAACAAAAAACAAACAAACAAAAAAACAAAACAAAGAAATATCCCCAAATAGGATCAAATATTTAAACTCTTTTATAAATTATTTAATTTATAAATTTATAATTTAATTTATAAATTATTTAATTTATAATTTAATTTATAAATTATTTAATTAATTTAATTAATTTAATTAATTTAAATAATTTAATTAATTTAATTAAATTCATCTAAATTGTTTTCCTCTCACTTGTATCCTCCCATTCCTCCCTGCTTTTGACTTCCACCATATTCCCCTCCCCTAGCTCTATGACCAAGGGGGACCTCCTCCCCCACTATATGGTCATAGGTTATCAAGTCTCATCTTGGTAGCCTGCTTATCCTTTCTCTAGTGCCACCAGACCTCCCCACCACAGAGAAGTGGTCAAATATTTAAACTCTTGATCCTGAGAAGTTGGTGCTGTTTGTAGAGGTGGAACAACCTTGCTGGAGGAAGTACATCACTGTGGAGGGGGCTTTGAGAGTTCAGAACCTTTCCACAGCTCCTGCTCAAACTCTTTGTGTATTGGTTGCTATAGAAGTATACCCCTGCTTCCGTGCCTACTAGTGGCTACTGAGCCCCTCAT
Source organism: Acomys percivali (assembly GCA_907169655.1). Classification (NCBI taxonomy): domain Eukaryota; kingdom Metazoa; phylum Chordata; class Mammalia; order Rodentia; family Muridae; genus Acomys; species Acomys percivali. The sequence goes on from OU015743.1 coordinate 150,749,348, forward strand.
CCTCCTGCTATGATGGAACCATAGCAAAATAAAACTTTTTCTTCTGTAAAAAAAAAAAAAGAAAAAAGAAAAAAAAAGAAACAAATTAATCCTGAAATATATTTGGTATGCTTGTAGTACAGAACATTCTGTATTATCTTAAAACATGTCAGTTTAAGAGTGGTGAAGGAGGTATTTTGCTATTAAATATGAAAAAAGAAAGGGGAACGATGAAATTAGTTTATTGGTAATGTCACTCCAAGAAGAGGAAACCTTCAAAATTACCCAATCATATCTTGTATTTTGTCGTATAAAATATTCTTAGTCAAAAACAAAACTCCAAGATCATCTTTTTGACTTGTATGTTAATAGAAACCTTGGGAGGCTCGAAGAGAACATTAGTAGTAATAAAGGTGCCTGAAAGTCATGGCAATATTTTTGTGGAGTGACTGATACTGATTCCATGGAAATTAGAACGGAAGCTCGTCGTCGTCATCATCATCATCATCACCATCATCTCCTAAATGAATTGCCACAAATGGTACTATTCTATATATATGGCCTAAGTTACTGATGTCTGGAATGCATCCATATAAGTGATGAAATCTGCGTGGCCAAGATGAAGACCATTAGAGCACATCTACTATGTTTATTTATTCTTGGTTATACTAGAACCTCCTTCAACCTTCCTTCAATTTTATCGCAGTCAATCATCATTTCATACCTTAGAATACTTTTTCTCTTACTAGTCAAAATATTTTATATATTTTTGTCATTTTATGAATTTTCTGCTTTGGGAGTAATTTTACTGTCATTTTAGGAGAACTTTGAAATGTCATGAAACTTTAGGAAAGTATAGTACTAACAATTAAAGTCTAACTAGAAGTATTTCTGACAGCATCATTTACATGTATAATTTCTTCATATAACATATGAAGGAAAGTGAAAAATGCTTTTAAAAATGAATAACAAAATAACATCAAATATACAATCTACTGAGCACATACTTATATATATCCACATGGCATCATTTATAACACAGAAACGCATTGTAAGATGAAACACAGGGGGACATGAAACTATTATGTAGTGCAACTGTGATTTTTCATGTAAACAGAATTTGTTGTCAGCCTTATCCACAAGACCTCTGATGTATAAAATAACATTGGTAATAGCTCTGTCACTCCCTGTCTTTCCTTTTCACTTTGCATATACTTCTCACAAGTCGCTGAAGGACTTGCTTTCTTATTTATCTATCCATGACCCTCACAGCCACCATATTTATTGTGAGGGCCCACACATTACTGAGTATGTCTCTCTCATCTCTGTCCTAAATTCCACACAACTGGTAATGAATTGATGAATGCTCCAGGAGCGAGAAGGGATTCTCTGCTCTCAAGCAAAGCCACTGAAAGATGAATAAATCACATGAATTAAGAGCTTCTGATGAATAAATAATTCATAGAGAGTAAATTAATTAACCAAATTCCCAGTAAAGCATAGAATAGCATTCTAGACTCAGCCAACATTGTGTCAATCGCAGTGCAATCATTTGGCCTGGCTTCCTATGATTTTCATACATGAGATGACTGTGAACATCGAAGGCTACAATTTAAGAGAATATAACCCAAACCAGGTGTTTGAGCACTCTCTTCCCAAAGACTTAAACTACTATTTCTCCGTAAACACTCTGACCATTGCACTTAATGGTGCTGACATTTACATGAATGGGTTGCACTGTAGTTGTTGAACATGTACTGGGATGATATTCCATAATCCTGTTTTAATTAGATGGATGTTGCGAGAGTACAAAAATCACAAGCTGCACTCCCTGTGGTGATGCCATACTGGCAAGGAATCAATCACCACGGCTCTGGTTGCCATAGAAACTGATAGCTCCTGCACCACCATCTAAGTGGCAAATGATTGGTAGTGTACTCATAACACAGGGAGAGCAATGAGTTTTTCTATCCTGTCCAGCAGCTGTGCCAGAGAGTTAATTAAAAGCAGAGAACATGAAATAAATCTAAATCTGTGAAGAAATGAAATGTACAGTACAAATTGAATTCCCGTGTCGGACAGAAATTAATATGCAGCGCAAACCACAGAGCTGCCTGAACAAGCAGCAGCAGGGAATCATGGGAAATGTTGCCTTTGAGGCGGTTAGAGCTCAAAAGTGGAGAGGGCGCCTCCTTATCTTATTACCTAAACAAGCACTTTGTTCGGCATTTGTGTGGACTGATGCATGCAAATTGCAGCCTCAAATGTTAAGAGTTCCTATTTCCAAGCAGGAAGGACAAAGCTTAAATAAGATTTAATTAACAAACTGTTAGCAACTGCACTTTATCAGCTGTGAGCACAATGTAAGTCAACGCTGCTGCTCCTCCTGTGCTAGAATGCACCAGACAACCTCCGTGAAAGTCAATGTGTTTTTATTGATAAGCCACGAATTCAGAATTTATATTTCAAATATCACAAGCCAAGGAGCAAATACCTGAAATGTTTTCTCAAGAAATAAGAGAGGCTCTACGTAGAAATAAATATACATATGTTTTCTTTCCATAGAATATGCTGCAACAGATCAGGCATGAAATATTTAACTAGAAAATAACCAAGTTTCAGTCCACTTCCATTCTATAATTCGGTTTTATCAATTGGAAAAGTGTTTGGGCAACTTGTTCTCTATGTGAAGCCAAATACTTACACAGGGCACAAATGCATCTCTGCACCTGCCAGACATTCATGAGTTTTAGAAACTGAAGGCAAGAAACATCTTAAATCATGCAATTCACACCCCCACTGGACCAACCCAAACAAGGTACAGTTTGATCTTTAGAGCACCAAATATTCTGATAGAGCTTTAGTCTTTACACCACAGGCAATTAATGTCCGTGCAATGAGCCATTAGATCCTTCCTAGAAGTACACATTTGCATATGGCTAACTCTTCCCTCTCTGGTGCCAATTGGTATCTCCCCTAGGAAGAATTTATATGTGCTTCCAATCATCCACTATCTACTTTTAATACATTCTCCAATGCCACAAAACAGTAAAACAGATAACACATCTCCATAGATTTATTTATGGTAATTTATATGAATGAATCCAGTTTTTCAATGCAGTTCATATCTGCATGGTTTGAAAATCTCATGTGTGTGCTGGAGAGATGCCTCAGACATCTTACTGCTGAGGAAAAGGGCCAGACTTCCAGCACTTATATCAGGTGGCTCACAATTGTTTGTCATTCCAATTCTAAGTGACCGGATGCCCTTTCTGGCCTATGCAGGAACCAGCACTCATGTTGATACATATGAAAATATATGCAGAAACACGATTAAAAAGAAAAAAATATTTTTATAAACAGAAAATATCACATGAGTGTCCCTGATTTGTAGAGTATAATCCTAAAGTGTCCACTTCAAAGAGAATCCCATATGCTACAAATAGGATTCTAACTGCTAGTAGAATTAATGCTCTTGACAAAAGATGCTTCAGCTGGATGTAAGGTAGGGAGGATAAGTAAAAGTGTCACTGAGTCAGGAGAGATGACTCTGCCAAACTTATACTGATGACTCTGTTCTATTATTAAATCGATGGCAGGTAATTTTTCTCTATCTATTATTATTTAAAAGTAGAAGCAGGAAAACCATTCCACAGGCTCAACTAAGAAATATCTGAGTGTATGAAAATTTAAAATATTATATTTATAAATAGTAAAATGTGATGTGATAAATACTCAGAGTAATAAAGTTTTGTATATTTGTTATACAAGGGTTGGGATTAACATGCAAGATATATTTAAAGTAAACATTTTCAAAAAGGAAAAGTTCAGAATTTCACAATTAAAACTTTTCAAAAATGTTTAAAATTTCAAACATATGAGTTTTCATGGCATGCATTGCATGTGCTTAGATTATTGCTGTATTGTAGTCACATGTGGAATGTCAAGGGCCATGAGACATAAATATCTATGCTTAATAATACTATGGATAAGAGCTTGAAATTGCTTCCTTTATTTCTGTTTTTATTTCTTTATGCTCCTACACTCTTCATGTTGGCCCTCAGCCAGGCTCTTTGGAGCATCACTTCATTCCTGTGTAAGGGAAATGGGACTAAATATGCACAGAAGTTCACTGATACTTTGTGTTTCAATTGCTGAGCTGCATTTTCTTTACCAAGTAGAAAAGCGTACATGAGACAAAGACAGACAGAGACAGAGACAGAAACAAGACAGAAAGAGAGAGAGAGAGACGGACAGAGGGACAGAAGGAGAAGGTTGCTTGAACACTAGAAGTCACAATGATTTTCACAAGTGAACAAAAGGTGTAGACTCACTGTAGCCAAAGCTAAAATCAGCTCCAACTAATTGACACCTGTTGATGTCTTGGCCACTTTCACTGATGAACATTTCACCTGCAGAGATTTACCAGGAGGATCCACAATTTATATAGTATTATGGAAGAATGAGACACCATCATCAGCATAATGAAAAGTAGGTTCCAGTGGAGAAAGAGACCATAATGTGCCCTCTTCACACAAAAATGAGGTAGACTCTAGCTTTAAAAAAACATATGAGGATCACCGCCGTAACTTTGAGAAAATTTGAGATCTTGCTTATCTTAGGCATTCCTAAGGCATTTCCAACACTGGACATTGACCTGCATGACTAGAGGACCTTTACCATCCTTCCAGTTTTTCAAAATGAATGAGACTAATCCCAAATTCTGTTCCTTGTCAGAGTAGAACACATCTCACACACACACACAAAGCAAGTCAAACAAAGCAACATGTTGCTTATAAGCTATTTGTAGGTGGTTTATTAAATATATTTATTTTACAGTTGTTATTGCAACAATGAAAACATTTCAGCTCACCATGCCCACACCACATCTCTTTCTTTCACCTCTTTTCCTCTCTATCTCTTCCAAATGTCAGCTTAAATATGTGAATTAATTTATTTGATATATGCCATATTGGAGATTGTGGGGTTCAGATGAATTCCTCAGTGAACGTGTATATTTGATATGAGAGCAGCCATGCCATGAACCCCAGTGCCTCAGACCCATGGGAGTGGCAAGACCTAATCTAGTTCACGCTCATGGGAAAGACAAGCCTTCCCACGGTGTCAGTATGGATGTTGTCAGTGTATGTGACAAGTGTCAACCACAGTTTTGTTTTGTTTTGTTTTGTTGTGCCAGATGATTGAAGCCCCCTCAGAGAGGTCCTCTACTAAATAAACTGTGCATAATAAACATAGATTCTCATTCAAGTGTATATCATAAAGATACTTTTTTGTTCTCCCATGTAGAATGTATTTGGTGAGTTTCCAGGCTGCTGATAAGCCTACTGTCTACCATAGCCTATCTGATCGAGCATTGCTATACTTCTGCCTGTGGTTTCTTCATTTCTTATTACCCTAGTCAGGCCAAGCCTGAATATATGCAGGACACAGCACTATTTACTCCCCTTTTCTCTGATGTTTCCATCCCTGAGTTTGTTCATGTTTGTATTATATGCTAGTATATGTGTTTTCATACTAACCAAAACATCTGTGGATAATCCTGCATAAATCACATATATGTGAAACTGCATGATACATACTAACTAAGATGGATACAACACAGCTGGAATGTAAATTTGTAAACAACTGGAAATAGAAGGCCTTGGAGGCTACCCACAGTTTAAAGAATCCAGGTACCGCTTGTTATCTTTACTGTGTCATCTAAAAAGACACTATATCTCTTGTGTGTATCAGTCGAAATATAAGTTGTAATCATTATGTCAATATGTTTATTCATTTATCAAACAGTTGTTGAGTGATTTTCATGGTTTTGTCACTGTGTCAATGAGTCAGATGTGGTTTTCAAAAAACTGAGAAGGAAGAACCTCAGGAGTATGACTTTCCAGCTTGAGACATACGTGTCACATAAAATGACTCCAATGTGGGTTTTGTGCTTTGCTCTGGCCATCTTGAAATTCATAACCATCCTTGGACAAGGACGCCTCACAATTTTCATTCTGTATATTGACCCACAATCTATTCAAAATCTTTGCCTGTCTTCAGACTTTCCCTGAGCAGTCTCCATGTTTCATCTGCATCTTTAGATACTTTTTAAGACTGTGAATGGCTTTACACTTCTTTGTGAAGACACAATGTAGGTCCATTATCTTGTCCCTTAGAAATAAAAAAGAACAGTTTGAAAATGTACACAAACCCTTTCTTGTATCAGCAAGACTGCAGCGTGGCTTATTTAAATGATTAGTCTATAATGTGCTTCTGTTTGAGGAGAACCAGTTCTGTGTGAGAAAGAATCATGCAAATTGAAGAAATTGGGAAGGCTGTTTTAGCAATCTGCAGAGATGGTGCCCTGCATTGCTCTAGTTTTGCCTTTCTGACTTCTGCCAGGCAGTTCTTTCTAGATGGATCCTTGAGGACTGAAAATTGAAACCATAGGGAACATAAAATTCTCCTTTCCTTTTTGCAGGCATTCATTTTTAACTAATGCATACTGGGGGACATATAAGACTTTTAGTCTTCTTACTTTTCTATGTGTTTGTTCCTTCTGTGTGGGTCCTAAAATTTAACTTTATCTCCTTAGTAGACTGACTTCATGCAGAGATTGTGACCTGAAAATTGTTTGCTGAGACTTCAAATGATCTTCATGTTCAGTCACTCAGATAAGTACTTCATATATGCCATTTTATGGCACTAGGAATTATTCATCCCATCTTACTCTGTAAACATGTTACATTCAGATGATTGTATTCTCTTTGATGTCTTTTCAATGAGAATGTTCTTAGAGATGCATTTCTAAGGTATTAAGGTCTTTCAGGTGCCTTAGGAACAGTACTCTTCAAATCTACCTTATATATGACCAGTCTCAGATATTTCCACCTTAGATATAGCTACCTTACATATTCCCAGGATGCGTTCTCTGAAAGCACAGCTAAGATAAATTTTGGATGCATATAGTAAAAAAATCATCGACATCGATGAAGCAGAAACAGGATTAGTGAAGGAGTCAGTAACATAAGCTTTGTAAAGTCTCAGCCAACTTAGTAGAGCTTTGAAGAATGTTTTCATCTGGTTCAAATACTGTGCTTTGTTCTCACTGTATTTTCCTGATTTCTGCTGGTGATGTAGATGTTATTGACTGAAGGATGCTTTAGGAAAGAATTCACTTAATCAAAATAGACATTTGTAGCTGAAGCAGACCAAACAAGACACAGTCAAAGGCTTCCTCCTGATCCCCTTCTTGTCGCTAGATAACTCGTTTTTTCAGATGAGAGCCACACATCTCATCCCCAAAATAACTTCTTAGGATGATTAACTAGAATAATTTCATTCTTAGAAAGATAAAATTTCACTCTTATGGTGACAGGTCTTTAAAATAGGAGTTTCTTATGAAGAAGTTAGAGCATAATTAAGTTCTGTAAAATTTTATGAGCATATTTTCACATAATATTTTCTGTCAGCAACTTTCTGTTTGGATTTAAGGCTACCTCCTCCAGAGGGTACTCATGTCTGGCACTGTTATCAATGTCAAGAACCCATGTCTACATAGGTAAAAAAAAAACCCTAGGGGAGATGACAAATGTATATACTATGAAACTGATTCCTAATGACAACATTGTACTAATACATGAGTGCACCTCTCAATCCTCATCAGAGAATGTATTTTTGGCAGCAGATGGGTTGTAACAAAGAGATCTAAAATGGCTCAACATGCAGAAAATAAGAGACTGGATTAATATATGATTACATTATTATATATTATACTATTATATAGTAATCCAGTCTCCTATAATATGGATATCGATATCCCAGTCCCTTTTTGCAAGGCTCATAGATCTTCATGGAATAGGAGCAGATTGACTCTAATACAGTTTGTGAATGACTACATGAAAACAGTGGTTTCTGGACCCAACAAGGCAGTGCAACATATGGAACAGCTGTGGTTTTCAGAGCACGTAAAATGTTTTCTCACAATCACAGACAAAAATCACAGGGGCAGCTGTCCATGAAGTCCTGACTCTAGCTGAAGAGTTGTTGGCAGCTGATATGTTCTGGGAGGAGCGTGATTTTCCTTAAGATTGTGGCTATCCTGTATTATTTGTATAATATCCACTGATAATTGAGGATATAGCATGTCTGTCTTTCTGGGTCTCAATTGCCTCATTCAAGATGATTGTTTCTAGGTCTTTCCATTTGCCTGCAAATTTCAAGATTTCCTTGTTTTTAATAGCTGAGTAGTATTCCATTGTGTAAAAGTACCACAGTTTCTTTATCCATTGGTTGGTTGAGTGACATCTAGGTTGTGTGATTACTGAGAGCCAGCCCATAAATAGTATCTGTGTCTCTATACCCATACACAGGCTAGCAGCACTAATTAACCTCAGCGGGTGGAACAAAAAGGAAAAACAAAACAAAACAAGAAGGAGAATGGTTGTGAGAAAACAGGACAGAAGTTGGAGGGAAGAAAATTGGGGATGGACAATGAAAATATATTATATGCTTATGGTATGAAATTATCAAACAAAAAGGAAGACACTTACATTATCTATGTATCTAACAAAGTGTAATGCACATTTGGAACACATTCACTTTATACTTAATATGATTCATAATACACTGCTTTAAGGACTTTTGGCAACATCTAGGAATTTGCTGATAAAAACATAGAATTCCAAATAGTATTATTAGTTATGGTAACAATAATAGTAATAATAATGAGGCTACTACAAAATCTTTCTTTAGTAGTTCCATCATATCTGGGGTAGTCAATTTGATGTCTTGATGTATGAGAAACCACTTTCAAGGCCTAAACTGTCAATACAATAAATATGCAAGTTACTCATTTCATCCATAAGTTTCAAAGGAAATAAAAATGGATCCAGGCAGAATTAAAATAAGCAATTATACATAGAAGCAATTTTCATTAAATATAGCATCAGACAAATTCTACATTCTGAAGGTAGATATAGAAATATTAAATGAGCTGTGATGATGTACAGGTATTATAACAATATATTAAACAGTATTATAGTTTTTATTACTCAATTCACTGAAAAGTCATAAACTTACATGTGTATATATCCTGTTTTCTCCATGTTTCTGAGGGAAATACACCAAAATATTACCAGTGTTACTATTTGCTCCCATTTAAGTTTTTTTCTTATTAATTATGTTTACTAATAATGTTTTTCTCATTTCTATTAATAATCTGGATTCAGATTTTTTTCTGTATGTACATTGCTTAAATATTATAATCGCCTCCCTAAAGGCAAAACTAACACTCATAATTTAGGAAAACAGAAATTCTTGGGAATTAAAACCTATGAACCACTTTTATTTATTTATTTCTCTATTTTCTAAATAATATTATTGATTTGACACTTTCTATTTTTAAAATTACATTATTCAGCTACTTAAGTAAATTACAAATGCTAGTGACTATGAAGAGAAAGAGGACATTTATTCATAGGCTGTGGATGTGCAAACTGGTTCAGTAACTATGGAAACCAAAGTAAAAGTTCCTTAGAATATGAAAGTTAACCTACCTCAAGATCCAGTTATATGACACTAGGCCATATATCCTAAAACTCCAAGTATACTGCCAAGATACTTGCTTGTGCCTTTTCCATTTTTCCATATCTGCTTATTTATCCATAATAACAAGATATTAGAAACATCCTAGATATCCATGAACTGATATATGGCCAATGAAAATGTGTCACATTTAAACAATGGAATAATATTCAGCTGTTATGAAAATTGTAAATAAGTGGAGTTAGAAAAAATCATGATGAGTGAGGTCATGCAAACACAAAAAGACAAATATCATATGTTCTATATTATATGTAGATGGTAGATTTAAGCTTTTCATATGTGGGTTATAATCCAAATAATCACAGAAGCTTGATACCTATTAAGAGATCAAGGAAGAAGTAGATCTCCCAAGAAAGGAAAAACAGAATACAGCATAATTAAGAGATAAATGGGAAACTGGAATAGGAGACTTAAATAGAGAGGGGAATATGAGAGAAGAGTAAGGACAGGACTATGGGAGGGTCAACTAATATCAAAGGTCTTTTGAAAAGTGTGTTGTTTATTGAAGACAACACATGTATGACTCCATAATATTTGTGTTTCTAAGAATTGAAAAGCTGGTTGAGATACACACCTAGACTAAGAAGTGGACCATACCTAGGGAAGATAACAACTACCTATTTCATGTCTGTGTCACCTTCACAATTTAAGGTCCCACCCTTAATTGTAAGTTCAATAGAGTTAGAAGTTGTATATTGTTCCTGTCCCGTGTCTACAATATAATTTTTGGGATCTCAACTATATAACATCAGGTTATCTGTTTAAAAAAAAAGAAATGGTTTGACTTCTTTTCTGTGGTTAAAAAAATACTGGTGCTGGCAAAACTGTATTTCCACAAGCAGAAGAAGGAAATTAGGTCCATGCACACACACACACACACACACACACACACACACACACACACATCCAAATGGATCAGAGACCTAAACTTGATACTGAAGCATTAAAACTGGTAGAAGAAAACCTAAGTCCTCTCCTACATGATATACACCTAGAAAAGGATGTTCTGAATGACAATCCATCCCAAGAATTAAGTGTAACAATTGAATAATTACAAATTCATTATTATTAAAAAATTATAGACAGAATTCATGAAGTTGATAGTGAGGTGCAATGGGGATTCCCGGAGAGAAGAAAGTGAGGAATAAGAGGTAGATATGATAAGGATATAATGTGTCCGTGTATAAAATTTTCAAAGAATAAATAAAACATAAAAAGAAAACAAATCCTTCATAGTAATTAGCAAAACGTACCTGGACTAGTGGGTGCCTGATCTTCAAAGGACATTCTTTTCTGAAGGTATGTTGATAGGTTGGAAAACTTGAAAGGGGAGGAAAGGAAACAGTGGAAATGGAAGAAAAACATTAAAAGGCCATTTTCTTCTTTAAAAATTATGATTGAACAACTTATTAAAATTATAGAATTATTGTAATTTAAATCATTGCTCAGATCTTTAATAATATCATCAATTTGTATTTCCCTTTATTTCTGAAATTATGATTACATCATATCTTTCTTTCCTTTCCTCATTCTTTTTTTTTTTTAAGATTTGTTTAGTTATTATTGTGTATACAGTGTTGTGTCTGCATGTACACCTGCGGGCCAGAAGAGGGCATCAGATTACATTATAGGTGGCTGTGAGCTACCATGCGGTTTCTGAGAATTGAACTCAGGACCTTTGGAAAAGTAGGCGGTGCTCTTAACCTCTGAGCCATCTCTCCATCCCTCTTACTCTGTGTGTGTGTGTGTGTGTGTGTGTGTGTGTGTGAGAGAGAGAGAGAGAGAGAGAGAGAGAGAGAGAGAGAGAGAGAGAG
>OU015743.1:150771810-150787355 GCA_907169655.1 Acomys percivali
GTGTGTTGAACATTTCTTTAAGTTTCATCAGTATGTCTAACAGCATTACATATCATTTTCCATGATAATATACTATGTTTAACTCAACTACTATTGTAATAAGAGACTTCTTAGCAATTAATTTCAGACTTTAAAGAAAGTAGTTTGAGTTATCACATAAGCAATTAAATGGACATGCAAACATTCATGAAGGAAATTTCATTGTCCTTTTCCTGAAGTGTTTGAAGTTAAGAAATTACTTGTCTTTGCTTTGATTACCCATTATTGGAGTAGCAAATAACTTTCTCCCTGTTTATTCCATAGCACTAATATTGTGTTATTTTATATGAGTAAGCAATAAAAATTTGAAAATTATTCTAAGAAATACATAAAAATGTTCAACATCTGTAGCTAAGTAACAAGTCAGGAGAATTGTAAGTTACTGGGTTTCATGTGTACAATAAAAATGTATCCAATATAGTAAAGATAACACAATGAAGATTAACATATTTTCAATGAAGATACACAAAATAGTTTGAAATGATTATAGTTTTCTTATCAATTTTAAAGAATAAAAGTTAAGAGTTCAAGGACAGATGTGCAAGTGATAGTTGAAAAGTGTTCTATAGGCACAACCTCATGAGGGTTTACGTTATGCTCCCATCCAGTTTGCACCAATAAATATAGCCCTGCCTATTTGAGGTTAAAGAAATAATAAAGTGTTTTATCATTCTTACAGTATAAATCTTTACTGATTGCACAGCCTTGAAAGGAAGATAGTTTCAATCTTTTGAGAGTTTAGAGGGGAAATTCTTGCAGGTTCTACCTGTTAGAGTATGAAGACATCATCTGTCACTATAAACCTAATGTGCTGGTTCTGCTTTTTTGTTCAATATGTCATTATTCTTGAGACGTTCATACAAGTATAAAACAAAATATGATCTTATTTTCCCTCTCCAACTGCCTCCATATCCTTGCAGCTAACTTCAGTTCAGCTTTGTTTGAATATATATATATATATATATAGATATAGATAGATAGATAGATATAGATATAGATATAGATATTCTAGTTAGTTTCCCCCTTTGTTTAGAGGTAGGGAGTCATTCACTGGAACACGGAAAGCCACTCATTAGCTATTTCCACAAAAATGAATGATAATTCTTTCTCCAGAATAAATCAACTGCCAATAAATTCTCACTAAGACATGGGATCTGGACAATATATAACCCATCTGTACTAAAATTATGTTTAGTTTGATAATGTATGTCTTGTTTCATTATTCCCAGATACTATAAGTTCATTACTGCAATAACTGTGTCATATCCAGAAGAAAGCATTTCACAGATGTCTCTCCAACCTAAGTTCTTACATTCTTTCTATCTTCTGTGAATTTCTTGGCCTTTGATATGTTAATATATAGGTCTCATTTAGGGCTCAGTCTAGTATTCTTAACACTGTGACCAGTTGTGCATCTTTGCAATGAATATTATCTACTACAGAAATAAGTTTCTCTGACCAAGGCTGAGAGAAACCCATTATGTGGTTATAAATATAAATATTTATAAGGTATGTTGTCAGGATGAATATTCAGTAAAATACATTAGCAAGATTTGTACTAGGCACCCAATCAGAAAGAAGTTAGTTACTCTATAACAGTCATGCCACTATTGAACCTGTCAGCATAAGTTGTCTGGAAGGTTAGTATTGCAACATGTTGGCAAGAACAATGGTGCCCTCTCTTCCTCAGCTGCTGGCATATATTACATTCAGGCACTATGACATATAGACACCAGGGAGGTACTTTCTGATCAGTCTGAGGTTTACTGCTCTATTTATTGTAGCCAAAGTATGTGGTGTCTTCAACAGTATGGATTTAGCTTGTTTTTATAGATGTAACCAAGGACAATGGAAATAGCTTATGTTGCTGTAGAGATTGCCGAGGCCTCCCTGACCAATAATTCATAGGGAGGTATCATGCCTTGCACTGCATTTTTACTTTAATAGCCCATATATTCTGGGGATGAAATTGTCTATCCATGGAGTGTAATTCAGTTAGAACTCAAAACAAAACAAAACTATTTTAGTCCTGTCTTTTCTGTGAGTGATATGTTCTAAGACTTGCAGTGACTACAAGAAGCCAGAGAATTAATAAACTATGCATAGTAATAACAAAATAAAATGAATAGCAAGATAGAGTAAAGCAGTGGAACTGAGAAATTATAAGCACAGAGATACCATGACTTATTGTCAGGTATCAGACACAATGTAGAGACTCTTTGTATGCCAGACTGTATGAATATGAAGGGGCAAGTCCAAATTTTATTGTGATACCAGAAGGATATGCAATAAAATCTCAAACAATCTTTTTCTTTCCTGGAAATTTCCATTTAGTATTTTGGTTCACTGATGAAGATGAGTAAATAATTTTCCATATTAGGAAACTATTGGACTAATAAGATGAATCTCTACTTTCTCTGCTTGAAAACTAATACCTTCTTCAATTATAATAAAGAATATTAAAACAAAAAGAAACCTAAAACTTAATAGAGTGATGGTTGTTTTTGTCTCAAGGTATATACATCTTATACCTTCAGCAACAGGTCAGTGTAGTTCTCCTTTTCTTTATGTATAGAACAATCTTATATTAATAGCCAAATTTTCTCTAAGAAGAACTTGAGCTTCATGGAAGGTCACTCCTGTGACTTCAGAATGCTTTCTTACATATCCATCACTTTGCATTTTTATCAATTCTTCCTTAGAGTAGCTCAACTCATTTTACCAAATGATCTTGCCAGATGAGGTGAGTCAATCATCTTTGGAAAATTCATTAAATTGTATGCCACCAGGGTACCATTTGCTCACTGAAGAACTATTCTGACACAGGCTCAGGGGGTTAATGTGCTTACTAAAGTGTTCACAAAATAGTTTATTTTCAGAAAAAAAACTCTTTCCCTAACTCATTAATTTTTTTAACATGCTTGCAAAGCAAGTATGTTAAAAAGATTTGAATACTGATCCAGTAGATAAAATTACAGATTATTCAAGGTGACATTTTATTATGTTAAACTCTGTATCTGAAAAGACACTGATTATCACAGGGAAGTAAAAAGATGAGAAAATGAAGATAAATGGATTGACGCTTTGACCAAGGTCAGCTTTAGTTTATATGATGACTATTAGATGTTAGCACAAAGATATAAATTGATCAAGGCCTTGAAGTAGTTCATAGCAAGTGTGAAAATTATATGTAGATGAGTAGGTCAAATTTTCAGGAAACAAAGAAAATATATATCTCACAATTTACTTCAGTAAGATAATAAAGAATGGAGGTACTGGTAAGAACCTTTGTACATTTAAGTGCACATACTCTTGTCAATAAAATTAGATATGGCATTGATTCATTGACATGATTATTGTGTGAACTTGGCATGCAAGTGTGAATAGTGTACCACTATGCCTGTCATATACATAAAGCTACATAATCATTCCTAGAAGATTATACATAGGAATGTAATAATTTAGTACAAACATTAACACATGTATATACACATGTGTATTTAAATTTATACATCTTGTTAAACTATGGTTCCACTTTTGCTCCATAAGCTATCACTGGTGTCTTATGTGTTCATTCATAATAAAACAAATATAAAAATGACACATAAAACAATTCACAATATGGACAAAAGAATTGTTAACCAAAGGACATCAGTTAATTCTGTTATGTTGTTTAGTTAGGAAGTCTTGGAAAATGTAATAAAGTTAAAAACAATCTGCCACATCTCCACCAAGTTTTACACATATGCTTCAATCTATTATATGACAACTACATTTATTTATTAATCAGTCAAGAATGAGCACTATTCTGACATACAAGTAGAATCGAAGTACTTTTTATGGTGAAGGGGCTCTGTGAGCCTCCCAATAAGTTCAGATTTCTAATTCTTGTTGTTTCCTCTTAAATGTGGCTAGGAACTGTGACCTGTTTCTAGCCAATGAATAACAAAGAGTAAATGATTTTGGAGATACAGTAAAATACTATAATCCATTGATTTTGAATTAACCATCAAGAAAATGATTCTGGGTCTGCAATGATTAAATAAATTGAAAGTTTTCGAATTAAGAGTAGGCTCACAATGATATCAGAAACTGTATTGCTAGGTTCAGAGAAACAAGCTTGTATTATATATTGTGAAAAACCTATGGTGAGGACTAGGTGATATAAATTATAGATAGAATCTTTACTTGAGATGTAATCCCATTTCCACTTCCACATCTCAGTGTTGGGACACTGTCTGGCTTGAATCTGTGTAGGCATTTGTGTGCTACCACAATCTCTGTGAGTTCATATGTGACTCAGTCCTCTTACATCTGGAAGACACTGTTTCCATGGATTCATACACCATCATGGCCACTACAATTTTTCTCTCTCCTATTCTACATTAGTGTCTGAGAATAGAGGGGGAGAGGAGATTGATGAAGACATCTCATTTAGGACTAGTACTCCAAAGTCCTTCATTCTTTTTATATTACCCAGTAGTGGGTCTCTGTATTAATTCTATCTTATGCAATAAAAAGTATTTCAGAGAAGAGCTGAGAAATACAGTTATCTTTAGAAGTCATTGTAATGTTATCTCTTCCCCTAGTCTCATGAGCTATGTAGTCTCAGAATCTTGCTGTCGCAAGTAGCAGTCTCATGTATGGGTTCCATGTCATAAAGTGGACATTAAATCAAATTTCAGAAGGTGGCTGGTTATTACCACAACATTTGTGCCGCTATTGCACCCAGTACATCTTACAGGAGTTCACTATTTTAGGTCACAGTGTAGTTGGGTGATATTGGTACTTGCCTTTCTACTCTAGCATACAATGTACATTCCAGTACCATGAAAACTAGTCAGTAAGTGTGAAACTTCTAGTTAGTCACCAGCATGATTTGTCCATGATCACTTATGTAAGTATTGACTTCTGTACTAGGGACTTACTATCACATCGTTGAGAGCAACCAGTAGCCCTGGAAATGGCCTGTGATGTTTGCAGGCTTCCATGCATGTAAGGATCTTTACTCATCCAATAGTCTTCTGCTTTTCCAGAATAATGGTGGTCTTTGTTATACAAAGCTTCTATGTTTCATGAGATCATGTTTATGAGTTTTTGGTCCTAGTGTCTGTCCCATCAGTGTCTTTCCTTCTCAGGAAGTCCTTTCCTAAGCCTATGAATTCAAGTGTATTCCCTACACCCTCTTCTATCAGATTCAGGATCTCCAAATTTATATTGAAGTTCATAATCCATTTGTAGTTGAATTTTGTACAGAGTGATAGATATGGGTATATTTTCATTCTACATGCAACCATTCAGTTTCACCAACACATTTGTTGAAGATATTGTCATTTCTCCAACAGTGAGTACAATTTTAAAATACAGGTGTTTGTAGTTACATGGAATAATGCTGGGTCTCTACCATCATTCTGTCTGTTAAGGTGAGTCTTCTCAATGTCATCTGTTTTATTACTATTTTCTGTAAATACTATTTGAAATCCAGGATGGTGATGCCACTAGCAGTTATTTTATTATTCAGGTCTTGTGTATGTGCTTATTATGAAGCTTTCCAATTTCCATAAAGAAATGTATTGGAGTTTTGATAGAGATTGCACTGAATCTGTAGATTTCTTATGGCAGGATGTTCAGGATCCAATAGTAATCCTATTGATGAATAAGCGTGCCAGATCTTTCTATCTTCTGATATCTTCTTCAATATCTTCAATGTCTTAAATTTTTATTATGCAAGTCATTGACTTGCTTGGTTAGAGTTATTCCAATATATTTTTGATGCAATTCTGAAAGGTACTGCTTCCCTAATTTCTTTCTCATGTTTGTCATTTGTATACAAAAAGGCTATTGATATTTATGTTTTAATTTTGTATCCTGCCACTGCACTGAAAATGATTGTTAGCTGTAGAAATTTCCTAATGGAGTTTTTGAGGGTTTTTTTTTCTATAAAATCATATCCTCTGAAAATAAAGATACTTTGACTTATTCTTTCTCTAATTGTACCCATTGGTCTATTGATCTAGTTATGATATTAAGTATTTTATCGAATAACTATGGAGAAAATGGTCCTCTTTGTCTTGTTGCTAAATTTAGTGGAAATTATTTGACTTTCTCTTTATTTTGTTGTGGAAGTTTGGGGTTATATGTAAACATTTTTTAATTCTAGGTGTGGAATAGGGGGCTGTTCCAGTTTGTCCACAGCTGATAATTGCCTCCTGAAAGGGCACATGATGTTTGTCACGTGTGAACTACCTCATGCTGGGGTTTGTATTTGGCAGTTGGAATAAAAGCCAAACACAAAGAGAGACTAAGACTCGGAAAGAAGAAGGTTGTTGGTCTTTCCCCATGGTGCTCCTGGTTGCTGTTGGTACAGCTGGATGAGAAGAAGTTGCAGATTCCTGAAATGAAGATTAGACTTGCCCCAAGGATCCCGATGATCCTGAACAAGAGGAAGAAGTTAAAGAAAACTATATCTTCTTTCCCCCAGTAACCTTCTTTCTCTCCAACATGGTGTTGGGGTGTTGTAGGGGTTGGAGTGGAGTATGAAAAAAGAGATTTAAAGAACCCAAACTAAAAGTAGTGTTTAAAAGTATGTCAACAGGTCTTGCTGTAAATTATCTTTCTTTCTAAGCAATCCAGGACTTTTATCATGAAGAAATTTGACACTGCCGAAGGCCTCTTCTGCATCAAATAATATAACCATGTGGTTTTTGTCCTGTAGTCTGTTGATGTGGTGACTAATATGTATTGATGTAAGTATATTGAACCTTTCCTGAATTTCTGCAATAAAGACAAGTTCATCGTGGTAAATAATGTTTTTGTTGTATTCCTTGATTCAAGTTGCAAGTATTTTACTGAGATTTTTTTGCATTAAAGTTCATAAGGAGTATTGGTCTATTTTTTTCTTGTCAGATCTGTGTGATTTTGGTACCAGGATAACTGTGGTTTCATAGAAAGAATTAGAAACTCTGCAAAAGAAGGGGGAAAGAGTTATGGGAGCTATAGAGATCTCGGGCAGCAAGAGAACACCACAGCTCACACAATCACCTAAGCAAGGCTTATGGGGGCTCACAGAGGCAGCAGTCACAGAGCCTGCATGCGTCTACGCTAGGTCCTCTACATATGTGTTGTGGTTGTTCAGCCTGAGGTTTTTCTTGGATTCTGAACAGTGAGAGTAGATATGTTTCTGACTCTTTTCCTCCTGGTCCAGCCTTCATATGAGAATGTTCTTCTTAGTCTTTTTGTATCATGTTATGGTATATTCAGTTGATATCCCTAGGATACATGTTCTTTACTGAAGGCAAACAGAAATACAGTCAATCTGTGGGGGCAATTAGGTGGGACAGGGCCCTGGGAGGAGTGGAAGGAGAGTACACTCTGGTTGGGATGTATGTATTATATGAATGAACAACAACAACAACAAAGAATTAGGAAATACATCTTCGGTTTTATTTTGTGGAATGATTTGAGGATTATTGACATTAATTCTTTGAAAGTCTCGTAGAGTTCTGTGATGAATCCATTTGGTCCTGGACAGTCATTGAGTGGGAGACTTTCAATTATTATTTTTTCAATTATTATTTATATTTAGCCAGGAGTTATGGGTCTGTTTAAATTGCTCTTTTGACCTTGATTTAATTTCATAGGTCATATATATTAATATATCAATCATTTTTTTAGTTTTGTGAGATTTCTAATGTATGTTCTCATGTTTCTCTGAAAGTCGTCAGTGTCTGATGTAATGCCCACATTAGCTCTTAATTTCAATAATTTTGATTTCTCTATATATTTTAGTTGCTAAGAGTTTGTCAACTTATTGATTTTCTAAACAAATACTAACTCTCCATGTCACTGTGGCTTTTTTTTTTTAACTGTTTCTTGTTTGTTTGTTTCCATTGAATTATTTTAGGGCCTCAGGTTATTCTTTCATGTCTCTCTCTCTGCGTATTACCTCTTTTTGTCCTAGAGCTTCTAGACGTTCATTGGGCTACTAAGATCTCTCTTTTTGAATGCTGTAGCTCTAGGTATCTTGTGCTTTCATTTTCATCAATTCTAAAAAGGTTTTTTTATTTCCTTATTGATAATTTTTCATTAAGTAGGCCAGCTCCATGAGTTTGCATACTTTCAGCTGTTTTTGTTATAGTTGATACATACATTAATCTATGATTGTCAGATAGAATATAGGGAGTTAGTTCAACATTCTTCTCTGCTGAGACATGCTTTGTGTCCTAATAAGTAGCAATTTTGGAGAAAGTTTATGAACTGCTGAAAGTTGTTTTTCTTTTATGTTTGGTTGGGATATTCTGTAGATGTCTATTAGATTCATTTGATTTATGCTGTTATCTAACTTCAGTATTTCTCTGTTTATCTCTTGTCTAGATAACCTATATATTGTTCAGAGTGGGTTACTATCATTATTTGTTAGTCAATATTTTATTTAACTTGGGTAGTGTTTCTTTTCCATTGATGTATAAATGTTTAGAATGGCAATATCTTCTTGGTGGATTTTTTCTTTAATGTAAGGTCCTTCTTTATTTCTACTGATTAAAGTCTCTCATGTCAGATATTAAAATAGATACACCTGCTTCCTTCTCAGGTCCATTTTTTGAATGTCTTTTTCCTGAGGTGATTTCTATCCTCCTTGATAATGAAGTGTCTTTCTTGGATGCAGCAAAACTCTGTATCCTACTTAATAATCTAATTTTCTTATATCTCTTTACTGGAGGATTTTAGGCCATTAATATTGATAGTTATTAATAAACAATATTTATTGATTCCTGTTATTTTGATGTGATGGTATGGGGATTTCCCTCCTTTGTTGATATACAGTTCTGGGATTATTTATTCCTTGTGTCCTCTTGGGTGTAGGTAACATCTTCAGACTGATGTTTTTCTTCTAGTGCCTTTTGTAGTGCTGTATTGGTAGTAAGAAGTTGCTTAAATTTGGTGTCTGATGGAATGTTTTTCTATCTTTGTTGACTGTGAGTGACAGTTTTGCTGAGTATAGTAGTCTGGGCTGGCATTTGTGGTCTCTCAAAGTTACTAAAACATGCATCCAGGTACTTCTGCCTTTCAGAATCTCCATTGAAAGTCAATTGCTATTCTAGTTGGTATTCCTTTATTTTGACTATGTCCTTATCCCTTGAAGCTTATATACCCCTTGTTTATTCTGTACATACAGCTGTTTAATTATTATGTCTTATTGTAATTTCTTTTCCATTTCTGTCTATTTCATGTTCCGTATGCTTTTTTAGACTAGAAATTTTCTCTACGGATTTGTCAACAGTATTTTCTGTGTCGTTAACCTGAGATGCTTCTCCTTCACCTGTATTTATTATTTATAGGTTTAGTCTTTTCATGGTAACCCAGATTCCCTGGCTGTTTTGTGCCTGGATTATAATATTTTCTTTGACTGAAATCTCCATTTCTTCAATGCTGTCTTCAAGGTTTGAAATTGTCCCTTTTGCTTTATTAATTCTATTGGTGAGGCTTACATCTGAGGTTATTGCTTGGCTTCTTGAGTTTTCTTTTCCAGTTTAATATCAGTTTGGGCTTTCATTCGTTATTCTAATTCTTTGTTATTTTCTACTTTCATGTATTCAAATGTTTTCTTCATTTCATTCAAATCTTTGTGTCTGCACAGTCTTAATTAAGGCCTGTATTCATATCTGCTATGACATCTTTGAAGATACTTGTAATGGCTATTTTGAAATCCTTGTGCTATGCTTCATCTAAATTGCATCTCTTTGATCTTATTGCACAGTGGCTGCTGCCTCACTTGCGGAGAAGCAGATTGTTTGGGCTCTTCCTGTTTTTGTTTCTGTCCTGGGATATAGGAGCCCAGAGTTATGATAGTAGAGTTTTTTTTTTTTTTTTGGCATAGATATGTGGTCTTTGTTCAGAGGGTAATTTGTTCTTTGTTTGCTCTTGCCCACCCTGGAACCTAAGCAAATGTGACTGAAGAGTTCCCAGTAGAAAGTGCCTCTTGGGGCCAGTAGATGACACAAAGTACCAGAGATAGGCTAGGAACAAAACTGAGAGATGCAATGGAAGTGAGCTAAGGTGACCCTAGGTTCACAGCAAACGTTGAAGTTCCCAGGAAAAAGTGGTGGAATGGAAGGACGAGCTACAGCACCACCAAGAGTAAGTCTGGAAAGAAAAGAAATGAAGGGCAAGAAATATAGCAAAAACCCTCTACCCAAGTCTCGTTCCAGTTTGGCTACAGGAGTCCTTGGTTTTTTTGTTCGTTTGTTTGTTTGCTTGCTTTGTTTCGTTTTTAAGTGTTTCTACAGTCGTCATCTAACACAAAGGAATAGCAATGAATTAGAAGAGAAGAGTGAGAGGGCTCATAGGAAAAAACAGTGATGACACCTGGCCTTCCCTATTCTTCCACATGCAATAAACATATGCTACCTCTTGGATGCAGTACACTTTTTGATACTGTATGGGAGACAAACTAATGTGGTAGTCAGTTCTCTGAAAACTTTCATGCAGGAAAAACTATGTAGTAGACCTAAATACGTGAAGCCAAATGTTGTTTAAATATTGTGGATAAATGGTGCTATGTTTTAGGTATAAAATCTCCCCCAAAGGCCATATGTTAATGGTTTGTCTCTTGATGTCTAGATCCAATCACTGAGGTATGTTTCTGATCTAATCAGTGATAACATTTTCATGTTTTCATGGCATTAATGATAGTTGATAGAAATGCTGGAAAATAAGTAGCTCTGTGGAGTGCTGTATCTCTAAAGATTTTATTTTTATTTCTCTGATTCACTCCTTCTGGACTTAACTGTCATAAAGCAAACATATCTGCTCCACCGGTCAATCTTTCACTCTGGTCTCCTTTATCACAGTCCCGGAAACCATGGCAATAGACAACCAGAAACAAAAATTTTCAAAATCATGAAGCAAAATAAGATAAAATATTTTCTCCATCGAGTTGTATATTTATAAAAACAATGAACAATCTGACTAGCACAGTGGCTGTTTTCAACTACATGCCTTCCTAGCTGCTGTTTCCACACATATGAATTCTCCTACTCTGCTAGTGAAACTCTCATTCTATTGTGGATTTCTTTAGTTCATATCCATTGCAGGTCAGAATTTACTAGCACCATTCTTTGTTTTATTTTAAACCTTTAATAAGCCATTGCTTTCTGATCCATTTCACCACCATTCTGAAATAACACATAAAGCAGCACATTAAAAAATGGTGAGCATGTTGTATCTCAATTTTCTTGATATAATTGTCAATATAGAAAGCATACATAGAAAATATTTCTGGAGAATTTCTTAGAAATTTTGGACAACACCATAGATACACTAATAAATTTAGATAAATTATAAGTTATTTCAAATATAAACCAGAAGTATACTGAGTACACGATGAATTAAAACTCTTTCTGAAAATCAAATTCCTTATAAGGGACAGATTTTTTTTAAAACTTTCTTATTCTTTGCAGAATCTACAGTGTATAGTCCAACAGTGGAAAATTCCAGAATACATGTATAAACTGTGTTGTTAATCTCCAAATATCTTTAATAATACTTTTTCTTACCTGAGAAAACCAGAGGCTGAGAAAATATAAACCAAAACTGTGGTTCTTTTTAATCTCAGCTCAATCCTCATCTCTTTCTCTGCCTCTTGCTACCCCCAACTGAGGTACCATGTTCAACAACACCTCAAACATCTGGCTGGCTTCATTTCTTTGCTTAGGTTCTGTATAAAGAAGCTAAACTGGAATACGTTTATCACGCTTGGCTAGATATTTCTTTTTAAAAAATTAAAACTGCAGAAGGTCTCTCAACTCTCTCCCATTTCCAAAATACATCCGATGGGTTCTTGGTCTTCAAAGGCAACTTGCTGTCCCTGCAAGCACTGTCATCCTGAACAATCACATTCACAGCTTCATGTGTACCCTGGGTACTTTTGATATTTTGATTGTGGTGATCCTTAAAAAGAAAAGTATTAACGAAGTTCTGGTTCATACATTTTATTAAGATGATAATAAATATGATAAAATTACATAGAGAAAAATTAAGTGACAGTAGGTACATGAATCTGAAACTATCCTAAAATTAGTGTGCTCTAATATGTTGAAAACCAGATCATCAGAGCATGAAGATTAAACATCAAATAACCTTAGGAGGTAGAAGTAGAAAGCACCACAGAACACCTTCACCACACTGGCTGTGATGAGAATGTATGATCAACTGAAGGAATCATTCATTGCCCTGAAAACATGGAAGTAGTTATTAATTTATTCTTACTTCTATCTCTACTTCCACGATCTGTAATTTAACAAGGTATTTATATGATATGATATGAATATATGGCTTTATCTTCTGAAAGAGCCATGGTATGCTTTAAGGGAGTTTTTACTTCGGGTGGAAGAATGATGCACAAGTATTCTCTGCAGTGAAGAAATGGGAAACTACTATCAAATATTGAAAAGAATGAGATGGAATAAAAATCTTAGTATATTTGTGAATTTACTTTTATTTCAGAATAGGTAATATATAGAATGGAGGCAGAGGTAATTTACCAAGAGATGGTGAAAGAGAGCAGGAATAATGATACTGTTACATAGTTACTCAGTTTAATTTGGCTTACTAAGTATGGAGATTGATGGACAAAAAAACAAACAAACAAACAAAATAAAACAACAACAACAACAAAAAAAACCAGTATATTGAGAACAGAACTCCAAGGCCTAGGAGAATAACATGATACTGAGACAGGCCAGAAAGAAAGATGATATGAAGACAATGGATAGTTGCCCAGAAAAGAATGGTGGGGGAATCAAAGCATACAATAATTCAAAGGAACACTGATAACAATGTTCAAAGTGAAGTTTTGAATAGGTAAAGTCTTTTATTTTAGAACATTGAATTAGAAACAGAAATGAAACTAGGGTATCCTTTCAGATCCTAACACATGAACTTTGAAGATGTTCCTCAAATATTCATTTGATAGGTTACATTGTACTATAGACAGTTCATGACCTTTGAATCCTGAAGATATCATTGGTAGCTCATTCTTTTCTGTTCTGTTTATGGAACTACGAGCTAAGTTACCTCTCTAGTACCACATATTCTATATAATTTTTGAATTTTAAGTAAACTTATGTAAAATGTCTAACACAATTCATGGCACAAATTAGGTCTTTAACTAATATTAATTTATTCTTTATGTTGCAAATCTACTTTATATGATTGACCTTTAAAGAATATTTTTAGAAATTTCATACTGAAGAAAAATTGAACAAGAATGTTATAAATTATCACAAATAATAAAAAAGATAAAGCTTGAACAGTAGGAAAAACAACTTATTGTGAAGTATGAGATAATTTAAGAGCATTAATCTCGAAGGCATGTAAGAAGGAAACATGCAGAGGGGTACTCTTCCTTGATAAGTATGGCCTGTTGATTTTGCTAGTATCAAGAAGGTTTATATCAGTTTATTCTCTTTCTCTATGTTATATTACAATTCAATGAAAATTTCTTGCTTACCCAATCATGAACAAATTATGTAATTATTTCAAACACAAAAATACTTCACCGAAATATTTTATATTGTATTGTGTAGAATATAGTCCATAAAATAGTCAGAGAAACAACTTTATTTTAAAGTCATTTAACTAAATCAAGGTTTATTAATTAATGTTTCTACTAGGCAGGATGTAAGATGTTAAAACTGAAGGATGTAGTAGCATGTATGATTCTCTTTTTTTTTTTTTAATTTATTCTTGTTACATCTCTATGGTTATCCCATCCCTTGTATCCTCCCATTCTTCCCTCCCTCCCAGTTTCCCCTTATTCCCCTCCCCTATGACTGTTCCTGAGGGGGATTACCTCCCCCTGTATATGCTCATAGGGTATCAAGTCTCTTCTCGGTGACCTGCTGTCCTTCCTCTAAGTGCCACCAGGTCTCCCCCTCCAGGGAACATGGTCAAATGTGAGGCACCAGAGTACATGAGAAAGTCATATCCCACTCTCACTCAAGTGTGGAGACTGTTCTGACCATTGGCTAGATCTGGATAGGGGTTTAAAGTTTACCGCCTGTATTGTCCTTGGCTGGTGCCTTAGTTTGAGCAGGACACCTTGGCCAAAATCTGCCTATCATAATGTTCTACTTGTAGGTTTCGAGGACCCACTGGATCCTTCTACATTGCTATTCTCACATGGTTCTCTCATCTAGAGTCCCAATAGGGTGTCCTCCCCTCTGTCCCAGTTCACTGGTAAGGGAAGGCTTGCGTGGGACATGCCCCTTGGGCTAGTATGCAGATATAAGTGAGTATATACCATTTGAGTCTTTCTGCTTCTGGGTTAACACACTCATTATGATCATTTCTAGCTCAATCCATTTATCCACAAATTTCGGGAATTCCTTGTTTTTAATAGCTGAGTAGTATTCAATAGTGTATATGTACCACAGTTTCTTTATCCATTCTTCTACTGAGGGACATTTAGGCTGTTTCCATGATCTGGCTATTATGAATAAGGCTGCTATGAACATTTTCTTGTTGTGTGCTGGCGCATCTTCTGGGTATATTCCAAGGAGTGGAATAGCTGGGTCTTGAGGAAGCCCTATTCCCAGTTTTCTGAGATAGCACCAGATAGATTTCCAAAGTGGCTGTACTAGTTTGCATTCCCATCAGCAATGAAGGAGTGTTCCTCTCTCCCCACATCCTCTCCAGCATGTGGTGTCCCTTGAATTTTTTATCTTAGCCATTCTGATTCATAGCATCTACTTTGATTCCCTGCTGGGTGAAGAGTGTCAGAGAATATGTATTTTAGGCTCCTTTCCTGTTCCCTCACTTCAACCACTTCTGATGTTTATTTGTCCTTCTGATTTAAATCAAGCATCCTCCCTAGGGTCCTCATTGTTATTTTTCTTATTTAGGTCTGTGAATTGTAGTATGGATATCCTTTACCATAGGGCCAGCATCCACTTATAAATGAGTCTATACCATGCAAGTCTTTCTAGGTCTGTGTTACCTCACTCAGGATGATCTTTTGTAGTTCCTTCCATTTTCATGCAAATTTCCAGATTTCCTTGTTTTTAATAGCTGAGTACTCTCCCCTTGTGTAAATGAGTTTTTTGTTTGTTTGTTTGGTTGGTTGGTTGGTTTTGTTTTTGTTTTTGTTTTTTATCCTTCTACAGTTAAGGAATATCTGTGTTGTTTCTAGATTCTGACTATTATAAATAAAGCTGCTATGGACATACTTGTGCAAATGTTCTTGTTGTATGATGGAACATCTTTACAGTATACTTCCAGGAGTATTATAGCTGGGTCTTGAAAAAGCACCAGATTGATTTTCAAAGTGGTTGTACAAGTTTGTGCTCCAATAAGCAATGGAGAAATGTTTCTCCATACCCTTGCCAACATGTGCTGTCACTTGGATTTTTAATCTTAGCCATTCTGGTTATTGTAAGATTGAATCTCAAGAGTCTTTCTTTCTTTCTTTCTTTCTTTCTTTCTTTCTTTCTTTCTTTCTTTCTTTC
>OU015743.1:150787365-150809199 GCA_907169655.1 Acomys percivali
TTCTTTCTTTCTTTCTTTCTTTCTTTCTTTCTTTCTTTCTTTCTTTCATTTCCTGGATAACTAAGGGCTTTGAACATTTATGTGTTTCTAGGCCACTTAATGTACCTATGTTGAGAATTCTCTGTTTAGTTCTGTACCCCATATTTTAATTGAAAAACTTGGTTTGGTAGTATTTAATTACTTAAGTTCTTTATATATTTTGGATATTAGCCCTTTGTCACATGTAGGGTTGGTGAAGATTTCCTCCCAGGCTTTTGGTTGTTGTTTTGTTTTGTTGACAGAGTCATTTGCCTTACAGACACTTTTCAGTTTTATGAAGTCCCATTTATTAATTGTTAATCTGAGCTATTGGTGTTCTGTTCTGGAACTAGTCTCCTCATTTTTAAATTGTATTATATGATTTATAGGTATTTAGTTTCTTGAGTTCTTTATTTGTTTTGGACATTATTCCTCTGTCACGTGTAAGGTTGTTGAAGATCTTTCCCCAGTATCTAGGATGTCATTTTTTTCTGTTGATAGTGTCTTTTGCATTATATAAGGTTTTCAGTTTCATGAAGTCCCATTTATTAATTGTTGTTCTTAGAGCCTGGGCTCTTAGTATTCTATTCCAGAAGTTGTCTCCTATGCTAATGAGTTCAAGGTTCTTCTCCACTTTTTCTTCTAACAAATTTAGTGTGTCTGGTTTTATGTTGAGGCCTTTAATCCACTTGGACTTTAGTTTAGTGCAGGGTGATAACTATGGATCTATTTTCACCCTTTTACAAATAGAAAACCAGAACCATTTGTTGAAGATGTTGTCTTTTTCCATTGCTTGGTTTTGGCTTCTTTGTCAAAAATCAAGAGTTCATAGCTGTGTGGGTTATTTCTGGGTCTTCAACTCAATTCCATTGATCAACCAGTCTTTTTCTATGCCAGTACCATGCAGTTTTTACTATTGTTGCTCTATAGTACTGCTTAATTTCAGGGATGGTAATTGTCAGGCAGATCTTTTATTATACAGAATTGTTTTAGCTATTCTGGATATTTTTTTCCATATGAAATTTAGAATTGAGGTCTATAAAGAATTCTGTAAATATTTTGATTGAGATTTCTTTGAATTTCTGGATTGCTTTTGGAAAGATGGCCAATTTTATTATGTTGGTTCTACCAATCTATGAGCATGGGAGATTTTTCCATGTTCTGATATCTTCTTTAACTTCTTTCTTTAGAGACTTGATGTTTTTCTCATACAAGTCTTTCTCTTGCTGTTTTAGAGATACTTTTGTTTTTTATAGCTATTTTGATGGGTGTTATTTTCCTAATTACTTTCTTGGAAAGGGTATTTTTAGTGAATTTTGTATCCAACCACTTTGTTGAAAGTGCTTATCAGCTGAAGGAGCTCCTTGGTAGAATATTTGAGGTCACTTATGCATACTATCATACCATCTGCGAATATTGATACTATGATTTCTTCCTTTCCACTTTGTATCTCCTGGATCTCCTTTACTTGTCTTATTGCTCTAGCTAGGATTTCAAGTACTATAGTGAATAGATTCGGAGAGAGTGGGCAGCCTTGTCTTGTGTCTGATTTCAGTTTCTCTTCATTTATTTTGATGTTGGCTATTAGCTGGTTGTATACTGCCTTTGCTATGTTTAAGTATGTGCCTTGTATTTCTTATATCTACAAGATGTTAAACATCAAAAGTGTTGGATTTTGTCAAATGCTTTTTCAGCATTTAAGAAGGTGATTTTTCAGCCTATTCTTTCTTTCAGTTTGTTTATATGGTGGATTACATTGATGGATTTCCATACATTGAACCATTCCTGCATGCCTAAGATAAAGTCTACTTGTTCATGATGAATGATATTTTTGATGTGTTCTTGGATTCAGTTTGCAAGTATTTTATTGAGTGTTTTTGTGTGGATGTTCATAAGAGAAATTGGTCTAAACTTCTCTTTCTTTGTTGGATCTTTGGTTTAGGTGCCAAGGTGACTGTGGTATCAGAGAATTGGTTTGGTAATGTTCCTTCTGTTTCTATTTTGTAGACTATTTTGAAAAGTATTGGCATTGGCTCTTCTTTGATGATCTGGTAGAATTCTGCACTGAATCCATCTGGCCATGGTTTTTGTTGTTGTTGTTGTTATTGTTGTTGTTGTTGTTGTTTTAAGATTTTGAACTACTTCTATTTCTGTATGCAGGCCTATTTAATTTATTTACCTAGTCTAGATTTGACTTTGGTAAGTGGACCCTATCAAGAAAATTGTTCATTTCATTTAGATTTTCAAATTTTGTGGCATACAGTCTTTTGAAGTAAGACTGTGATCCTTAGGGTTTCGTCACTGTCTGTTATGTCTCCCTTTTCATTTCTAATTTGATAATTTGGGTACTCTCCCTTTGCCTTTTAGTTTCTTTGGCTAAGAGTTTGTCTATCTTGGTGATTTTTCTCAAAGAACCAGTTCTTGGTTTATTTGATCTTTGAATTGTTCTTTTGGTTTCTAATTTGTTAATTTCAGCCCTCAGTTTGATTATTTCCAGAATGCTACACCTCTTGGGTGTGTCTGCTTCTTTGTTCCCCCCTGGGGATTTCTGGTGTGCCATTAAGTTGCCTATATAGATGTGTCCAATATCTTTATGAAGGAACTTAGTGCCATGAACTTTCATTTCAGCACTATATTCATTGTCCAGGTCCAGTTGCTCCTGTAAGAACTGATGGTAATACCCTATCTTCACATGAGAATGTTTCTGGATCATTCCATCTGTGGGCAGAAACCCTCCAGTTAGCAGCTTCAAAAGATTGGACTTCTCTGCACCGTTGGGTCCTACCAGAGCGATTCACGTGTCAGGGTCAATGCCAAATTCTAGATTATTGTAGATGCAAGACATCTCCTTTGTGTACTTGAAGCTCACATTCTGCACCATGATGACAGATGGTGGGATCTTACCACACCGTGGGAAATAAAATGACAACATCTGGTCACTCACAACCCTTTCTCTCAGCCCTGGTGCCATTATTTCTGTAATCTCTCTCTCTCTCTCTCTCTCTCTCTCTCTCTCTCTCTCTCTCTCTATCTCTATCTCTATCTCTCTCTCTCCCTGCCAGGCCAGTTTGGCACTACCATGACCAAACCTGGCAATGTAGCTCTTCATGTATGCGATCTGGTCGTGCTCCCAGGGGAACCACTTCAACTGGTTCTCTTCCAGCTCCAGCTATGTCTTCACATACTGATCATAGTTACCCATGTAGGACTTCAGCGTCTTGTGCATGTGGATGATGTCGGTGCAGACTCCATTCAGAAAGTCCTGGGAATGGGGCACAAGGACCGGGATGCGCTTGAAAACCTTACGTTCCTCTTCCAGCCACACACAAGCATCCAGGTCCAGGTGGTTGGTAGG
Source organism: Acomys percivali (assembly GCA_907169655.1). Lineage (NCBI taxonomy): Eukaryota > Metazoa > Chordata > Mammalia > Rodentia > Muridae > Acomys > Acomys percivali. The sequence goes on from OU015743.1 coordinate 150,790,739, forward strand.
CTCTTCCAGAAGCAGCATGAAGGGCCGAATGAAGAGGGCTCCAGCAAGAGCAGCTCTCATCTGCCAACCACCACTGAAGTCTTTCAGCTTCTGGCGCTGCTTGGCAAGCGTGAAACCCAACCCACGTGAGATCCTCATCTCGGCTTTTCCATCCACTCATAGAGTTCCACAAGCTACTCACATTCCGCATCTTAATGAGCTAACCGCTCGGCCTCCCTCTCCAGCATGGCCCACTCCGTGTCTGCCTCCATCACACACTGCAAAGGCGTCTACTTGCTAGGAGGCATCTCACGGGTCAGATGGTAGTTGGCAATATGCTCGGGCATGGGCACTTCAGTTTACCGATAGCAGAGAGCAGCATGGACTTTCCAATTCCGTTTAAGCCAATGAGGCCATAAGGAAGGCCTAAGCTTAATTCCAGTTTGGCGTGGCTGAACAGCTCTTGACCATGAAAGGTAAGTGAGAGGTTGATAGTGTGGATGTCAGTACGATTGGGATGAGAGGACATTGGGGACAACTGGAGCAGCAGCTTTCTTCATCTCAAAGTCTTCTAGCTCTTTGGTCAGCAAATCCATTTCTTCATCACCTGTAGACTCGCTATTGGCCTCCTCGTTTTATCCTCTGCCACCTGGGGTTCTGAGACAGCATCTCCATTTCTTCATTTCCCTTTCTGGGCCCCTATCGAGCTTTGACAGGTTCCTTCTTTTTGGCTGCCTTCTTCTTGGCCAGGTCGGAAGGCATGGTGATGAGCTACAGGGGCAGTAACTGTTCTTTCAGGAATGGTTTTTTTTTTTTTAACTAATTCTTTCTTACATATACATTTATATTATCATACACACACACACACACACACACACACACACACACACACACACACACTAAACTACATACAGTAAGAAGAATCAGGGAACAACAAGGAATTTTATAAATGTTACATTCATAGTGTTTTGGCTGTTTGTATTTGGCAACCATGAAGAATACATGTTTCCTATCTTGGTGAGTCTAAAATTCTGAATGTAAATCAACATCTATCATATCTCATCTCTACCAACATAAAACATCTATCTAGATCTGAGTACATCTTAACTCCCAAACAACTGTTTAATTGCAAAACTAAACTATCTGGTCTTCAACCCCATCAGAGACTTGAGAAGGAATAAAATTAATTACCTGAGTAAACAGGAAGTACAGATTATCAGCTTCCAAAGTGAAAAAAAAAAATGACAGAGACGTTTTGCTGCCTGAAAAGTCACCCAAAACTCTCTGTAACATTGAAGCATCATGTTCAGGCTTCTGGCCCAGTACAGACAACAAAGAACACAGGATCTTTCGTCCTCTTACTTTACAGGGATATGTGTTCGTTTGAACAAGTCTGGGTTGGTTGCTTTCCCACAGAGAAAGACCCTGCTCTCTGAATATTTCACCCACTTACAAAGCAGCCACGTGAGTATATGTACAATGAGAAAGGTGAAGCTCTCTAGTTAGTATCAGAAATGGTACAGTTTTGGTGGAGGGTGCTGGAAGGTCTTTGGTGTCTTCTCATTCTTCCACTAAACTCATCGATCTAGCTAAGGGAGCCATTACTAAGCGTCCCTAAAGAGACGGAGGGTGATTTTTGTGTGTGTGTGTGTGTGTCATCCAAATTCATCTCTCCTCAGTTAGTTTACATATTTCCTCTTTACACTGACTGGAGAGCCTTAAAACACAATTTTACAAACATCTCCCTTTTGGATTTTAATATTACACAGGATAAATAAAACCTAGCTATTTTGACAATTAATTACTCCATGTAGCAGTTATTTATTTATTTATTGTTTTAGAATTCAAAATCTGTTATCTATTATATTTATGATTTTGAGTAAGTCACTAAAATTCATTGGGCCTCAGCTTGCTCATTGGCAAACCACATATGACAATTCCCACTTTACAGTACTGTTTAGTATAGAAATAAGTTACATAAAATGCCCTTTGACATAAATACCCTTTCTTTTGTAATACTGAGAGAAAAAATGTGTTTTTTTTTTTTTTTACTATCTATCCAGCTATGGAAGACTACATAATAGGAAACCTTTCCTTAATGAAAATTTTAATCACAAAGAACACATTAAAATGACATATCTTCAAGTTAGTACTTTCTGATTTTGTGTCTCTACAAATAATCTTCTATTTTAAGAAAACAACATGAATCTTTTAAATTTGTAAAGCTGTGGGAAGTGGCCATTTCTGAAGCGTAGCGTCACCTCAGAGACATTGGACAATAAACTGTGTTGCGCACATTTCAGAAATGAGTCTAAATATCTCAGGTTTCCATATTAACATAGAAGTTATAATGCCTTTTAAAAGATGTTGTTTGGGTTTATGTGTATGAGAGTTTTCCCTGCACATATGTACATGCACCACATGTGCATACGTTGCCCAAAGAGCTACAGAAGGGTGTAGGATCCCGTGGACCTGGAGTTAGAACTGGTTCTGAGTTGCCATGTGAAACCTGGGAAAGCACTCATGACCTCTGCCAGAGCAATAAGTGCTCTGAACACAAGAACCATTTCTCCATCCCCTCAAAATTATAACTCTTGAAGGAAACAAACTCCTGCTACAAAGACTATCCTGCATTTATTACGGATATTTAAGCCTTAAGTGACTGAAAGCAAACAGTTCAGTTCACTTTTACACAGCTTACCACATTAGAGATGATTGCTCACTTTATTGTTTTAATGTGCATGATAAGGTCACAAAAAAATCTTTAAATCCTTCCCTCCCTCTCTCTCTTTAACATTTGCAAAGCTAACTAAATTCAGCCTCAAGTGGCCTGAGCATTTTTAGTTCCTCAGTGTATAGTGCTTGGTCATTTTTTAAATGATAATGCTACTGTCTAAATTCAGACTTATTCCAGCCAGCTCTTTCAGATCATGCACACATATTCTGAGCAGAGCTCAGTGTATCCTAGGTCTCAGATTTAGGGAAACATGACACCAAACCTCTTGAGGTATTGTGCAAAAGGCTTTTATTTGAAAGATAGTGTCTCAAGAACACGTTTGACCTGAGGCATATCTGAAATGAAATAATGGTGACATGTGTCAAAACAGACTGTTTTGTCACCTAAAACATTTCCCCAAATCTCCCACTGGTGCGATAATGATATTTTGGTTCTGAAAAGTAGGTCCACTCTGATGGGAAAAGGCAAAGTCATAAGATCACAGATTCTGCTTTTCCTGAGTTCATAAGCCTCTTACCTTGATAGCTCAAGGTAAAATGTCTTCAAATATAGAAATAAGTGAAAAGTGCTTGTTCTTTAGATTTAGAGTAAAAACTATGCTTTAATGGTTAGACTGAGGGCAAACACAATAACAGTCAAATTGTATTTAATGTTTGTCTCTCTGGAATAGCATAGTTATATTTTGGTTTGCCTTATATCATACAGAGGCACTCTGGGAGCTTGGATTTCAGAGCTGCTTTTAGAATATTCTTTACCCTTGCAGCATCTAGCAAGGTTTACTTTCTCGATTTCATATCACAAATTTGAAATGAGAATTAATACATAATGGTGAACAACATAGATACCTTGTAAAAAAAAAAAAAAAGCCCAAATAAATGTTATTGTCAAAAATAGCAAAGTTGTCATTTGTCCTTGGCCGCACAGAAGATTAATAAGGAAGAGATGATTGTGATTCTCAGTCCCAGTTCAAAACAATAGGTTCCTGGAAAATAAGCAGATATATTAGGTGGGTCTATTTATCTATTCACACAATTGGTAATTGCCCCAGACCACACCTGTCTCATTACATAGCTTAAGTACATAACAAAATAATCAGAAAGTATTCCTTGAAGGCCGATGCTCAGACCTTTTAACCATCAACCTAACAGTTATCTGTCTTGCCTAAACTCTAAGGCTTATGTAGCACTTTGTCATCAATGAAAAGAGTTTAAAATATGCTTAACACTTTGCTGTAACTAATAGGTAGAAGGCTTTATGTGATACTCTTTGGCTGATGTATAGAGTTTTGGACTTTTTTTTTTACACAGAAGATGAGGGAAAATAAAAACAATAATTAGATTTAAAGGAGTTTGAAAACTAGCATAAAAATGCTCAAAACTATCAAGTTCAAAGAAAATACCTTTCTTCTATTGTTGCTGACCTTACAACAAAATCCTGTCAACCCCTTGACATAACTTCAGTATATCAGTACTGTCTACTTTGTCAGACTGAAGTTTGACTTTGAGTTCTTGGTCAAAATGTTCCCTATAATGTTAATGGTTCCTGCTACTGAATTTTGAAGTAACTCTCATTAAATTGTGCTGGAGAAAAAAAAACACCTTTATAGTATAGTGTATTTGTCGTGTAACATTAGTGAATAATGGGATATGTTTTTCAAATTAATTTTTAAAAATCTTGGAAATTTTTAATATTCAAGAAGTCTTCATATATCAGAGAGAATTGCTTATTAAGAGGATGAGATAATAAACCACACTCTACTGCAGTTGTTGTATGGCTAAAATATTACAATAGTAGATACACCATCAGTCTCCTGCTGTTGCTCTTAACTTATTTGCAAGGAAGCTACTGCCCTTACCTCTATACTAGGATGTTAGAATTAAACAGGTGTCATTGCTTATAAAAAGAGGCTTCAACTTTTGCAAAAGTGAAACAACTATCTAATTCAAAACAATTCTAAACCCCTCTCCTCTAAATAAGATATGTGCCAAGAGGAATGCAATTCTTTCAGAAAAATAATCACCTCCAGGAAATCCCCAGAGGATAAGTTTAATACATTGTTCCAGACCCTCTGTGCATTCCTTCAGCATAAGACAGCTAGAAAATTAGAAGACTGGTATTGTGTATAGAAGACATGGTCTTTCTTTCAATACTTTTAAATGAACTCACTTCATTCTTATTCATGGAAGAAAAACACCCACACACATCTATGGAACCAAAGTCAATAGAAACATCCACAAATCCAAAGCAAGAATTTTTTTGTGAAAAGAATATGCTGAGTATTCTTAACATTGAACAACTTTGCACATTTTAAATTTGACAAATTTTTCCCTAAAATAATGGTAAAGTCAGCCTCATATCTCAAAAACTGTAAGTGGTGTCTATTGTTTTTGCCAAAACCGCATATCTATTCAGAAAGCAGGGAAACCAAAGTCCCAGGTATGAAGGGGGAAAGTTTATCCTTTCTTACAATTGAAAAAAATTAAGAAGAAGCAGTTATAAAACTATTTTCAGAGTAACAAGGTCAACATTAGCATGTACAAGGTTGGTGTGTGGAAAACAGTTTTTTTATTTTATTTTATGATTTTATTCATATTACATCTCAATAGCTATCCACTCCCTTCTATCCTCCTATTCCTTCCTCCCTCCCATTTTCCCCTTACTCCCCTCCCCTATGACTGTGACTGAGGGGGACCTCCTCCCCCTGTATATGCTCGTATGGTATCAAGTCTCTTCTTGGTAGCCTGCTATCCTTCCTCTGAGTGCCACCAAGTCTCCCCATCCAGGGGACGTGTTTTTGCTTTTAATTAGTGAGCACATAGGGCAATACTTATCATCTTAACCATCTCCAACTCTTATAGGTTGAGGTCGTTGCTGTAAGAGTGGGCTCTATCACTGTTCACAATAATGCATGCATGTGAGTTTCCACGTTGATTTGTAATAGCAAATTGAATGGAATTGCCAGCAAGCCTCATAACCCAGTTAAAAAGGTGTGAATCTGAACAGGAAGTCAACCCCTGGCATCAGCACTGTTACTACAAAGATCTCAGGTAGTGACATCTAATTTGGAGTGTGAGGCACTGAACCATATTCCTACTATTAGGTGGAAAAGAGAGTGAAATTTCAAAATGCTAAAAATTAATCCCCGAATGAATTAGCATATCTCTAGGCTCATCCTAACAACTTTCCTGCTCTAAGATGCACACATCCATTAAGTCATAATTCTTTTTCTCACGCCAACATATTTATACATAATGGGTCTAAGTTCTGGGATTCCTATCCTTAGGGAAAAAAGTCATTACATTTATTTTAGTAATGAACCACAGTCACATTTAAGAGTAACATCCATTCATGTCAGACTAATGCTAACTGATATAAATTCTTGACTCTTTCAGCTAGAATGTCAGATAAGAGAAACCTAAAAGGGGAAGATGTGATTCTCTTTATTAAAGAATGGACTATATTTGCTGTTAAACTGTTTTACTTTTTTATTTTCTTAAATTTTTTTCTCTTTCTTTTCTTTTTCGTTTTGTTCTTTCTTTCCTTCTTTCTTTCTTTCTTTCTTTTTTTTTTTCCAAGACAGGTTTCTCTGAATAACAACATTGGCTATCCTGGAACTTACTTTCTTTTTCTTTCTTTTATTTTAAAATTTAATTTTATTAATTAATTCAGATTATATCTCAATTGTTATCCCATCACTTGTATCTTCCCATTCTTCCCTCCCTCCCACTTTCACCCTGTTCCCCTCCCCTAGGTCTATGACTGAGGGGGACCTCCTCCCCCACTATATGGTTATAGGCTATCAAGTCTCATCTTGGTAGCCTGCTTATTCTTTCTTTGAATGCCACCAGGCCTCCCCACCAAGAGGAGGTGGTCAATTATGGAACACCAGAGTTCACGTCAGAGTTAGTCCCTGCTCTCCACATAACTGTGGAGAATGTCCTGTCTATTGGGTAGACCAGAGTAAGGGTTCGAAGTTTACTATTGTATTGTCCTTGGTTAGGGAAATAGTTTGAGCATAACCCCCTGGGCTCCAATCCACCCATCACGATGTTCTTCTTGTAGGTTTCTAGGACCCTCTGTGTCCTTCTATTTCCCCATTTCCTCTACCACACAACAAGGACATATGGTCAACCATGTTCATAGCGGCCTTATTCATAATAGACAGAACCTGGAAACAGCCTAAATGCCCCTCAGTTGAAGAATGGATAAAGAAACTGTGGTAAGTTTACACTATGGAATACTGCTCAGCTATTAAAAACAAGGAAGTCCTGAAATTTGTGGACAAATGAATGGGACTAGAAATGATCATATTGAGTGAGTTAACCCAGAAGTAGAAAGACTCACATGGTATATACTCACTTATAATTGGCCACTAGCCCAAAAGGCATTTCCCATGAAAGTCTTCACTTACCAGGAGATCGGGATAGATGTGAGGTCATCCTACTGAGACTCTAGAAACTCACTTTCTAGACCAGGCTGGCCTTGAGCTCACAGAGATCGATCTGCCTACCTCTGCCTCTCAAGTGCTGGGATTAAAGGCATACACCACTATATCCAGCTTTGTTTAATATTTTTAGAAGTGGTCTCATTGTGAAGGCCAGAGTGTTCTGGAGATCACTGTGCAGCTCAGGCAAGCTCCCAGGTCTGTGCAGTACTTCCACCTCTGTCTCCTAATTTCTGACATTATAGATACAAGCCAGCATTCCCAGGTTGTTTTTTTTTTTTTTTTAATTTTACGTATTCATCACAAAGGGAAACATTTTTATAAAGCAAAGTGTTAAAGAACCACTGTCTTCAGTAATAAAGTACTGTGCCAGCTGTGCAGATCTTGGGTATATATTATGGCTTTCAGTTTTGTAATTTTATGAAATCCCTAAATGAATGAACTAACGTGTCTCTGAATCTATATCTATTTCTTGTGTCTTTTCTTAGGCTCTTTTCCTTCTGTTTGTCTTGTCCTAGCCCAATATGTTTATTTTTGTTTTCTCCTATATTAAATTTTATTTTATTATCATCTCTAATGCCATTTTTTTCTAATGAGATACCAAAAGGGGGTAGATCTCGATAGGAGGGGAGGTGGGCATGAACTGACAGAAGTAGAGGGGAGGGAAACCATAATCAGAATATACTGAATTCTGATTGCATAATGAAAAAAATCTATTTTCAATGAAAGATGAATAAATAAGCAAACTAATTAATTAATGGTTCTGATTTGCCACATAGTCTTGGGAACATTAAACGTTTATTTAAGCACCTTTTCTCTTTGACTCCTTTCTGAAAACCTTATAGCAAAGTGGTTCTACAAAAGGATTAGGGAGGAAGAGTATCCTACATTCTTAACATGTAGCCTTTGCTCTGAAGCAATCACCTAGAAAGATAAAGAAAAGGGCAATAGAAATCATTAGAAAAATAATGCTGTAGTCTTGGAATGTATTCTTTTTTAAATATATTTTATTAATTTATTCATATTACATCTTGATTGTTATCCCATCCCTTGTATCCTCCCATTCCTCCCTCCCTCCCATTTTCCCCTTACTCCCCTCTCCTATAACTGTGACTAAGGGGGACTTCCTCCGCCTGTATATGCCCACAGGGTATCAGGTCTCTTCTTGGTAGCCTGCTATCTTTCCTCTGAGTGCCACCAGGCCTCCCCATCCAGGGGACAATGTCAAATATGGGGCACCAGAGTTCATGTGAAAGACAGACCCCACTCTCCTCTCAACTGTGAAGAATGTCCTGTCCATTGGGTAGATCTGGGTAGGGGTTCAAAGTTTACTGCATGTATTGTCCTTGGCTGGTGCCATAGTTTGATCAGGACCCCTGGGCCCAGATCTGCCCATCCTAATATTCTTCTTGTAAGTTTCTAGGACCCTCTGGATCCTTCTATTTCCTCATTCTCCCATGCTTCTCTCACCTAGAGTCCCAACACTTAAATAAATGATCAACCTCCTTAGTCATCAGGGAAATGCAAATCAAAACAACTCTGAGATTACATCTTACAACTATCAGAATGGCAAAGATCAAAAATTCAAGTGACACCATATGCTGGTGAGGATGTGGAGAGAGAGAGGAACACTCCTTAATTGCTGGTAGGAATGCAAACTAGTACAGCCACTTTGGAAATCTAAATGGCACTATATCAGAAAACTGGGTATAGGGCTTCCTCAAGACCCAGCTATACCACTCCTTGGAATACACCCAGAAGATGCTCCAGTACACAACAAGAAAATTTGCTCAACCATGTTCATAGCAGCCTTATTCATAATAACCAGATCATGGAAACAGCCTAAGTGTCCCTCAGTAGAAGAATGGATAAAGAAACTGTGGTACATTTGCACTATGGAATACTACTCAGCTATTAAAAACAAAGAATTCCCGAAATTTGAGGATAAATGGATTGAGCTAGAAATGATCATAATGAGTGTGTTAACCCAGAAGCAGAAAGACTCAAATGGTATATACTCACTTATATCTGGACACTAGCTCAAGAGGCATGTCCCATGAATGTCTTCACTTATCAGGAAAGTGGGACAGAGGAATTTATTCTTCAAAGTACTTTAGTCAATATTCTTCATTGATGCTTTATATTTGCTCAAAAAAAGGGGAGGAGAAATAGGGAAGGTGATGAACAAGGTTGGCTTATAAAACAAGAGAAAAATGAGGAAAATATCTGCCCTACTTTTCAATGTTATCACCGAGCTCCTCCCCACTTTAGACAGAAGTATGTGGCATAAGAAAAGTCAGCCAAAGAGAAAGGCTTTAGCTTATGTCTGTTATGGTAGTATCAATCGCAGTTAAATGTTTTCATTTAGTTTTTGAGACTTTTGTATGAATGTGTACGTTTGGTATGTTGGTTTATCAATGAGCAGCATGTCCACATGTCTATTGGCCTGTGGGCCCATGTGGAGTCTGGAGGAGAAAGTCAGATGTCCTTTCCTTTACTCTCCAATGATTAGTATTTGTGGCTAGTCCTCTTCTTCAACATTAAGCTCTGGTTAGTTTTTTGTTTGTTTTGTTTTGTTTTGTTTTGTGGTGAATAGACAGGAAGGTGAGCTGCAGTGGTCCTCCTGTCTCTTCCTAGCTCAGCACTGAGGTTACAGGCCTATGGGACATGCAGAGCTTCCAGTTTTCTGTTTGGTGACTTGGATCTGAATGTTAATCCTCAAGCTTGTACAGCAAGGACACTTGACCTCTGTGTCATCTCTGCAGCTTTTCTTTTTTACTTTTAACTTTTCTTCCAAGAAATAAATAAGTATTTCCCTATACCCCATGCTTGTGTCAAATCTGCTATGTAGTCTGTAATTACCAGGAAATATCTGATTCTTCTGGATTTGCTCCTGAGTGCTGCTTATGGGCATGCTCCACCATACCATAGTCCTGTAATACTAAGAATTAAATTAGAGAACAAGAGCTGCATCTACTATAGCTCTTAAGTGTTCTTGGTTTTGTTCCTGTGTTTTGGGGAGGGAGGGTTGTTTTCTTTCATTGTTTTCCCTTTCTTATTACTAAAAAAATGATCCAGGAACTTTGGAGTTAATGGTGTCATTACTAGGTCTATAGGTCTCCATCATGGCCCTCTATTTCACCAGGAACAGTGATTGATAAATGAGAAAGACTATGATATAATCAGTTTTCCAAGAGTTATGGGAAGTGTCCATTGATATGAGAGAAAAAACTAACAGCAATGTATAATTTTTTAGTATGTGGATTCTGATGTCATTATAATGTATTTCATTAGACTAAATATGGAATTGAATAGATATGGATCATATGTTAACATGTAGTGTTAATTTTATGTTCCCAAATAGGGTTCTGAAATGTCAATTCTATCATTCTAGAAAGACAGCTTCTTAGGGCAAATCCTACTTCTCACACAAAAGTATCACTATCCAATATATTTAAATGGCACAAGAGACAATTCACTCATTTATCTTATGAGTTTTTTTCTCTCAAATGATTTAGCCAATTGTGTACAGTAGAAAGGGATATTTCTCAGTATTAAAATCAAACCAAAAAAGTTATAATAAGGAAAATTGATAAATGGTTGTTGATGTATTGAATACTAAATTGTATATTATTAATTTAGGCTACCAGATACCTACAGAATCATCTAAAAGACACCTAGTCATTGACAGAACAAGTTTTGTTTAGATGAGTTTTATAAAAGAAAATATTTGTCTTCAATCAAAAGTAAAGAGTAGACGAAGGACTGAGCAGTTCACTCCCTTAGAAATGGAACTGTGCTATGTTAACTGATACCACTCATATAAAGGCTGATGGGATGAGTGATTTTTTTCCCTTTTGTCAGAAATAAAAATGGTTTATTTCTGAGAATAGTAAAAACATAGCCAATTATGCTTACATTTGCTCCTAATACCCAGAAAATTCAAAGTCAAGTAGTAGAATTTATGTGTAGTTTGTGTTAATAGTTTGATTTGTGTTTCATTTGTTCCTTCCTTTGTTATTTTAAATCATGTTAGTTCCTTTTAGGAAAGAAAAGGACTACTATATAAGTAAATGGAAATAATTTTTCTATGTAAAAATCTTCGATTTTTATATGAGAAGTGAGATGCATGAAATAATCCAATTTCTCCATAAATTTCTAGGAAAAATATTATTAAAGAACTTTTAAAATCTATATTACAAAGGTTAGGATCTTCCCCAATAGGTAAAACTAGCATGCCATTCTTAAATACTGCCCCCATATTTAACATTGTAAAGGAGGGTGGATGGAGTGGGAGGACAGGGAGGGGAGCTGTGAAATATTGTCATCTGGACATGGCATAGCTGATACACACATCAGTTCACAGCACCAGACCAAGTCAGTCACAATGCCAGCATAGATAGAAGACTCTCGGAGGCCTTAGCCCTATCTAAAGAACTATTGTCAGCTGATGGCCACTGGAGGAAGAAGAGTCCTTTTCTTGTCTTTTTTCTTTTTTTGACTGTGCTTACTGACAGATTGCCTATACCAGAGTAGATGACCCCAATCCCATACACATAGGAGTATTAATCATTGGACACTGTGAGTTATAAAAACACTTTTAAGAGAACATAATATTGAAAGAGGGATATGCTGTTAGTAGAGTTAAATATGGAAGTTGAAGGAGGTGGGGGTTTGTATATGAGCATGAAACATTGCATACATGTATGATGAGCTTGTCAAAGAATAAATAAAGTAACAATAAAAATTTAAAGGAAAAAGGATTTTCACACTATCCCCCATATGCCCACAAATTCCAGCTGTCTCTCCGTGCATTCTCTGCCTCCATCCCTCCCTCATACCTGATCCCTCCACCTCCATTCCGAATTCACTCCTAGTCTACACATAGATTCTATTGTATTTCCCCCTCCAAAGGAGATCAATGCTTCCCCCTTAATATTCTCATTTTTACCTAACCTCTCTGGTTTGTGGATTGTAGTTTGGTTATCCTATACTCAACAGCTAATACTCAATTATAATTGAGTACATACCATGTTTGTCTTTATGTGTCTCAGGTGCCTCACTCAGGATGATCTTTTCTAGTTCCATCCATTTACTTGCAAATTTCATGATATCAAATTTTCTAGCCGTTGATTAATAATCGGTTCTGTAAATGTAGCACATTTTCTTTACCCATTATTCAATTGAGGAACAACTACATTGTTTCCAGTTTCTTGTTATTATGAATAAAGCCTCTATGAACATAGCTGAGCAAATGTTCTTGTTATAATAGTGGAACGCCCTTTGAATATATGCCTAGGAGTAGTATGTTGGATCTTGAGGTAGAAGTACTCCCAATTTTTTGAAAAACCTCCATATTGACTTCCATAGTGGATGTATATGTTTGCACTCCCACCAGCAATGAAGGAGTATTCCTCTTGCTCCACATCCTCACCAGCATGAACTGACACTTTTGTTATTGATAGTAACCATTTGGACAGGTGTAAGATGAAATTTTAAAGTGGTTTTGATTTGCATTCCCCTGGTGGTTAAGGATGTTAATCATTTCTTTAAGGAATCCCAGCCATTTGAGACTTCTTTACTGAGAATTCTAGAATCTTTGAGGATGACCCTAGTGAAGACTCTTAGAAATGAAGGATAGAGATTCTGAACTAACCATCTTTTGTAGCCAGGCAAGCCTTCTAATGGTAGGACTTGGTTATAGTCAATTGAGTTATTGGCAAAGGAGGCCCATAGAGATGCCTCAACAACCCTGGCTGATGTTACAACAGAAGATGGCCCTCTGAAAACTAACAGCAGGATCTCATTGCAGAGGACAACTTCCACTCAGTTCATTAAACTTAGAGGGGTTGAGCTAGTGGAGCCTTCACCCCTGTATTCTAGTCTCTTTGTCATGAGAAGGTACTTAACAGGTTACCAAAAGAGAAACATGGACACCATCCCAACCACAAAACTTTCCACCTCCAATCAGTCCTGCCTGCAAGATGAGCTGAGGAAATCATGGCAGGGAACACCTGGGAGTGACTAACCAATGTCTGATTTGTTTGAGGCCTACTCCACAAGATGGAACCCATGTATGGCACTGCTTGGATAGCCTCAGTCTGGAGACTGGGTAGCCCAGAGACCTAGGGTAGAACCAACTATGACTGGTCTTAAAAAGGAAATCCACAAAATGACTCTTGATAATGTTCTGCTATACTCATAGATTGGTGCCCTGTCCAGTCCTCATCAGAGAAGTTTCCTCTGGCAGCAGATGGGAGCAGGTTCAGACACCCACAGTCGGATGTTATTCACTAAGACTCTACATTTGGTCACTCCTGTCAGAGATCAAGGAACCTCCCAGAGAGGGACAAAAAGACTATAGGAGTCTCTTGGAGGCCTGCTCTGTTCTGGAAGAAACGGAGATGTAGTGGACCTGGGGAAGAGGAGGTTGGAAGAAGGGATCCTGAGAGGAGTGGAGGGAGAAAAAAAACTGTGTCAGGGTGTATTGTATGAGAGATGAATCTATTTTCAATTACATATATGGAAAAATTCTGGTGTTGCTGATGCCACCATCCCCACTATTCAGTAAGTCAATAGCATATGCAAATCTGTATTTGCTTAAGGCTTTAAAAATAGATATCACCTGACTCAGGCCTGTTTACCACAGTCTACACACATGCTGAATTTTCCAGGATGAGATTATTTAAAAATTAATATTTGTTATGAATCTCAGAAGCAGAGGTATGAAAATGTGGTAATTTCTGAGATTCATTATAAACATCCTTTGACTGACCTAACATACTTTATATTACTAATTATTCCATAAATATTTTGAAAGCTTACTTTGTACCATGATTTTTCTACACCTGGACTCTGGATAAAGCACAGCAGATAAAGATCTTCTGTGTAGAGGCAGACACGCAGATACTTAGTGAGCAAGAAATATCTATTTTAAGTGTTTAAAATGATTTGAAGGAAATAAACAGCATAATTAATACATAGAGCTTGTTTTAAATAACTATGAGAAATGATTGTTGAGTTGAGGCCCAACACATGAGAAGCCAGTCAGATTCTAAACTGCAATAATGATGTTTTAGTCAAAGGAACCATGAATTTCAGAGGCCCAAGGTTTTAAACAATTTATGTGTTTTAAAAGCAGAAAAGAAAAAAATCCCACAGTGGCTGAATCCCAGTAAGTAAAGACAGAAGTGATGGACTGATAATAAAAGGTACAGTATCCTGGCTTCTTTTCTGTTGTGAAAAAATGGCCTGACCGTAACAACTTACGGAAGAAAAGGTTTATTTTAGCTTATAATTCTAGAGGGTCAGAGTCTAACAGGACAAAGAAGACATGGAAGCTCACAGGGAAGGCATGACAGCAGGAACAGGAATCCGGCTGATTGTGTTAAATTCACACTCTTGAAGCTGAGAAAGCCAGGGCAGGTTATGGAACCTCAATCTGCTCCTAGGTGACTTACTCCCTCCAGCTAGAGTACAACTCCTAATGGTTCCATAACCTTATCATATAGCTCAGGACAAAGTATTCAGCACACAAGCCTAAGGACACATCATATTAAAATCACAAAACCATCAAGGCCTAGTTGACATAGTGCTGTCTTGAACTTTAATGGATTTTGGATTTTAGAAGAATGACAGCCTCTGATTGTTCTTTTTCTTTTAGAGGTTTTTAAAAAATGTATTATAATTTATTCAGATCACATCTTGATTGTTATCCCCTGGCTAGTATCTTCCCATTCCCATCCTCCCTCCCTCTTCCACTCTATTCCCCTCCCCTAGACCTCTGACAGAAACGGACCTGTTCTCCCACCATATGACCACAGCCTGTCAGGTCTCATGCAGATAGCCTGCTTCCCCTTCCTCTGTATGCCACCAGGCCTCCCCACAAAGGGAAGTGACCATCAGGGTGACCTGCGTTCATGCCAGAGGCAGTCCCCACTCTCCCGACAACCATGGAGGATGAGCTGTACATTGGCTACATCTGAACAGGGAGTCTAGCTCCGCAAGGAGACCATCAAGGCTGGTGGATCTGGACCCAGGAGGGCCTGCGCAAACTGTTGCACCAACCAAGGCAATGCATGAAGTGCACTCTGGTTGTTATTGTTAAGAGCACAGTCTGGCATCATGTGGATAATAGACCATATAGGCAGGAACAGAAGTCAGTGCATTGTTCAGGAGAAAAAGGACCCCATCTTAAACTAGAGTGTCTGTGCATGCTTCAGAGCAGCAACTTCATTTCTGCAAACTGTATTATTTATACATGTTTGATTCATTGTTTGTAGTAGGCAAAGGGAGAAGCCAAAAGGACTCTCAGGATGTTAGCATCTGGACAAGTAATGACATCATTTGCCATGAAGCACAAGACCTGTGGAGACAGGCTTCCAGAAAACACACTCTGTCACGGAGATTAGAAACACACAATGTTTATTAGTTTCTGAAAGAAGATAATTTAATATGAGCGATGATGTTACAAATACTACATGATCTATTTTATATATTTATTCTCAGAAAACCTAGTCTGCATATGGCAGAAGTGATTCATTCTTTTTTTTAATTAAAAAAAAAAAACACAAAAATAAAATCTAGGTGTTAATGCACTGAATTCCTGCCAAAGTCATACACATGGGTTTAACACTTTGGAATCCAGTATTCCCACCTCAGCCTCTGTTGAACTGTATTCATATGTTAAGTGTGTCCACGTTACACTTCACCGTATGTGAAACTGAAAGATCAACGACAGCACATTGAAACTTAAAGCTGATTACAGTTCTAGAGAGGGATTAGCAAGGCACAAGTTATACAATCAGGGAAGTGGGAAAGGGGTCCTCCTAATGGAGGGGCAGAGACGTAAATGGGGAAGCATGTGGGAGGAGGGTAAAGGGTGAAAACAGGGTACAAGTGATCTGAGAGAAAGTAGAAAAAACCGAGGGGTGCTCCTTAGGGAAGATGGGACTTAAGACCCTCCTAACTAGAGGGAGATCATACTTGGTACCGGAAACCTAGCTAACTACTCAGTGCTGGTGACATCATGGTTATCGGAGGTGAATCTACAACCGCTAATTCTCTAAAACAGCAAAATCCCTTCCACCATCTTTAAACGTCTGTCCTTATACTCACAAATAATGATAGTCCTTACCCCTCATCAAAGAAATTCCTCTTTACAACAGATAGAGAGTACTACAGAAAACTACAACCAACAAAATGCAGAGTTGTGGAGCCCAGTCCCAACAGACACATCTACAAAACGCCCCTGCAACTAGGGCAAAGGGAACACTGAAGAAGAGGCAAAAAGATTTTAAGAGCCAAATAAGGGACTTTGTTGTGACATTGTGTCTCCAAATAGCTCCGAAAGCTACGCCCATAGAGTGTCATCAACATGACCTCCCACATGTACATTGAACAAGGATGACACTGATAAACATACCAGACTGCATGGGGAAAAGCCTAAGTGCCCCCTCAGATCTACACAGAGAACTATAGATGACTTTAGTAAAGTTGAGAGTGGGAGAGGTGTTGCTCCCTAAGAGCATACTGTTGCTTGTCCAGTTCCAAACGGTCATCCCTGAAAACATATACACAAGTAACACTATATGGATTCAATAGGTTGTGTTTAAGGATAGATATGTATATGCAAATGCATATATGCATACAATAAAAATAAGAAAGTGGGCCATGAATTTGAAGGAGAATTGGGATGTGTATGGCAGGGTTTGGAGAGGAGAAAGGAAAGGGAGAAACATTGTGATTATATTAAAATCTCAAAGATAATACAATCAGCATCTAAGAAAAACATATAAATATTCTATAAATAAGCATATTAAGCTGTGCACGGTGGCACATGCCTATATTCTCAACACTCGGGGAGGCAGAGGCAGACGGATCTCTGCGAATTTGAAGCCAGCCTGGTCTATACAGTGAGTCCAGAACAGCTAAGACTACACAGAGAAATCATGTCTCAAAAAATATTGAAATAAACATAGTAATTTGTTATTCATTTTTGTAAAATAAGAATAAGAGTGTCAATAAACTAAATAACTTTTGAATATATTTATTTCTCCAAATCTTGTGTTTTGCAGCAGTCATGCAGTGGTTTGAAAAGCAGGTACTATAAAGATAAAAAGATCCTTTTAAAGGATCAAAAATAGGAAGAATAAAGTAAACAACAACTATAAATAAAACCAATAAATGTCAGGACAAACTAAACTATGAATTTGATTCAGAGGATTATAAAATGCTAAACATAATTATGAAATTGATAATATATATGAAAAGCAAACTACATATAATTAGTAAAAACCGATCATATGGGAACTTGGGAAGCAGCTGTATTTACCGTTGTCCTTCATTTTTCTATTTAATTTATACCACACTATATGAAAATCTCCATCAACATTTGAAAACAGTCTAGTTTGCACTGTATGTCAATATCATATAACAATCTAATTAAATAATATGGGAACATTCCACAAATTTGGCTATTTTGTAATTTTAAAATATTATAGTATAGGTATATTGAAAGAACATTCTTTTGCTGAATTGTGCTTTCAACATTCCTAAGAAAAATGATTCCTTGTCTTTGAAGAAATGAAAAAGCAGAGGCCACAGCCCTTTAGATAACTAGCCTCTGAGACCACTTCTTTCAATTATTCAGCAAATATTTGTTGGATGACTCTCAGGCACCAGAGATGCAATAAAAATAAAGCAAATGACAAAATTATGCCAATAAAGACATATATTCTAGAAGGTGAAAGGAGAATCAATACAATTAACCTAAAAATAAGCAACATGATTGGTAAAGGAGAAAGCTGAGTAAATAAATAAATAGGAATTTGTAAGTAGATATGAGATTAAGGGGCAAATGGACGAGGTAGGAAAGGAAGCCAGATGTTGGGGCAGATGTTGTAGCACTGATGTCATCATATATTCTTTGCTTTTACCCTGTGCAAACTGGGAAGCCATCAGAGGGTCTGTGCCTGGGAAACAGCTAACTTAAGATGTGTCAGTGCACCTCTGACTGATGCGCTGTGGACATTGGTCAGTCCCTAAAAGTAAAAACTGGATATTTCAGCCCATTTGTGCTGCCATAAAAACATTTGACACTGGGAAATAACATGAAAAACAGAACTAATCTATTTATCACCACTTTGGTGGCTTGTAAATCCAAGATCAAGGTGCTATCATGCTCAGGTGTGTAAGACTGCTATCTTCTTCTTGTGGTGACTTCCTGCTTCATTCTCCAAAGTATATCCTCATATGGTGGGAGTTTGAAGGAGAAAGGAGATCCATAATTAACTAACATAG
>OU015743.1:150809599-150872073 GCA_907169655.1 Acomys percivali
ATAGCTGAGTAGTATTCCTTAGTGTAATCTTCAAAGAAGCAGAAAGAAAGAAAGAAAGAAAGAAAGAAAGAAAGAAAGAAAGAAAGAAAAGAAAGGAGAGAAAAAGGACAAAGAAGAGACAGAGAAATCTACTATACTCATTTAAGAGAAAACAGTAGTAGTTGTCTTTGAGTCTGGCATACTTAAGGTAATTTTCATTTGTACCCATTTTCCTGAAAAGTATTGATTTCATCTTTCTTTGTGGATATAAAATTGTGTATATGAACTGTGTTATCTTTATTCACCTATTGATGGACATCTAGGCTGAGTCCATCTTCTAGATCTAAATTCTCACCCTTTATAGTGCTTGGAGCTGTGACTCTTTAATACAATTTCTCATGTTGTGGTGACCATCAATCATAAAATTATTTTTGTTGCATTTCATAACTGTAGCTTTACCATTGTTATGAATCATAATGTAAATATTTTGGAGATATAGGTTTACCAAAGGGGTCACAACCTACATGTTGAGAAATTATGTTCTAAGTAGTTAGAATAGTGCAGTAGTAAGCATGAATGTGCAAATTTTCCTAGTGAGTAATATGTTGACTTGGAGTCCCTTCTGTAAATACCCAGAAGTAATAATAATTCAAATCTAGTTTTTGAGAAAACTCTATACTGACTTCTGTAGTAGCTACACCATTCTATATGCTTACTAGCAATTAATAAGTGTTTCTCTCTCCATATTCTCTTTTACTTTTGTTTTGAGTGTCATTGCTGTTGTTTGGTGCTAGCCATTCTTACCATGGTGGAATGGAATTCAAAGCAGTTTTAATTTACACTCCCTGATATAAAGCCTCATTTGTAAATGGTTTAATCCCATGTGAAGTAGTAGGAGTCCTCATGACAGAGTTGCTTCTTAAAAGGTGCCACTTGAAGTTTTAAAAATACACATTCAAACTATTGCACCAAAACCAGCAGATAAGAAGTAACTGCAAGAATCCACTGAGAAATGATAGTGGCTTTGTGACCAATGATAACATTAGTTATCACAGATAACATCAGTGCTCTGCCTGTACTCTCCTCCAACAGCAGGCAGGCTTGGTATAAAAATAACAGTAGCTTTATCATCCCAGATCCTTAGGACTCTGAAGACTGTGCCTCCAGTCGCCTAGGGTGATTTGTCACTAGATGCTGACTGTGGGGATTTACTTCATGATGCACTTTCATTGGTTGTCTTTCCATGCCTTTCTCATTTTCCCAAGTCCTACTCACATTTCCTGGAGTCATGTCTATACAATCTATTGGAACTCATTCATCCTTTTAACATCTGAATCTTGACATAAATTCAACCTAAGAGGATTAGGTCATGGAATAAGAACTTCAGAATGCAGTTTTGGACACATTTTACTTTCCTGTTGTCCACAGGCTTTAAAGTTTGTTGGTAAATGAGGTAGCGATGGATCTGTATTGCCACATATAAAAAAAAATCATTGCTAAGATATTTCACCTGCTAACTTTGGAGAAGTGAAAGTAAATGCACTTAATCAAATAAGGATTCCAATATTATTAACAAGGGAATCAATTTCAGTTACAAGTCTAACCAGTTGACTGGTTACTGTAAACTGCTAGAGGAAGGAAACACATTGCTCATGAGTCAACCACTAATGGAAGCACAACAAAAGACTGAAGGTATCAATGGAAGCATTCAAATGATATTCATCTCCCACAGTCAATGTAGACTATACTGGAAATCAGAAGCAAGGCTTCATTTATGGGTATCCTAGTTACCAAAAAAGAAAAAAAAAAAAAAACAAAGTGAAGAAGGCCAAAACACTCCATCAAAAAGCCCTTGCCCTTTGAGCTGGAGACAGAAGCTACTAAGAATATGTACTATAATCACAAAACAATAGTTTAGAAACTCCTAGATTTATGAATATGTAAAACTTATGGAATTAATATATATTATCAATAGCCCTTGCTTGCCCAAGAATCATGTAAAGTCCTCAAGTGAAGATATTAATTATGATGGAACTTACTTTCTTAAGGATCTCATGGATCCAAACCAACAGCTATAGTCAAGCTGCATAATAGGAAGAGAAATTGCAAAAGTCCTTTCTCTGCTATGGAACCAAAAGGTCACCAAGACTGGTAAGATGGTAATGGTATATTGGGTAGGAGCATGGCAAGCACACTTGGGAGGGAATCTTGACAGTGCTAAAACAATGAAGAGTACATGAGACTGGGTGAGGAGAACATGTTGATATAAAGTCTTTTCCTGTGACTCCAAGATCAATTTCCTGGACAAAGACACTTAAGGTTTAAGTTAGCACTAATATGCAGATCAGATAGTCCTTTTAAATTTGAGGGAAAAAATGAACAATAGTTATTTAAGTGAGAGGCCAGGACTGCTTTTTTGGAGAACATAGTAAATGGATAGAGATGTTCAGAGTTTATACATGTTGGAATATATTTTTATAGAGCCAGTAGAAAATATCAATAAATTTTATTACATTGAAAGTGCAGAATATTATTTTACTCTAACAGTGAGTAACATGATAATGAGGGTCATCATCATTGAAGGTTCAGCATTGGCTCTTCTCTGAGGGCAAAGGGTAGGAAGACAAAATGCATTTACAGAAATGGGTTTTTTCAACATGTGTGGGTATAATAAGATTGCAAAACAATTATGAATGAGCTTAGACATCAATTATTGATATGAGACTAAAAGTCTGAACAGCAACTAGAAAGATTTGGCTTGTTAGGAATCTTTGGTGATGGTAGAGAATATGGTCTGTGATGGCCAAATAACAAAATAAAGGGATTATTTATATGTAAAAATAGAAAACATGACCTAAATCAAATGATACAAATGCAGAAAAGCATAGCAAAAATAATCACAATTCCCTGATTAATTTTCTGTCTCAATATTTTTCTCAAATCCAAAGCCTTTCAAATTAAGCCTCCCTTACTGATCCATGTGTGAATGTTGATAATGTGCACAAAATGTCCACCACAGCCTTTTCCTCCTATGGATGTTTATGACCTGAAGACTGATCCCTTACAAAGACTACTCATCCTGAGATTAAACAAGCCTACCTCCTTGATCCAGCTGTATACTATAAACTCTACCTTGTCTATATATTTGTAAATAATTCCACCTATGTTCAGCCATATGTAATGACTCTGCTCCCGGTTCAACTGTAAATAAGTAACACAATGAGATTTTAGAGTGCTTAAGTTTCTCCGTCAGAGAGCCCAGTCCACACAACTCCAGGTTTTCTGTGTCCACGCATCCATGTGTTCTTTTTTCGTGTCTTCATTACTTTCAATCAGGTCCAGCCATGGAGGCACATAAAGACAGGGCAGATATGCTACTGTGGCTATAGAAACCTTTGTTAAAACTATTCCAGTTATATGGAGTTGTATTAACTTATCAGCTGGACAAGACAATGTCTAGACTAACTTAGACCATGTTGTGTGCAGTATATACAATATTGAGTCTAAAGGAATATACGTTGCTAAGTCAGAATTAGGCAAATAGGTGTGACTCAACTGTATCCAAAATCATAAAATATCTTGAAACCTTTATTTATAAAATTACTGCCAACATGAGCTAAATATGACTGAGAATTGTTAAGATATAAAACAGTTTTTCAATCTATAACTTCCTGTAGACAAAAGTAGGCTGAGAAAGCTATGTGGCCACCAAAAGGATATAACACTGTTAACATTTTTCAGAGATGGTTGAAGAGGGTTCTAGAAAAGGTAGTAGCTAAGAACCATGGGCAGTAATAGACTTGAAAGTTTTTTCAAGGGAATGTAACAGAATCTAAGCAATCAGCATACCCTATATTCTAAAGTCCCCAGGAATTTTGATTTAAAAATGTATTTTAAGTTTATAGGACTAATTATTTCATCTTGTCCCTTCAAATAAGGATGTGTCTTGATTTTATCCAGTCCCATTTCACATGACATGATCACTATATATGCACTTGATAATGAGGTAGATAGTTTGTTTATTTTTGTGTGAGTGTATTTCTAGATTAAGAGGATCCACATCTAGACTTTGAATTTGTGGATAGGTCTACACCACGATTCCAAAAGTTTGGGGACTCTCAAGTGCTGAGGGCTATATAGACATTGAAAGGTTTAATGGTACATATCGAAGATTGGCGTAGATTCAATTATTCTAAGGTATTCATTGTTTCTTTAGTTGAGCCTTTATAGGAAAAAAAAACATATGTCTCTACTATTTGACATTTAGTACAACTGTGGGACTAGACTGGTTGGTGGAATGTTATCAAACATGACACTAGCAAAGGCTGAAACTGTTCAGTTGCAGTTGATATTACCATCTTGTAGTACTGCTGTCACCATGAGGAGCTGTCTTCTAAAAGAAACTTCTGTCATTTTAACATAATCTCCAGATCTTAAATAACATACAAAACATAGACCAAGAAATTAGAGGTAATCACTATATCAAGAGCCCAAGGATACCTGGTTTAATTTCCCTAGTACTCCTCGCTTTATTGTCTTTAATAAGTCACTTTTATTGTGAATTAAGTACAACTGTGGAGTCATAATGATGGAACCCATTAGTAGTCCCTGCAGCATCACTGAAATATTGCCAACAAAATGATAACATGGTCTCTTTGAATCATAACAAAGGCATTGATTTGTCCAGAACAGTGTCGGACACCAACCTTCAAAGTGCATAATTTACTTTAAGAATCATTGCATCTTCTGAATCACTAAAAATTAAAATCCAAAGCACAAAGCAAGTGAATAAACATGTGCCACTTTCCCTCAATTCCAGAGATGTATCCAGGAGTAGAAGCTTTTCCAAATCACAAATTGGGCTTTTCAGAATTGAAGAAAGAGTCTTACCAGAGAAGGTTGTCATCTATCAGAAACAAAACAAGAATTCTCTCAACAATAGCGTCTTATTTATCCATGGGTTATTGGAGTCTCTATACACAAAAAGAGATACAGTAGAAGAAACAACTATATTGAATATGTAAATTAATACTGATGATCAAGTGAAGATATGTTTGCATTTACATAATGAGAAAGGATATGTCTCAGGTCAGGAAATTTACTATAGTGGGAATTTACTATGCTTCCATCTCTGAGTGTAACTTTAAATGGACACTTCCAAACTGGATTCAAAATAACACAATAACTGAATCATTTCTTTCTTGGAGAATGAAGCAGGAAAATCACAAATTTTAGGCCAATATAGGGTATACGTAGAAACCTATTCTTGATAAACAAAAAGACAATGCTAGAATAAATATTGAAGAGACAATGGAAAATAATTTCCTCAAGCTATATATTCAGATAATGATCCAAGACTTGTTATTAACATATAGCTACATAAAAATCGAGTACAACTAAAATATGTTTGGAAACCAAGGAGGCATTGGGAGGAGAGGAGGAGAGGGAAACTGTGGTAGGGATGTAATATATGAGATAAAAATAAATTAAAAAGAAAAAGAAAAAGAAAAGAAAACAATATTCCCTTAATGTGAATGTCAGCAAAATTGGCAGCTTCCCTTGCCACAATGAGAAAGCTATGCAATGTGCTCTTCGTGGAGTAACACAAGGGAACAAAACAATGCTATTTTAAATTTTATACCCTGTAAGAGTATTTTCAGCACAAACTCAGTAAGTTATTGTCACGTAAAGAAAAGTATAAATAATGCAAATCCTAAAGAACATATAAAAATGAGTTTTACAGACTTAAAACCAGATTCTACCAGTATGCTTAGGAATATAAGAAGATATTAATTAAACTAGCAAAAATTATGATAAATGTAATAAAATATTGATCTACCCAACAATAGCATCAAAATTTTCAAGGCATATAAATATGCAAATGCATTTGTTTGTGTCTGCAAGTGTGTTTTTCAAATATGGATAAGACAGGGAGAGAAAAGCAGTTAAAATATTCTAAGATGATTATATTTTTAGGAGGCAGAATAACTGTTCATTTATGTTTTATTTAATAGCTTGCAAATATGTGTCACAATCTTCAAAGTATTGACTAAAATATTACTCATAATTGTATGGACCAAAGTGGGAAACAGAATTATAAAAACACAGTCCAGCTTCTGGATAGGAAAAGAGAGTAATATGGTAGATATAAGCCTAAATGAATTAAATTATATTAAATGTTAAGTAAATGTTTATTAAAATAGAAAGACTGTGCCATAGTTAACCTTCCAAGATGCCCCCTGACAACTCTTGCCTTCTGGCATGCGTATTTCCCCTTCTTGAGCTTGATCAATGCACTGATTTGCATCTAAGTCCACAGATATTCTCGGACCTCCTACTAATAAAATGAACCTAGCTGTTCCATGGCCTCCAGATGTCTCATTCATTCTTCATAAACTCAGAGTACAAAGTCTGCCAGCCCAAATTGAGTTCGCATGCAGTTGTGGTAGGGAAAGTACATCTTTTTCTTTGTATGTGAACTTGAAAAGCTAAGATATTGTATCTTTCCCTAATGGTAGGACAGGCACTGGATAACTGCTGTGTTGGCTTCCTATTGCTATGCAACAAATTACTACAACTTGGCTGCCTTAAAAAATTGTTTTAGTCTGCACTGCTATGACAGAATATTATAGATTGCTGGCTTATAAACAGCAGAAATTTGTTTCTCACAGTTCTGGAAGATGGGAAGCTCAAATCAAAGTGCTGGCAGACCCACTGCCTGGTGAGGGCTCATTTCTTTCTTCACACTATGTCATCATGTTGGAGAGAAAGATGATTCTCTGTGAGTGTATCTCCCTGGTTATTTTTGCCCATTTGTTGGTGTGTCTGTCCACTTGTTTCTTTTGTGGTACAAGGAGTCAAATGCAGGGCCTCACATACATTAGGAAACCTATGAACTACATCTCCAGATCTGGGGTCTTTTTTATAATAAGGACGTTAATCTCATTCATGTAAACTCTGCTGTCACTATGGAGTATCTTATAAAGGCCCAATTCATTATATTATATCATCAATTCCACACATATTCAATCCAAAGCAATAACATGAGTTTATCTTCTCACTAAAGAATTGACATATAACCTAGCAAGATAGTTTCATAAGGCTTAAATCAACATGTGGACCAAGGTGCAACTAGAAAAACCATATTGAGTAAAATCTTTTCCTGGCAGCTTTATGACCATGGAACTTACTTGGCTATTTGCAAGAGATAATGCTTGGCTCTTCTCTAGGTTTGAAATTGCGACTCAAATATAAATCCAATAAATTCTATATATCATATTTTCATACTGTGGATTGACTGAACTCCAGGATTACCAGGCATTAATTAGATTTATATAACCATTTCTCTGTCCATGGTACTGAACTGTTATCCTAAAATGTCATTGTGTAGTACGATTTTGTTCTAACCTGTTTATTCTACACTATTAGTGAAGAATATGAATAAGAAAATTTGACAGTGTCTTGCATAATGGCACACACAATGAGAATTTGTCCATCTTCTATTTAATTTTTAATGTATTTTATCAGAAGCATTCAGAATGTCAACAAAACAACTGCATTTTTCAAAATTACAGAGTAGCATTCCATTAACAGAACAATTATATTCATATAAGCTGCACCAGAGACAAATGAAGTTACAAACAGTTCCTATCCTACACACACACACACACACACACACACACACACACACACACACACACACACATAAATAATTTGTGTCATGTACCAACAGGAACTTGCATTAACTTCATTTGTTAATTTACAAACCCCACATACTAGCCCAGGCAAAGTTAGAGGCTATTAAAAGTTCCACTAAATGTTTATTTTGGTGGTGGTGGTTTGTTGTTGTGGTTGTTGTTGTTTTCCTGAAGAGAGAAGGAAAAAGGGCCATGTAGTTAGATGGGTGGGGAGTTGAGGAGAATCTGGGAGATGAGGGAAAGGAAACCATGATCAGAATACAGTGCATGAATATTTATTTTTAAAAAATCACCAGAACAGGACTATATAAAGACCCAATTGGGAGTGTGTAAACTACACACACACACACACACACACACACACACACACATGCACACACACACACATGCACACACACACACAAACACACTGTATAGTATAAAACAATATTACACTGGTCTATATTTCCCTATTTTTTTCTTTAAGAAAAAGGTGTTAAATAATTTACAGAAAACAACGACAAAAATTCTGCTTCCAAACCAAATTTTCATCATCATCTGCCCCTTCTCTTCACTTTTTTACCACCACTATACCAACCCTCTTTTCCTAAGCCTCATCACCATCTTTGTCTACCATTTCAGCCTTGACTACCTTCCTCCTTTTTTCCTGCATTCAGCTTTTCTTTAACTCCAAGGGCAGCTGTATCCTTTTGCATTTTCCTTCTGCTTAGCAGCCTTCTCTTTGATTACAAAGCGATGCTTGCCATCTGCAGCAGTGTGACCCCAGCACTCTCCCAGTTCCTTACACCATTATCAGTGGATGATCCGGATATTCTCCTTTGATTTGGGAGAAGTGCTCAGAACACAAGGAATGAAAACTTCCTTGTTTTTCCTTGGGGAGGAATACCAGTTTACTTCTTAGAAACCCTGGGACATTGACTGAAGCATTCTGAGGCCTCTTGTTCTCTTGCAAGTATGCATACAGAATGCGTATTGTACCATTGTGCTCTTGGCTTCTTAGGATCTCCCTTACCCATGTTCAGAGGGGTTTTCTCAGTAAGGTACAGAGTCACCTAGTATCCATCAGCCCTCCAAACTCACTCATCTAGGTCTATGGAATCATTTACTCCTAGTCATACCCAACTGTCTCAAGGATCTTGACTTTAGCAGTGTACACTAGGATGAAACTAGGAATGGGATTTGAAAGTGTCCCCAGAGGGCAAAGTAAAGAGACTGTGATGAGAAGTGAACCTACAGAATTCAGTTAGGTATGAGCAGAACAGTAGTTCACTCGGGAGAACAACACCAACTGGGAATGAAAATTCAGCTTACTTCAGTCAGGGGTGAGTCAGGAACTCTATGAATCCTTTCTAGTGCTTTGATTCTAAGATCTAATAGGTAAGAAAAACTTTGGAAAACATTTTGTATGACATGAAAGACTTTTTATTTTCCTAGATAAAAAATATTACTGACCTACTTTAAATACCCAGTGATTATAAAGGTAGTATTCATAAACTTGGGATTATCTGAAAAGCCAATCTGCCTAGAAGTTAATTTCTTAGTATAATTCTGCATAAATGTTAAAATTTGCTGTACTAACTATTAGTCTTCAAACATTTCATTTGTCCCTCATGTGTTTTCAAAGTCACAAATTTGCAAGTAGTGAATCCTGACCGGCTATTCATGATCAGTGTTCAGTCGTCCACTTATTTGGGGCACACTTGATCATCCATGGAAACCTTTTCCCCTTTCAGCCCATTCCATAACTTGAGGAATGTACTCCAGACAAGGGGATTTGACCTAGCTCAGCAGGCATGTTCTCAACCCTCAATGGTCATTAGGCAGCCTACTGAGCTGCAAAGCTGCAGAGTCATTGCAAGGCCCCATCCACAAGTGAGTGTGAAGTAATCATACCTTTGTAAACTGGTAATCCTCCTTAATCAATGAATGTCCTGTCAGTTTTATTGTTTCAGATGAATTACTGAACACAAACATGGAGTAGAAATAATCATTTAAACCTACCTACTTCAGTGACCACCATAATCATCTGACTGTCTACCTTTTTTCTACACACACACACACACTGTAAATTTAGTCATTTTATAGTGCCTATTCTGTAATTTGTCTCACCAAATTGAATATTGAAACCATATTTTCTTGTCTGTAATGCAATTCTACAATAGTTATTTTAATTGTTGCAGTTTTCTGCTAACAATTGTTCATAAGCACTAATTATTTTATTTATTTATTCATTGTTAGTAATTCACTAAACAAATCATAATATTTTAATAAGTAAAATTCCAAAAGAAAGAAATTGTGTTTGTTTTGTTTTTTCTTTGTTTTTGTTTTTTTCATTGTTGTTGTTTTTTTTAACTTTTTATCGTTTGAAATTTTTTTTTATTTTATTAATTTATTCTTGTTACATCTCAATGGTTATCCCATCCCTTGTATCCTCCCATTCTTCCCTCCCTCCCATTTTCCCCTTATTCCTCTCCCCTATGACTGTTCCTGAGAGGGATTACCTCCCCCTGTATATGCTCATAGGGTATCAAGTCTCTTCTCGGTGACCTGCTGTCCTTCCTCTGAGTGCCACCAGGTCTCCCCCTCCAGGGGACACAGTCAAATGTGAGGCACCAGAGTACATGAGAAAGTCATATCCCACTCTCCACTCAAGTGTGGAGACTGTCCTGTCCATTGGCTAGATCTGGGTAGGGGTTTAAATTTTACTGCCTGTATTGTCCTTGGCTGTTGCCTTAGTTTGAGCGGGACCCCTTGGCCCAAATCTGCTGATCATAATGTTCTACTTGTAGGTTTCTAGGACCCACTGGATCCTTCTACAATGCTATTCTCACATGGTTGTCTCATCTAGAGTCCCAATAGGATGTCCTCCCCTCTGTCCCAGTTTCCTGGTAAGGGAAGGCTTTTGTGGGACATGCTCATTGGGCTAGTATGCAGATATAAGTGAGTATATACCATTTGAGTCTTTCTGCTTCTGGGTTAACTCACTCATTATGATCATTTCTAGCTCAATCCATTTATCCACAAATTTTGGGAATTCCTTTTTTTTTAATAGCTGAGTAGTATTCCATAGTGTATATGTACCACAGTTTCATTATCCATTCTTCTACTGAGGGACATTTAGGCTGTTTCCATGATCTGGCTATTATGAATAAGGCTGCTATGAACATGGCTGAGCAAATTTTCTTGTTGTGTGCTGGTGCATCTTCTGGGTATATTCCAAGAAGTGGAATAGCTGGGTCTTGAGGAAGCCCTATTCCCAGTTTTCTGAGATAGCACCAGATAGATTTCCAAAGTGGTTGTACTAGTTTGCATTCCCACCAGCAATGAAGGAGTGTTCCTCTCTCCCCACATCCTCTCCAGCATGAAGTGTCGCTTGAGTTTTTGATCTTAGCCATTCTGATAGGTGTAAGATGGAATCTCAGAGTTGTTTTCTTTTTTGAGACAGGGTCTCACTATGTATTCCTGGATGCTCTAGAACTCTCTATTTATAGCAGGCTAGCCTCTAACTCAAAGAGAACCATCTGCTTCTGTCTCTCAAGTACTGGGACTAAATGCGCACACTACTACACCTGACTAAGAAACATGTTTCTATTTAATTTACTATATTTAATAAACCATATTATTTTTAGGAATACCTATAAACTTATCCAATTCTACAATCTTATGCTAACAAAGAAAAATTGTTCAGAACAGTATTTCCTAAGAGATGCTCTTTCCAGGAGAAAAAAGTTTGGTTCAAAAAAGTTTGAAGAACATATTTTCCATGCTTTGATATGAACAATTTATATTAGTACTTCATATACTCTGAAAAGCCCCACATTATAAAAAAAAACATGTTAAACTTTATTTAAGTTGACATTTATTAAATCAGTTACAATGTATGTGTGTGTACATATATATGTACACACACACACATATATATAAATATATATATATATATGCAGTAGCTGATCAAAATTCAGAAACAAGAGCTCATGTGGTATTGTGGTATACAGGCCCAACTAAATATATACACCACAATTACTACACATAAAACTGGAGGAATAATTGTGGATGAAGAAAAAGAGGAACAGAACATTTGCTGTTAAATTGTGACTCCTAGAAATGTCATAGAGGCCACACCCCATGAAGTCTCATCAGCATGGCTTCCTTAACAGTAATGACACCAGTATACTTGCTAACTTGGAGGTGAGAAAGCTCATGATGTCTTAACTCCAGACAAATAACTGTGGGCAACTGGGACTGCATAGAGCAAGAGATATGGTCTTCCCCAGAAAAGAGTCCCCAGTTGGTTACTCAATACCAAGCGATATGCCCTGGGATCATATGTACACAGGTAATATAAATGGGCTGAGTAAGTTTGATATATATTTAGAACATATATATATATACACACACATACACATATATACATATATATGTATATGTGTGTGCATGATTGCAAATGTGTATACATACATACATAAACACATACAGATGGACATATGTGTGTAATAATAATTTTTGAAAGAGGCTATAAACTTGAGAGAGAGCAAAGGGAAAAGCATTGGAGAGGTTTGATGGAGGAAAAGATGTAATTATATTATAATTTCAAAAAATAAAAAATGGTGTAAAATAAACTACTCAGGCTTATAGCAAAATCTGAATAATAAAAGAACAAAGAAATATCATGTTAAATTTAAATAACATTATTAAGATGCCTTTTTGTTCTGATACTTCATCATTCACATTTAATTTATTTGTATACTCTAAAGAAGCATTTTATTTTTGCTATGTCTGAATACAAATGATACTAAGCTATATTATAATGAAATTCTGTACTATAATAAAAATGAGATGAAGCTCAATGTTCATAGCATATGTATTTCAATAGTTAAGCATGTTTCCCATATATAATGTGTTAATATCATAAAGTTTAATTATATGAATATATTAACCAAAGTAAATAAAAATTTTAAAACATATGATCAAACACTTGAGCGGCTCTCATCTTGCTTTTAAATAATACCAAGTCTTAGATAGAATAAAAAGTTATATTGACATTTTCCATATGCCAATCAAATACCTAGTTATACATAAGTATAACATCACAGCCATGAATAAAAAATGCCTTGTCAATCAGATGTCTTGTTATACACAACTTTGACATCAGATTTAAATATAATAAGATATAAGATTGGCAGCTAATTAGTCAAAGTTAAAAAAATAATAAATTGTCCTTTGTTTTTCTTTTCTTTTCTAAGATACAGTTTTTCATTTGCTTATGGCTAGTCCAATATATAATGTTTCACCCTTAAACTCAGCATCTACCCTGTAAATCCTTCAAAAATTAATGTTATCTTTCTTAATAGCATTGATATCCTTATCATGTGATCTACATATATTGATGAATATATGGTGTTACTTAAAGACAAAACTGGAGGAAAATTGTGGATGAGGCCATGGAAAGATTGTTAAGAGAAAGACAAACAGAAAATTTGCTGTGAGAAAGTATCTTCTACAAATGTTGATACATAATCATCAATCAAAACAATTTTCAAAATTAGGCATAGAGTGCTGCATAGAAGGTCCATAATAATGAGGATGAGAAAAGTTTGAATCCAAGATTAATACCAATAGTTTGCATGTTTTAACATTTACCACTAAAACCCACAGCAGTTGTATGTGCTGGGCAGTGGCACCAATTTCTTAACTTATTTTTGTCATTTTCCCAGGCTCACCCTCATGTGATGGGACTAATCCCCTCTAAGAAAGACTTAATATCAGACAATGGCTTAAAAATCACAAGCAACACACCTAGCAAAGGAACATCCGAGTGCTCTCATCCTCTTAGAACTTCATGATTTTTTTTTTTTAGCAAAGCTGAGTAAGTTGGGAAGAAACCAACTACTATTATATATTTCTGATATTGAAGCAACTTAGGGTTTACCAACTACTATTATATATTTCTGATATTGAAGCAACTTAGGGTTTGAGGCACAACACAAGGTTTTCTGAAACCAATTTATTACATTATTTGGGCCCAAAATGGAGTCTATGCTACTGAATTGTTGCAGCAGCTCAGTCACAATAAATATTTATTCAGCTCTTTCCTTGTAGAAGCTACAGTAGTAAGTTGGGGAGGAGGAGGGGGAAAAAAGACGACAATAGTTGACTACTTGACAGTATCTAGTCTATTATGTCAAAATGATGACTCTTGTAAGGGGTTTGGGCAAGGAATGCTGGTGTGCTAGCACAAAGCAAAATCTATATATGCCTCTAGGAAATTCCCACAAATGTCGACATGGATGGAAGAAGGAAGAATCTGCGTTTATGGTATACTATGAAAGTGCATTCTCAGAGTAGTCCTCAGAGGAAAAGACAAGTTTGACTCAATTAAAGGGAAGACTAAACATCATAATGTAAGACCACATGTGGAAGTGAAGTTGTACTGAAAGTTGGAGAAAAGCACACTCAACTGAAGAAAGAAAACTGAAAGAGAAGCCATTGCCCACACTAAACATGACAAGTGAGAGCTGAAAGTCATGTAACCAACTCAGTGGTGATTATTAATATTTTTTATTAAACAAGGTTTGGTGTTGTTTTTAGGTTCTATTTCTTCATAATCTTACAAAGTAGTAGGTTTCCATATGACTTTGTCATCTAACCTTAGTTGAGGTTTCTTCCACGTCCCCATCTTCCCAGCTCCCTGCTTGCCTGGACCTTTCCAACCCCAGCTATCTGCTTTCATGCTCGGCGTGTCCTGCTATCCTCCCTCACTCAAGGCTCTTTGCCAATTCCCTCTCTCTAAGGGCCCTTTTCTATTCTGATCTTTCATGGTATGCAAAGTAAAACATACTCCTCTAAAAATTCCTAGCTAGAATCCACATAGGAAGGAGAACGTGCAGTGCTTGCTTCTTAGGACTTGAGTTACTTCATTCAGTATATTTTCCAGTTCCAGCTTCCCACAAATGCCATAACTGCATTGCCTTTCATTGCCGACAAAAATCCCCTTGCAGACATGTAACATATATTCTTTGTCCTTTCATTCTTTGATGGGCATTAAGGCTGGTTCCATTGTCCTGTACTATTATTAGTAGAGCCACATGAAGTCCCTGCAGAAGCTACCTCTGAGTGTCCAGGACTGTGATATGGCTGGGTCACATAGAAATTCCACTTATAGGTTTTTAAAATTCCCATATCAACGTCCATAGTGACTGTACCAGTTTCCAACCCAAAAAATGAGTACAGACTTTTTCACCTTCACATTCTGACTTGCATTTTTAGCCATTTTTCTTGATAAAAGTAAAATGAAATATCAAATTGTTTTTAATTTTCACTTTGGTTTGTTTTGGGGCAAAGAATGGAAATAAAATGAATATCTAGGCAGTGATTGCATTGTTACCGGAGAATGGTAATAAAACTATAAATCAAAACAGCTTCTGTGAATAACTGGAAATGCGTACTGCGAAGCAGAAACACACCAGAAATTGTCCAAGAATATTTACAAGAGAACTGGAGATAGATGAGGAAATTTAAGACTGGAAAAGAGATAGCAAAAAGTACAGTAGAGGACATACCAAGCATTTTACAAATAGAGGGTTTAGAACGCTTAAGAGACAGAAAGAAATCAAAATATCAACTCAGACAAAAAGTCTCTTCACAATCAACTAGCACTTCTTTACACCTCTTAGTAAGGCAGCATAAGCCATAACCTGGAGTTAAATGCCTGCCTGCCCACCAAAGGGAAGCACATTCAACCATACCCTTCCCTTTCTTCTCACTCCTTTTATTTTCTGAATGCAAGCCCATGAGGCATGAATGGCAGAGCCAATTCTTCAATTCAGACATATTCATCTTTCCCTGGCAAGATTCTTAAGCCAAAAAATGGAAGGTTTCAATGGAAGTACAGAATAAAAAGCTAGTCTCTATGGCATTTCATAAGCATGACACTCAGACTGTATTATAGTCACGAAAAACCTTTTCACAGAACAATGATGTGTTTGCTCATGTGTCCCTTGTGATGTCATGAGACTGCGTATCACAAGATATTTGCTTGGGAAACTCATTCTCCAACAGCTGTGTACACTCAACATTCTATTTCAAGGTTACTAAGTAAGAAATTTTCACTTGAATCTGACTGAGTCTGACAAACATAACAGTTTGGCAAAGATATATTTAAATTTATATATTTATTGTGATTCATCTCTATTCGTCTTACTTAAGTAAATTATGTTTATTATATACTACATAAATAGATGGTATTTCATCCAGTAAGGTTATTAGTATAGGCATGGGGTTACACTACTAGGAGAGTGAAAAGGGAAGCAGAGAAAATGAACTGGTGAACTGATTGAAAGTAACACTATTACAAAGGTCGTGTGTCATCACTGTAATTCATGTGTTCTGTGAAAGCAATGGTCAGTTACTGAAGAAGGTTGGTTCTCTTGGTTAATTGAAAAGATATTTAGTGGACTTTCAGTGCCCTGCTCAACCGTCGTCAGAGAAGCTCCCTCCTGCAGCAGATGGGAATACGTACAGAGGCCCACAGCCAGACATTATGTAGAGTGAGAGACTTTGGACCACTCTTCCCTAAAGAAGACATCTTCATCAAATCTTTCCCCTACAGTCTCAGAGAATCCTGTGGAAAAGGAAATGAAAAGAGTGTTAAAGGCCCACCCTCTTCCTTAGATCCATCCCTCCTCAGCCTCCCCCCATAAAAGAGCAGGCCTTCCAGGGATGTCCACCAAACACTCAATAACAAACCAGGATAAGATTAAACACGTGCCACCACATCAAGGCTGGACAAGGCAACCAAGGAGAATGAAAAGGGTCCCACAAGCATGCAAAGGAGTCAGGGACAGGCCCCACTCCCACTGCCTGGTTTCCCACAAGAACATCAAGCTACTTAGCCATAGCATACATGCGAAGGACTTATCTGAGACCCCTGTAGATCCCCTGATCTTTATAAGGCCCCATGAGTTCTGGTCAGTTGATTCTGTGGTCCATGTTCTTGTGTTCCTGTTTGTACTTGGCCTTTCTGGGTCCTTGGATACTTGCTCCCCCTCCTCTGAAGGACTCTCCAAGCTCTGCCCAATATTTGGGTGTGAGCATCTGCATCTGCCCCTATCAGTTGCTGGATGAAGTCTCTTTGTTTATTTTGATGAAGATTCTGCTAGGCTCTGGGCTCAGAACACAGGCAGGACAAATTATAGGTCAAAAGATTTGTGGCTGGGTTGGTGTCCCAGTCTCTCTACTTGGGGCCTTGCCTGGTTACAAAAGATGGCCACTTCAGGCTCAATGTCCCCCATTCCTATGAGTCTTTGTTGGGATTACTCTCATAGATTACATGAAATTTCTGTTGCACTAGATTTCTACCTCACCCCTACATGATCCCCAATTGAAGTCTTTTGTCCCAGTATTTTCCCTCTCTCCTAGACCTGATATCTCTTGTTCTCACCTTCAACTGCTCACAGTCCATCCATGTAAAAAAATAAAAATAAAAAGACTGAGCAGAGGGGAGGAGGAGGGGAAACTGGTTGAGATATAATATATGAAAGAATAATTTAAATAAATAAATAGATGTAATGAAAGAGTTATATATATATATATATATTCATATATATATATATATATATATGAATCATCACATCCTCTGCCTTCATAGAACTTTCTATAATTAGGAGACTGGTGTTTCTCAAAAGGGATTACAAATACAAACCGTAAGTGAGAAGCCAAAGAAATATGAGTACATTTCTGCTGAGTGCCAGTCTCACATGCCTCAGTGCACTGGCAGGGATGAATTTCAACTCTGGGATGATACTACTATTAATTACTTTTTGGCTGTGATAAAATATCTTGACAAAAAACAAGTTAAGAACGTGTTTCTTTTGGGTTTACAGTTCCAGAGAAATAGAATCAACTATAGCAGGGAAGGTGTAGCAGTAGAAGGCAAGAGGCCAGTCTAACAATCATGAATCAAAGAGATCACACTTCATTCCCACAAGGAAGTAGAGAAAGAAAGAAGAGGAAGTGCGGTTGGCTATAAACCCTCAATGTATAAACCCTCAGTGATGGCCATCCCCCTGTATGACCTGAACATCCTACTTGTTCCATACTGTTTTCCAAACAGTACCACCTACTGGGGACCAAGTGTCCAAACACTGAAACTCATGGGGGACACTAGTCACTCAAGCAACAAGACTCATGGTAGATATTTCAACTGCAATTATGCTATTTACACACTTATACCTGCTGGGACCAAGTATCAGGAGACCCTGATGGCAGAACTACTGTGAGGATTCAATAAATTACACAAGTCAAGCATCGAGTACTGGCTTGGGAAATGACACATAGGTTATTTTTGGTAGATATTTATAATAATGGTAGTGAAATTACTACAGATAATGTTGAATTCACTAAGTTGTCACACACTATATAAAATGAAACATACATTGTAGGCATAACATACTATCATTCCCTCTCAACAACTGTCAGATAGCAATTTCAATCACTAAAAAATAAATGGAAAATTAATTCCAAAGGGGGTGGGGGAGTGTAAGAGTCAGAGGGGATGGAGGACACAAAGGAAACAAAGCCATCTAAATACTGTCGGAACAATACACATATGACCTCAAAGAGACTATGGCAGCATGCACAAGGCCTGTACAGGTCTGTACCAGATGGGGTCTTAGAACCGAAAGAAGAAGTAGACACATGCCCCGATCCCTAACCCCAAAGCAATCTCTAAT
The DNA here is from genome assembly GCA_907169655.1 of Acomys percivali. Classification (NCBI taxonomy): domain Eukaryota; kingdom Metazoa; phylum Chordata; class Mammalia; order Rodentia; family Muridae; genus Acomys; species Acomys percivali. The sequence goes on from OU015743.1 coordinate 150,828,006, forward strand.
TTATAACCACTTGCAAATGAAAATGCAGTTCTTTTCCCGAGGAGTCTCACTGGGGAAACAAACTCCTCTTAAGGGTAGGCTGCATGCCTAGCAATAAATGGCCAACAGAAAGTGACCTCAATGGCACCCTTTGAAATCCCTTGCCTCATAACATCATGTCAGGGTTTTCTCTTTTTCTTTTTAAATATTTTATCATTTTTCTGTCTTTTTGTTCCCTTTACATGTCCTTTGAGTATATATTTTGGTTTCCCATTTTTGTGTTTTTATGGGATTCCTGAATGTGGAAACAAGTGGGTCCTTATGTCTAGATCCATTTCTTCTGACTTCTGAAATGGTCTTTTGCCGCATTTTGTTTGTTTGTTTTTATCACAGTGTATTTTTCTTTTCTTTAGACTGTTGTCTAAGGAGAGACAGAATGGGCCCAGATCAGGATAGGGGAAGTGAGAACGGACTGAGAGAAGTAGCAGAAGGGGAAAATTTAACTTTAATCAAGATACATTATATTTTTAAAAATCTATTTTCATCTAAAAACATAAAAATTAAAAATCTAAAGAAGAATTTTGGAGGTAAGGAATATCATAAATGTGTACACACATTTAGAGTCATTTTAATAAAACTCCAAATTGACTTTTGTAAATACTTAGTTATCATGTAGTCTTCCTGATTATAAGTTAATCAAAGAGTTGTCACCACAGAACATAACTCTAGACTCAGAAAACTGTATATCTAAGTGAAAAGCACATATTCTCAATTAATTGTTTTAATATCAGTCTTACTGGAATCAAATACGTACAAAGAGTTATAATCTTGTTTTTCTTGAATCACAGTAGGAACTAGGCCTATGCATTGTTAGGACAAGTACCGTGTAGACATCATAAGAACCGGAAAACACAATGCAATGGAAGCAAATTATAAATACAGCTGTGTGTTCTCTGGTTTTAGCATTTGCATCCTCACTGTAGAGGCTTTTCTAGCTCCTTTATATGTGGGTGTTTTCCTAGCAAACTCATACAAACTTGCCTGAGGTTTCTGCCTCTCTCCTTGAAGTCACTCCCTCTGTTGTGTGACTTGTCCTGAACCGTCTAATTGTATTTACCTCCTCAAACAAATAAATCAATGACGTACCAAAGAAACATGTCTATCCAAGGCCAAACTGGTAAGTCAGTGAGTTTATTAGAGTTACATTTAGAGGAGCAAAGGTAAGGGATAAATTATAGGGTAACTGGTGGCTCATTCAAGCAGGTAGCTCTCTTCCAAACCTCCCAAAAGCTTGGGAGAAGATGGGAGAAAGTTGCATTGCTATAGTTTCCTAAACAATTTTATAAGATATTTAAATATACAGTTTTCATTACACAAATGAGAGCAAATCGTGTATATTCTGCTATGGCATGTTTTAGATGAGTTGGTCTAAGAAAATACCAAGCATAAGACAAGACATATGGTTACGATTTATTTTCCCTTGTAAGTAAACATAGTGAGGCACTTGACCTGAAGTTATTTCTGTTGACTAAAGCACCTGTCATATTTTGAGAGCTCAATGGATATTTCTTTCAGCATGGTTTCAATTTTAAGAGTCCTCAATTTACTTTTTAAGAGAAACATTTTTCCTTCTCACTTATATGGCAAATGGTTATTGATTTTGTTTGTACATATTTCCTTTCAAAAATAATAAATTAACCCAGGATCCCATGTTCTGAGATTTAGCCTTGAAGCCAATTTTTCTTTTAAAAAAATTTGTTTTGTAAGGGACTTAATCATAACATCAAGAAATAAAAACTGATGCCCTATACTAATATAGTTTTGAACATAGTTTTTAGCAAAATAAATAAATAAATAAACTGAAAACAGGAAATTAAATGTCAGTGTATTCTGTCGGGATTTATTTTTTTTTAAAGAAGGATAGATGAAAAAAGGTTTAAAAATGAAGCACAATGTTAAGCAAAATGCAGTATGGTTTCTATTTCTTGGTACACAGTCACATGTAATTTTGAACAAAATAAAATAAATACTACATTATGAGCGCTCTTTTATGGCATACCCTTTTTAAAACAAATGTTGGCTAAGCTTCTTTCTTACACAGAAGAGTTTATTCCAGATCAGGTACTGCATGCTGAACAAACTGCAGCAGGTGCCTGAGGGCTAACCCAGTGACAGCAACCTGCTCACCTACAGGGTCCATCCCATGTTTAGCATGTCACCTTAGGTAATATCCACTGCCATGACTGGGAGTAAAGAATGACTTCCTGCCAATATGGATGCAGAGATTTTGAATTTATCTGCATGCTTAATAGGTAATTCAATTGATTGCAACGTACAAAAAAAATACCTCCAGCACACGATAGCAGAATGACTGGAATTGTTGTTTGAAAATAACATTTTCGAGACATATGCAGATCACTCATAAAATATGCAATTTTGTGCCTTAATAACTCTACTGTTTGAAGCTTGTAACTTGATGTTTATAGAATTATTGATTCAAGTTTTAGAGAAGAATTATATTGCTGGAATTATAAAGATACATTGAAAGAATGTTTAAATATTAAGGCACAGTGTCATAATTTTTAAGGCAGAAATAATAGAAAAATGATTCTTGTGAGAAATATCCCTTTACAAGTGAATGACTTCATTTAGATGCTTTTGTATATAGATATGAAAGGGCGTTAATATAAATTTTGAAGCAACATGCCACAACTCCTCATGTCTAGATAGCTTTGCCAGCAATAACAAGCATAGCCTTCCTTCAAGAAATTAAATGTTAGATTTTTCACACTTAGTCTTGCTTTCCATAACACGCATCTTCTTTGCAGAGGGCAAATGATCGAGTGTTCACTGGTTTGTGTTTTCCTCCATGATGAGAAATTGCAGTTTTTGCCTTTCTCACCATAGAATGTGTTAAATCAAGTCCAATTTTTAAAAGAATCAGTTTATACAAGAATTTGAATTGAGTATAGAAGCAAGGACGGGATCCCAGATAACATCAGAACAGAAATTAGATGTTGACTGGGTTACACTGCTTTCACTAGGAAATAAAAACACTATTCTGAAAATAGTAGGGAGCAAATGATTCCAAGTTAGTAGGAAACCACTAAAGTCTCCATTTCATAGCACATGGTTACTAACAGCTTGAGACAGGGCAGGTGGGTGACAGACAGTAAATACCAGTGTGAACAGGGGAGACACCAAACACTGTGTTGAACAATGCTGAAGACAGAGCACAGCCTCTGCTCCTGAGGAATCAGTTCTTTTGGAAGAAAGTCTTGACATCATGGGGAGACCAAAATACTATCAAGGAGGCATGCAGAAAATATTAAATATCAAAATTAACTTTGAGCAGAAATGGTCATGAAAGACTTCAAATACAGTTATATCTTAAATTTCTTGACAAAGATTAAAGAAGATACAGAGAACCCTAAGTATTGAGTTTTGACTACCCAGTCAGTTGCCTCTAACATGGTTTCTCATGTTTGTGGCCTCCTCAGTGGGAGACAAGACATGGCAAAGAGAAATTTGACACACTTTTCAATCAAAGCAAACTACCAAAATCTCAACAGCAGATAAATCAAACCTACTCTGATCCTGTGGCCTTTACCCGTGTAGCAACAGGCAATAAGCACTGTGATTTTCAAATTGTCATTTGGAGATGCTATATGTCTATAGGTAATCTACAAGCCATTTGCTTAGCAAAATCTTTATTATAGAAACTTGCACTCAAATGTCTTGCATCCAAAGATCCTAACTGTCTCCTTTGGCTAATACAGAACCTTCTCCTGAAGGACTTCCAGGTTTTATTGTCAGACATTAGACTACTTGCCAGATCGCATATGTATACATGTATACATGCATGTATATATGTTTAATTTACTATAATTTATTCAGATTGCATCTCAATTGTTATCCCCTCTTTGGATCTTCCCATTCCAGCTCTCTCTCCCTCTTCCACCCTTTTCCCCTCCCCTAGACTTCTGACAGAAGGGGACAGCTTCTCTGACCATATCACCACAGCCTATCAGGGATTGGCTGCTGGAGTCCAGTGAGTGTGGTATGGAATAATGGGAGAATGGAAGGAACCAGAAGGTTCAGTAGTCCCAGTAGGAGACCATTAGGGATTGCAGATCTGAACTCAGGGGTGCCTGCCCAAACTGTTCCACTAACCAAAGACAATGCATGCAGTAAACCTAGACCCCCTGCTCAGATGTACATATGTTTAAATAGTTTAATTTCTTATTAAAAAGAATGCATCTCAATGGTTATCCCATCCCTTGTATCCTCCCATTCTTCCCTCCCTCCCAGTTTCCCCTTATTCCCCTCCCCTATGACTGTTCTTGAGAGGGATTACCTCCCCCCTGTATATGCTCATAGGGTATCAAGTCTCTTCTTGGTGACCTGCTGTCATTCCTCGATGGAATAACCATTGAGATGTAACAAGAATAAATTAATAAAATAGAAAAAAAATAAATATGAAAAGCAAAATAAATAAATAAATAAATAAATAAATGTTTCAAGAACCAAAACTCATACTTAACATAGGTGTATTTTCTTATATTTTAAATTCTTATATTTTAAATAAATTTTTATTTTAAATAAATAAATAATAAAAAGAATGCAACATACAAGGGGCCTTTACCATCAGTGTTTGAAGAATTCAGTTTACATGTTTTATCTGCATTATTTAGCCAAACTCCACCTGGTTCATAGGGCTCTTCAACTTTCACTGTAATTAGAATGTAAGCCTTTCTCAGTCTCTTCTCTTCTTCTTCTTCTTCTTCTTCTTCTTCTTCTTCTTCTTCTTCTTCTTTTTATGTTGTCTTTCTGGTCTGTAGTATATTTCCTTACTTCTCTGATTTTTCTTAACCAAATGTTAGTAGTTCTTACACTACTTACACTAACACTCAAATTTTGGATGTTTAAAGTAGACTTGATGAAGTAGTATAAAATTTTTGTTTGTCACTTTTAATCTTTAGTATCGCTCACTGAAGAAGCATCATTTTCCCCTCTTTAGGAAGAGGAAAAGAAAGGCTTAGTAAATCTGAGGCATGCTCAGACAACAAAAAATAGCAAATAAACACATCCAATCCAGGACCAGAGTTGCAATTTCTATCACTGTGATTCTAAAGTTTTGACATTTCTTGCCCTTGGAATTGAAAATGATGCTATAATGAACATGGAATACTGATATAATGAGCATAGGAATGCAGAGCTTCTTTTTAAATATTTGAAATATAAATTCCATTGGGCAGTATATATTCTTGGGACTATTAGGTTATATGATAGTTTTATTTTAAATGCTTTAAGAAAACTATAAAGTGAGTATCATGCCAATGCATAAATTCCCATCAACAATATACAAATTTTCATGGGCTTCATAGTATTACTGACCAGTATTGCCCCTTGGCCTTTTTACAATGATATAACAGATGAGAGATGATGTCTCATTGTTGTTTTAACTTACATGCCTCTAATGATTACAACACCAGTAGGCAAGCTAACATGGATGGGGAAATCTCACAAGGTCCCAGCCCTAGATGAAAGGCTATAGGAATTTAATGGCAGCTGATAGGAAATCAGTCTTCCACAGGAATGAGCCCCAAATAGGCTATAAATACCAAGTAGTCAGCCTTAAATACATACATACATACATACATACATACATACATGCATGCATATATACATACATACATATGCATATATATACACATATATATGACCAGCACTAAATGGACTCAGCAGGTTCTCTTTACACCTACACACATACACACACACACACACACACACACACACACACACACACGTACACACATACACAGGCCCACATACACACATATATACACATGCACACACACATAGGTACACATACATGCTCTCATGCATGTACACATATAATGAAAAAATAAAGTGTCATGATTTTGAGAGGATGTGGGAAACACAAGAAGAGTTGGAAGGGCAGAGGGAGGGATATCAATAATGTAAATAGAGCAGTCATGTATAAAATCATCAAAAAATCTTTAATTTATAATTGATGAGCATATAAAGAACAAATTTTATTTAAAATAATAAAAAGAAAATAGATTTTTATAAGCAGAGCAGATAATACTGTTTACTAAAGACCAAGGAAAGGGTGTTTTGTGCCTGTTTCCCAGACGGAGGAAAGAGGCATGTAAAATTCAGGAAGTGAACAAAATTTACATGGACCAGGAGACTCCTGCAAGTTATGAAGTTTACAAGTCTCCTTAAATTTATATAAGCAGTAACAATTGCAGAGAAGAAGCAATCCTGAAATATTGGTAGGGCTGCCTTCAGACTGCAAGACCTCCAATATTCAGTTCTCCAGAATCACTGCTCATGCTGAAATGGGATTTTCAGTGAAAATCTGCCTCTGAATCACCCTTGTCTAATAAACTCTTCTCCATACCACTGTGAGTAACCCTTCCCCCCAAATTCCTGTGAATAACCCCTCCCCCATATCCCTGTGAGTAACCCTTACCCCAAGGTCCTGTGAATAACCTCTCCCCCACACCCCTGAGAGTAATCCTTCCCCTAAACCACTGTGAGTAACCCCTCACCCATATCCCTGTGAGTATATATATTCACCCCTGTGAGTAATCCTTACTGAAAGGCCCTGTGAATAACCTATCCCCCATATCCCTGTGAGTAACCCTTACCCCAAGCCCGTGTGAATAACCTAACTCCCATATTCCTGTGAGTAACCCCTTCCCCATACTCCTGTGAGTAACCTAACTCCCATACCTATGTGTGTATCCCTTGCTGACTCACTGATTCACTAACTTAGACTTGAGTAGAACTGCTTCTTTAGCCCTCTAGTGACCTATCTGGCAATTGTTCACATCTCTCTAGGGAAAGCCATACACTCATCAAAGGGGGAAACTTGCTTTGGATTACAAAGCAGGAGGTATTGCTTTGGATTACAAAGGTTTGAAGTTTTGATTATACATGATAAACTTTGTAATACATCCTGGAGAGCAGCAGTATAATCTCACAACCAAAGTTTAAGAACAATTTCAGACATAATATATTTTCCTGTGACAGCAGACATGAATGGGAACCACTGGTAGGTCCTGCTGCAGGGTGTGGCTGGCATGGCCTGCCCTCTGACTAATGCCAGGGCATCCCCTCTCCCAGAGGGTCACTATACAAACCACACATTTTGGTTCCAGGGCCCCCCCTTTTTCCCTACCTCCCTACTCTCTCTCCTCTCCACCCCCACCCCCAGCACACACTCCCCCTTCATCTCCCCCTCCAGTGCCACTTCCAATAATCCTGCATTTATCTATTATAGCTTCATCACCAATTAGCTCATTCAGACTATTTCATCAATCAATCATGAGCTATGTGATTGCTTTTTCTATATTTTTTAATAAATCTCTTATTTTCCAGGTCTGTTTAATTCCATATGTCTTTTTTTTACATTCCTAGTGAACAAGCCTAGAACTTAAAAAAAAAAAAAAGTTCAGGAGGATCCTTTATAAGTTATGTGCAGATGTATAGCACGTGTTTTGGAAGAGGTCCCAGTACTGTATATTTATCTCCAATCTAATAGATTAATAAACATACATTCACACAGGCACACATGCATGCATGCATGCATGCACACAGACACATTAACAGATTTCAATATCACTCAACTCTAAGGTATTTTAAAAATAATAATAGTAAAAAAGGTTTTGGGGGGGTGTAATTTATAAAATTTATAAAAATGTACAAACATAGAGAATAATGCCCAATTGTGCACTATATTTTTAAACATTATTAATAATTAGAAAATAGCCCTCTTTTAACCCTCCTGAGTAGGACCTTGAGTCACATGTGAAGCCACAGCTTCCAACTGTCTTGCTTGCCAGGTGATGATGGCTACCATGCTCACATGGAACTGAAGATATTGAAACAAACACCATCTGCTTCAATGTCCAGGTTTGAGTAAGAGGAAATAGAAAGCCAGATTGTAGTGACAAAACAAAAATATTCAGAAATATGCATAAACGCTTGTATCAGGTGTGTCTTGCCTACAGCTCTGGGACTACATGTATGCCAGGAGGCTTATGAACGTTTATAGGTGACATCATACCACCATAGATACCCTTGGCCTACCTAGTCCTCAGACATCAAGTCACATGATAATAAGCATTTCATCTCATCTTTTAATTTTTTTTATTTTTGCATTTATTTGTGTGGGGGTGGGGGCCATGTGTGCTACAGCATCCATGTCAGAGATCGGAGGACAATTTGTGGAAATCAGTTCCCTCCTTCTATGTTTATGGAGATGCAGAACAGTATATCCAGATAGGCTTGGCAGCAGCAAACTACTGTCTTGTTTCCTACACATTCATTTTCAAAGGTCTAGGCATATGTACTAGGAAAATCAAAGAACACATAGTACAGTAGACCTGAAAACAATGATTTTATTATAAATTACAAAAAAAAGGAAATAGAATGGTTCCTGTCTCTCATTCATATCAAATTCCTGAGCTCCCTTGCACGCCCCCTGCTCCCACCTGTATTTTTACTTCTTTATCTTTTTGCTTTTGAGAGAATAGAAGAAATTCAGGATTAGTCGAAAAACATTTTGACAACGTTTGTGAGATTTTTAAATAAATTCTGAAAACAACCACATACAGGCTCTTTTATTCTTCCAGTCCCTATTAAAGGTGAGGACAAAACAGGATGACACAGGTAGGCTGAAATAAACATTTAATAATTATCTCTGCAGTGCATTTTAAAAGTGCACAGAGACAACAGTGGACATCAATGAAAATGTTTTATCAAGACACTAAAAAGTCACTTATAGTGAACCGTGATCTTCAGCCACTGTTGCCTCAGGACCGCAAACAACAAAATCAAAACTGCAGGCAGGAAATGCCATTACATTGGAAGGGCTGGCGTCTTTCTGTTTGTTTTTATTTCAATCGGGGTTGCCCTAGGAAGCCTTTAATTTGTGTAAATATACACATTAGATTCAGAAAGGATTAATTACTATATAATCAATAGCCTTGCAGATGTCTTAGCCCAATATTCCAGAATGCACACATAAAATGCAAGTTGAAAAGAACCCAGATGGGAAATCTGAGAGGCAGAAAAATCACTGAGAAGACAAGTCACAACAACAACAACAACAACAACAACAACAACAAAACAACAACAACAAACCCACAGGATTTATAAGTGTAATATAAACTTGTGTTTTATCCATAAAGTTTGTTCGTTGGCCATTTAATCTTACATGTAATGCATTCTGATTGCAGTCTCTACCAATTCTGTTTTTTTTTTTTTAAACAATCTAATCCTTGTCACCCTCACTCCCCCTACCAGTTTCATTCCTAGATTCATAAATTTCTGTTAGGTTTTCCAACCTACATAGTTTGACCAGAGCCATCTGTGTAACACTGCATTGGAAGTATCCACGGAAACTTGGTGGAGTTATCAATGGGTACACAACCAAAGGCAATGACTGCCCCTTTCCCCAAATCCATGAAGGGGGTTAGGGTTGCCTAAGCATCTCTTCCATCCATTTATGACCACAGAGGCACCCATTATTGTGCAAATCCACCGTATTATCCACAGCTATTGTTAATTCTTTATTGCAATGGTTGTATCCTACTTCGCAGGCTTCTACCTTCCAGCTCATATATTCCTTCTGTCTTCTCATCTGTGATGATCCCTGAACTTTAGAAGACATGGTAGAAATGTTTTTTAGGGCTGAGTATTCATCTGTCACTTATTCTTGGCACCACATGCAGCCATGAGTCCCCACATTTACCACCATTCACTGGCAAGATAGGCTTCTTTGAATAAGGAGGAATGTAGCATTTGCCTGTAGGTATAAACCTAAATATTTTAAATGCAACTTGATTCTCTGTCCATTTATCTAAAGGATGGGATGAAATTCCCCTAGGATCTATAATTTCCCCCTGCTAGGCCCTTTTTTCTTCTTTTGCTTTTTGAGATTATAATATAATTGTATCATTTATCTCTTCTCTTTCTTCCCTGCAAACCCTTCAATATACGTCCCCTTGTTCTCCTTCCAACCCATGCCTATCTTTTCATTAAATATTGTTCCATGCAAATATGTATACGTATAAGTTTTTAAAAACCAGGTTTATAGTACATGTCATGTATTCTTTCTTATGGAGTGTGCATAAGTAAGTTAAGTAAGTAGTTTGTTGCTCTCATACCAGTAGTGTCATGATTGCACAAGTGGACACATCTTGCTTGGCATCAGGTTTCAATGGATGGTTCCAATCTAGTGGTTACAGAGATGGCCCTGGTTAATCTAAGCAAGTCACAAAATCTAACCAGAGTTCATGAATCCAGCAATGAAACTGATAGGGAAGAGTGAGGCAGACATGGATTAGAACTCTTACTGTTCTACGTTTTACAGCTGGGTGAGAGCGTCGATGCCTTTCTCCCCCAGCAGCCTGTGGGACCATGCAAGTTAGCTATCAGGGAGGAAGCTTGTAAGTCAGATCCTACTTGATTTCCTTATATCCTTATATAGACATGTGGTGGTTTTCATCAATAGCATCTTATCATTCAGTTACCATGAGCAATCAAGAATGGCGAGAACCAGTATTGTTTGGGGGACCTATGGACCCTCTCTGGCCAGCAACTCTAGATGCCGCGTCTCTGGCATGGAAGTCAGGATAAATCCTTTAAACTTTTTTTATTTGGATACAAGTTAGTGGGTTTCCCTATGACTCTTCATGCTCTTTCTCTCTGCTCGCTCACCTTCCCTCTCTCCTAGTGACTTTCCTACTTAAACTTTTCTGCCCTCAACATCCTCACTCTCTGCTTTCTTTTAATACACAGTCTCACTATGTAGCTCAGGCTAGGCTGGAATTTACTATGTCGGGCGTGTTTGCTTTGACTTTGGACTGTTCAGGTCTCTGCCTCAACCTTCAAGTTCCAGAAGTATAGTAGTTCACAATACTCAGATAAAACTCAACACACATACTTTTTAAAACAAAAATAATTCTTAATTTTTCAAAGAGAGAGAATAGTTTTATGGGTTGTGTATGAAAGGTCTGTTAAAAAAAAAAAAGGCTCATGTGGGTAGATAGTTTAATCCCCATTGGGTAGGTGATTTGCTATGAGGGCACTAAGTTGATGGCATTGTGAGGTGGTTTTGTAAATGAGGGTATTAATTTTATCAGTGGAATAATATAATAGAATGAATATTAGGTGGTGGAGTCTAGGTGAACAGAGTGGGGTATTGGGTGCCTGAGTTTTAAGAACATTTCTTGTTCCCCTACCTATCGCTCCTCCCTACCAGAGCTGTAATAAGACTAACAGAGTTGTTACATGTTATGCCTGCCCCCTCACCACCACTGTCATGCTTGGCTAATGGCAGGCATGAAAGCAAGGTGTCACCCAGCCATGAACTGAAATTTCTGAAACCATGATCCAAAAATAAGCTTCTGCTCCTTGGAATTGTTTTTTATTTACACCTTTTTTTAATCACAGCAAAAACATACTAACATAGCAAGTGCGAGGCAAAGATAGGCTACTAGTTATATCTGTTTGATGTGGCTGCCATGTATTTTCACTATCATCACTTTGTGTTATTTCCTTCTCGTGCTCTATTGTATTAACAGCCCTTCATAGGTGGTAATCATTTGTAAATTTACTGGTTGGAGTCGTCACTCTATCCAAGATACTATTGTGAATGTTACATATGATAAGTTTTTTTTAATGCAAGTCATATTATTGCTCCTAGCTGCCTCATGTCTTCATATAGTTTTTCTCCTACACTGGCTATAAATAATGAGAATAATAAGCATGTAAGGATGTTACAAGTTAGACTGGAACCTGACACACACACACACACACACACACACACACACACAAACACACACAAATCCTATCTGTGCAGAAATGTGGCTGAACCAGAAAGGGATAAAGAAATATACAGCTGTAACACTGACTGTGGACCATTGTAGGATGCACAAGACACAGCAAGTACTTCTTTTAAGAAGACAAAGGTGCGGTGGGATTGCCCCTACACACGAAGACACTCCCATAAGTGATTTGCTTTTATGGTCTCAATGCAGAAACTGATCAATATTAACCCAGCTGTTAGGCAAGGAGGTGGAGCATCAGACAACGTTAGTGAAACTGCCAGATCAAATATGATGGAGATGGGGTTTCTAAAAGGAAGTGCTATGTTCTAAGTAGCACAAACTGCCTCTAAAACAATTACTTCTACTGCTCAGATACAGGTTCCCTTTGAGCACATATGCTACCTCTATATAGGAAATTTCAATTACATATAGATACACTAGAATGGAAAAAATTATTCTTACATTGAAACTAAAAGCCACAGGAGAAAAATTAATGTCAGTATCATCAATGATTTGTGGTACTTTTCTTTGATCTGTAATAGAACTAATTACTCTCCTCAATTTTCTCATTTATTACAGCACTCGCTGCTTTACGCTGAGGCTGTGTGGCACTTGGCCTTTCCCATCTTATGAAAACTTTTAAGCTAAAGGACGATGTTTACCACTTGTTATTCATTCGGAATAGTTTCCGGGCTTCACTGCATACCTGCTCTTATATTGAACTGACTGAATTAACACCTTTAGGGACACCACTCTCCCAGCATTGTAGGAATGCATATGACGATGTCTAATTCGTATAGTAAGGGAGTAGCTGGAGGCAGCAGGAAGTATCACAGCATCAGTGCTCTCTAAACAATAAAGACTAGTTTCTTTCTACTTTTTATGGCTATATTATCACCAACAATAAATAAGAAAATAAATAAATGAAGAAAAGCTGGAGAAGAAAATTTGTCATGCATACTAAGACTGTCTTCACGTCACACAAAGCGTTCCTGGTGTCTGTTTGGAGAATGGGTACTCTGTGCCTGCGGTCATCAGTCTATCTCACATCATCTCTGCAAAGGCTCACGGAAAGCCAGAGAAGATACAGAGCCTTAAGGTTCACTGTCACATCACAGACAGATGTGAAATATAACTGCCAGCCTCCCGAAATAAGTTCATCAACTCAGAAAAGAACAAACGAGACTTGACAACACTCTTGTCAAGAGGATTGATAGGAAAGGCCAGGGCTTTGCCACATGAGTACACACTGATTGCTGCTCAGGGCTTGGAGAATGGTGAGCGAGTAGAGGCTTTTTGCTGAAAATGTTAGCCACGTACACTCAGCCTGAGAAAAGGCAGGTTAGAGGAGAAGAGCAGTGTTCCCGTGGATGCCGTTGTACCTGAGAACAAACTAACTTTTCTCTCTCTGATTTTGTTTAAGTTACTCTAAAAAAAAAAAAGAGGAGAAAAGTGGAATGAAAAGCTCTCACTCTTTTTTTTTTTTTTCATTTGTGATAATGTTTCAATGCCAAAGATAAAATCAGATGGAAATGTCAAAGAAAAGAACGGTGGAGTCTACAGTACTCATTGTGTTTGTACGGAGCTTATGCTTCCAGTTGTTAGCAGCTCCCAGAGGTAAGCAACTGCTAGCTCTGTGCATTTAAAACAGAGGAGAACAGGCACAGTCTCCATTTTTAGTAAAGAAAAATGACATGGGGGCTGAGTACAACTTCCGTTACTCTCTTATAAAAAACGCTGAAAGAAACAAGAAGTTATCTCTCTAACTCAGAATCCCTTTATTGTTTTGCTTTTTCCTTCCTAAGATGTGCTCAGGATGAAAGTCACAGACAAGCAGCTTTCCTATTTCACTACAAATTTCAACCTGTAACTTTGATGCAGTTAGAATCCCAGGAAGAATTAGCAGTGATGTATTCTTGGCTTTGCTTTATGTACTCCGGTTAGTGTCAAAAGTTATTCTCAAGTTTTACTCCTTTCCCACCCTCATTGCGCACATATTCACATATTAGTAAACACACACACACACACACACACACACACACACACACACACACATTTCAGGCCTGAATATAAGTTTATGCTTGATATACTCAAAGCAAAATATAACGTGTTACATTTATCAGGGCTGCAGATAAGTCAGGTTGAGAAACAGAGGAAACGCAGTTATGAATAAATTATCCCAAATGACTCCATTTACAATATTTTCAATATTATTGCATCAAGAATGCACCACTTGCATCCATTAAATGAATTATGGTACAGGCATAGAGTGAGCTGCTATTGAAGCCATTAATACTGGTGTCTTAGTAGAATATATAATTATTTTCAAAGATGTCCATGATGTATTATTGTGAGAATAAGCCAACCTATGAGGCAACATCTACAATTTATTTCCAATTTTAAAGATATGAATTATGATACTATCACAACTAGTCCTATCTTTATTTTTAAAAAGTATTTGTATTGGAAAAAAATGAAAGGAAACAAACTTGAAAAAAAATGAGTTAATTTTTTAAATTTTTTTATTTTATTAATTTATTCATATTACATCTCAATTGTTATCCCATCCCTTGTATCCTCCCATTCCTTCCTCCCTCCCGCTCCCCCCCCACTCCCCTCCCCTGTGTCTGTGACTGAGGGGGACCTCCTCCTCTGTATATGCTCCTAGGGTATCGAGTCTCTTCTTGGTGACCTATTATCTTTCCTCTGAGTGCCACCAGGCCTTCCCATCCAAGGGACATGGTCCAATATGGGGCACCAAAGTTTGTGTGAAAGTCGGATCTAAAAAAATTTTTAAAAAAAGAGAAAAAAAAAGACTAGCAGGAACAACAGAGGAAGAATGAAGCAATCTTCGACAATACAGCAAGTTCCAGGCTAGGCTGGGTAATAAATAATTTTATATATATATATATATATATATATATATATATATATATATATAATCATGATGTTTTTGGTAGTTTAGGACAAACTCATTAATATTCTTTCTATGTCCACAATACTTCCACTCATATAACTAGTCAAGGAAGACTAAATATACAGCAGTGAGTCAGTCCAGAATCTAAACCCTCGCTAAGCTGGTGTTCTAAAGGGTCAAATGGTAAATAAACAACTAAGCAATTGCATTTATTATATAATGTCAGGTCGTGGACCTATAAAACAATAAAGCTGCTATATTGGCTTTAGAAAATAATAAAAAAAATGAGTTAAGTACTTGCTCTCACTCTGAATAATAGTGTTTCTTCTGCTAACTTCCCTTAGTTTTACCTAGTAAACCGAGAGTGAACTTATTGATGATGACAAACTCAAATGAACCATATGTTTCTAAGTTTATGTGAAGATTTTTTGGAAAAAAAAAAAACCTTGCAACTACTACAGCATTTTGTAAAAGTGTAATTATTCTTCAATTACTTTATATAAATCTCTTGTGAGGCTCATTTGTCTTCAATTTTGAGAATTAAATAAACTAATTAACAAAATTGTTAAAGTCAATAACTTAAAATCAGAGTTTTCCATAATTTGAAGCAGTGAGAAATAAGAAGGATTATTGTGAGCAATAATAAGGTTTTAATGCTATGTCTCCCCAGGCAATTGTTTTCCAGGCAATGCTTCTCTGTGACTATTTAAAAAAATGAAAAACAAACAAACAATAAACTTTTAAATTACATGAAATACAAGAGGTAGAACTAAGATGTCCATGAATACTAATATTTCTGCTTTTACGTCAAATTGACACAAGCTAGAGTCACCAGAGAGAATGGAACCTCATCGAGAAAATGCTTCCATAAGATCAGCCTGTAGGCAAGCTTGTAGGGCATTTCTTAATTGATAATTGATGGGGGAAGGCTCGCCTATTGTGAGAAGGTTACCCCTGCACTGGTGGTCCTGGGTTCTATAATAAAGCAGGTTGGGAATGCCATCTGGAGCAAGGCAGTAAGCAGCACTCCTCCATGGCCTCTGTATAATTTCCAACTTCCAGGTTCCTATCCTATTTGAGTTCCTACCCTAACTTCCTTTGATGATGAACAGTGATGTGAAAGTGTAAGCCAAATAAACCTTCTACTCCCCAAGTTGCTTTGGTCATGATTTTCATCAAAGGATTGTAATCCTATCTAAGACACTGGTAGTACTGACTTGGTATTCAGTAGGCACTGAAAGGTGATTATTTCATAAAGACAAGGCATGAATCCACCAAATGTAATCAAAGTTGCCAGTACAGACCCTTAGCTCTGGTCTTTTTATTATGCTTGTATGTGAGTAGACACACATGTTACTCCTGAACTGATTTGTCCTGTAGTATAGATCTTTTTTAAACATTGTGAGATAAGACACATGCCAATTTATCCAAAACCACCCAGCAGTCTACCACAGAAGGTTAACAAGTTTGACTGAGGTGCTGAGCACTGAACATAGATTTTACGTCATTTGTAGTGTGGATTCTGAAAGCAGACATCTAGCCAGGCAGTTTCTTCAAACTGTATTTTAAGTAGTGCTTCTCCTTTACCATGAAAAAAGTAACATGAAAAATGTGGGATAGCAGGCTACCAAGAAGAGACTTGATACCCTATGAGCATATACAGGGGGAGGAGATCCCCCTAAGTCACAGACATAGAGGAGGGGAGTAAGGGGAAAATGGGAGGGAGGGAGGAATGGGAGGATACAAGGGATGGGCTAACAATTGAGATGTAATATGAATAAATTAATAAAATATTTAAAAAAGAAAAAGTGTGATTAGATATACATTTATATCCCAAGAAACTGACCTAACACTACAAATACACTTGAGAATACCATAGTGATCACCTACAAATTGTGTGTGTGTACTAATCTATCATAGCTAGGTTTTAAATAAGCACTGTGTTCTGTCTGGGAAGTAGCATTTTTGTCATAAGAATGCACTGACTGAAGCACTGTCCTTACCATTGTCATCCTGTTCCTGTGAACATCTGTTCTCAAGGCTGGTGAACAGTGTCTGGGCCTGTCTGTTCTTTTGGAAAAGATAAAAATATAAGAAAAGGAAAGAGAGAGAGAAAGAGAGAAGGAAGATGAGGTGGGAAGAGGGAATAAAATAAGCATATCCATATATTATTTTTGCTCTGCTTATAACATCCAATTCATTTATTTAAATTTCGAAATGTAGTCTGTTTTGCTCTTTTGAAAATCCAGATTGTCATAAGTGCAAAATAAGTCAGCGTTGATGTAACAAAACAAGTCAGAAAATGAGAGAAAAAATGACATCTTTCAAGATCAACGGTTCCACAGAGGACAGAACAAGCTGGCACTCTGAGGAAGATCATACATTAACTAGCTTAAGCACTAACAGGAAGAAAAATCCCCACTGTCAGTGGATGTCAGAAATAGGAAGCAAAGAATCCGTTCTTCCTGGGGACTAATGTGTTGTGTTATGTCTGTAGGTAGTAATTTCGTAGTCACAGCCAAGGATCTTATTTTAATCTACTTTAGTACACATTTTAGAATGTGTACACATTTTAAAATAAGCCAAATAATATAATATGAGTATGAACTTGAGATACCTATCATATCATAACATATCATAAAAGTATGATTCACTTTCTTTCATATATGTGTACTTTGCAAAATAATTCAACAGTGGACAAATTGAGTAAGTTAGAATGAATAATTGAAATGCAAAATTTAAGGAAAACAGACAATAAAATGATTATTCAAAAGACCACTTATTTCTTCCCATACATGTATGTTCTTTGCATTTGTTAAATTTTTTGTTAGTCAACAATCTGAACGTATTATCTACTGCATATGAAACACTTTTATTGGCATGACAGCACAAAAAGTGCAATGGAAAACTACAATATTACATCTAAGTAACTAAGCCAAATAAAAATTTGAAGTAAAATACTGATAAATTTTGTTAAGTCACTGATATCTCTGAAATTTGGGATCAACATGGACTGAATGAGATTCAAGAAGAAATGTCAATTCATTGTATGGGAATTGGAGAACTCTGGCACAGGCGGGCAGGACGAGAAGATGAAGAAATGGAAGGTGAGACACACAGAGGAAGAGAAAAGAGCTTCAGGCAGATGAAAATCAAGGGAGAATCGACTGTTGAAAGTAAAATTTGGAGCCAAGCATAACACAATGCAAGATAAAGAAAAGAGAGAAGAAAATTGCAAATGTAGATGCTAAGGAAGAATTTAAAAAGGTAGTTAAGGCTGAAGAGATGGTCCAGAATTTGGGAGCACTTGTTACTATTGCAGAGAACGTCGGTTCAGTTCCCAGCACCCACAAACTGCCTCACAACCATCTGTAACTGCAATCCCAGGGACTACAGTAGCTAATGGGGAGATGAAAACAGCAGAGTAGATAAAACAAAGAAGTGATGAGATGAAGATTGTGAATTCAAGGAAAGCTGAAGAAAAAAAAAATGCTGGTTTGACATGAGACTTTTTAAAATTAAAAACAAAAATAAAAACAAATTTAAACAACAACCAAAAAAAAAAAAAGCAATGATTTACCAAGATTTTAAATTTGAGAGATTACTGATTTCAACTCTTAGACTGTTGGGAAATAGATCACAAATCCACTGAAAGGGCTAATGATAGTGATTTCTATGACTAAGAGGTGAATTAGGAGGATGTGGTAGTTGTTTGCTTATTTATTTTATTTTTATTTAACTTTTGAGATAAGATCTTACTTTGCACCATGAGTTGCTCTCAGTCTATCTCAGATATTGTGGTAATTGAATTATAGGCCTTACCAGACCCAGCTTAGGTAGTTTTTTTTTCAATTGATTTTTCTAAAGTCATAGCCTGGAGCTGCACAAAGGTAGCTCAGCATGTATTTAATCGGAGAATTAAAGAAAGTTGTTGGTATTCATTTTTGGTTGTCTTTAACCAACCTCTTAGAATAAGTAGTCTTTGTTCTAGCACAGTTATTTGGGTTGTAGAAGTATCAGCTAGAGCGTAAAAGCCAAATATTTTTGAGATGTGGAAGGAGATAGAATGGATTGGCATAGGGCAGTTAATTTCCCACTAAGCTTTCTTCAAATATCAAGAGTGAAAACTTCCATATGTGAAATACTTCCTTCTCGGTCTGTTGCTACTTGATGGCTCCAGGATAGTGTTCTTGCCTGGGCACATGTTCTTTAAAGTAAGATAAAGTTCAGTTCCAAGGTCAGGTTCTCTCACAGGATCTGCTGATATGCTCCCAGGTACCTCCAGATGACAACTGGTCCCCAGGTTTTCTCAGTATGTCTCACTACTGTGGACAATCATCCAGAAAAAAAAAATTGTATTATTAGAGCAAGTTAAGTAGGTGAAAGAATCAACTAGTTTGGAAAAAAACAAAACAGCAATAACAAAAACCAAGCTCTATTGGATATTCATTGAAAGACTAAAGTTAGAACAAGAATATTAGAATTTGCCATACTTTTTCTGAGTAAATAAAAATGAAAGAGAACATTGGGAAAGAACAAAGAGCAAACATTTTTTTAAAAGTCAGATTGAAGAAGTACTTGGTACTGGGGGGGGGGGAATATTGAAACCACCATCACACTAGATAAAACGAAGAGCCAAATGCTACAAAGGAGGGAGGATTTAGCAATTTGAATGTAAAAGTAGACATAAATTTCTAGGAAGGAAAATTAAGTTAAAAAAATAACAGAAATGATATGCTGGCTAGCTTAATGTCAACTTGACTCAAGGTAGAGATATATATTTGAGAAAAAATGAGCCACATTTGAGACAATGTCCTGATAAGATTGGCCTGTAGGCAGGTCTGTGGGCGATCGTCTGGATGACTGATGTGAGAGTGATTGATTTGATAGTTGATGTCTTGATGACGAAGGGCTCAGATCATTCTGGGCAGCGCTGCCCTCCCCAACCCCAGGCAGGTGGTCCTGAGCTGTGTAAGGAGAGGCTGAGCAAACTACAAGGGGCACGTCAGTAGCAGGCCTTCTCCATGGCTTTTCCTTCAGTTTCTGCCTCCAGGTTTCTTCTCTGAGTGTCTGCCTTGGCGTTTCTCGGTGATGAACTTATAAGCTAGCTGTGAGATAAAGTAAACTCTTTGCCACTCTCAAGGTTCTTTTGGCCAAAGTATTTTATCACAGGAATAGAAACCCTAAGACAGAATTTGGTATCAGGTTTGTGGGATATTTCTATGAAAGACCTGATAATCTGTGTTGTCTTGCCAGATGCAGACGAGGAATTGGTTGTGAATAACAATTGACTAGCACCACTGAAGCAGAACTTGCTTTTCTGGGAGAATTAATGCTGGTTTGCTGGAGTTGAGAGATTTATAATTATATTATTATAATAATATTATAATACAAACACTCCCAGAGATACATCTGACCATCTTCTAGGTCATTATAAGTTAAATTTCATCTCTCTTGGACAGATGAAGTCTCCAGTTCTGGAAATGGTTTATACATAATCAAGTTGGTGGCCAACGGGGTCCCCTGGGAACTCCCCAAATAACCTAGGCTAATGCCTACACTATTGGTGGCTCTCCACAAACTGAGAGTAAGGCCCTGTTGCTGAAGACAACACCAACATAATTCAATAAACCCGGAGAGGATGAGATCACCTGGTGTCTTAGCTAACGTTTCATCCCTACTAACCAGTCTTTAGGGTGCTGAAAGGTATCCTGAATGCTACCAAAGGAAAACAGTAAACAGCCCAGCTACAAAGCCTTCAATATGTAATAGTGACCTATATGCATGTTGCAGTAGTGCATTAGTAGCACAGAGCCTGTGAGACTAAGTAACCAATATCTGATTAGATTTAAGGCCCACTCCAGGAAAGGGAACCCATCCCTGACACTGCTTGGGAAGCCCACGATCCTGAGAGTAGATAAGCTATGAGCCTAGGGCAAAACCAAATATTGCTGTTCTGCTAAAAGAACAAAACAACAAAATGACTCCTAATGACATTCTATATACTCATAGATAAGCGTCTTGCTCAGCTACCATCAGAGACATTTCCTCCAGTGGTAGCTGGGAATAAATACAGAAACCCACAGATGGACAATGTGCAGAGACTAAGAGACCTTGGAACACTCAGTCCAAAAAGGGATATCTCCATCAATAGCCTCTCCTCATGGCTCAGGGAACCCTGTAGAAGAGAAGCTGGAGGGGATGGAGAATAACCTTGGAAACAGTGCCTACAAACACAGCAGACTGTGGCAGCATGCACAGGGCCTACATAGGTCTGGGCCCTATGGGGTCCCAATGCTAAGAGGTAAGTGAACATAAGCCCCCATCCATAACCTAGAAGCCATCTCCAGTTGATAACCATTTGCAAAAGAAAAATTATTTTCTCCAAGAGAGTCTCACTAAGCATACAAACCACTCCTAAGAGTTGGCCCCATGTCCAGCCAATATAAAATGAACTCAAGGGTATTTTTTGCATATTTTTTGCATTTTGTTTTTATTTTGCTTTCTGGCTGGATGTGGGCATTGTTTGGTTGACTGCTTGTTTGTTTTAGATTGGGGGGATTTTTTTTGTTTTGTTTTTTTTGGTCTCATAAGCTTTGTCTGTGCTTTTTTTTCTAACTCTATAAGTATTTTACCTATATATTATAGTTTCCAATTTTGTGTTTTTATAGGATTTTTGTGTTTTCAATATGTGTATCTCTGCACCCATATGTGTTTCTAGTGCTTTTTCTTTGACTTTGTTTTTCTGTGCATTTATTTATTTTGTCCTTTTCAGATTTGTTAGGGTTTTTCTTAAAATCACATCTTATTTTAGTATTATTTTTCTTTCTTTTTAAGTTTATTTTTAGATGCCTGTTTGTTGCATAATCAGAGAGATCAAGGAAGGACATGGATTTGGCTGACTGGGAAAGAGAGATGATCTAGGAAGTTCTAGGGAAGGAGAAAGCACAATCAGAATATATTTTCCATTAAAACTTGCTTTAGACAGCTATAGTTGAAACAGAACATCATGAATCAATACCATAATATTAAATTGTTTGAATTTTTTAAGACAATCCTTAATGAGGACTAGTTTCCTCAGTATTTAATATTTTGCATAAGATTTACAAAATTAATGTTTCTTTGATAATACATATATTCTCACCTAATGATTAATATGTCATAATATTATTTAAAATAGAAAATTTTGATTTGAAAATCCATAAGGGCTAAGAAAAGCATAGTTCTATTGTCAATAATTTAGACCATTAAAATACAATATAGTATTTCTTTTAAATAAAGTTTTAAGATTATGTCATATAAACTTAAGTCACACTGATGGTAATTAAACCTTCAGAGCACAGATTCATCAGGACAGGACAAACAGACATTGGTGCAGCATAGCGAAGAAAGCACGGAAGTACCTGAAACAGGAAATGCCACCTTAGGATACACAGGAAGTAATAAAGAAAAATGAAAATCATTGCCTTTATACATCTGATTTGAAGAAGGAAGAATTAGCTACTCAAGATTTCAAATATTTAGTATTGAAAAGAAAAGCTTTACAACAATTGAAGTTACAGATGGTGAGTTGCCGTGTGGGTCCTGCGAACTGAACCCTGAGCCCTCTGCAAGAACAGCTAGTCCTCCTATCCTCTGAGGCATCTCTACAGCCCCATGGTGATTTTATTGAAAACATGTGACTTCCTTATAAATAGCCACGAAGAGGAAAATATTCAGTGTTCTCATTCACATGAGTTAAGTAAAAAAAAAATTAGTTATAGTAGTTCAAATTAATTTTTAATGAATATCTTAGTTATTTGCAAGCTACTGGAGAGTTTTAACAAAGCACTGTGTGGGTATTTTAACTCTCTGCGTGTGTTTACTTCTGAAATAATATAAACACTTTATGTGAAAGTAGAGACAATAGGCAGAAATTGCATATGTTTTACCAGATGAACAAACCAGCACCAACATTTTATATTCTTTTCTAGCCTTTTCTTCGTTTGTCTTTGCTTGAATTTAAAATCTTAAGATCCATTCTATACTTTTATTTATAATTTCCTTGAGAGAAAAAGGATTTTCTAAGCTAGTGCCAGCTACAGCACAGTGATCACCAAATCTAAAACCTGAAAAGTGCAATGTCTGAGGTTTTCCTCTATCATACAGATAATCTACACCTCCCCAACCTCTGTATAGAAAAGTGCCTCATAGGATATATGGGACCCATGACTTAAGGACTGAAACAGTTAACAAGAAAGAGAAGCAGGCTCCCCTACTACAAAGCTCTTTTTCCTTCCTCTTCACTTAGTGCTATCTGTGATTTTTTTTTTTAAAGAAAATTTACTTCTTATCAGGCAGCTTCACAGATTAGCAATTTATGCAGGGCCAATCCCTCAAGGAAAAAACCCTATGTAATTCTTATGTTTTAAATTCAATTTTTTTCTCTGTTGCCTAGTTTTAGTGATACATTGTGTGAAAAATGTAAACCTTTTAAAAACCCTGTTTAGGCTGGAAAACCGAAGGTACTCATATCAAGAAGGGTCTGAGAGTTTGGGGCACTTACACAGAATTCAGTCTTCTGTGTGTGAAATATGCACATAACCAGTAGTGACATTTTACAAATGCAACACAGTCCAAATGTTATAAGAACCTTTCTGAGGCAATGCTAACAAAATACTTAACTTGGTGTGAGTGAAGTAGCACTTTTTTTTTTTCATATAAAAGAATAGTTATACGTTTTCAACAATAAGGAACTTTATGAAATGTATGATGTTGGTAAGGAAGACATCTGTTTCTTATAAAATTAATATTGTCTACTTCTATTATCATTTTCTATGCACATAAACCTGAGAGTTGTTTGCACTGAATTGATCAGTATTGGTGTTTGAATCCCCCCAATTTTACAATACAAATTTCTCATGGTTAGACGCAAATTAGGTGCACTTTCTTTTCTATTACGGCTTAAAACAACGTATTCTACAGTTTGACATCATAGATAAGAGATTTCAGTCTTGGCTGATTTGAATTATACACCAACAGAACACCTAAAGACAATTAGAGCAAAATCTGGGTTAATTGCAAATAAATTGTGCTCAGTGGTGTGTCCTCATAATTGTTCATTCATAGTTGTCAGGAACCTGGTGTCGAGGAATGGAGGGACGTCCTGGGAGAAGCTGTGACAGAAGCTGCTGCTAACAAGGATAACTTAATGGCTTTCCTTTCTAGTTTATAGCCATGGGTTCTTCCAGAGACTATTTGTATCAGCAGCCTTAAGCCTGTTCATTCTCTATGTTTTGTGTCCACCAAAAAAAAAAAAAAAAAAAAAAAAACTAATACTACCCAGATTGGAGAACCACCCCAAAATTGAAAGATCCAACAAACATCAAGTACATCAAGAACTCAGAAAAGTAAACCCTGTGTTTTGTTTATTTTTTATTTTTTTTATTTTTTATTAATTTATTCTTATTACATCTCAATGGTTATCCCACCCCTTGTATCCTCCCATTCTTCCCTCCCTCCCTTTTTCCCCTTATTCCCCTCCCCTATGACTGTTCCTCAGAGGGATTACCTCCCCCTGTATATGCTCATAGGGTATTAAGTCTCTTCTCTGTGACCTGCTGTCCTTCCTCTGAGTGCCACTAGGTCTCCACCGCCAGGGGACATAGTCAAATGTCAGGCATCAGAGTACTTGAGAAAGTCATATCCCACTCTCCACTCAAGTGTGGAGACTGTTCTGTCCATTGGCTAGATCTGGGTAGGGGTTTAAATTTTACCTCCTGTATTGTCCTTGGCTAGTGCCTTAGTTTGAGCGGAACCCCTTGGCCCAAATCTGCCTATCATAATGTTCTACTTGTAGGTTTAGAGGACCCACTGGATCCTTCTACATTGCTATTCTCATATGGTTCTCTCATCTAGAGTCCCAATAGGATGTCCTCCCCTCTGTCCCAGTTTCCTGTTAAGTGAAGGCTTTCGTGGGACATGCCCATAGGGCTAGTATGCAGATATAAGTGAGTATATACCATTTGAGTCTTCTGCTTCAGGGTTAACTCACTCATTATGATCATTTCTAGCTCAATCCATTTGTCCACAAATTTCGGGAATTCCTTGTTTTTAATAGCTGAGTAGTATTCCATAGTGTATATGTACCACAGTTTCTTTATCCATTCTTCTACTGAGGGACATTTAGGCTGTTTCCATGATCTGGCTATTATGAATAAGGCTGCTATGAACATGGTTGAGCAAATTTTCTTGTTGTGTGCTGGTGCATCTTCTGGGTATATTCCAAGGAGTGGAATAGCTGGGTCTTGAGGAAGCCCTATTCCCAGTTTTCTGAGATAGCACCAGATAGATTTCCAAAGTGGCTGTACTAGCTTGCATTCCCACCAGCAATGAAGGAGTGTTCCTCTCTCCCCACATCCTCTCCAGCATGTGGTGTCACTTGAGTTTTTGATCTTAGCCATTCTGATGGGTGTAAGATGGAATCTCAGAGTTGTGTTGACTTGCATTTCCCTGATGACTAAGGAGGTTGAGCATTTCTTTAAGTGTTTCTCAGCCATTTGATATTCTTCTGTTGAGAATTCTCTGCTTAGTTCCAAGCCCCATTTCTCAATTGGGTTATTTGGTTTGGTGGTGTTTAATTTCTTGAGTTCTTTATATATTTTGGATATTAGACCTTTGTCAGATGTAGGGTTGGTGAAGACCTTTTCCCAGTCTGTAGGCTGTCGCTTTGTTCTCTTGACAGTGTCTCCAGCCTTACAGAAGCTTCTCAGCCTCATGAGGTCCCATTTATTAATTGTTGACATTAAGGCCTGGGCTGTTGGTGTCTGTTCAGGAAGTTGTCTCCTGTGCCAATATGTTCCAGGCTCTTCCTCACTTTTTCTTCTAAGTGAAACCCTGTGTTTTTAAGTGCTTTGAGAGTACACTGTCTCAAGTAGTTCATGGACCTGGTTATTCTCCATATCTTTTTTTCAGGCAGAGGGCAGGGGTGGGGGTGAGGAATTATCTTCTGATTCCAAATTACAAATAGATAAAAATATTTAAATATTTCCAGAAATACTTACCTATTTCTTGCCTATTTTTGAAAAGTTGTTTCCACTTCCTTCTTGCTTTTATGTAATTCTTCTTCGAAAGGAGTACAGGATATTCTAAACCAGTGCAATTGTGGGATGCTGGGTTGAAATCCAAATCCTAGTTCCTAAAAAATAAAAAAGAGCATGGAAGAACCAGTGGGAATCGAGAGAGGGCATCATCTGCCATATTCCCTTGGTTAAACACTATGTGGGTATGCTGTTTTGTTTTTTGGTTTTTTGATTTTTTTTTTTTTTTTTTTTTTTTTTTTTTTTTGGTTTTGGTTTTTTTTTTTTGCTTTGGTTTGGGTCTTTTGTTAATGTGTGAGACACTTGCTTGGTAAGCTAACCACTACTACAAGTAAAAAGAATAGAAAAGGTAACTAAAGAGAAGGGGGAATAAAAGGTGCCATTCTCCATTTCTCAACGTGTACAATTATTCATGACAGAAACTGGAAATTCAACAGTTTGACTTTCTGTTCATTCACTTAAATTCTGTAGACTATAGTGTTTCTCAGAATGTACTTTACAAAATATTCAGAGAATCTCCTCCTATTCCATACTGCCAATTAGCCTCTATTTCAAAATGATTCTTTCTGGACTCCAAAATAGCTATTACCTGTTTGCTTTTCCCCCTTTTGAGGTGTGTTTCTTACCAATAAAGCCTTTCCTTGGTGTTAATATCTGCCAACTTGGAGGGCTAAAGATTCAGAGTTGGCAGAGCTGTAGCTTTGTCCCCCTCATGTTTCGTTTTTCCTGAGCCCAGCACGAGGAAACACAAGAAAGAAAGGCCTGTTTTCACATGCAACCAACACTAGCTCAGTTACTGAGATTAGCTCATGAGGGTGGAGGAAGCGTGGACTCGTTCCTTCTCATATATGTATCCTTTTTATCCACTTCCATCTGCAACTCAATGGATAGAAAATATGATGGGTTGGAAAAATCTGTTCATTCTGGTAAAACTGTTTGGAGGTGTCAGGGCTAAGAATAGTCATAGGCTGACATTAAATAGTAGGGACACATGCTGAGTTGGCTCAGCCAAAGCTGGTGTCTACAGCAGCACACTAAATTAGAATTCCGATGGGAGACCACTTTTAGAATTTCCTGGGCCTAATTACTCAAGGACATTTCAGTTTTTAGATGCAGTGTGGCCTTTGGGCCAGGTTGATTCAGGTGTCCTTAAAAACCTATTTTCAATCCAGAACACAGGAGAGAAAGATACCACAATAGTCCAAGAGCAGGATTTTCTCTGAGTAGAGTGCTAGGAGCTACATGAGCCAAGCAGGTTAAACAGCAAACACAATGCAGAAAGCACTACGCTTTCTAAGGTTAGAGAGCAAGTCTGTTTCTTAAAGGTTTCCAGATTGCAGTTTTTCTCTGAAAGTTTAGCTGATTCAAATCTTTGCGACATCTAATATAGAGCTGAAGTTGACTCTATTTCTAAATCTGTGTCCCCATAAATGCCACAAGTACAGGGGGAAAAAATGTCTATTTCATGTGGAAGCCATGTGTCATTTCAACTCATTGCTCCTTTAAGGCAGTTGCAAATATTTAGACTTAAGTGTCTGGTTGATTAAGGTATAGAAAAGAACAGTCCACTCGATAGATCCTATTTAGGAAACAAAACAATTTATCTGTATATACAGTTGATCTACTCTGGAGGATTTCCAGCATTACATGTTAAAAACAAATCTCTCTTCCACATTCTCTCATTCTGCATGCCACCTTCACATTCTATCAAACTGTATTTTGGGCTGTTTTCTTTCACAAACTATCAAACAAATTTCTTCAAAGAAATGTGTTAATTTACAGGCTTATAGGGTGAGGAGCCTTAGGCTGGGGAGCTCATGCGGCATTCAAGTTCATAACCCTGCCTTCAGGAAGGACCCTGCCAAAAACATATCAGACACTTACAAAGTGTAACACATCTTCTAGGGCTGGAAGAAACACATTTCCATTGATTCCAATGTTCAGACAACTCACGCTGCCTATCTCCACGCCTAAAAGGGTTGCCTCCAGTAAACAGACCTGTCTCTTCATATTTTGTTCACAGCAGAGTTGAAGCCCATTTTTAATAAATCTGCTAATTCTTGTATTTCACAGACATAAAGCCAAATGAGACCATTCCTTCCTCCTTTCTGTCATAGTCCCACTCATTATTTTAGTGAACGTCTGCAGGCTCTTGAAGGGTTACCGAAAGTATTTTATACATATATAAATTCACTTTTTTCCTAAGCAAATGAAGTCCTTTCCAGGTCCATCCATTCACTTGATTATTCATTAAAAACACGTATGAGTTGGGAAGTTGGAGGGGGCATTGGTATTACAGTAGCAATATAGATAAATGAAACATCTGCCTTCTTAAAGTGCAGAGCCAATGCCGGAAGGATAGTCAGCCATCAGCCAAGTACATGTGTAGAAGAAATGAAATACAGCTAAAACTAATTGAATTTTCCTCCTCTTTCTCTTCCTCTTCTTCTGGCTGAAACTGGAAAGCCAAAAACAAGTGTGGATTTACAACACATAAGACCACAGACAAAGACTACTTTTAACCTTAGTCACATTGTTCTCCTGACCAGTGATAAATGTAAAAACTCATAGTTGTACAAGGTACTGAAAGTTAATTATGGATGACTGCTTGGCCCTAAACCAGACATTTATATTATAGCCTCTACATCTAAAGCTCAGAGAAAATAGTGTGTAACAGAAAATGGAAGGAATATAGGAGCTGTTTTTACTGTTTTACTGAAGTGAAGAGACAACAAGACCATGGCAACTCTTGTCATTGGGGCTGGCTTGTAGTTTCAGAGGCTGCTTTGAAATCTTCTCTGCAAAGACGGTTAATCCAGACCTCTTCAAGTTAGCCTCAGGCAGATTTATTTTGGACACTGGCCTAAAGCAGCCACATTCTTCACCAAGATATCACAAGAAGCATCTGCAGGCAACATACTAAAACTCTTCTCCACTGAACCCTTCTGAGGCAGGTCTCTACAATTCAATTCATCCTCAGCCAGAGTCTTCCACGTTTTTACTAGTATGGCCCATTAAGAGACTCTGAAAGCATTCAACTGCTTTTCTAATCTAAGGTCCAAAAATCTACGTTCCTTCAAATGAAAGCATGGTCAGGCCTATCACAGCAATACCCCAGTCTCCGGTACCAACTTCTATCTGAGTTAGAGTTTTATTGCTGTGAAAAGACAACATAATAATGGCAACTCTTATAAAGGAAGCATTGAATTTGGCCTGAGTTATAGTTTGGTTCATTGTCATCATGGAGGGACACAAGGCAGCGTCCAGATAAACATGGTGCCGGAGAAGGAGCTGATAGTTCTATCTACTTCATGATCCAAGGCTGCAGAAGGAGACTGTGTGCCACACTGGACATAGCATGAGCATAGCAGACTTCAAAACCTGCTCTCACAATGACACACTTCCTCCAACAAGGCCATGTCTACTCCAGCTACTTCAGCTACTCCACACCTCCTAATCGTGCGACTCCCTATGAGCCAAGCATTCAAACACATGAGTCTATGGAGGCCATTTCTACTCAAACACCACAGGCACGAATAGGCACGTCCATTCCAATGCTCAAAATGATGGCACCATTTAAATGAAGTGGCCCATAAAACAAAGCCAAAAATCACAACTGAAGAAGAGAATGGCAGGGAGAAAAGAGGGCGAGTAAGTGGAAAGGAGATATGGACAAGCAGGAGGAGAGGCCAATCATAATTCATTATATACATATATAATATTGTCCCAAAAACGAAAATCACAAACCGTTGGTATCACTGCTGACTCAATTGCAATAAGGGTTACCTTGCCAAGGGCACGTATTTTGAAGTGAGGTTTCAACCACTCTCATTTAAGTGAGCCTCCTTAACCTATACTTCTTTATCTTTCAATTGGAGAAGCTGCTCCATGCTTTTGGCTTTGTCCTAATTTTCTACCATTATCTTCCTGATTATGTTTAATCACTAATGCAAATTTAGAGTTCTCATCTTCTTTATTTAAATTATATTTTTACTAAAAATTATTAAGTAATTTTGCCTTGCAACATGTTAAGTATTTCTTTATGTATCATATTACCCTACAAAGTGGTTACTGTGCCATATATTTTGCTTATAAAGTATTTAAAAGGAGACGATAAACATGTTGTCTCAGGTAAAATAGCTAGTGTCCTAAATGTAATGTCATACCAGAAATGTAGCCTCCCCAAGGGAAACTCTTCCTAGACACCAGGTTTCTAGACAGAAATTTGAAGTCTGAAAATATCTATGGGACCCTCTGCATATGATACAAACATTTATCAAACTGGGGCTCTAAGGAAAAAACAACCAGAATTGCCTCCATCATTCTTCACTGAAATAAGAACAAATATTTTGCATTACCAAAGGTTTATACAGTTTCTTCATTTATTATGTATTTAGTCTTCACATAAAACCTAAAAAAAGAGACAATGTTAGCATATAAAGCCTCAAATAAATCAAGCAGTCAACCTATTCATTAGAAAATATTTGAGTAGTATGTCCCATGAAAGCCTTCCCTTACCAGGAAACTGGGACAGAGGGGAGGACATCCTATTGGGACTCTAAATGAGAGAAGCATGGGAGAATAGCAAAGTAGAAGGATCCAGAGGGTCCTAGAAACCTACAAGTAGAACATTATGTTAGGCAGATTTGGGCCCAGGGGTCTCACTCAAACTAAGGCACCAGCCAAGGACAATACGGGCAGTAAACTTTAAACCCCTACCCACATCTAGCCAATGGACAGAACATTTTCCACACTTGAGTGGAGAGTGGGATATGACTTTCTCATGTACTCTGGTGCCTCACATTTGACCATGTCCCCTGGAAGGGGAGACCTGGTGGCACTCAGAGGAAGGACAGCAGGTCACCGAGAAGAGACTTGATACCCTATGAGCATATACAGGGGGAGGTAATCCCCCTCAGGAACAGTCATAGGGGAGGGGAATAAGGGGAAACTGGGAGGGAGGGAAGAATGGGAGGATACAAGGGATGGGATAACCATAGAGATGTAACAAGAATAAATTAATTTTTAAAAAAATGAAAAAAAAAGAAAATATTTGAAAAGTTATATTTGACTTAGGGCATGTCTGAACAATATTCTCTCCATCGTAATATTCCAGTATTGTAATGACAATGTTCTCTCAATTGTAAAAAAGTTGTAACACCGACGAAATGGTGGATCTTTTCCTCTTTGTATTTACAGGAAGAATTTTAAAAATTAAGGACAATTGATCATGACCACCAAACTGTTCTTGCCTACTGTCACAAATTTGCAACAATGTAACACCTTATGTCTGTGAAAGATAGAAACCCCAGTCATTGAGAAACACACACACTGAAGTAAAGAAGTGTGCACAATGAAGAGCAGTCTAGTGATTCACCCTAGGCTGCCCATGAAATTTAGAGCATGCCACACACAGGTGCTTTGACCACGACTTTGTTTTATACGTTGTTCTGTTTGTATGTAGTAGAGTTCTTTGATGCAGGTTGTGAATTGCACAAAACACTGAGAGAACTGAACAAACGTTATTCCTTCAGGTCCACATTAGTCTTTCTGCTCCTTAACAAAGCCTGGAGAGGAAACTTTTCAAAACTGGAACAGCACATGAAATGTAACCACATGAAAACAGCAGAAGTGGAAAGAGTCGATTTCATCATCCTATGCCGCTCATATATTTTGGCCTAAAACCAATACACATATTAATGTAATTTTGCAAAACTCCTGAAAATCTTAAGATTGCTCTAATTTTGTGCTTCATACTGTAAAGGTAACTTCCAGGAAGGCTTATTCATAAGGAGGTCATCAGAAGCTAATGCCCTTGGATAGTTTCCAAGATACACCTGCCTTCTGATGAATTTTTCTCTGTCATGAATAGACGCTTATCATATAGAAAGTTTGGTTATAATATTTCATTAGTATAAGATCTAGAAACATGAACTGAGAGTGAAGTTTGATATTATAACTAGGGCCAAAAATATTCCCACTATGAGAAAGCAGAATGGAAATTAATTGCAAAAAAGAAAAAGAAAAAAGTTTCTCCTAGAGGCAGGATGTCATAAAAGTAGCTTATAATTGCTGGTAATTTTAATACAGATTTTTACTATTTGGTCCTGATAATAATCTGATGTGGGATGCTAAAGAATATTAGATGACCCACCAAGAAACAGATGCTAGGTTAGAGCTTCTAGAGATTTGCTTTAGAAGGAACAAGAGAAAAATGGAATGTCTTCAAACTACAACGCTGGGCTGAGAAATATTAGGGACAGAGTGAAGGAGTGGGTGTTGTAATGAAGCACCTCCACAAGAAAGCTACTGCCTGAAGCTGTGAAACTCTTGAGTCGAAGATCCTCATCAGCAGACCAAGCCGTTTGTCTTGCTGGAATGGACCCATTTCTTACCATGCTCAGTCCTTGGCTAAAGGCAACCTTCAGGAACATGACCTCCAACTAGCACACTCTTAGATCCAGAGAAGCAGCAGCTAAAAATACCAACCAGTTATCCTCCAGCAGGAGATTCTGAGCATTTTTCATAACTACTATGGTTTCTAAAAATCACCAAAATACCCAGTAGAAGTCATGGGTGCAGATGTCTGTTGATGGTTAGTCTGGTGCTATGTAGTCTGGTGCTAATTACTGGCCCCCAAGATCTAGTTGCTGCCCAGCACATTCTCACAAACACATGTCCTTGTTATGTAAACCTCCTCCACCTATTTTAAGTTGATTGGTTCATAAAAAAACGCTGAAGCTTGAGATTTGTCAGAAGAGAGAGAGGTGGAGTTTGAGGTTCTCAGCCCTGTGGTGGGAGGACCATGAGGCAGGGCAGAGAGCAGAAAGGTACAAGAGGAGAAAGAAGGAAGAAGAGGTTGCAATGGATTAGTCTAGAGAGAAGCACACGTAGCTTAGAGAGAATCACATGGCCAGTTGGGCATCGATGGAGGAAAGCAGCCAGATGAACAACATTAGCAAGTATTTTCCAATAATGGATGGGAAATAGCCCAGATAGGAATGATTAAAGCAGATGGGAAGTGGTAAGGATAGTTTAGAGGGTTAGTACCTGCCCAATCCCAGGTAAAATGAGGCTCTTCTAAAATACAATAAGTGTCTGTGTCTTTATGGATTACGATAGTGGGTTAAATAATACTGCCATAATAATTATAAGCTAATTTTATGATAAACATTATTAGATATTTTATATTTACTACAACATATGTCTACTGACCTTTATTATTTCATAAAATACATAATGTAATAAACACAATGCTTATAGAAGATTTTCACAAAGAAAATCACACAATCATTGATTATTATTATACCCAATTAGTTATCAAATTCTGTTCCTTTTAGGAAGCCAAATCTATAGTCATGTATTCAAGCATAAGGTTATTCAGTGTACACTCCAAAAGATTTCAGATGCACAAATGTTGGAGGTTAGTCTGATGCATTTTGATGCAATTTTCTGCTTGTTGTCTCTGTGCCCCACCTGGACCTAGCCTAAGAGCCTAACCTGTTTGCCCAATAAAGGGCCATCACACCTGGGCAGGGTAAATGGCATAGGTGTGGCTAAGGTTCCAGGGCATGGGGAGACAGAGAAAATCTTGGGAGGAGAGAAGCTGGACGAGAGAAGAAGAAGGTTCTGCCATCACGGGTTAGGTGGAGGAGAGCACATGGCTGGCATGGGTGGAGACTTGGCCTGGGTGAAGAATATTAATAAGTATTTGGGAGTATGGATGGGAGGCAGCTTGATAGAAATTATTAGAAGCAGATTGCAGGGCATTGGGGCAGATATCTCATACCTGCCTCGCTATGAGAAGTAGTTTAGGAGATTAATATCTGCTCTGTGCTAGGTTAACTAAGGCTACTATAAAATATAACAGGTGTCTGTGTCTTGATTGATTGTTATTGGGTTAGAAAATACTGTGGTAGACAGCAGGTCACCGAGAAGAGACTTGATACCCTATGAGCATATACAGGGGGAGGTAATCCCTCTGAGGAACAGTCATAGGGGAGGGGAATAAGGGGAAAATGGGAGGGAGGGGAGAATGGGAGGATACAAGGGATGGGATAACCATAGAGATGTAACAATAATAAATTAATAAAAAAAGAGATGTACTATGAATAAACTAATAACATTTAAAAATAAATTTAAAAAAATAAAAGTTAAAAAAAAAAAAGAAAAGAAAATACTGTGGTAATAACATTATTAGGTCATACTGGTAAATTAACCGCAACACACAAACATTGCCCTGAGTAGCAATGGTAAATAAAAAGCTACAATGAAACTTTTGATGGAAAGATCCTTATAGATTGCTTGTGTCACTAGTCACCTCCTAACATATGTTATAATACAAATATTTATATAGACCAATAGGTTTAATAGTTTGCATTACAAATTTTGGGTGAGTTTCTTCACAGTTCTATCCATATATACTATGCATTTTGGTCCCCTATCTGCCCATCCTTTCCTAATTCCCTTTGACTGCTACCAAATACACCCCTACAGGACTTTTTTTCCTTATTTATTTGTATTGACTTGTTTGGTGTTACATGGAGTTTAATTAGGAGCATTTATATAAAATTTTGATGGATATTTGACATTTTATAGTATAATTTTACCAGCATATGTAATTAGGTGAATAAAGATAAATTGGTTATTTAAAATAAAATACTCATTTATTTAAAAACATGGTATATTTTTTCAAGGATCTCCTAACTGATGCATTGTAAGAAAATCCTAATTCTGAGATCAGTCCATAGAAATATGTTGTTCTTTTAATGACCAAACAAAAAAGCCAAATCTCAGAGTCATTACTAAGCTAGTATTTGTGGAGGAAATGGTAAAATCAAGATTGAATTTGGCTCTTTTGCATAAAAAATGTCAAGTTTATGCAATAAAAATCATATTAATATGTAACTGCTCAGCATTTCCCCAATAAAACAATTCTTTCTACTACTAAAACACTCTTTTCATTATCTTTTATAGAACATATGCTGTAACTTGATCCACCTTTCTTTACCACCTGTGCCAATTGGTTGGCTCTTTGCACAGTAGCTCCACTGAGCTGTAACAACACTGTACACAACATATTTGTTTGACTTCTGTGATAGTTAAATAATTCTCTAGAGATATAACATGATTTTCTTGCCTTATATACATTTAGCTACTAACATTTAATGACTTGTTGATGAAGTCAAGAGTAAATGGTAGAAAACAAGCAACAAAGAAAAATTAACCTCCAACATTAAGAATATTAATACACATCCATTTATATCTAACCTTTGAATTTCCCTTTATAATTGTAATCATATAAGTTTACAATGACAAAGAGGTTGCCTGTCCTTTTTTTTTCTTTCTGTGACACAACTGCAGCCACAGCTTAAGCCATGCATCATATACTTATCTTGTACTCTCAATATAACACTCAAAATAATATATACACACTATAATAATATAAATAGCTATATAAAGAAAATATGTAATTCTATGTTTACAACATTTCAAGAAATTGTAAAATTAAAAAGATGTTGACCTATTTCATCTGAGTTGTAACACAACAGAAATTATACACAATGTGGTTTCAATTTTAAGTAACTGCTTTTGTGCACTAACATTGGATTTCTGTTATCTTAATGGGTCCAAATGCTTTAGTAAATTTTCTTCTATGGACTAAAATTAGCCAACTACATCCTGACTCTTCTATGAATTGTATTATATTGATTGTTATCTTGTTGAGTTGCAATAAAATAATGTCAATAATGTTATTTATCTGGATTAGTATTGTGTGGTTTATGTATATGTACATATTAAGAGATTAAGCCTTTTTTATTCTAGAACTTCTTATAAATCCCCCAAAGATGATAATGAATTGTGTATAACATATATTAATATTTGTCAAATTGAATTGTAGCATAAAATAAAAATGAAGCAGAAAATAAATACCTTGAAACAAGTGAATAGGAGAAAAACAATGTGTAGTTTCCTTTGGACAAATACAAGGCCAATCTGATGTCTTTACGCAGTGGTATAGTGGTATCATCATTTTTGTCCATCACTGAAAGAGCATTCATTTCTGGAGCATTAAGCTTGTCTGAATGTTATGTTATAAATCCAAAGACATTGTATAGAAAAACACAATGTCCTGCATTCCAATAATATCCTTGCTGAAGAGCAAAGTAACTTGGTTCATCAGGAAAAATCAAATTAAAAAAAAAAAGAAAAGAAAAGAAAATGCTTTATTACCACTTGAAAGATAAAACTCTATGCAGTGTTCAGTTAATGTATTTCAAATGGGTTTATATGGAGAACAGTTGAAATACCTTGCTACATAGTAAACAAGAGGGAGTGATGGAAAATCTATCCATTATTATTTACTTGCATAACCCCATGGATGCTTCAATCTCCTTTTCCACGGACACCAGAGCCAACGTTTTTATACTGAATAATTGAGGTAATGCTTGTTAAACCTATTTGAATTGCACAATAGACTGTACAAAAACTATTGCATTACCTTGTTTATTACTCCTACACAAACTCACCAGTATTTATAGAGAATTAAAAACACACAGCAAGGAGCGCACACACATTTCACACATGGCACTCTGTCCCAGCAAATGGCTGTCATGTTGCATTTTCATCTGTAAGCACTAGCACCATTTTCACACACCTGTTAAGCAATCTTCTGTTATTACTTTGCAACACGTCATTTGTGTCTCTCTCTTTACTAACACAAGACCATTATCTTGCCATTCAGCAATGACAGATGAGTCATCCAGGATTCCAAATGACACCTTTGTAATACATGGAAAGAAAAGCTTACTTTTTTTTTTTTTTACAGAATATATCGTACATGTAACTTAGGTGCAGTTTTTTTTTTCATAAAAGGCACAAAACATACTTAGTTGTGCAAACCAGCAGGGACTCATGAAATTCTTGCGAAGGTAGAGGACAAAAGGCACTTTGTCAACAATTGCTTATAAATATGCAGGAGACTATTCTACAGGAAGACTATAAAAAATACTGGGTGATTTTGGTTATAAGGAAGGGAAACAAAAGAAAACCTTCATGCATTTGTTTGTCCTGTTAGCATGAGGTCAAGATTGCAATGCAAGCACAAGGCTTCTGGTAGCACTTCATGTAATGGGATTACTTTCTGTCTTAAGACAGGATTTCCTGTGTATGTTATTCTTCATTTGATTTTTATTTGAATACTATACTACTGATTATAGCAACCTGGATTGATATACTTAAGTCTATATTCTCAGTTACATCAGCTCATTTAATCACCACTAAATTAGCTTTTATAACAAGTAAGTCGAAGTGAATAATCCCAGGTCACATAAAGAATTACAAAAGGCTATAGATGTGAGCTTAGGTGTATTACACCCTAACCATTTCCTTTAATAGATATTTAGCCTTCTCTGCTAAGGCAAAATAAGTTTAAAATGTAAGTATCAAATAGTAAAACAGAATCATATAATTCTCAAATCACCCCAATTGGAGTTTCTTCGAGGAGTTTTGGGAAAAAGTACAAAATACTGACATAAATATTCTTAAGCTTGATGCCCTCAACTCACTTCCTGTAAGTACATCTGTTTGTGTAGAACACTACAACGGTAAATGCAATACAGTGTGGGACATACACCAAGGGTCACACATCCATGTTCCTGTAAAAACCTAAAGATGGCCTAACTCCTTGGCTGTGAAGAAGTGGAAACATCAGAAAAGCCCCCAAACTCCAAATTAAATGAAAAAAAAATACACAAAATTCTTTCAAAGGGAATTTTTCCCTTAAAGTACAGAATTGAAGGTGGAATTTTGGAAAACTGGTGTAGAAGGAAAGTAATCGTGCATTCCGAGGAATGGAATTAGGTAAATACATGCTCTTAAAGAACAGGACACGAAGATCCTTAAAGTAAATGGACATGGGACAGAAGCCAGATCGTGGTCTTTGTGTGACTCGAAGAACATGAAGTTTGTGTTTTAGAGAAAACTGAACTATTGAGGGATGTTTAGTGAACAATCAAATGAACAAAATCACATTCTAGTTTCTCAGGTCTTCACGGAAATGTAGAGTAAATGGCATTAAGGCTATAAACAAATGGAGTCTCGTAGACTCAGACTGGTCACACTACCCTTATGCTGCTCTCCTTGGTGTTCCGTGGCCTTAGCATCTACAATATGTTACAGTCTCCAACTGTAACAACTGAGGCTGTACCTTCACCAGTGGCCTTCACTTGCCCCTCTTGAAGGGAGCTCAGTCCTGCCACATGGGTCCAAAGCTTTATCTTCTCTCCATGACCTCTTAAATTGTGGCACCAAATCCAGTACCACGCACAAGCCTCCTGCACATTACCAAGTTCAGCTGCCAAAAGGAGATGCAGTTTTGGCCCTCTTTGGACCACAGCTTCTGCGTGCGAATGCTGAAGAAATATTTCCAGAAGATTTCATCTCAGTGATGCTGGTTTTTTCAGCCTCAGCTAAGCAGTATCGATTGTTCCGGCAAAGCAAAGCTTGCACACTGCTGCTAGTAGGCTCTGCTTGACCACAGCTGATTCTCCAGGCTTACCTGACATTCTTAAGTCAAAATACCATATGATCAGTCACA
The DNA here is from genome assembly GCA_907169655.1 of Acomys percivali. NCBI lineage: Eukaryota > Metazoa > Chordata > Mammalia > Rodentia > Muridae > Acomys > Acomys percivali. The sequence goes on from OU015743.1 coordinate 150,866,448, forward strand.
GCGGACTCTTCGCTTCCCTCCAGCATACCATTATTCTACATTTCTCTCAACACTCTTTTCTTCCAAGCTGCCACAGAATAGCCCATTGGGCTTTGAACAGTCAATGGTTTTTTTCCACCCAAACTTACATACACTTCCACCATCATCACCAAAACATCACAGCAATGCCCTGCAGCAGGTACCGTTTTCTTTCTCAGTCAACATTGCATTGCTGTGATAAGCACCATGACCAAAAGCAACTTGAGGAAATGGTTTATTTCATCTTATAACTTCCATATTGCAATCCATCACTAAAGCAAGCCAGGGCAAAAACTCAAGGCAGGAATCTGGGGTCAAGAGCTAAAAAAAGAGAATGTGGAGAAATGTTTAGCTTGTTTTTTATACAACCCAGGCAGACTTGCACAGTAGCCATAATACCCTTAATGGGACTGGGCCCTTCTATGTCAATCATTAATTAAAGTAATGCCCAAATAGATTTGCCTACAGCCCAATTTAATGGAGGGAACCTTAACTGAGACTCCATCTTCTCAAATGACTCTATATTGTGTTGTAGTGTGGGTTTTCAGCAATAAAGGCCCACACTCAACCCTTGAGAGGCAAGCAAGGCCTCTGTCAATTGCAAATGTTGTTTGAGGAGTCACTTCAAATACCCTGAAACACTTGCCTGGTACTGGTGTTTTTGTTAGTCTATTGTTCTTGTGAAGAGCATTGCCAACCCAACTGGCTAAACTTTCTTCTTCCATATTGTTCTTATACTGCGTTCTAAAATTTATCTTTATACTTACAGAGGACTTTAGCTAATATCTCTTATCGAAGAGATCTCTCTTTACAGCAACTAGAGATGATCATAGAGGATTACAACAGGACACCAGGCAGAGATAAACAGATAATGGGGAGCTCAGCCCCAACAGATGTATCTGCATTACACTTCTTGCATCCCTGGCTTAGGGAAGGTCATGGAAGGAGGAAAGAAATGATTTTAGGGACCAGAACCTCAGAAAGTCTGCCTTGGCAGTTTCTCGTAGAAATGGCTGTTTAAACAAGGGTGCACATATTAATGTAAAAGGAGGAAAATCTCACAGGTTCCCAACCCTAGACAAACAACAAATGAATGTCAGGTGAAAGAAAATTAGCCACTCTAGAGGATGTGCCTCATTATTGGTTGTCCAACGAGGAGTGCTCACCTTGACAGAATATGCACAAACAAAAATGAGTGGACCCAACAAGTTTTATTTATGTATACTTACGTGTACACATACACACAACACATATACATGCATGTTTGACAATAATAATCAATGGAAAACAGGCTATCACCTTGAGAGTGGAGGGATACATGAGACAGGTTTGAGGGAGTGTAGTTGGGAAGAGCTGGATAGAGGAGGAAAGTGATGTAACTCTATTTGAGTTATAATTAAGTAAAAAAGGAAAAATTGCAATTGGAGGACAATTTATTTTTTCAGAATAAATATCTAGTTACTAAGGATGTTGCCAGTGAAGACTTAGAATAGAAGTATACATTTGTGTGTGTGTGTGTGTGTGTGTGTGTGTGTGTGTGTGTGTGTGTGTGTATGAGAGAGAGAGAGAGAGAGAGAGAGAGAGAGAAAGGTGCACATGTGGAGGCCAGAAAACAATTTGTAGAAATCTAGTCTTTTCTACCAGATGGGGAGATGGGGTTGTGGCTCAGATCAGGCTTAACTGCAAATACCTCCACCCACTAAGACATCTCTCAGATCCAAAGTGGCATTTTAATGATTTTATACCTAGTGAAAACCCATTGAGACAAAGTAAATTTTTAAAAAGATTTTTCAGTTATTCACATGAGAAAAAATGCTGAAAAAAATAACTTCAAAGTCACAGAATAAGTATATATGTATTATATAATCCATGTTTTATTACATATCAACTAAAGAGTTATTAATATATAATAAAAGAAGTTTTCACTATGTCTTGATAGTGAGGAATGCTGTGACACTGTATCAAATTCATAGATTCATTAAAACTATGACTTACTGGTTAAAATACCATTATTGAAAAGTACTTAAAATTATGTCATTAAAAATAATAGTTTATTACATTCGAGTCAAAAAATTAAGTGAACAATAAATCATGGAATACAATGATACCTTTTAGACATAACTTTTGGCAAATAGATTTAGATTTCACAAAAGTTCTGTGGCACTAAATAGTGTTAGAATTTTCCTTTTGTTCATATTTATGGTATAAATATATTTTGATTTGAAGTTTAATTAAAAAGGATAAACACAAAAATTCCTATATTATGCAATGTTATAAAAATAAAATGGGTTAACATGAAACTTAATTTGGAGTTGTTTCCTTTAAAGAGGAGATATATATATATATATATATATATATATATATATATATATATATATGTAAATATAAACTTTAAGACATAGTAGCCAATATGAGAAGTAATGAGAATTTAAAAGAAGAATTTTTAAAAAGAAATATAAATAAAAATAAGAGAAGAATTTGAGTGAAGAATGTGGATGTTTCTATTTTAATGTGTGAAATACTAGATAAACTCATTCATTCACCCGAGCAAGTCCCCCAGTGGCCACCCACCCGAGCACATCCCCCAGCGACCGCCCACCCCCAGTAGATCACCCACAGCTTTTAATGAGAAGCGTGCGTGCGAAGGTGCTGGGCATGTCCTGCCCTGAAGGATTATGGGAATTCACAGGCCAATCAGTACACAGAGATGAGGGGACATTTCTCCAGGATTTTCTGGTGGGCTGTTTAAGAAACCCCTAGTTATCTGTAGCTCACAAGAATGCTTTTACCATTTCCAGGCTAGCTACTGAGAGTTTGACCATGTTCAAGTGAGTATATGAGAAACACAAATTGGACTTGTTTTTTTTTATTCTTTACTTATTTATTCTTTTACTTTTGCTTATTCTTTGTTTTATTTTTTGGGGGGGAAGGGGTAGGGGAGGTGTTCACAAGGGTAGGAGGGGCAGACCTCAGAGGACTGGGAAGTGTGTACTCTGGGTTCATGAGATGAAATTCCCAAATCATCAATAAAAATATTATGAAAAAGAAGTGGTAAAAAAAATGCCCGTCACCATTTCCTTAACAATATTAAAAATAAAGAGGGTTTTTTTTTTTTAATCCAAGATATTTTAATTGATTATTTGGGAATTTCACATAATGCACCCCAATCACATTCACGTCTCAGTCTTCCCAGGTCCAACACACACACACACACACACACACACACACACACACACACACACCCTTATGACTTCCCCCCAGAAAAGATAAGAAAAAAGAAAACAAACAAACAAACAAAAACCAACTAACCAACCAGCCAAACAAACAAAACCACCAAGTCCAATTTGTGTTGCTCATATACTCTGGAATGTGTGGTCAAACTCACAGTGGCCTGCCCCTTAAATAAAACTGTGTCCTTCTCCATCCCCACCCGTGCCACACCTATCTACATCCCCACCCGTACCACACCTATCTATCTACATCCCCATCCGTGCCACAACCATGCACTTTGAAAACTGACTTTAGCATCCCTATCACAATTTTTCTTTTTTTGTTGTTTTGTTGCTTTTTTTTTTTGTTTTGTTTTGTTTTGTTTTGTTTTTCAAGACAGGGTTTCTCTGTCCAGCTTTGGCAATCCTGGACTCATTTCATAGACCAGGCTGGCCTTGAACTCACAGTGAACCACCTGCCTCTGCCTCCCTTAGTTCTGGGATTAAAAGCATGCATCCAACGCCCGGCTTCCTATAACAATTTTTAAGAGTTCTCTTCCAGATCGATGTTCCTGTGTGTCCCCTAGCAAGTTGAGCAGGTGCTATCAACGACGTGGATTCTGTTTCCTGTGTTTGATCACTTCCCCCTAACAGGGCTGCCTTGTCTGGCTTCACTGGATGACTGTGTGCTCAGTCCTGATGCAATTTGATGTGCTGGTATGGCTTCGGGGAGGGAGGTTCCCTTCTCTGAGGACAAAGGGAGAGGGGGAGAGGGGGAGAGGGGGAGAGGCAGGGATTGAAAGAAGAGCAGGGAATCGGCTACAATCAGGATGTAACATGAATATATAAATTAAAAACAAAATTTAAAAAAAAAGAGTTTTCAATGGCTTCCTGTCTAGACTATTTCTTTTTGGGTGTGGAGCAGATGCAGGAGAGAGGTTTTTACAGAATCCTTCAGTATGGACTTTAACAGCATTCAGACAAATGGCAATATTCACCAAGCCCAACTCTTCACCCTCGAGACATGGAGGAGGCACACAGGAAGGCAAATGCAGAGCATACGCCTGTCCTGTTGCCTGGCCCAAGTGAGGACACTCCTTGTATAAATGGAAACATATCTCAAAAGCAGATTTAAAGGCATGTGTTGATATTTAACTTATTTTTTATTTATTATTTTCACACATATTATAATATATAGAAATATATTATATATTACACAGAAATTAGAGAATATTTCTCCAGGATTTACTGGTGAGCTGTTTAGGAAACAGTTGTCTGACGCTCACAAAAATACTTTCATTATTTCTCGGTAAAACAGTTGGAAAAAAATAAATGCCAGTCACTGTTTTCATAACAATATTAAAAATAAAGTTTTTATCTAACAATAATATTTTATCAATTATTTGGGAATTTCCCAAATATCTATTTATTTCCAATACACACACATATGTTGATCATAATGTCTCTCCCTCAACTACTCCCAGCTTCTCTTCACCTCCCTATCCATTCAGTTTCATGTTTTTCCTCTATTTCTCTCTCAACCCTTCCAAAACAGAAAACATAACAACAAACAATGAAAATCAAAACAGACAAACTAAAAGCAGGATGGAAGAAGAGAAGGAAGGAAGTAAAAGAAAATCAGTAAGACAAAAAACATACACACACACACAAATGCAAAACAAAACTAAAAGCACACAGAAAAAAACACACGGAGTCTTTTTTTTTTTTTTTTTTGTAGTCCAACTATTCCTGGGCATGAGTCCTGCCCTGCACTGTAATTGTTATACTTAGTGACACAACCTAAGCAAAACTGATCTGGGTATCTACTGTAAACAGCATCTTGAGTAGGGGTAGTACCTGTGTTGACTTCCCTTTCTCCATGCTGGGATTTTGTCTGGTTTGACCCTGTGCAGGCTCACCACCTCTGAACTGAATTGTACATCTGTCACCATTTCTGAGTGAGTACGCCATCAGCCTGCAGCCACCACCACCTAGCTGTTAATAATCTTTCTACCTCCTTTTTAGAATAGATCCCTGAGCCTTGAGGGGAGGGGCTTGATAAAGACGTATCAGTTAGGGTTTAGTGCTCCTCCAAAGTTTCTCACACTGCGTGATGTCCAGTTGTGGGTAATTTTATTGTCATCTACTGCAAGAAGCCCCTTTTCTGATGAGAGTCTAGGAATGTCCTGCTCCATGGGTACAGCAGTATATGGATTAGGAGTCATTTTATTGCTGTATTTCTTTAGCAGAATAATAATACTATGTTCTTCCCTAGGCCTATAATAAATTTAGTCTCAGGTTCTTGGCCACTTTATCAGTATTATACATAGATTCCATTTCATGGAGTGGGCCATAAATAAATAAATAAATAAATAAATAAATAAATAAATAAATAAATA
>OU015743.1:150875147-150915323 GCA_907169655.1 Acomys percivali
AGAGAGAGAGAGAGAGAGAGAGAGAGAGAGAGAGAGAAAGGGGATATCCTTCTACTGTTCTTGATTTTACTGGAAATGCTTTAAGTTCCTTTCCATTTAGAACAATGTTCCTTATAGACGTGCCTTTATTATGTAGGTATGTCTTTTGTATCCCTAGTCTCTCCGTGACTTTTAAAATATATTTACACCTAAAATAATCCTAAATATAGTTACTTAGGTAAGAATCATTTGCCTTTTTGTGAAACAATGTGTGCTTTGGTGTGATTATAAGAAAGGAAGAAAAAAGAGAGAGAAGAATGAGGAAAAAATAAAAGGGTGCCAGAGAAGGAAAGTGGGAAGGGGTGAAGGGAGCAGGGGAGAGGATACAGCCTCTGATGAAGGAAACTTTTTCCAATCTTGATGATGTTGTCACCAAATCAGTGTACTATCCTTAGGTTGACTGGGAAGTATAAGCCCACGGCTGTACTTTGTGTTCTCTGCCTTCATTGGAGCATTCTACTTAGCCCTTGTTCCTCACGACTCAGTCAAGTATCAAAATGAAAAACCAGAAGCAGTAGCAATGTTAGCTCAGAGCAGGCTGTGAGAATTCCAAGAGCCAGTGCTGCAGACGCACCTGCACACAGGACAAGACCGACTTCCTGTTTATCTGCCACGTCCCAATATTTACCATTGTGAGCAACAGACTGCCCTCATGACCCAGCAGGAGCAGATACGAGAAAGCTGGCAGCCAAAGGCTGCTACTCCCGGGGGACAAGGCACACCGCTTTGGAACCAACAGTGTGATGAACGTTTTAGAGGGGCTCCAGTCGAACTAATTACCGCCCACATCCATCTGTGCCATGTGGCTCCCTGCCAGACTCTTAGATTATTGTGTGGCTATGGGCATATTTTTTTTCCAGAGAATTGATCCAAACTCATTATTCCCAGAGGCTCATCTGAAAAGCCGCTGAATCTGGCTCTCCTGGGGAACTTTAGAACAATGTCAGTTCCTAGGTCCCTTCCTCCATTGAATAGAGACTTTGGAGTCTTTCAAGATTGCACACAAAAAGGCACTATTTGCGTGCTTACTGCTCATCTTCAGATGGGGAAATATGCAGCCAAATTCCAAACCATTTCAATTCACATGCTGAGAAATACCAAAAATGCATATTTACTTAGTAAATAAGTGGGCCCTTACCACTGTATGATTCCCAGGGCAGCGACATGTCCAGGCATGAAGAGGAGTGGGCATTTAGTGGGAGCTCCAAAGACAGACTTAACTAAAATCTGCCTCCTCCATCAGTGGCTGTTGTTTGGCTAGTTACTTAACCTCCATGGACCCTTGAATCCTTGCATGTAACAGAATATAGTCGCTGTTTCCACCTTGTTAGTTATTGAGAAAATTAAGTATGTTGGGTGTCAGATACTTAACATGCTGTCTGGCACATACTATAGGGCCCAATAAAATGCTAGTGACAGTTGTAAAAGTGTGGCCTTGTTAAGTTAATATAAATCAACAACATACAGGGCATGTTTGAATGTAAGGGTGTTCTTCTACTCTGCTGACGTGGTAGAAAATGCACCAAATTAAAAGCTTTTCCTATGCACTTGCCTTTGGAAGAAAGCTTTTGTAAAGGGTTAACAAGGAAAATAACACGTTTTGTTCCCCAGGAACACAGCTCTTCACAGATATGAATATTTTTATGCGTATTTCAAAAAGTTCAAGGGAAAAAAAACAGATAATGCTCTCCACAGGGCAGAAAGCAGAAGCAAAAACTGGAGGAAACAGGGAAATTAATGAATAACTTACCTTTCAGAGTAAATTCCACTTTCTCCACGCTAACTTATGCTGAGAACAAGAAGTGGCTAGTAAATAAATGTATGCCTGCTTAGTGAATGGCAAATGAATAAGTGTGTGCTTGCTTATTGAAAATGTAACCGAGTTCTCATCCCCGCCTAAAAGATCCCATGAATTCACTGATACTCTTAGGAATACAACAGATTCCCAAGTTCACTTCTGCCTAGCTCAGCTGGAATGATTGCAAAACTTGAAGAGGTTTCTGTGTGATTAGGCTCTGTGTAAAATGTTCTTTCTCATGCAGACTCCATACTTCAAGCCTATAAATTATTAATGTGTGTTATGACTGTTAGAGCAATGTATGGAAACTCACCCAGAATCCAAAATCCCAAATAAAAGTAAATGGTTAAGAGTGAAAGAGACAAAGGAGACAGTTCTATTGGTTTGATTCAAGTTGAAACATTTCTACTATTCCCTCAGCATTGATTTCAAAGCTCTGAATGACACAGAGTGATGAATAATTCAGATTTCATTTATTAGTCCACTGACCCTATGCATGGCTTCATAAAAATGAAAATAATGTCACTCTCCTGCTTCATTCTGCATAGAATGGGAAATGTCTGCAGCTGGGCAGAGCTGCACGATGCACTTTGATATAGTACAGTGTATACACATATATTTGCATGTCATACATTTAGAAGAAATGTTGAGATAAAAAAAAATTCAATAGTGCATAAAAGGGACTGCTTTTCCCCCTACTGGCTACTGACTTGGTCTTAGGGGAAAACAAAAAAAAACCAAAAAAACAAAAACAATGCTGATCATTCTGTGACAACCGATATCCTGGCAACTAGAGTTCCACAACCTAGGATGGTGTTCCATGATCTCAGCCGGAGATTGAGGGTGCATCACATGGCTCTGTCCTGGAAGAGTGAGTTTTCTCCCCCTATGTTCTAAGGACTTAAATCTGTTCAATGAAATTATCCATCTTAGGAATTGGAATAGTAACAGTGCTTTAAACAAAACAAAGATTTCAGGGAAAGAATATGTGCTCCTTGAGGCTAAAGCCTTGAATTACATCACTAGTTGAATAGGCTTGAGACATGTTGGCATTGCCAGGGTGTAGACTAGTCTACTAGAACCTGGAAGTCTTTGCTCAGTAGAGTATTAACAATTGTCAGGCTGGGCGGTGGTGGCTCACGCCTTTAATCCTAGCACTTGGGAGGCAGAGGCTGGTGGATCGCTGTGAGTTCAAGGCCAGCCTGGACAACAAAGTGAGTCTAGGCCAGCTAAGGCTACACAGAGAAACTCAGTCTTGAAAAACCAAAAAAAAAAAAAAAAAAAATTGTCAAAGATGTGCATATGAAAGTCGTCCACCTCCAACAATAATAAACGATCTGGTAGGTATTTCCTCAACTCAATACATTTGGAGGCTGGAGAAGGAGTTAGCTCAGTAAAGTGAAGTTCAATAAAATGTTTCCAGCTGATTATGGAGTAATCTTGACTATTTCTATGACAATCAGTACTACATTATCAAAAGTATTTGTTATACAGTCTTTGCCCTGTAGAACATTCAAAACTAAATGTGTGAGCCAGACATGGGGTTCTAAATTTGTAATTAGAACACTTGAAAGGGCTAGGAAGACAAACCATGTGAGGCCACAATGAGACCTTGTCTCCAAATAAGGGAGTTCATGAGGAGCTACTGGCGCTTGATAGCTGCTGGGGGATGGGAACTCAGTGTTTGGGATGTTACCTGTACTCCAGTGGATGGCCCTAAATGGCCTTAGCAGGTTATTAAACCAATACAAGATCATTAAGTTTTACTAGAGATGTGTTGGAGAGATCTGGGGGAGTAAATTGAGATGGAGGATGGATATAATTATACTTCATTGCATATAAGAATGAAATTCTCACAGAATACGCAAAAGAGAATATGTGAAAACTTTATATGAGACTATTGACTAAGAGCCTCTTATTGCATTGTAGGTTTAAAATGGAATTGAAATAGACTAATACGTGGTGTTTTTGTAAGAAATAATAGAAGCATAGCTATCTTCCAACTCACAGTGAGGCAGAGGGCGCGCTTACAGTTTGAGTAGAAGTCTTTTGACATTTTGGTATTCATCTGTGCTCTTCACTGGGTCTGATGCAATGAGTTTGTTGCAGCAAACTAACCTGCTTTGGCTAAAGTAGCTATCCTTTCAAACCTGCTAACGCTCAGGGTCCATGGAAAATTTCTGCTGGTGAGACCTCCCTACATATTTAGCAGGGGAAGCCATGGCAAAAAGCTTTGTCATGCACTATTCATGGGGCACCAAAAGTCAAGGCAAAAGCATGATCTCATCCCTAGGGGACACAACCTCACAGAAAACTCCCTGGTACTTTGGCTCTTACAATCTTTCCATTTGTAGGACTACAAAAAGGATGAATTTGAAAAAGTGCAAGCAGTGGAATATGAGAGAGTGTTTGAGGGGAGAAAGGGGGAGAGCGGCAAATTATGCAATCATATTATAATTTCAAAAAATGAAAAAAATTGTTTTTAAAAAGCAATATACCAAGAATTACTTTTAATTCCCAAGGGCTGAGGACAGAATAACCAAGAAGTTGAACATGATTTTTATCATCATTAAAAGAGTCTTGCAAGTGAGATTCCACATAAGATTCTGCCTGTGGCATCTGCCTAGTCAGAAGAAGGTGCTCACTGCACTGCCAGACTAGTGGCATTGAAGATCTCATTAGAACATCGCCTTTCCAGATTCATCCTAAAGAATTCAGAAGGCTCGATTGATAAGATGAGGAAGAACAGAGAAAATGTTCTCTGACAGAAATAAGTAGCTCTTTCCCCCATACAAGCTTCCTATGTGAAAGATACTCAAACTAGGAAGGGAAAAAACTCTAGTGCTTTAATATATGTCACATTTAGTTCACATCATAATAGAACAGAGGGCATTGTGATTAGAAAACTGGGGCCTTGTTTTGCAACTTAAAGTCATCATTTTGTAATTCCTAAAGATGAGCAAAGACTTCCTAAAGATGAACTAAGACTTCATGTTCTCTGCCCCATGCCCTAACACACACAAACACACACACACACACACACACACACACACACACACACACACACACCAAAACAAGAAAGTAGCTGCAGTGAGTAGATGCAGACAACAGAAGGCCAGATTCACTGCTTCATAGCCTTACGCTGTGGTTAATACTCATGCCGCATCCAGGCTTCTCTGACTTCTCCCTGCCATGGGCAGTCAGTCTTGCTGCATGATCTGGCTGAGGGCCTATTTCCCACCATGCCTTCTTGACTAAGCCCACAGATTTGCTTAGCATTTCCTCTATGCATGAAATAGCACAAGACAGATAGTTTATGGATGTGCCTTCTCGATTTTTATCTTTCTAATTTGGAAAACTAGAATCTCTAGGCCAATTTAAATATGCCTCCAGGAACTTCCAAACATTGGTTTTTCTCATTACATGGGGTAAATGAAGGGCTTCTTTCATGTGATAACTCTCAAGGCTCTCAAAAAAGAGCTGTTATTGCATCTATTTCGTCTCAGTTTTCTGTGCTTACCAAACACTTCCAGTTTTCCTTGCTTCTTCTCTCCATACAGACAGTTACATACATTTTAGGGAACAGTCTAAATCCTCCTGAGAAGTAGGAAGAATATTTGCACTGCAGTGAGCATTTCAGAAGATATTGATATACCTACAAATACATACACTTTGGTAAACAGTAATTTTTATCATTAGCCTGATATGTAATTCACAGATATGTAACAGTTATTGTGATTGTTCTTGTGTTTCTATACAGAGAAACTTCCTACGATAACACTCTGGACTCCTGCCACCCATCACTTAGGCATCCTCAGAGGATGTAAGTTGCCAACTCATGAGTTCCAGCCACTGCTTCAGCTTTTGTGACAATCGTCCTTTGCAGATCATAAGCATCGGGATTAAATCTCCACTCTCTGTGCAGAATAGCAAGCAGTTACAATGATTTGGACAGATCCAAATTCTGTCTGCGTTACTTGTCCAAAGAATGAAACTAGCAATGGAACAAACGGTGGGAAAAGAGTAGATGAAAAAGAGCCATACAAGAAACATTGTCTTCAGTTTCTGCAAACAGTTTTATCCTAAATAACTGACACATTCAGCAGTTTCTCGGTTGGTGGGAAGGAAGAATGGGAAGAATGGATTTCCCCTAAATTCCAATATGAGGAACTTCAGATTGGAACAGAAGGGTGAGGAAAAGATAGCGCACCGCATGTGCGCTTACACTCTAGATTGCATGGGATTTTATAACTGAACAGCCGGCAACCAGTGGTCTCCAGCACTAGCAAACAGAAGAGTTGTGGGTTGGTTGGAAGACTCTACTTGCTGAAGCTTAGTACGTGGTCTGAAACAAATGACCTTGAAATATGCAAGTGCAAGTTTTGCCTAAGCATACACACAGCTGAGGCAGTGGCATGATTAGAGGAAGATTAGGCTTTGTTGTTGTCTGTCCCGTAAGCATTAGACATGTTGTGACATTGTTTGTTCTGAATGCGACTCACACACAAGGAAGTATAAACTGCCAAGACGGTGGAGCCCCTCACGCATCGTGGAACACTGCTAAGACTCTGGCTTCAAACTGCTAGCGCCAGACCTGGATAAGAACACCAGGCATCCTTTCCCAGAGTCCCCCTGCTGAGAAAACCCAGAATAACAAGCTGACAAGAGTAAAATTTAAAGCACAATTCCTTTGGTCTTTCAGTGAAACATTTTAAGAAAATCTGCTTTGGGACTTTAAAGACGTGGACTAAAGTTTCTGAAAAGATAAACGTGCAACTTACTATCGAAGGCCCAATTTCTCTATTAGTGCTAAGAATGAGTTCATATTGAGGCTTGGAATACCACTGAGATGCTGATCTTAAATCACTGATAAAGTTTATTATCCCCATAAGCTGATAAGAAAACTTGTCGATCCTAGATATGGATACACATGTCTGGGATTTCCACAATGGTAATTTAAGAAAGAGCGAGTATTCATTTCTAAATGTGATGAGCTTGGGATGCTTAATAGTAACCATTAGCTTGCTTGCACTAAGAAGTGCTTAGAGGGTACCTTTGGGGTATTTCTAAAAAAGATTAATTAACTAAGGCCAAAGGAAAGCCTAGAATTACAGTGGGACCATCCTGAACATTGGGCCTAGATGGAGTAATGGGTGGAAAATGAGCACGTGCAGGAACAGTCTTCCTCTGCTTCCTCACAACTACTGTTAGTAGCAAGCAAGGCGGACGTGAGCAGGGGACCTCTTGGTGTCCTGTAACACCCCTTTTCTGTGCGGTTAGGTATATCCTGACTAGGGAGATGGGGGAACTAAATGTGAAGCAACCAAGGAAACTGAAGCTGTATCTTGGCAGCCCGGCCTCTTAATGACCTGAAGGCTTCCTTGTGGTTTGACACACTTGAAGCCGTAGGTGTATCCTAGCTACCATAGCAGAGCATTCCAGGGGCCGCGCATGCCCACTGGTGAACATTCTTGTAAGCAGGAAACAAAACCTTCAGGGACATCTTGACCCTGCACAGTAGAGTGGGATGAAATGAAAGGAACTTAACAATAGACTCACAAAAAGGGAACATCCAAAAAGGTTTTAAAAAGCCACAACCCAGTGGGTTGCTCCCCCACTTCCCAGATAATCCACTCTGATCTTTCTATGGACTGTGCTTTGTTTTGCTGACAAAATTTCTGCTTGAACTGTGTATCTCAGCTGAAATCTTCCCTTTCAAGCGTATGAGAAGCAAACAGTGTGGTGTGAGCCTTTTCTCTCTGCCGCACCCTTTCCATCACTCTAGACTGACACTTCTAAAGCCATGAGCCAAAATAAATACTTCTTCCTTTAAATTGTTGTTTGAGAATTCTGCTACCATAAAACACACACACACATACACACACACACACACACACACACACACACACACACACATATACACACACACATACACACACACACACACACAAATGGGGGTCTGGGTATCTAACACAAAGGTCTTAATATCATTTAATCAGTATACTATTACAATCATTTTTTATATTTCTAGAAGCAATAGTATACCAATAAGTACAAATACAAGGAAGACCTACAGGGGAGAATTGTTAGTATCATAGGAGATAACCCCCCAACAGGAAAAGGACTTCAACTGGATTATTATTGGAGCCTTTATCAGTTATAGACCATACCATGCTGCTGCTGCTGCACTAATGTTCCCAGATCTGGGGATTGGTGTAGATTTAATACGTTTCTACAAAGATAGTAATGACCATACTGAAGACATTTCATTGGTGATGTGACTAGACCCGCAAAATCTAAAATCAGACATCCTCTGACATCAGTTCTCTTGTTATTTCCAGTCTCTGTAGTTGCAGCCTATCTTCTGGGAGTTGCTTAGTGTCAGCTTTATTGACTCCATACTGACTTATTGTTGACATGTGACTTTAGGGCAGAGAAGAATGCCATAGGTAGAGAATGGTTTACTTACAATGGTGCAATCCCATCCTTAAAGATGAGTCACTGGGGGTTTTAAGTCCAGAAAGTCAACTGCTCAAGACAATAAAATTATTTCAGGAACAAATTCAAGACTCTTCCAGCTAGGATTTACCAATCTTTCCCAGCTCAAGGGGTAACGCTGGCCTTCCATGCATTCTTCTCTTCCAGAATAAAGCACTTAGCTGCAGTGAGAATCCATCTGGTGCCATACATAAGGGGCCGACCTGTATGGGCTGCACAGTGGATTTGACCAGCAGGGCTACCACAAATCTTGGAAAGCAGCTTTAAAGACAACACTGGAGAAGAGAAGGCTTCCTCAACAGAGGCAAAGTCCATGTGCTCTGGACTAGGGAGCAATTCTTGACTGTTTAGAACTCACTCTTATTACAAAGCAGAGTGTTAGGTTTCTTTTTTCTCTTAAAAGCTCAATCTAGCAAAACGCGAAGAGTTTTTATTTTGTTTCTTCTACCCAAGGGGTTAGAAAATATGATATTACTAGAAACACTGTCAGAATTTGTTTTATGGTTTGTATACATATTCACAGTTATGTAACATCAGCATAACACAAATTAGTGTGCTCGTTTACATATCTAATAGATCTTTACATTTTGTTCCATGGAACTTAAAAGGAATTCTTAGTCTTTTACAGAGCTCTAGGTTTTTACTTGGCATTTCAGTACATTATTTGCAGAAGCCTTGATTCAGTGGTAGGATGAGCCCTTTGGTGTGAGTTCCAAATAGTTCTGAAATTTAATATGTACTTTATGGTAAAATTACTTATATTAGATTCATACAAGCAAGTAAAAGACAAATTTGTGTCAATTGTTTATTAAAAATTTATTTTTACTTCATAACAAACCTTTAAGTTTTCATTAATTTAAATTGAATCTGTGTAGTCATGTTTAATGAATACCCAGGGCTCCCGCTGCTGTATTTCTTTCGTAGAAATAATAGCCAAAGTTTATTTTCAAGGGCCTGAGAGCTCTTAAGTGGTCTTTGGGATAGCAATATGTTACTTTTACCCTTAAAAGGCTATTATTTCTATATGATAATGAGGACAATAATTTAAATAATTGGTATAATAAATACCTATAAACATTTCACAGATATATTTTCTTGCATAGTTGGGGATATTATAAATAATGCATCTGCAATACTGATATTATTAACACAAAGATATATGTATTGCTATATATATATCTTATTATTATAGCTAATATATGTAAGAAAAAATATATATATATATATAGCAGTCTGAAAACCACTGCAGAGATCTGAGTTCCTTTGTAGGTGCTGTAAGTTTTATCACAATACAATTTTAATTAATGGAATATGTTGTGGATATAGTTTTACATTGTTAAACTATTTTAAGGACTTTTAAAGGCTTCATATTTCAGACACATAAATTAAGGTAACTAAAACTAAGAATGCTAAAGAAAATCATTTAGGTGAAGAACTTTTACCCACCACTCTAAGCTCCATGAGGAGTCCCACCGCCTAACCTTCTACTCCAAACACTTCCTTAAACGTTCAAGCCAGAGGAGGCAGATAACTAGCTAGTGAAAAGTGGCCTCTGGCCTACCTTCCTCGTTATCTAGGATCTGATCTACTACAAGCCAAATTCAATAATTTGGTCTCTTAACTTTCAGTTTGTGCCTGTAAACAGTGATGTAAAAATAACCTTTATTTGCTTGAGGTAGTTGTCTCAGAGGCTTACTGGCTCTCTCTGCTAACCTAGGCCTAGTCCTGGACGCTTTTACCTTCCATACAATCTAATTTAACCTAGAACGCCCTCCGCTTCTGAGATTCACTGCTCAAAAGCTCACCCTTTCTAGCTTTCTGAACTCTGGCTGGCCCACTCAAGTCAGCGGTTCTGCCTCAAACTCTTCTCCAAGCTGACTGACTCAATCTGACTTCTCTCAGTTTATCATTGCGTAGCTCTTTTTGGTCTCAAACTAACTCTACAAATCTACTCTTATCTTCTGGCTCTTTCTTGTTTTCTGACTGCTTCTGTCTCTACCTGTGGCTAGCTTGTTCTCTCTTCAACCTGTCTCTGTAAAACTCTCCTGGTAAAACTACTTCTGAATTTTATGAACTACACCACCACAAACTCAGCTCCACTGAACTGCCTCTCAACTCACTGACTCGACCAAACAACCTGAACATCACTGACTAGAATTCAGAGATCTGCATGCCTCTCTCTCTTCAGTGCTGGGATTAAAGGTATGTACCACCTCAGCCTGGACCTAATCTATTCAATCTACTCTTTATCTGAAACTTGCTCTATATGAGGCTGGCTTTGAACTCAGAGCTCTGTTTGCCTCTGTCTCCTAGGATTAAAGGCCTGTCTGTATTCCAGCTAGATCACACAGACTTAGAAGGTCCTTGGATATGATCTCTTGCCACAGCAGCCATGTTTTGAATTAAAATCCCTTTACATAATGAGAGAGAAAGAGAGAGAGAGAGAGAGAGAGAGAGAGAGAGAGAGAGAGAGAGAGACAATGGATGAATGTCTCTTTTATACAGAAGTCAAAATTTCAATCCAGGGAAGTGTTTTGTAGAAGAAAGTGGGAGAGAACTGGTAATGTCCTCTAAGCTTTATTCTGAGGCACAGTGTTTGAAGTTGGTCAAAACACATACACTAACATGCAAAAAAAAAAAAAGTACAATATACTTTAAAGACATTCAGGAAGTTCACAGAAATTCAAGAAGACATAAGCAATGAACGTGTTAAACAGGAGACAAATTAAAATAAATTATCTCTAAAAATATTACAGCATCTTTAATATGTGTAATTAAAATACATGACAATACAGGTGTTGCGCAGAAGGTGATGAATGGAGTTGACAGTATGTCAAAGTCCTGCTTTATCACAAATTGGTCAGAGTAATCATATTCATTAGAGTCAATCAACTAAGATATATTTTATACTTGCCAGGCTAACCAATAAAGTATTTGGAGAAGAAGTGAAAAAAAATCTAGTATATTACAGAGGAACTTTAATGATTTAAAAATAGTTAAATATTAAAATATCAAAGGCAAAGGGGGGAAAAGGAGCATTTTCACAGGGGCCAAGTAAAGACAAGATAGGAACAATAAACATGTTTTAAAGGAGATTACTTCTTCAAAAAATAAAGATGTATAGCTAGACTGGCTGGAAAACCAGACTTCACTATGTGTCACTTATTAGAAAGTTGCATTAAATGTTCCAGCTGCCAAAATTTTTGAAGAAAAAGGATGAGAAAGCATATGTGTTATTTGACCCCAAATAGCCTCTGTACTAAAAGAAGCATTTAAAAACTGATACTTGATAGCCTATGACCATATAGAGGCGGCCCCCCTCGGTCATAGACCTAGGGGAGGGGAGTAGGGTGAAAGCAAGAGGGAGAGAGGAATGGAAGGATAAAAGTGATGGGATAACAGTTGAGATGTAATCTGAATAAATTAATTAAAAAAAAAAGAAAACGTATCTGTCGCAATACAAAAGGGAGAGGTTTTGGTTTTCTGTTGGCTCATTGTTTGTTTGTTTGTTTGTTTGTTTGTTTGTTTTATGATAACAGGAATGATAAACCACTATTGTGGTTTGAATGAAGAATGTCCTCTGTAGTCTTGGGCATTTGAAAACTTGCCCCAGGCTGGTGGGGCTGTTAGAGAAAGGTTAAGAGGAGCTGAGGTGCTGAGGGAAGAGCACCGCTGGGATGGACTTTGAGAGTGTAGGGTTGCCGACTTCCCGTTCACCTCCTCTCTTCTTTGTGGTGTTTGCCGTAAGCGTGTGAACTCCCGGCTTCTTGATCCTCTTTCTATGACTACCATTTGCTGCCATGGCTGTCATGATAGATTCTTATTTCTCTGTATCTCTAATACAAAATAAAACTTTCTTCTGTAAGGTGACTTTGTTGTGGTATTTTTATCACAGCAACAGAAAACAAACAAATACACAAACAGCAATAATAACAAGCTCATACAACCAGGAACACAACCCCTATACAACCAGGAAGTGAACCTCATACAAGCAGAAACAAGAATAACTCCAAGTCTGCATTCATCATAAAGAAGAGCTGTGAGTGGGAGCATGCTCCTGTGGTTAAGAGAGCCTGCTGCTTCTGCAGAGAACCTAAATTGGTTCCTTATCACCCACATGGAAGCCCACAACTGTCTATAACTGTGGAGGTATCAGGCACACATATGGTACATATACATACATGAAGACTATATATATATATATATATGAAAAATAAAATAAATCTTCTAAAACATAGATCTGGAGATAGGAGTTTGTGGGTAAAGCCCTTGCCCACTGAGCATGATGACCTGCCTCAGCTCCTCAAAGCCCATGTAAATCCAGATATAATAGCATATCTGTAATCCCCACAGTCCTACAGTGACATCGGAGATGGATATGGGAAAATCCTCAGGAGCTTGTGGGCTAGCTAGCCTGGCATGTACAATAAAGAAGAACAAAAGATCTTGTCTCAAACAAAGTGATAAGTGAGAACCAACAACAATAAAATAAGATAAAATCACTAATGAACTGATAAAAAGACAAAATGGAAAATTTTGTCATTAATAAGATGGAGTTCTTATTAAAAGCTCTATCTCAAAAACAGAAAATCCAGTTCATATGTATTAAATATGTATACATATATGCATAATTCATAATTGAAGGTGAGAAACTAAAATATTAGCATTGGCATGTAATAACATTGAGAATGTAAAGAATAAATACTTTACAACTAATAGTATTATTTATGACAGTATATAAAAATGTTAGCACTTCAAAAATCAGTATATTTAACTATGTTACAGAAAACAAAGAGTAAGTGATGATAATGTCACCAGATGTAGACAAGACTTCATACCTATTTGTGATTCTTAATCTGGCAAGTGCAAACTAGCAATATAAATGCAATGATGAGTTATTAAATACTCTCCAAAGGGGAAAAACAATGTGTTTCCTAATTTGTAGTCATCATTGATCTTGAATTCTTTCTTACCAGGGCAATAAGATCATTAATGAATCCAATGATTAGGAAGAAAGAAGCAAAACTGCCATTCTTCACATATTACAAGTTCTCAGAAAAACTAAAAAGAATTTCGAATGACTAGAATTAATTACTGAGTTTTTAGCAAGACTGCTAGATGTATAACTTACATTAGACCACAGCAATAAAAATGGAAAACTTAAAAGTATCAATGTGAATAGTATCAAATAAATCAAATACACAGAATAGATCCAACATAAGATCCAGTAAAATATTTAACTTATTGTTAGGAAAAATCATGAATACATAAATAAAAAATATGCTGTCCATAGATTAGAATGTTCAATAATAGAAAAAATATCAGTTATTTCTGAATTTACTTATAGATTTAATGCATCTAGAATCAATCAGAAACTCTGAAAGATTTTTTTTCCTTTGGATAAACTTCTCAACACAATATATCTGCATAATGATCTACATACTATAACTGTACTGCAAATGTTGAAAGAGGAAGAACAGCAATGGGTTTTATGCAAATAACAAGACTCAAAGTAGTAACAATTTAGATGGCATGTCCTCCGCAAATGCTTGGTTCCATTCTTCCATTGATCCAGGATCTGAATTGTAGCTATCATTCATAAGGTTGGAGCCTCTGGACCTTTCTTCCTTCCTTGGAACCATTCCAGGGCTTCTCTGTTCTGATACCCTAGACCAGAGGCAAAGTTAAATCACTGTCTCAAGGCCATGATCCACCACAGGGAAGTGCTGCAGAATCACACCCTTAGCTTGGTGGAGCAGCTGCACACATATGGGCATCAGGCAGTGAGCCTGTGCCCACATCACAGGTGCCATAATAGTACAATGAAACAGTAAGACCAAGCTACAAATTCTACACATATTTTTAATATAGTTTATTAATTTATTCATATTATATCTCAATTGTTATCCCATCCCTTGTATCCTCTCATTTTCCCCTTACTCCCCTCCCCTCTCTTCCCCCTGTATATGCTCATAGGGTATAAAGTCTCTTCTTGGTAGCCTGCTGTCCTTCCTCTGAGTGCCACCAGGCCTCCCCATCCAGGGGACATGGTCAAATATGAGGCACCAGAGTTCGTGTGAAAGTCATATCCCACTCTCCACTCAACTGTGAAGAATGTCCTGTCCATTGGGTAGATCTGGGTAGGGGTTTGAAGTTTACTGCATGTATTGTCCTTAAAAGCAAGAAATCCCCAAAATTTGTGGATAAATGGGTTGAACTAGAAATGATCATAATTCCACACATATTACACGAACGTTTCTCCTAGAACAAGCACCACTTGGACTGATCAAAAGCCATAAAAATCCCTAGCACTGAAAGAACAATCCACTCAGCTAAGCATCCTACGCTGGAGAAAAATGTAGACAAGGAGACCTCTAAATCCCTTTGCCACTTAGAATTCTAAGAGCCTGTCCAGTTACCACCACTGTCAGAAATCAGTGAATCACACAAAAAGAATTAAAAGAGAAATAATTGAAATCTGAGGGAAATCCTAACCAGCAGACATGCCTATCAAGGAATCTCCAAGGTGGTCTCGCAGCTGAACGCTGAGAGCTATGGCTATTACCATGAAACAGGAAAATAGGAAATGTACTGCTAGAGCTAAACATATAGGCAAATTCAGAATATGGCCTCCTTGCATTGGTGGTACACAGATGTGTTTGAAATCTCAGATATAAAGCCAATAAGGGAAGGTTGTCAGAAATAGTTATTACTGTTACAAATTGATAAGGAAGGGAAAAGCAAAATAAAATATATTTAAATTATACCATCAAGCATACACACTGTAAGTGGAGGGGGGAAATCTAGAATATTTGTGTGTGAACAAAGTTAACAGCTTAAAAAATATGCATTATATAGATATATAGACTATGTACATTTGTAATAAAAATATAATTATATTACTTTCCACTTTCTTTGTCACCCTTCTGGTGCCTTCTTCCAACTGCTTCCATGCCAACCTTCCAACTTACAAACTGAAAGCTTGTTTTTCTTTTATTATTGTTACACACACACACACATACACACACACACGCACCTTAACAACTCTCTACAGCAAAAGAAACAACCAATATGTGAAAAAGATACCCACAGAATGAGAAAGAATCTTTGTCAGCTCTACATCTGCCTCAGGGTTGTTAATATGCAGACTATATAAAGAAGTCAATCCTCCCGTCCCGCCCCAAAAAAAAAAAAAAAATCAAACCAAACTAACAAACAAAATACAAAGAGTCAAGAAAACAAATGATTCAACTGAAAAATGGGCTAAGGATGTAAGCAGAGTGTTCTAAATAGAACAAATATAAATGGCTAAGAAATACTAAAAGAAGTGTTCAACACCCTTAGCAAGAACATGAGAAGGAAGTTCCAACTGAGGAGGAGGAAAAAAAAATCAAACCATAAGAAGGAAAGAGAAGAGACAAATAACAACAATGTCGTTTGATAAAGTTCAAGGAACTTTATTTTATATTTACATATAAATGTATATATATATATACATACATACAAAAATTAGTATATACACACAAATGGAAATTCTATATATTACATATGTATAACAAATGTGAAATATATATTATATATATGAAAACTATAGTACTTGAGTTGTTTAAAAAACAAAGAGCCAAAAAATATTACTAGGCACAAAAAATAACTCTTCAAGAATCTGTGGTTATCTACACTAGGATTGCACAAGCCCAGACATGTCAATCACAGTTTGTGGAGTGGCTCATGGGGCCCTATGCCTCCGTGCCGAACTATTGATAATTGATGGATTTAAAGGACAGTCATTGACTTCAGTATACACCAAATGGTGATGTCACAAGGCACTAATGGACAGTTCCAAGCCTCCGTCTACACACATTATGCTGCTTATAATAACAAAGCAAAAGAAAATGGCATGCAATATATAAAGAGAACTATAGGGGAAAGGTATAGGTATCAGGGGTCAGAGAGAGAAAAGAGAGGGGAGGGATAAGATAAAACAGAACAAAGAGTACATTATATACATAGATGTAATTGTCAAAGAGTACATTATATACATATATGTAATTGTCAAAGAGTACATTATATACATAGATGTAATTGTCAAAGAACAAATTTGATTAGTCTTTTTAAGTTATGTTAATAAAAAAAGTCATTACTTAATGATACCATGCTTTAATTCCATAATAATAATAATAATAACAATAATAATCGATGTATATGTGTATCTTACCAGAGAAAACATACAAAGCAAATATTGAACTCAAAAAGGAAGAAACAGACTTTTCAGTGAATGATGCTAAAGCAACTAGATATGCATATCAAAACAATGAAGTTGATGCCTCCTTATCTCATACTATATACAGATGAATCACATCAAAACAGATCAAAGGCATAAATGTACTGTGAATCCCTCAGCTAAAAACATGGGTGCAATTCCTTGCAACTACATATTAGGAATAACAGCAAACGTTCAGCCAGCTAAACAAAAATGTGGTAAATTAGACTCCCTCAAATTTAAAAGAGTGCACAACAAAGAATGCTATTAAGAAAGCTGTGGCCCTGGAGATGTAAGTCTACAGTTGAAGAACCTTGCTCTGCAGTCATAGGGAATAGCTTACAACTGCCTGTCACTCTGGGATCCCATGCCTTTGACCTCCTCTAGGTGCCTGCACTTGTGTACACAAACCCACACTTAGACATACACATACATATACACAATTCTTTAAATTAAAATAAATATTTAAAATGTAGTTATGCTTTGCAAATGGAAAAAACACATATACATCAGATGTATGATAAAGAGTTAATGTATAAAATATAAAATCAAAAATATACAAAAGAAAATTACCCCTCAACGACTATAATAGAAACAAGACAATTAACAGATTGACAAAAGATTCTAGTGGACATTTCTCTGAATAAGATTTGTAGGTGGAAAATAAGCACATAAGAACATGTTCAACCTTATCAGCCACTAGAGCAACTCAAATCAATATTACAATGAATTCAAGCTCTCATCCCTTAGAATGGCCACAACCAAATGAAAATGTAAAAACATGTTGGTAAAAAGTTGAGGATTTGTAATCTTTGTGCATTGAGGAGAAAACAGGTTAGCAGTTCCTAGAAAGGTTAAGATCACCATATGATCCAGCAAGTCTGCTAGAATATTTCTAGGATAACTAAAAACATATACCAACACAAATACTTATTTAAAACTGTAGCTCATAATAACCAATTGAAAACAAGGAAAATGCCCATCCATGGATGTACAGATACTATAGCATGGTATAATCTTATAATGAAATATTAGACTTGCTGAAAAGGTGATGAAGTATTGATTTTTGATGCTACCTGATGAGCGTGGAACACTTTACACTACACTCCTGCTCTGGGAAGTAGGCAGGCTGACTACGGGTCTTCCCTTTTCCTGCTCCTCCGAATCCGAAGCCCCATGTCATCTTCAGCCTTGCAGCAGGCCACCTGCTTTCCTTTCCTCTTTGATCCCATTCCCAATCAATCACAAAGATCTTTTCCAGCCTTCCCTCCCCCAGCTCATCTTCCTTATCCCAGCGTCCAAATATCAGCAGGCTGGGAACACACCAGGTAAGCTAAGCGAAGACCTTCAGGACTCCCTCTGCTCCTCCAAATCCAACGCCCAGTCTCTCATTCCTGTCTCTGCAACAGAACTCCTGTTGCAGCCTTCCTCCCATTTCCTGTGGATCTCACGGATCTTCTCCTCATTTCTCTTCTGTGACTTATTTCATGCCCGCCCCCAGCTCCAGCAGGCACTCCCTGCTAAGCCACAGTCTGCTCCTGCTGCCTGCTGCCTGCAGATCCTCACATCCCCCTCTGTCCCCCTGTTAGGAGACAGTTTCCTGAGTCAAGTCCCATCTTGTTGCCAAGGCCAAACTGAATCCATGTCCCTAGGCACAGAAACCAACTCCTATCCTGCTTCTTCAAGTGTTTTCACGTTTGTCTGTTAACCAGTAAAGGATGTGAAGAGGGAAGTTGCCATTATCCGTTATCTAAACACGGCATACAAACTGTCAATGTGCTGCCCTCTTCCCGCTCTTTTGTTCCCCTATCATTATTAATTCCAAGAGGGGATGTGACTGCAAAGAGCTGAGTACAGGGCGCTGAAACCGGGTGACCTGGAAAAGCCAAGTCACCCCCATATCAAAATATGATTGGTCAATACAACAACCCACCCCGCTCTCCCACCCCGCTTCTCTTAGCTTTGTGTGTCCAGCCTTTAAAAACGTTGCACAATCTCCCTTCAGGGATGAGGTTCGGATCGCAAACGGGCCGGCTCCCTGCCCCCACGGAAAATAAAGCTTGCACTTTAAGCTGCTGTCTCTGAGGTGAGTTTTCTCAGCTTCCACCCCAAAATGAACACCTCCAGACACATTCCCCCAGCTCTGCAGCAGAGCACCTGCTCCAGCCTCCTTTCACTCCTACCCTCCCTCTGCCTCCTCCTTGCTCTATCCGAGCCCCAATCTCCACCAGGCTTTCCACTCCTGCCAGGGAAGCAAACAGGCTGGCTTCAGATTTTCATCGTTCCTTCCTTTTTCGTCCGGAACCAATCCCCCAGTCTTATCCCTATTCCCAGCTCTATAGCAGACCATCTCAGATGACTTCTCTTCACTCTCTGCCCCAGATTCCAAGGAGACAAAATAAGCAGATCCTGGTGGTGTTAGGACACCGTTGCCTGAGTCCAGCCAGCTCAGGAACTACCTCCATCTTACTGACAGGGTTAAAACTGAGCTCATGTTCCCAGGCCCTGGAACCAACGCCTAGCCTGCTTCTTCAGGTGTTCGTGTTTGTCTGTTAACCAGTAGAGGATGTAAAGAGGGAAGTTTGCAGTTAATCTAAACCAAGGCACACAATTGTAAATGTGTTGGCTGTTTTGACTTAGTTGACTACCTGGAGTTTGCCCACTCCTTTGTTCCCTTATCGCTCTGAATTCTGGGCCAGAAGTCCAGGAGGACATCTGACTGCAAAAGCTGAATCAAAGGTCCTCAAGCCAGGTGACCTAGATAAGGCCCAGTCACCCACATTTACATCCTTTCTCAACCCCTTGTTGAGTAAGGTTATATGATTGGTCAATGCAACAGCAACAGCGCATCCAACCCCCACCCCTTGCTTTGAGTTCCCATCCTTTAAAAACGTTGATCTCAACTGGTCCCCTCCCTGCACGCACAGGAAACAAAGCTTTCATTTTTAAGCTTGTGTCTCTGAAGTGAGTTTTCTCAGCTTCTACCATAAACCCAACAGTGGAACTCTCTGCTCTCCTCCCTCCTGTGAACATCCTAGTCAATCCCGTTTCTAAGGATCAGCTCCCAATACCCAGAAACACGCTGTCCCTGGGACCTTTAGGTGGCCACACCTATCAGGTTCACAAAAAATCTCCCAGGCAACGCAAAGCCATCACACTGTCCTAAAACACAAACCAAGGAACAAAACACCCTCCCAACGAAGACAGTACCAGATATCAGTATCTAGAACTGTGATCTTCAAAATCCCAGATGCCTAGACACCAGTGTAAAAACACAATCAACAACAGCCAGGGCAGTGTGTCTCCAGTGGAGCCAGAAACCCTACCACAGCAGGCCCTGACTATTCCAGCATAGCTGAAGCACAAGAAGAAAACAAAAACAAACCAACCAACAAACAAAAACTTTTAAAGCCTATATGAGTATGTCACAGATCCTTAAAGAGAAAATGAATAAAATCCCTTAGAGAAACCAAGAGAAACACAATTAGTAGAAATAATAATAATAATAATTATTAATAATGATAATAATAATAATAGTAAAAAGGTTCAAGATATGAAAGTGGAAATAAAATCAATTAAAAAAATTCCAAACTGAGCCGGGCGTGGTGGCGCACGCCTTTAATCCCAGCACTCTGGAGGCAGAGGCAGGTGGATCGCTGTGTGTTCGAGGCCAGCCTGGTCTACAAAGCGAGTCTAGGACAGCCAAGGCTACATAGGGAGACCCTGTCTCAAAAAAAAATTCCAAACTGAAGGAAATCTGAAAATGGAAATTTTAGGAACTCTAACAGAGTTAGAGGCAAGTCTCAAAAATTGAATATAAGATATTGAAAAGAGAATCTCAGGCATTAAGGAAACATTAGAAAAAATAAATTCTTTGTCAAAAAATGTTAAAATGATTCCTAAAACAAAATGCCCAGGAAATCTGGGACACTATGAAAAGATGAAATCTAAGAATAACAGGTACATAGGAAGGATAAGAAACCCAAGTCAAAGGCACAGAAAATATTTGCAGCAAAATAATAGAAAATTTCCCTAACCTAAAGAAGGAGATGCCTATCAAGGTATAGGAAGCATCCAGAACAGCAAAAGGACTGGACCAGAAAAAAAAGTTTGATTAGCACATAATCAAGATAATAAACATACAGAAAAAAGAAAGAATGTTAAAAGCTGCAAGGGAAAAAGACCAAGTAACATATAAAGGCAGACTTATTAGAATAACATTAGAGTCCTCAGTGTAGACTCCAAAAGCCAGAAGGGCCTAAACAGATGTTTTACAGACTCTCAGAGACCACAAATGCTAACCCAAACTACTAGAACCATCAAAAATTTCAATAACAATAGATGGAAAAATAAAACATTTTATCATAAAACCAAATTAAGCAATATTTATCTACTAATCTAGCCCTACAGAAGGTAGTAGAAGGAAAACACCACCTAGGGAAATTAATTGCACCCAAAAAACAGCAAATAAATATTCTCAGACTAGAAAATCAAAAAAGATGAAACACACACACACACACACACACAACAACAACAACAACAACAATTATACACTGTTCTTTAATATCTCTTAATATCAATGGTCTCAACTCCTCAATAAAAAGACAGACTAACAGAATGGATATGAAAACAAGATCCATCTGCTATATCCAAGAAACATACCTTAACATCAAGAATAAATATCACCTTAGGGTAAGCATATGTAAAAACAAATTCCAAGCAAATTGAGCTATGAAGTAAGCTCCTGTAGCATGTTTACTGTTTGATAAAATAAATGCTCTGAGCTCCATCATCTGGGCCACTGCCTTGCCTGCCTTCCTGAGGATGCCTCCTGGCCCCAGGGACATTCAAGTTAGACCCCTCCTCCTGGGACCCAGCCAGCAAGACTGAGCTGCACATTATCATCTGAGCTCCATCTTCTGGGCCATGGGTCTGCCTGCCTTCCCAGGGAGACTTGAAAGGCTCAGGAACATTCAGGTGGCCAGCTGGCACCAGGGACAACCAAGTCACTAAAGGGCAGAGTAAGAACACAGTCAACAAGATCCAGGGAGCCACTACAGCCCAGCTATCCTACTACAGCAAGGCCTGGATCTCCTATCACAGCCAACGCACAAGAAGATGACCTTAAATCGAACTTAATAAAGATGATAGAAACCTTCAAAGATGAAATGAGCAAATCTCTTAAAGAAATACAGGAAAATACAATCAAACAGGAGAAGGAAATGCACGAAACTCGCCAAGATGTGAAAATGAAAATAGAAGCAATAAATAAAACACAAACTGAGGGAATACTGGAGATGAAAACCCTACAGAAGAAAACAGGAACTACAGACACAGCATTATCAACAGAACACAAAAGATGGAAAGGAGACTCTCATGCATACTGATACATCTGTCAAAGAAAATGTTAAATCTAAAAAGCTCCTGACACAGAACATGCAAGAAACCTGGGACACTATGATAAGACCAAACCAAAGAATAACAGGAATAGAAAAAGGTGAAGAGCACCAGCTCTAAGGCCCAGAAAATATTTTCAATAAAAATCATAGAAGAAAATTTCCCCAACCTAAAGAAATTATGCTCATAAACTTACAGAACACCATATAGATTGCATAACAAAAGAAAAATCTTCTGCCACATAATAATCAAAACACTAAATATACAGAACAAAGAAAGAATATTAAATCTGTAAGAAAAAAAGGCCAAATAACATGAAAAGGCAGACCTATCAAAATTATATCTGGCTTCTCAACAGAAGCTCTAAAAGCCAGAACGGCCTGTCCAGATGTCTTACAGACCCCAAGAGACCACAGATGTCAGCTTACACTACCACACCCAACTAAACTTTCAATCACCAAAGATAGAGATAAAAAATATATTACATGCTAAAACTAAATTAAAAAGATATTCATCCACAAATCCAGCCCTACAAAAGATACTATAAGGAAAACTTCAATCTAAGGAGGCTAACTATACCCAACAAAACACAGGAAATAAATAATGTCATACCAGGAAAATCAAAAGAAGAGAAACATAATCACACACACACACACACACACACACTCACATGCACACATACACACACACATACACACACACACATACACACACACACATACACACACACACACACACACACACACACACACTGCCAATATAAAAATAACAGGAATTAACAAACATTGGTCATTAAAATCTCTCAACATCAATGGACTCAATTCCCCAATAAAAAGAATGGATCTGAAGAGGATCCATCATTCTCCTGCATACAAGAAACAGAGCTCTGTTACAAAGATAAATATTACCTCAGACAAAAGGTTTTCCAAGAAAACAGACCCAAGAATCAAACTGTAGTAGCCATTCTAATATCTACTAAAATACTTCAAACAAAATTAATCCAAAAGATATGATAGGACACTTTCATACTCTTCAAAGGAAAAATCTACCATGATGATGTCTTAGTTCTAAATGTCTATGCCCCAAATACAAGGGCACCCACATTGGTAAAAAGAAACATTACTAAAGCTTAAATCACACATCAAACCCCACACTTTAATATTGGGAGACAAGAGAACCAATGGACAGGTCATCAAGATAGAAACTAAAAAGAGAAATAATGAAACTAACTGACATTATGAATAAAATGGACCTTACAGATATCTACTGTTAATGAATATTAATAATATTCAGTCATATTTTAGTAGAACCTTATTCATCATTAATCAATAATTTCTCCAAATAACCCACACATTGAGACTATGATCCATTCAAAATTAAGCACAGAGGTGAATATAATAACTAATCTATTACCCCACTATCAGTTTATCTTCCTCCTATCCAAGGTTCCAGGTACTTGTGCTATTATCTTCTCTGGAATCTGTCCACTCTCCTCTTCTCCTGCACCTTCTCCTCAAGTCCCTCAACCCCCAGCCTTACAATCTCAAAACTCCACCCCCTTCTCTTTTGCCAAATCCCAAGCTTCAGCATTTTTTATTAACCAATCAACTTTAAATAGGTGGAGTGAGGTTTAAACAATGAGGACATGTATAGATCAGAATGTTCTCTGAGCAGGGACCAGATCTTGGGGGCCAGTAATTAACATTAAAATACATACCACAAAACCAACTCCCAATAATCTACAGAACATTTCACCCAAACACAAAACAATAAACCTTGTTCTCAGTATCTCATGGAATCTTCTCCAAAATTGATCATATACTTGGTCACAAAGCAAGCCTCAACACATACAAGAAGATTGAAATAACCCCTTGTAGCTTATCAGACCACCATGGTCTAAGGCTGGAACTCAGCAACAGCAGAAAGCCTACAAACTCATAGAAGCTAAACATCTCCCTACTCAATGACCACTGGGTCAGGGAAGAACTTAAAGACTTTCTAGAATTCAATGAAAATGAACACAGAACATATACAAACTTATGGGACACAATGAAATCAATGTTAAGAGTAAAGTTCATAGCACTAAGTGTTTTCATAAAGAAACTGGAGAGATCTTACACTAGCTACTTAATAGCACAACTGAGGAATATAGAACAAAATGAAGCAAACACACCAAAGAGGAGTACGTCGCAAGAAACAATCAAACTCAGGGCTGAAATCAATAAATTAGAAACAGAGAGAACAATAAAAACAATCAATGAAACCAGGAACTATTTTGTTGCTGTTGTTGTTGTTGTTGTTGTTGTTGTTGTTGTTGTTGTTGTTGTTTTGGTTTGGTTTGGTTTTTTGTTTTTTGTTTTTGTTTTTGTTTTAGAAAATCAATAAGATAGAGAAACCCTTAGGCAAATTAACTAAAAGGAGAAGAGAAAGAATATCCAAGTTAACAAAATCAAAAACAAAAAGGGGGACATAACTATAGACACTGAGGAAATCAAAAGAATCATTAGATCTTACTTCAAAAACATGAACTTGACTAAATAGAAAAATCTAAATGAAATGGACAATTTTCACAATCGATACCACTTACCAAAGTTAAATCAAGATCAGGTAAGCAATTTAAATAGACTTATAGCCCCTAAGGAAATAGAAACAATCATCAAAAATCTCCCAACCAAAAAGAAAAAAAAAAGCCCAGGGACAGATGATTTTATTGGAGAATTCTATGGCTTTCAGTTGAGTATTTTCATGAAATTTCTGAGTGTGTGAATGAGTGGGTCTCTGATCCTTGTGCCTTCTCCTTAGCTTTTTTCCTGCAGTTGCCTTGCCTTGTCCCACTTCAATGTGATGGGTTTTGTGGTTGGTTTGTTTGTTTTATTATATTTTATTTTGATATGTTTTGTTGTTATCTTTTAGAAGCCTGTTCTTTTCTAACAAGAGATGGAAAGGAAATGGATCTGGATGGGAGAGGAGCTACAAAGGAACTGGGAGGAGTAATGGCAGGTGGGTGACCAGGATATAGTGTATGAGGAAAGGAATCTATTTTCAATCAAAGGGAAACAGAAAAAAATGAATGGAATACAGACACTAAAAAATTGAAACTGAAGTCCAAATGCACTTAAAGACCTTAACAAAAAACCAGACACACTAAATCTATAAGAAGAAAAAGTGGGGAAGAGCCTTGATCTCATTGCCACAGGAGACAACGTCCTGAACAGAACACCAACAGCTCAGGCTCTAAGATCAATAATTATTAAATGGGACCTCATGAAACTGAAAAGCTTTTGTAAGGCAAATTACACTGTCAGCAGAACAAAATGATATCCTACAGACTTGGAAAAGATCTTCATCAAGCCTACATGCGACAAAGGGCTAATATGCAAAATATATAAAGAACTAAAGAAATTAAACAACACCAAACCAAATAACCCAATTAAAAAATGGAGTACAAGACTACTAAACAGAGAATTCTACATAGATGAATACTGAAAGACTGAGAAACACTTAAAGAAATGCTCAACATCCCTATTTATCAGAGAAATGCAACTCAACACAACTCTGAGATTCCATCTTACACCTATCCGAATGGTGACAACCAAAAACTCAACTGACAATACATGCTGGGGAAGACGGGGAGAAAGCAGAAATCGCCTCCATTGCTGGTGGGAGTGCAAACTTGTATAATCACGTTAGAAATCAATCTGGCACTTTCTCGGGAAATTGGGAATGAGACCCCCCCATACCACTCCTGGGCATATACCCGAAAGATGTTCCACCATATAACAAGGACATTTCTTCAACTATATTCATAGCAGCTTTATTTGTAATAGCTAGAATCTGAAAACAACCTAGATGTCCCTCAACTGAAGAATAAATAAAGAAACTGTGGTACATTTACAGAATGGAATTCTACTCAGCTATTAAAAATAAGGAAATCTTGAAATTTTCAGGCAAATGGATGGAACTAGAAAAGATCATCCTGAGTGAGGAAACCCAGACTCACAAAAGTATATACTCACTCTTAAGCAGATATTAGCCACATAATACAGGATAACTACACTACAACACAGAGACTGATACACCAACTAAGGACCATATATGATTTGGACCTAGACCCTCGGCTCAGATGTAGTGGATAGGCTTCACAGTCTCCTTATGGGTCCCACCTATGGGGAGTAGGGACTACTTCTGACATTGACTCTAGTTCCCAAGTTTGATCACTTCCCCCTGGCAGGGCAGCCTTGCCAGGCCAGAAAGGAAGAAGATACAGGTAGTAAAGATGAGACTTGATAGGTCAAAGTCAGATGTTAGATGAGGAGGGCTCCCCTCCATCTTCTGCCCTATTCTGCTCCCCTAGGCCTCTGAAAGAAGGGGACCTCCTCACCTACCATATGACCATAGCCAATCAGGCCTCATCTGGATAGCCTAATTCCCCTTCCTCTGTGTGCCTGCCGGGCCTCCCAACCAAGGGGAAGTGATCAAATTGGGGGCACCAGAGTTCATGTCAGAGGCAGTCCCTGCTTTTCCCCCACAACCATGAAAAATGAGCTGTTCATCCGCTAGATTTGAACAAGGGATCTAGGTTCACTACATGCAGTCTGTGCAGCGCCTCACCCCACCCCTGTGTCCGTATCTGCCAGCCTTGGTAGTCTCCATGGGGGGGCTCCTGAACACTCTATCCTTCCATCCCTCCATTCTTCCATGCTACTTGCAGTGCTCTGCCCAGTCTCCAGCAGTGAGTCTCAGCAGGACATCTGTGTTGGACTAATATCCACTTATAAGTGAATATATACCATATGTGTCTTTCTGGTCAGTTTATGTTTAAGCAACCATGATGGAGAAACTTTATGGGTATAATGTCTCCGAAATTTCTAGTATGCACACTTTCAAAACGAATTTCCTGTTCTTCTAGCTCTTACAACCTTTCCCCCATCCTCAGTGATTCCTGAACCTTAGGTACAGGGACAGTTTTATGTATCTATTAGTTGGGACTGGTCTCTACAACTCTGCATTTTGACCAGTTGTGGTTTTCTATAATGGTCTGTATCTATTCCAAAGAAGCATTTCGTTGATGAGGGATGGGGAGTATACTTATCCGTGGGTATACAAATAAAGATTTATAAAGGAGTTAGGGATTGTGCTGGTTTAAGAAGTAGTAGTTATATTTTCTCATCCAAGACCCATGGCTTCACTAGCTCTGGGTATGTGATTAGGTTTCCAGTATTAGACGTTGTTTCACGCTTGTTGAGGAGTGGGCACTAAGTTCATTTAAGTAGTTGTTGGCCACTAAATAGGTATGCATGCCACTCTTGTATCCTTGGGGTTACTGTGTCACTTTGGGCCGTGTGGCTGTCCATAGGGTCATAGGTTTGTAGAAATATTGGTTACTAAAAATAGACCTGCCGTGGGCTCAGCTGTATCACTTCTCAGTATACACCCTAGACTCTACAGCTTACTCCACAGATACTTGCTTAGGTTAATTGTGGTTCTATTCACAATGAATAGCTATGAAATGAAACAATCTAAATGATCTTTAGCTTATGAATGGATAAAGAAATTGTGGTATATTATGGAATGCTGTTCAGATGTAAATAAAAACGGATTCACGAAAATTTAGGTAGATGTACGGAACTAGAAAAGATCATTTGAGTGAGGTGGCACAGACCCAGAGAGACAGATGTCACATCTTCTCTCTTAACTGCAGTTCTTAGCTCCAAAACTTCAGGTGTGAGTATATAAGTGGGAGTGACTGCAGAAACCTTCAAAGTAAAAAGGGGTATTGCTAAGTGAAGGAGGTGCAATTGAGAAAGGAATGGCAGGGTACAAGTGAACTGATGGGGAAAATGAGAAAAATGGGGGTGGGGGGCTTTAACTGGATAAGGTAGAAGATATAAAACAGAAGAGGCAAAGTGACAGTGAAGATATCTGGAAAAGCCAGAAGGAATTACACTATTAAATATCTACCCAAAAACACCTGTAACACAGTCTTTTCTAGACTGGTGATGACTATCTAAGACACAAAAGAACTGAATAAATATAAGTATTACTTTCCTAGAGTTAAAGAATCTATATCATATTATTCAAAAGAAAGCATTCATACTCAGTTTGAGATCACATTTCCAAGATTTATAAAATAATAACCAGCACGAGTCTATGTCAATACATGTATTTGCAATGAAATTCTGTTTTTCTTTACTCCAGTCTTTACTATCGGCTATTACTTCTGATCACTGGTGCTTAGAGTAAAAAATAACAATTTTGATAGTTATAATTTTACAAACTATGTATCTCCTTGTGGGGAGGAAAAAAACTCATTTTATGAGCTACTAAATTTTTTACACCCCTAAGAGTCCACAACATTTTTCAAGGCTGAATTCAATTCCAATTCCCTGCCTTCACATTAAAGTCTATATAAACTACTCCATATAAATAGTTATTTAATATTTTATTATAGCTTTTAATTTTACTATCCCTTCAGTAACTTATTCCCAGGCTTACAAACCTTATGGTCAAGATTCTTTTTCTAGAAACTGCTATGATATTGCATTTTGCATTTCCAAGCATTCAAAAGCACCTCTGTCATCTCCCTCAGCTCCACACTCACACACTTACCTAACAAAACACAAGTTTTAATATTTTTCTCATTTTTAATGCCAATACTTTGCATATATGGAGTGGTGTGAGCAGTTTAAATGGTAGGTGCTTACTTGCTGGAATCACCAGAGTTATTATTTTTTAAAAAGCTGGATTTGGTTTAATCCTCATTGCAAGTTTGATCTTAATTGAATTACTTAACCTCTATGACCTGAGAAATAGCAATAATAATGTCTATTCTTTAAGATTCTCTACTTTGGAATGTAATATATGATATGATGTCAAACGTAATATAAGCCAATATTTCCATATATTAAGAGCTCAATAAATGTTGTTGCAGTTACTATTATAGTAATTATGATGTTCGTGTCTAAATTTAAATGGACATCTAGGTTCATTTATAAATGGGAGGGAAAAGCTGGGAATTTGATAGTAGTCAGAAAATTAAAAACACAGCAATTAGGGTCAATGGAGAGGGCAGGAGCTGTGACCCAGCATTAATGGTAAATGACCCATGTTGACGTCATCATTTCAAATTCTAAGTGCCCAAGGGACAGCCATGAATTTCACCACCAGGACGTTTATTATTCTGTGAGAGAGCATAGCACAAAAAGCTACAGATCTGACTGACAGAGATCCACTCCTATCTGAAGTATCATCAATTTTCAAGAAGTAAATAAAAAATATTACTAAAAAAGAAGGAATAAGTATCATCAAGAAAGGTGATATTGTGTGAGATTCTACTTGTAAGTGGGATTGCACCATACTTGCGTTCCAGCCACAGAAATTCCAGGTAATGTATATATTAATTTGCTAGACTTGGTCATTAAAAATTATTCATATATTATATTTTAAAGTATTATCTTCTATATAATAAACACACACAATTTATCTGTCAGTTTAATACCAATGTTTATTTCCCTTTTGTGAAAGGAGCCTGTATTGTCCATGTGGGCCTCAAACTACATGTATAGTAAGTATAACTGAAATTTTGATCTTTCTATCTCAACCTCTCAAATGTTAGGGTTACACTTGTGCACCACTATGCTCAATTTCATGCAGTATTGAGAATGAAACCTAATACTTTGTGCATGCTAGGAAACAGTGTACCAACTAAGCCATACTCTCTCCCTTTAATAATATATATTTTTTTTTGAGATGGGGGCCTCGCTATAAAACCCAGGGCCCTGGAACTCCTTACATAGACCAAGTTAGAGATTCAATTGTCTCTGCTTCTGAAGTGCTGGGATTAAAGATATGCACTAAGATGCCAAGCCTTAATAATATATATTTTTAAAAGATACTTGCATACAACATATTTTGGTCATATTTTGTATCATCCACTACCTCCCCCAAGATCCTTCCTATTTCCCTACCCACACAACTTCATGAATCTTTCTCACAAAATAAAATAAAATACAAGAGTTAAAACATACAAACAACAACAAAGATAAAAATCTACTAAAACGAAAAGTGTGCCAATACAAGCCCAAACAAAAAACGCGGAGTTTATTTTCGGTTGGCCAAATACTTCTGTGCATGGTGTCTAACCTGAACTGTGGTTGATATACACCGTGGCAGACCATTGGAAAACAGTGTGTCACGTACAAAACGTGAGACCCACTGCTGGACAGACAGACATCAGACATCAGACATGGTGTTAGCTTCTATCGCAGGTAATGCCACTACTGCAGTTTCAGTACGATGTGCAAGTGCTCCTGCTGCTCCTGCGGATGTGCTTTTACGGCTACCACTGCTGTGCCTCCTTCTATTACTGTGAGCAAGTACCTCTAGCTCAGCATGTGGAACCAGTAGAGAACAAACAACAAGAAGCCATGCCTTACAATCACACCAGGTCGGAACCAGCCGCTGCTGCTCCTGTGCCACAGTCGAAACTGCCCTCCTTTACTGTTGCTGTGATAAAACACTGGCAAAAACAACTTGGGAGAGGAAGTGCTTTATTTAGCTCAGAGTCCATCAGCCAAGGAAGTCGGGGCAGGAGCTTGAGGCAGGAACCTGGAGTCTGGAACTAAACCGGAGACCGTGTTTTTCTGGACAGCTCAGCAGCTTTTCTTATACAGTCCGGGCCCACCTACCTACAGGCGACACCTACCGTGGCCTAGGCCTTTCTGCTTTCATTGGCTATCAAGAAAACTCAATAATATGCCACAAGCCTATCTAATGTAGACAATTTTTCAACTGAGGGAGCCTTTTCCCAGGTGACAATAGTTTTTCTCAAGTTGACAAAAGTTAATCAGCACAGAAAGGAATGGAGGAATGATATTAGCAGAAAGACTCAAATGGTATATACTCACTTATATCTGCATACTAGCCCAATGGGCATGTCCCACGAAAGCCTTCCCTTACCAGGAAACTGAGACAGAGGGGAGGACCATGTGAGAATAGCAATGTAGAAGGATCCAGAGGGTCCTAGAAACCTACAAGTAGAACATTATGATAGGCAGATTTGGGCCAAGGGGTCCCGTTCAAACTAAGGCACTAGCCAAGGACAATACAGGCGGTAAAATTTAAACCCCAACCCAGATCTAGCCAATGGACAGGACAGTCTCCACACTTGAGTGGAGAGAGGGATATGACTTTCTCATGTACTCTGGTGCCTCACATTTGACTATGTCCCCTGGAGGGGGAGACCTGGTGGCACTCAGAGGAAGGACAGCAGGTCACCAAGAAGAGACTTGATACCCTATGAGCATATACAGGGGGAGGTAATCCCTCTCAGGAACAGTCATAGGGGAGGGGAATAAGGGGAAAATGGGAGGGAGGGGAGAATGGGAGGATACAAGGGATGCGATAACCATAGAGATGTAACAAGAATAAATTAATTAAAAAAACTATATTAAAATTCAAATAAGACATAAGCCTAGCCTCTGACACCCAGTGAGGATGACTTGGGAATCCCTCACCAAGCCTGAAGAAAGAATGCACAACAATGATAAACAGCTTTGAGGCTTTGTCACGCCCTCTAATTTGCACATTATTTCTTACATAACCTAGCATACCCTAAGCGACACTAAATTTACACATTCTTTTTTGCCTCTATTTGGCAGTTTTGCAAATAACGTATTTATGAAATAAGATTCAATTAAGATAGATTTAAATTATCCAATTCAGACTGAAATTTTTTTATTTAAATCATTATTACTTCAACAAGTAAATTGTCATGGCTATTGTACTTTGTTGGGTAAATATTACCAACCATATCCAGGCTTTCAGAAGTAAACAACAAACTGCATAATTAGGCAATGTGAAATTAGCAAGCAGGGTCTAGTAATATCTTCACTATTTCACCTAATTAAGAAGCAGCTTGCTGGTGCACTGAGGAAAAAGAAACTAAATTTAAAAGGATATTGCAAAATCAGAGGAGGTCTCTAGCTGAGTAAATTTATATGCTTGACCTTATTTATTAAACACGGCAGCAGAAAACTAGGGAGAAAAAGTTAGCAGGTGGATAGGATATTATGCCCAACTGATGCTATGGTTTGAAAGTTTTGTCCTCTTAAAACTTACATGTTCAAGAGATAATCTGTAATCCAATAAACTGGGAAGTACCTGGACCAAGTGCACTTGTTCCTGGGCACATGAATCATGCTCTCATAAAGGAATTGGTGCTGATAAAATGGGCTTGCAAAAGTGGGCTCCCTCTTTCTGTTATCATCTCTCTATAGAATGCAACATAGAGAGCTCTCCCAGCAGTAGACACCAACCCTGTAGCTGCTTTGATCTTGGACTTCTCAGTCGCCATAGACATGCATTTGTATTTTTTTAAACGAATTAACTAATTTGTAGTATTTTATTAGAGTAACATAAAAATGGACTAAAAAAAATTGAGTCCCTAAGCATTACTATAGAAGCAGCCATTGTTGACACTGGAGCCTTCCAAGCCTGGGTACAAAGCCATTCCTGAAGTTTCCTTCTGGGTATGATCTCTGTGCTCTTCCATTTCCTCATCTGGAGAACAGGCACAGTGGAGTCTACGTCAGTTTCCTGCCTGCAAACACAACATAGAAATGGCAGTGAGTACCACAGTGCACCTCTTCCTGAAACAGAGAGACATCCCACTAGACAGCAGTATTCCATGAAAACTGACAAAGGATCAGAAGATCTGTACAATTTTGCCCTAAGGAAGAATCAAATTTGAGTTGATAAAATATTACTTAATTTCTCTTTAGATATGTCAGGCTTAGTATTTTGATTGACTTACAAAGAGATCGCCAATCATATAAAGGACATAAAAGCTTAATGACACAGAGTCATAAAGGGATGTGTTCAAGGCCAAATGGAAATTTGTGATCAAATCAGAATAAAGCCTGACCCTTGGCTGGTTGCAAAATGGTGTGTATTGTATCTATTGTTTCAGTGGCAGATGGCATCTTATCCAGTGTTTGTGATAAGGACAGGACATACATTAGCCATCCACATCATCATTAAACATTGGATAGGTAGAAATTCGAAGATAGTCACTGTGCAGACAAAATGTACTGCTAATATAAAAGCAAGGAAAATTAATAACATTGCCAAGAAAAGATAAATACAAAGAAGGATTTGTATATGGGTGGACACTGAGGAAGAAAAATAAAGTCCATTTGGTCAGTACTATAATGTGATAACTCCATTTAGCCACTCCTGTCCATTTCAGCCTTAAAGGAACAGCAAGTAACGCTGGGAGTGGTGGCTCACACCTTTAACCCCAGCACTTGGGAGGCAGAGGCAGGTGGATCGCTGTGAGTTCGAGGCCAGCCTGGTCTACAAAGCGGGTCCAGGACAGCCAAGGCTACACAGAGAAACCCTGTCTCAAAAAAAAAAAAACAAAAAAAGGAACAGCGAGTAACTAAGAAGCCAGTAGACTCGTTTGTGGTGGATTCTAATTGAAAACATGCAAAATATGGAATGGAGAAAAAAAAACCCAGGGTACTCTTTCAAAAATATTTTTGGTAACTATACAATGTTGCAGAGATCCTGAAGAACAATGAAAGGAAAAAAAAAAGATTAGGGTGAGGTGAAAGGTACCAAAACAAGGATAACAGAACAGAAAGTCTTTCTGTTGTGGATTTGGACTACACAGGGACATTATTTTACCCTGAAAGTGCTGCTGCAGAACCCAGCAGGGGTAAACTATTATTTATCTCTGGTTATTAGCCAAGTCTAAACTGTGTAACCAAAATAACAAAAGATTTTCTTTACATCTAATTAGACATAAAGGCTGGAACAATGTTCTGTGAAAGGATGCTTTTAAGATGCTTTTTCGAATTGAAATAGTAACAACATTTGTTTTGTGTGGTAAACAGAAGGCTTTTGGCAGCACAGTTGCTTTCAGTTTGAAACTGCCAAGAACTATTTGCTTATCTGTAGAATTTCCACTCCTCTTCCTGCCTGTGAGTCAAATGGGTGCTGATTTAAAATGAATGGGGCTGCAAAGTACTCTGTGGCTTACTGTAGTCATCGTGTAAATTCCCTAGAATGCGCACACACACACACACACACACACACACATGCACACACACACAAGGCATGCTTATGGTACGCCACTAAGGACAGAAGATGGAAGGAGGGGGGCATACAAGGAAAGAGATGAAAGAACAGAGACATAAAGGCATCGTATGAAGAAAAGGTGATGAGAAAGAAGGAGATGGGAGAAAAGGAAAAAAGAGCAATGTCAGAGGATGACAGAATTCCTAGAGGCAAAAAAAAAAAAAAAAAAATGAATGCAAGAGGGAAAGCTGCCAAGAATAAATGAGGTAGAAGAAAGAGTAGGAATCAGGAGAAAGGTACAGGTGAGGTAGATGCAGCAGGAACTCAGAAACTAAAGGCGCTAACAGGAAAATGCAAAGGGTCTTGGAAAGACTGAGTTAAGCAGGGTTTGGAAGGGACTTCGGGGTTGTCTAAATG
The DNA here is from genome assembly GCA_907169655.1 of Acomys percivali. Classification (NCBI taxonomy): domain Eukaryota; kingdom Metazoa; phylum Chordata; class Mammalia; order Rodentia; family Muridae; genus Acomys; species Acomys percivali. The sequence goes on from OU015743.1 coordinate 150,909,638, forward strand.
ATAATTGTATTTGACAGTTTGATACGTACTTATAGCTATTTCCAACTCTCTCTGAATACTATATAGGATTATCCGGATTTTCTAGGGTTTATCACCACAGGCATGTAGGATTAACAGCCTGATGAAGTAAAGAATTGTCTGCCAAGCCAATCCTTGGGCTTCCATAGTACTCTTCCCAAGTTCCCTGAGCATGGTATATAAAACACAAATGCATGTCTGTGTGTCTGTGCCTGTATTTCTCTGCATTTGATATTATATCAATATTTGAGGTTCTTCCTTGAGGCTTGAAACCCACAAATGTACAATACACAAAATTTTCCTCTTGGCAAGTATTATTAAGCTCTTCCTGTGTGTTAGTCACTGAGATTTCAGTGTTTCTGGTGTGTGTGTGTGTGTGTGTGTGTAGGTTTTATTTTAATTATAACCTTTGCCCCTTCCTTATTCTCCCTCTCAATCCTCCTGTATATACCCCTAGCTCTTGTCTCAAATTCATAGCTTCTTTTGTCACCAACTGTACTACATGCCTAAATGTATATGCATACACAAATGTATTCCTAAGTATAATGTTGCTTGTGTGTATGGGTTTTTTTTAATTTTTTATTAATTTATTCTTGTTACATCTCAATGGTTATCCCATCCCCTGTATCCTCCCATTCTTTCCTCCCTCCCATTTTCCCCTTATTCCCTCCCCTATGACTGTTCCTGAGGGGGATTTCCTCCCCCTGTATATGCCCATAGGGCATCAAGTCTCTTCTTGGTAACCTGCTATCCTTCCTCTGAGTGCCACCAGGTCTCCCCCTCCTGGGGACATGGTCAAATATGAGGCACCAGAGTTTGTGTGAAAGTCATACCCCACTCTCCACTCACTTAAGTGTGTATGTTTTTAAGTCTGATAATTTGGCAATGGGTAATCAGTCGGTTTGCTCTTCCTTCTGAGGGCCACCCCTCCAACTCTTAGCTTTACTCAGCTGCTTGTAGTGTTTTTGTGCAGGGGGGAGGTTTCATGGACCTTTCCTCAGGCAGTTTGGCATGTTTATTGGTGCCCTTCTTGCTCAGCTCACGGTTGAGAGGTCATGTTGCTAAGACTTTAAAGAAGCAGCTTCTGATGTGAGTAGGAGACACAGGAGATAAGAGCCTGCTGCTCTGGTTCTTATCATCTTTCTACTCTTCTTCCACAAAGTTCCCTAAGCCTTAGGTTAGGAGTGTTTGGTAGACATGTCCATTGGAACTGGGGCTCCGCAACTCTGCATTATGACTATTGAGCTTTCTGCACTGGTCTCCATCTTTTGCAGAGTTACATTTCCTTCATGGTGGGTGGAGATTGTACTCACCTGTGGATATAGGGAGAAATGCCATTTATAGATTGTTGTTAGGGATTGTGATGCTTTAGTCAATTAGTGGTTGTAGATTCTCCTCCAATAACCATGATTACACTAGCATTTGGTTAGCTAGGTTTCCAGTAGCAGACATGGTACCTCTTGTTGAATGGGTATTAAGTCCAGTTAGACACTGCTGGTTACTGCCAAGGTATATGTGATATGACTGCATCACATCATAGGGTTATTGTGACATGTTCATCGCTAATGTTGTTCATAGGCATCATAGCTTGGTGGGACTGTTTGTTGGTTGTCTTCCTCCTTAGGAAGTTTGCATGGACAGTGGATTTTGTTCTGTTTTCTAGTTAAGTAGAGTCTCCTGCTTCTTGTCTCTGAGAGTCCAGAATGTGGGGTATGTGTTAAGGGGTATACCATAGAAAATTTAGAGCTAGCTGGACCATGTAACCAGAAATCAACTTAATTTCCAGAGAGGACATCAAGTCTTTTTACAAAGTAAAGATGATTGAAAAACTATATAAGAAAGGGCTAAAAGGAGGGAGAGGTTCTGGAAGAAAATAAAAGGCTACAAAGGCTGGAGTAATGACAGAGTAGAAGAATAGTCACTCTTTTTTCTTGTGAAGACAACACATTGAGAGTGCTGAGAGGTGACAGAGTATTCCTAGAGAAGTAGAAGCAGGCTGCTTAGGAATAGCAGAGCAAGAAACAGACATTAAAAAGTGGTTCTTGAAGCCATTAACACTAAAAACAATAGTTATATATTCTGTATGTCTTCTTTTGGAAAAGGTGTGCAAATCAAAGGTACTGATTTCAAGTTGTACAGTGAAGAAGCTCTTACAAGAGTATGAGATATAGAAGCAGGTGGTTTAAGTCAAGTGGTAGCAAGAAGGTAACAGAGAAGACTGTAGGTTCTCAAAACATTAACTTGCATCTCCAGAGGTATATAATGATTGACCAGATTCAGAAACTTCAAGGAGACACCCAAGCTCTGTCTGAAGCAGAAATCAGGAATCAAAAGGATCAAAGAGGAAATGTGCCAGGAGGCTGGAATTAGGCAGTAAAGAGAATAAACACTACCAAACTAACTAATCCAATTAAAAATGGGGTATAGAACTAAGCTGAGAATTCTCAGCAGAGGAATATCGAATGGTTGAGAAACACCTAAAGAAATGCTCAATGTCAATATGACTATGAGATTCCATCTTACATCTGTCAGAATGGCTAAGATCAAAAACTCAAGTGACAGCACATGCTGGTGAGGATATGGAGAAAGGGGAACACTCCTGCATTGCTAGTGGGAGAGCAAGCTTGTCTAGTCACTTTGGAAATCAATCTGGCACTTTCTCAGAAAATTAGGAATAGTGCTACCTCAAGACCCAGCCATACCACTCCTGGGCATATACCCAAAATATGTTCCACCATACAACAAGAACATTTGCTCAACTATGTTCATAGCAGCTTTATTTGTAATAACCAGGATCTGAAAATAACCTAGATAGATGTCCCTCAACCAAAGAATGGATAAAGAAACTATGGTACATTTACACCACTATTAAAAACAAGGAAATCTTGAAATTTGCAGGCAAATAGATTGAACTAGAAAGGTTCATCTTGAGTGACGTAACCCAGACCCAGAAAGACATGGATGGTATTAGCCAAATAATACAGGATATCCATACTACAGTATACAGACCTAAAGAAACTAAATAACAAGGAGGACCCTAGGGAGAATGCCTAATTATCATTCAGAAGAGCAAATAGAATAGACACCAGGAACAGTTGAAGCGAAGGAGCAGGAAGCGAGTCTATCATAGAGGTCTTCTGAAAGACTTCACCCAGCAGAGGATCCAACCAGATGCTAGACACACAACCAAACTTTAGGCTGGAGCACAGCAAGTCTTATGGAAGAATTGGGGAATAGAAGGACCTTGGGGGACCAATAGAGCAAATGAATCCAGGCAGGGGGAGGGTGTTGCGGAGACTGAGGACTGTGCACAATGAGGACCTAGACCCTCTGCTCAGATGCAGTACATAGGCAGCACAGTCTCCTTATGAGTCCCATAATATGGGGAGTAGGGACCACTTCTGACATCGACTCTGGTGCCCACACATTGATCGCTTTCCCCTGGTGGGGTGGCCTTGCCTGGCCACAGAGGAAGAGGATGCAGTCAGTCCAGATGAGATTTATTTGGCTGAGGTCAGATGGTAGAGGAGGAGGGCTCCTCTTTCTGAAGACTAGGGGAGGGAGGGAGGGAGGGAGGAACAGTGTATGAGTCAGGTGTGGTGGGACTGGTAGGCGATGAGGAAAGGGGTCTACAATCCAGATATAAAGTGAACAAATTAAAGATTAAAGTAGGTGAAAGATAGATAGATAGATAGATAGATAGATAGATAGATAGGGAAAATATCTGATATACTACTCTTGTAAAAGAGTTATTCAACCTCCAAAGCGGTGGTGACCCATGGGCTGAGAACCACTGATGTAAAGTATCATGGTGACAAGGGGAATAGTCTGCAGATAGGTTTTATAGGGTGTGGAGTGGAGGCAATTGAGAAGATAGTGAACTTAGGCACCATTTTCTTTCAAGATGTTACTATACTAGTTTTATTTCATATACAATTACGTGTTTATACTTCTATAATTGCAAATGGGCGAAATAATGATGAACACAAATCATTTCCTTTTTCTTTTTCTTTTCTTTTTCAGTTTTTACTTTGGATTTTATTCAAGCAAATTGTGGAGAACAATTGTGGAGAAAAAAGTAGGTTATTTCATCAGATATCTCCATATGTACTCAGATACGAAGTAATGTCAGAAAAGACTTCAGGACATGCTAGCATCTCAGAAGCCGTTCTCTCAGACACTTAGTTCATAAAACAGCTTTAAATGTTAAAAAATGATAGAAATTAACCACAAGCCACAAAGTTAGCAATTTCAACATTTTGACATAAGGCATTAGTCCTTAGCAACAATTTTTATTTATTGAAGTATGTGGGCTTATGTAATCTAACCTCTCATGACAGAAACATGAACATTAAAGAAATTCAATACAGATTTATTGAAATTAGCAATTGAACTTGAATGAGTATAAAGGAGTGAATGGATGAGAAAAGAAGAAGTAAATGAATGAAAGAAAAATCAAGGAAGGATAAATACAATGAACAATTTAAATGATTTTAATTATTGGTTGTGAGCCTAGCCTTTAATGGCTGAGCCATTTTTTCTGATATATTGGGCCAGAAGCCTGAAGATACTCCAAGGTTATAAAGAGTGTTGGGTGACTGTTCAGGCAGTAAACTACCTCAGTCATTTTTCATTTTGGAAGCTGCTAACCTGCACTCCAGGTTCACTAAAGTATTTAAGTTTTATCCCTTCTGAAGTCTTTGATGGATTTGAAGACCAGATAGTTTAGTCTTTCAAATAAGCTTAGTAGGTTAAGGGTTAAGATGTGTTTTAGATCAAGATAGATGTTTTAAGTTAATAGAGATGAGATATGATAGATATTAATCTCCATTCAGAAAGATGTTTACTTCAAGTTTGCCAAATACAAATAGCCAAGTTGCTTTGAATGTAACATTTATATAATTCCTGATTGTCTCATGGGGTGTAATAATATAAATGTGTATTTTAAAAAAGAAACATAATAAAAATATTTTTAAAATTCTGATTATAAAAAATGTTTGAATTAAAATATAATTATATTACTTTCTCTCCTCCATTTCTTCCCACCAGCCTCTCCCAAACACCCTCCCTACACCCTCTCCCATGCCCACATCTCAACTCAATTGGTTATTTTTCTTTGATTATTATTGTTATATGTGTGTGTTGTATGTGTGTGTGTTACCTGCTGAGTCCACTTTTTATTGTTGTTTATATGGTTTCATGACTGACCATTCTACATTAGATAACAAATAAAGGGGCTCATCCCTGGAAGGGGCAATGCTCCTTCTCCTATCACTCATTAGTTGCCTATATTTCTTTGTCTAGGAATGTGACCCCTGAAATCTCCCCTTGTTAACATTTCCATTAATATTGGCATTGCTTTAGCCTTGTTAATGTAGCCCATTTCTAGAAGACACTTTCACAGCAGATTCCATGGCCTTCTGGCTCTTACCAACTTTTCACACTATCTCTGAGCTATAGTTTTAGGAGATTTGATATGTATGTATCTGTTTGGACTGTGAGCCCCATCATCTGTCATTGCTCTCTGCATTTTGTCCAGTTGTGGTTTCCTGTGGTGGCCTCCATACACTGTAAAGAGGGTCTTTTTTGATAAGGGGTGGTATTGGGTTTAAGGATGTAGTATAAAAATATACTTAACTCCACACACACATACACACACACACACACA
>OU015743.1:150915333-150927499 GCA_907169655.1 Acomys percivali
ACACACACACACACACACACACACACACACACACACACACACGTCAAGCCAGGTGGGCTGGTACTGCTCCTTCAAGAACCAGAGACTAAAGTGAAAGCCCAGCACAAGAAACCTCCTTATGAATAATTGGTCAGGATAGTGCAAGAAACTCCGAAAATAACTTAAGCTATTGATGCAGTCTTTGGTTGCCTCTCAGGGGTTGAGTATGGGGCCAGATTGCTGACGACACCACACATTGAGGGTATAGACTCAGACAGTTCAAGCTGTATCTTGCCTGAAAGCTTCTTTTCTGCAGTCTAGTTCCCATATTTCCAGAAATTACTATGCAAGCTACCATGGGAGGGAAAGTGTCTGTAGTCATACTCAGCTACAATACCTATGAAAAAAATTATTACTAGTTTAGCAAAATACTCACACATGTGCAAGAAGTGACCTCCACATGTCAGCTGTACCCAATATCTGTCTAATTGGAATTGGGCTTATGGATTACTCAAGAGGAGAAAACTTGTGCCTGGTACTGTAACGATAGGCATTTACCAGGACTACTGAGGCCATGGGCCTTTAGAAAGAATTTACTGCTGCCACTTGACAAGACCAGCATAATTCCTTAATATATTCTAAAATTTATATGTAGAATGCATTTTTTATCATAAGGAAAATTTTTCTAAGCCTACATGCACTAAGGCTATACAAAAATGATTCTGACAAGAAAGGGTCATGAATGCAAAGTTTAAGAAGTCCTGATTTAGAGCAAAGCTGCTATTTTGACACTCTTCATTCTGTAAAGACAGACTCCTGCGTCTTCAGTGGTCATCTCATGCCTGAAGTAGAAGAACTTGCCTCTGATTCATACTTTCCTCCCCTGTCTTCCTGATGTCCTGAAAGTGTCCATTCAGATTCTACTTCTTAGAATTCCCAAGATATGGTTCAAATTCCAGAATAATTCAAAGTACTTCTAAGTCCCAGATTCAACACAAATAAATCAGTGAACCTAGGCACCTTGGTAGATATCCAAGTAAGATGTGAGATGTTTTACTCAAACAATGATTGCTTTTTCTTAAGAAAAAATTTGTTTCATTTTCTTTTTCTCTTAGCTATATAGGTTGAACAGTGGGTAAAAGAATTAACACCTGCTGATTAAATTCTAGGAGATGGATTCTGAACCACATTTTAGATGAAATCTTTGGTTTTTTTATGAGATGATAACCTATATCATTAGATGCTTAGCAGTATTGCTACCTCTACTATTAGATAAGTATAGTATTAGATGATTATTAATATTTAATATTGATATATCATCTTAATAAATCAGCAGTTACTCCTTAACCAGTTATATATGCAAATAACCATGCAGAGAGACTAGGGTCTACTTAATTAGCCTAGAGCCCAATACTGAGCAATAATTACTCCATCCTAAACCTCCAAGCTAGTATATTTTCTTCCCATTCAGATTTCTGATATTATATTTGCTTTTTATACATATAATAGGTCCAGCTCATTCCTTCTTGTGCTTCTCAGTCCTCTCCATCTCCATCTCTCCTGTCTCCCTTCTCTTTCTCCTCCCCTCACTGGACCAGAATGTCCCACCCTACCTTCTGTATTGCTCAGCATTGGCTAGTTGGTTTTTATTGGCAATACAGAGAACAAACAGTGGCATATTTATACAAACTTGAGACAGAAGATACTTAAAATACATATTCCAATGCAATGTCCATATTGAAACCACATAATGGCGTAGAGAAATTAGCATCTGAATGAACAAGGGTAGACTGTGCACAGTCTACAAGACTATAGAACTGTACCTTCTTATTCCTCTGAGGAATAAAAGCCAGAAATATTTCCAGATATTACTAAATCTTCTTTTTAGAGTTAGATTAGCTCCGTGAAGAATCTCTGGCCAGAAGAGAAGATAACCAGCTAAAGCCAACAATCTCTCTAGATCATAAAAGTGCTATTGTTTGAAGTACTTGACTTGGGAATATTATCTGAAATATTAACACAGCATAAAAAGTCCAGCTATGTTAGTCCCTGCATCCACCACCATTGAATTAGTGGACACTCATTGTTTATTCATTAAATAACTAAATTCATTCTATACAGTAACAGACATTTCCTCAGTCATTGGTTATGCAGAATCTCCCTTTTGGGAGCTTAGAGGATGACAGTACCATTTTGTATGATGAAAAGAAAATTTGAAGCCACAGAAACAAGGTATGAGGCCAGTTTTAAAATAATTATATGGATGAAATATGCTATGTTTAGGTATATATGCAATACAATTAACAAAAATGGGCCATGAGTTTGAAGGAGAGTACAGAGAGCTATATGGAAGGGTTTATAAGAGGAAAGAAAGGCAGAAATGTTGTAATTTTGTAATTAAATTACAATCTCAGAAGCGAATAAATAGAGAATGAAAGAAAGCAACAGTTGTCTCAATAGTTATCTAGGAATGAAAAGGCAGCAAAATATTAAGAAAGAATTTGAAGGAAGGTGCAAGAGTTTTTTGTAAGTTACAGATAGACAAAAACAATAAGAGAAATTCATGAATAATATTTTTGTTTTCTTTTTTTAAATTTTTTTATTTTTTTATTTTTATTTTTTATTAATTTATTCATATTGCATCTCAATTGTTAGCCCATCCCTTGTATCCTCCCATTCCTTCCTCCCTCCCGCTTCCCCCCCTACTCCCTTCCCCTATGTCTATGACTGAGGGGGACCTCCTCCCCCTATATATGCTCATAGGGCATCGAGTCTCTTCTTGGTGACCTATTATCCTTCCTCTGAGTGCCACCAGGCCTCCCCATCAAGGTATATTTATTACAGTTATCTTTTTATTAGCAGGAATGGTATTGTTGGCAAACTGGACAAAAAACAGAAATAAAACAATGACTTTTTTCAGAAGATTATGGCAAACAATGGTGATCTGGATTTCTGGTTATTTATGTTGCAGTAAACACGTATCCAAATGAACACACTATTCATTATATAATATATATTATATAATAAATAATTTATAATATATTTGTATATTTTATAATATATATTAGTTAAGTATCATATAATAAATAATGTGTTATGAATTTGAGAAGGAATGGGTAAAGTTGGAATGGAATGAGAAAGGAGCAGAATGACATAAATTCAATACTCATATATTAATTCTCAAAAGAAATAGAAAACTTGTTAAAGTTTTCAAAAGAAATGTGCAGTTTTGTTCATATGTAATATGTGCCCATACTAGTACTCATTTAAATATTACCGATGTAAGAAGTGTATTACACTACTGCAGGCTTTCATTTGTCATAGAAGCTACTACAGTTTTCCATTGTTGATGTAGCTACTTTACTGTACCTTGAATTATAATGGCCAATTGTACAATAAAACAATGCATTCCTTAACTGTTAAAAAAAATCATTTTAACAATGTCTTATCATTTATTTCAATTGTTTAATACAAATTTTCATATTATTAGAAATGTTAAATGTATAATATTTTCATTTGTAAGAAATATCTCATTTACAAATCTCTTATAAATCTCTCACTTATAAGAAATATTTTTCCATATCTCCTTTTCTTATGTCAGGACCTGTAAGAATGCATCTGTAGAAGCCCTAAAATCCTGAGTTCTGATCTCAGGTGGCTCTTTATGCCAGTGCATTGTAAACTCAAGTCTTCTAAGATTTCACCTTGATATTTTAAAACCAGAGATGACATTTGGCATAAATTACTATTGTGATAATTAGGTATGGTAATTATAAAGATGCAACATAATACCAAGCTCAAAGTTCACTGTAGTAGTTTTCCTGCCTTTTTTCTACTATGTTGTTATGCAATGAGAAGGGGAACAGACATAGTGTATTTGGAGTAGCTTTGCCATTATGCATGTTTAAAAAAGGCAAGATTATTTGTAGACTGTATTGTGAATAATGTCAAGATAAGAAAAAATAAACATCCACAAATCCAATTAAGAAAATAATTCAATGATATGGATATTGATTAACAATTATTTTGAATAGATAAAATTTAATATATACATTTATTCTTTTGTGTTGTTTCTTAATCTCTGTGTAATTAATATTTATTTTCCTAATGAAAATATACTTAATAGGAAAAAAAAAGCAAAACTTTCTATTGATGAAAAAGTTGTGGAAGAGCTATTTACTCAAAAAAAGTAATTATCAAATAAAAGAATATTATTTTATATTGTTTTGTATATTTTTATCCTGCCAACATTGAATAAGCCAGAGCTCACAGATGGCAAGGCAGTACCTTCAGGGGAAGTGATCAAAAAACAGGCAACGGAGTCCATGTCAAAGATAGCCCCACCTCCCCTTATTAGTGCACCCACATGAAGCCTAAGGTCCCCATAGGATACAACTATGTAGAAGACCTAGGTCCAGTCAATGCATGGTCCTTGTTTGGTGCTTCAGACTCCACAGGCCCTTCTGGGCCCTGGTTGGTTGGCTCTGTTGGTCTTCGTGTGGAGCTCTTGTCACCTCTATGTCCTTTTATCCTTTCCCCCCATTTTTCCACCATAGTCCTTATGCTTCCCCAATGTTTGGCTGTTGAGTCTCAGCATCTAGTTGGAACTGTTTCTAGGTGGAGCCTCTTGAAGGACAACTCTGATAGTCTCCTGTCTGCAAGCATAACAGAGTATTGTTAATAGTGTCAGAGGTTAGGTCCCTTCCATGGAGGTGGTCTTGGGGTTTGCTACATATTGTTTTGACATTCCCTCAATATCTGTTCTATCTTTATCCCTGCACATCTTGTAGGCAGGATAAGTTTTGGATGGAAGTTTTTGTGAGTGGGGTATTAGCCAGTCTCTATCTCAGTTTCAGTTTTATTCTTTTTCTTTTTCTACTTGATTCTTAGAGTTCCTACCTCAGACCCTTTCTCTCCTTTGTGGATCGATGTTAGATTTTAATCCTCTAATACCTATGTTTGGTATTAGAATTTGGAATACACATAGGGGTTGGGAAATTAGGAAAAGCACCAGGGAGTCCTTTTAGTGGAACAGAGATAGAATTCTATGCTAATAAGTGTTTAAAGGGAACTAATGGATCCGGAAGAGTTAAATTGGGATGTAGGATGACAGGAAAATGTAAAAGAAGTATGTGAGGAAAAATAATTCTAAAAACTTTTTAAAAATCACATAGAAACTTAGCTAGTACTGTAGAAGAGATAGTTAAAGCATAGTTACCCTATAAAGAGGCGAATTCTTTCTAGATACCACAGGCTAACAAATTAAAAGCCTAGTACTGTAAAAGTAACTTTTCCTCCTATTTCAGTTGTTGTCTTGGAGGCTTACTGCCTCCCTCAGCTAGCCTGTGCCTAGTCCTGGAAGCTTCTAGCCTCCATACAATCTAACCTAGACCTAGAATGTTTTCAGCCTCTCAGGCTTACTGTTTAATAAGCTCACCCTTACTTGTTCTTTATGAGGTCTGGGCTGGCTGGTTCAACTCAGCTGTTTTGGCTCAAATTCTTCTCCCAGCTGACAAATTGAATCTAGCTTCTGTCTCATACCAGAATTGCTATGCTTGGCCTCAAACTAACTCTACAATCTGCTCTAATCTTCTGGCTTGCTCCATCTTCACCTAAGTTCTTTCTCTGACACCCATTTCTGTGCTGGTAAAACTGCCTCATCTGTAGCTTCCCTTTCCTCTCTCTTATCATTAGAGTTGGACATATCCTATTCTGTCAAATCTTCTATGATTCATTATCTTTTCTGCCACTCACTTATATATCACTTTCAAGCATGAGTGCTTCCTTCTACAAACTAACTTTACCTTTGTTTGAGATTAAAGGCATGTATCAATGCATGGACCTAAGCTTTTCTTTACCTGATACTTGCTCTATATGAGGCTGGTCTTGAACTCAGATCTGTTTGCCTCTGTATCCTGGATTAAAGGCATGTTTGTATTCTAGCTAGATCACACAGACTTAGACTATCTTTGGATGTGCTTTCTTGCCAGCTAGAGCATATAGACCAAGAAGGTCTTTGGGTGTGATCTCTTGCCAGAACAGCCATATTCTAACTTAACATTTCTCTACACAGTACTAGGAATGGGTTTCTTCTTTTAGAGTTGTTGGCCAGTGCGGTCCCAAAGATTCCTAAACAATAAAGGCTATTGCCAATACTATTGTCACCTTCAGACCCTGACAGTAAGACTATGTTTCTGAAAACAAGACATGATAAAGTCACATAACAAAAATATAGAAGCATCAGAACCATTAGCTACCTTTCATAGCATTGTAAATTGTTATGCACACTACCAGGGGAGAATATTATGAATCATAATGAACTATGAGCACTTCATGCAACAATAATGACTTGCTTGGCAAGATATCCCCACTAGTAAAATAGTGGTTCAAACATCATAATAATAGAAAATTACTTTCTCATAGGATTTAAGTTCCATCCTACAAGAGGAAATTTATATTTAGTACAATTGCAGGGCCAAGAACCTGTGACTATGGTCAAAGGCCCTAGGCAATAATATATTATTATTACTCTGCTAAATAGACATAATATTAAACTGGCTCTGAGGAATAAATTATTTTATGAGGAGTATCTTTTTATTAATTTTTAATATTTTACATATGCATTTTTGTTATTGTACATATATATAATAAACTATCTACAGCAAGAAGAACAATAAAATAATCAGGAATTATATAAGTATTGTATTCATAGTGTTTTGACTATTTGTATTTGCCAGCCTTGAAGGAAACATATTTTCCTATCTTGGTGCATCTAAAATTCTGAATGTAAATCAATATGTATCATACCTTGTCATTATCAACTTAAAACATCTATCTATACCTAAAAACATCTAAACTCCTAAACAATTAAGCTTAATTATAAAACTAAACTATCTGGTCTTCAATCCCATCATAGACTTGAGAAAGGATAAAATTAATTACTATATATACATACATATGGGCCAATTGGGATTGGAAACTTTCTTTGAAGGTGTCCTTGGATCTCTCTTGTTCTGGTGAGGAACAGCAACTGAAGCACTTGGTGCTGGAACATGAAGGATGCAGAATGTCAGTGTCCAGCATGCTGAGAGGAACGAATCTGTCCAGTCTGACCCAGTGTCAGTGTCTGGTTATTTTGTTCTGAAAACATATAATTTCTCACCAGCATTATACAGTCCTCAAATTATAAATGTATAAGGTGTGCATGATACACAAAACAATTAAGGCTGGTTCTCTGCTCTTTGTATGAGCAGAAAAGAGACATCTGTAAATCTTCATCCATGCCATACAAAGAATGACATCTAATAATAATTCACAGGGATTCTGTAGCCAACAAGAAGCATTGTCTATGACTAGACATTCATGTCTCAGCCAGTATCAGAGCTATGCCCATGTAGTGAGATTAGCAATATAAATCACCTGTTTGTTCTTCAGCATTCTTATACCCATAGTTGAGTGCATCTTTCAACTCTCATCTGAGTATCTTCCATTTGTAATAGATGATGATTAACAGGAAGAGCTACAACTGATTATTAACAGGAAGAGAACAATAGGCTGTGGAATGCTCAGACCTAAATGCAACATCTACACTGCAATCTCTCCTCCCAAGGCTCAGAAATCATCATGAAAGAAGGAAAAAAAACAAAGGCTTTGAATGAATGAAAAGAAACAGTATCCTTCAGATACATCAGAGAATCTGTGCTTGTGAATTCATGGCAGTTATGGCAGTGTACACAAACCAGACTTAATGTCAAGGAAAGAGGGAGTGGATATGAAGTCAAAGCCTTGGCCAAGAACTGCTGGCAATTTATAGCTGCTGAGAAAGTAAGAGTTAATTTTTTGTTTGTTTTTTAAGAGTGTTGTCATTGGTAGGTAGACAGTTCTCCAATGGAAGGCCACACATTCATGAATGAATGGGCAGCAGGAATTTGATTAGTGTAAAAGCAAAATGGATGTAAATTTTGGTGGGTAGGAAGCAGAGTGTGCATCTGGAAAGAGTTGGAGGAGAGGATGTATATAGTCAACATATTGTACAAATTCTCAAAGACACAATCAAAACAAAAAAATACCAAAAAGGTCTCACTTACTATAGTTTAATTAACAAGTACTAGACAGAATTCTTTGGCCCTTCTTATTGTCAAATAGCATACTGACGACTCATAATCCTTTCCACCTTGTTTCAGAGCCTGAAATTCACTCTAAATCTTCCGTAAACTGTGACCTGTAGCCTATTAATTTTAAGTGGACCTCTTTTATTGGCTTGCTTGAATTGAACATATTACATTATAAGAGCCCCCTTTAAGCCTTCTGCTAAATCACAATTCTGCAGAACGTTACCCTGAGTCATCTCACCCACACACACACCCTTTACATTCATTGTTTTTATATTGCCACAATGCGCTCAAACTTCTTGGAAGTCAGTAGAAGAAAAACACAACACTGAACTAAATGGTGGGATCACAGATGTCTGAAAATCAAAAAGTAACGCCCTGAGGTATTGTTATTTATTACCTTAATCTTGGAGAGGAACCCTCTGCAGCTTTAGTCACTGAATACATGCTAAGAAGTCATATATTTGCCCACAGTGATGGAACTGTGCTATGAGTTTTCTTTCACTAAAAAGACTCAAACAAAAGAAAAAAATCTAACACTATGTTCAGACATGGAGCACAGGATTGTGGTACCTGGGGGCTGGGGAGGGGACAGATGAAGTCGGCATTGTGGACATATTTGCTCTGTGCCTACAAGCACCATTCAGACTGAGGTGCACAAGGGAAATTCTAAAAAGACAATGGTGACCCGATGAATTGAGGAGATGAACAGAGTTTGGAGCATCTAATGTGGTTACAGTGTGTTAAAATAAGAGAGATATGAAGAAAGAGTAGAACAGATATCTTCACATGTACCCTCTCAAGTCTTTGGCTGAATAAGCTGCTTTGTAAGGTGGCCGTCTATGGGGCAAGAAACAAGCAACTGCTGGACGGATACGAGTTTCAAATTTTTCCTAATCCTGTCCCAAGTGTGGGGCTAGAATTTCCAAACTGAAGTATATTTGCACTCTGTTTAAACAAAGTAAAGAAAATTTGTTGAAAACTACGACATTCTATACAAATTTCAGACAGCCGTCACTTTAACAGTGCATGAAAATAGCACTAGAAGTCAGGCTACTTTGAAAACTCTTGAGAAAGATAAGCTATATTGCTGTTAAGGATATACATTTCAACATTCTTTAAAGGGCAACAAATGTAAGAAAATATAAGTGTGGTATTCACAATGTACAGTATTCAGAGGCAGCACCTGTACTTGTCCTTCTACCTACAAAGAGGAAACGTGTATAGAAATATCATTCCACTTTAATACAATAGGAAAAAATCAGCAAACAGAAACTACATTTTAGTGGTGCCCATATATGGGCAGCAACCAGCAGTTTCTAACTGGACTTTAGGCCTGCTTCCCAACAGAAGGGAAATAGTGCCTGGTGATGGAAACCTACACAAGTATCTGGAATTAGTGTGAACATAGATGGGACCTTTCCATGTCTGCTTTACTGAACACTAGTTGTACTCTAACTAGACATGTGTCCGTACACCACAGATAAGTGTGACTGCCAGTCCTCATCACAGGAGCATCACTTTGCAGAACACTGATATTATTACATCACACAATTAGTCAAAATACAATGCTAAGTAAAAGAAAAACAACTTGATCATGGGTGCCTAGACCCAGTGAATATATATATCTACAGCACAATCCCTGCACCTTAAGATAGGAGAAAGTCATGGAATTAAGGTCAGGAAAACTATAAGAGTCAGAGGATCCTGAAGTCTGTGGTCAGATGTGTGTCCCCAAGACATGGCAGGAAAGCTACATAAATGACACATCAACAATATGGCTGCTTAAATAGATACTAAAAAATGACAGTACACAAAACCATTTGAACATGGAGAGGAGGAAGGCTTTCACTGGTCACCAACCACAGAGAAAAGATCTAAAGCAGATAAGGACTGCTGAGAGATGGAAAGATAATTGTCCCCAGAAACCAGCCACCTTTTAGTTATTCAATTCCAAGTGCTGGGCGCTGAAATCATAGGCATACTATTACATATATATATATATATATATATATATATATATATATATATATATATAATAGTAACAATTAAGGAAAAAGAGGTCAGGAGTTTGAAAGGGGGTGAGGAAGATATATGAGGGGTTAGAAGGAAGATATAACTATATTTTAATTTAAAAATATAAACATAAATAATATATAATGAGATACCATGAAATTCTAGAATCAAACATGTTAACAGCAATAATGAGTTACTCATTTTCCTCATGTTACTGGACCCTGACTCTGAATTCTGCTGTATTAGCCTTCAAAGTGACCTGTACTGGCCACAATTACACTTTGTCACAATATACTGATCATTTTTCTAGAACTTCTGGAATTTGCAAATAACTTGATGGAAAAATAATATTCTCACAGAAGTTTCTAAGCCATTAAATTTTTTTCTGATCTGCTCAATATACTTTCTCCTGGTTACATTTTGGTTAGGTAACTTGGCTGTATGTTTGGATTATGCATAAAGGTATGTTTTCCTCTCATAACATCTTGTGTATCTTTCTTAGAAAGGACAGTATAAGATAAGTCTTACTACTATGCTACAGAACTTACCAGACGTATTTTTAAATAAAAATACAATTTTGATTACATTGATGAAATAAATTCAACTATTGAAAGCTGTAAAAGAAAAACTTAAAACAAGAGGCAAAACACAGCCCATCACTACAGAGATCACAAGTAACAGATAATTTACACTAGCAAAATTACTTCTCAAAAAAGAGAAATAAAATGATATAATATGTTGAATATTCCAAAGGATCTAGCAAATACACTTGAACCTAATTAACTATGAAAAACTGTAGGGTAAATATTAAGGTATAAAAGTCAAATGCAACCCTATATATGAGGCACTTAAGTGGAACTTGAGCAATTAAAATTTATTTAAAACAGCTCTTAAAAATTAAGTGT
The DNA here is from genome assembly GCA_907169655.1 of Acomys percivali. Lineage (NCBI taxonomy): Eukaryota > Metazoa > Chordata > Mammalia > Rodentia > Muridae > Acomys > Acomys percivali. The sequence continues at coordinate 150,926,345 of OU015743.1, forward strand.
TTAGATATAAGTCTAAGAAATGCCTATATAATCTGTATGTGGAAAACTAACCAGGCCTTTGTTTTTCTAATAAAATTTATTTTTAAGAAAAAATTATAAGAATATATTTAAGTCATTTTATTTTTCTCAATAAGTGAAAATGTAGTATATATTATTATGATGGATATATATGTGTGTATATATGCCATAAAACAATGTGTTTACTCTTAAATATTTCACACACAAAATATGAGCAATAAACCCACAAGCATATGAAAGAATTAAACCATATGACAATGACAATATAGGGTGAATTCAACAAATGCAACAATCTAGCTGAAATATAAAAACTATTGTGAAAATAAATTTTCATATTAATGTGATAAAGGACATAAATATGAAATCACATGAATAGAAAAATACTTATGCATAAAACAATCTAAAAGTAATATTCTATTCCTTGATGAAAGACTGAATGCTTCCCTTGAAACTGGCCATAGGTTAAGACTCTCAGCACTTCTATCCAAACATAAAAATAAAGTGCTAGAAAATGTACTGTGCCGGTTTAAGTAAGCTAGTGGAGTCCACCTTGGAAAGAAAGAGTGGAAACTGTGTGGGTGGTCATGGTAGGGAACATACATTCGTGAAGCCACACTTTCATAAAGGTACTATAATTAATGAATGAGTTCATCATGGTCGAAGCATCCAAGGTAAATAGAGAAATATGTACTTAATATCAATGGACCAATTCTGTGTGAAATAAAAGAAACAATTCTATTCACATAAAGCTTCAAAAAGGGACAAATACTTAAATCTACTAAAAGAATTACAACTCTTATATAGGAAATGATAAAAATTTTCACAAGAAATGAAAAATATATAAATGAATGAAAAAGAATATGCATTTATATTCAATCTTTTCGAGGCTAAAATTTCCCTCAAAGTTCAAAGTAGTTACTGGCAAAATGAAAAGAGGTGAGTATTTTTATAGAAATCAAAAAGCTGTTTCTAAAATTTATTTTGAAATGCAATAAACACAAAATAACTAAAACCATTCTGGAAAAGTGATGAAGTCAAAGGGCTCACGTGTCCAATTCAACCCTTTGTTGTAATTATACAGTAATCAAAACAGTATAGAACTGGAGGTGTGGGGGGGGTGGAAATAAAAGAAGCAGA
>OU015743.1:150942563-150962153 GCA_907169655.1 Acomys percivali
CACACACACACACACACACACACACACACACACACACACACACACACGCCTTTAATCCCAGCACTTAGGCGGCAGAGGGAGGCAGATCTCTGTGAGTTCCAGGTTAGCCTTACCTACAAAGTGAGTTCCAAGACAGTTAGGACTACACACAAAGAAATCCTGTCTCCAAACAAATAAACACTCAAATCTCCAGGCATGGAAATCTTTGTCCCAGAATTTTTTATTTCTAAGAGACTTGTAAAGGATACACAGTAATCTGTAATAAGTATTTAATTCAGCTATATTGCTGGCAAATTCTTAACTAACAAGAGGGCCCCTGATTTCTTTGATTATTACTTTCAACTTCAGTTTCCACATTATACACTCATTCACACATAGCTACACATACACCAATAATTTTCCTATTAGTTTTATTGGCATGTGTTAATTAACTTGTCTTTTGAGTTCATCTATTTTGAAGTCTTTGTTAAGAATAACATTAACGTCTTTAAAGCCCTCAGTCACTTTACTTTGTCAATGGCGTGATAAATTTGTGAAAGTCTAGGTGTCTTCACAAAGTCTAGGAAATCCACAGATTTTAAGCCAAGAACTCTTGGGAGGATCTCATTAACATTGTATTAAGGTTTGCTGCTAATAAATATAATATATTTCTAGCTGCCTCTTTCTTTTCTCAAGTCTTGTTTTTTTTTATTTTTTTTCCTCAGTGTTGCTTGAAGACTTTTATCTGCAAGGTGTCATTCACTTAGACTGACCTGCCTCAGCAGCCTTCCTCATATTTGTTTTTCTTCCTTAGCTATGGATACACACTAAAGACCATGGTCCCCATCCTATCACCACCAAAACCCTATCCCCCTCCATCCTGCCAAATGGCCAATAATAGTTCACCAATAACTATTGTAAAGTAGGAACCATCCAACTTTTCCCCTTCCATGATTGATTATTCACAGAGTCAGTCATGTCTGTCCAGTGTAAGTGCAGCGGTTATCAGTTTACAATTGGCAGTGTTTTCATCTGGTCTACCATATGGCATTTCAAAGCCCTTGCCCCTATCTTCTAGGCCTTACATACTTCCCAATTCCTATTTCACAATGTTTGCTGGACCTCTGAGGTTCTAATGTAGGACAGAACCATCCACATTCACCATTCTCACCAATGAGTAGTCATGAATCTCAATTCACTACCATTCACTTCAAAAGGAACTTCGCTGATTAAGGCTCAGAATAACTTTTCTCTGAGGATATAAACAGAGATTCTGAAGGATCTTGATGCTATTTCAGTTTAATTAACCAAAAATAGCAAATGTAATCTCCTTGGGCATGGGTTGGTAACCAAACTCACATACCTGGATTGGGTTTTCTTCTGTAAAGCAGCCTTCAAATCCAATCAAAGGCCAGTTGGTTACAGCACAATAGTTGTGTCACAGTTGCATAGAAGGCCACAGATTGCCTATCAGGTGATTTTTTTATTTGTAGGATTAATATCTGGGCAAGACCAAAGATGTGTGCCCCCCTCACCCCCCACCAGATACCTGAATCCTGGTGCATCTGCAGATGCAATCTTCTAATTCTTGTGGTGAGTAAAGACCTGACAAGAGCCTGATTGTTTGGAAATTATCTGGGGCCATGGGAGGAGTCCCACACCTGGAACAGAGATTTTCCAGTAACTCATTGCTTCTAAGGCCAGCATTTCTAACATGCAGGATACCTTCCTTCAATCTTTCTTTTGTGTTTTTCATTGGTTAATAAGATGTAAGTTTCTGCATAAAGCATGAGTGCTCCGTGGTGTGGTTATGGGGAAGAGTTTTGATTTTGTGTTTGTTTTTGTTTTAAATAGGACCGAGAGAATATCCAGAGAAATCTGGAAGAATCCAGAGTAGAGAGAGAAAGTATTGAACATGGCCAGTCAACTGACTGGACCTGGCCACAAGGGAAGCAAACAGGAGCAAAAACAGGAGGAGCCTAAAGAGAGGGCGAGAGCAGAATAGAGAGAGAAGGGGGACAGGAGACAGAGAGAGCGAGGGACAGAGGGAAACCGAGAAAGCATAGCCCAAACAGACCCATTATAAGGAGAATGACTAGCTGGGAAGAGGGGAGCCCATGACTTGGGGAAGTTGGGGAGGGGCTGTAAGAAGAGCTAGTACTATGAAATGTGTACCTGTGACACTGAGTGAGCCTGGAGGCCTCCATGCACTTCAGTGTGCTAATAGGCACTACAGATAGTCATTGTGCCTTTTAGAATTTGCAGAAATGATGTTTCCTTTTAACCTGACAGTTTATTTGTGGCTTTAAAATATACTTTTCATACATATAAGTTTGGCAGCATTCCTTCTTTTTCTAGCTATGGACTAGTTGGAATAATATAAGTGTTAGTTCTTTGAAAGTTTAGTATATATTTGCAGTTAATTTGTCTGACCTTGAACTATTTTTTGAAAGAGAGAAAAGAATTTGCATTACAGCTTTCATCTTTTTTTTACTTTTTTTTATTTTTATTACTTTATATATTTATTTTTATTTTTATTACTTTACTTTTTTTTATTAATTTATTCTTGTTACATCTCAATGGTTATCCCATCCCTTGCATTCTCCCATTCTTCCCTCCCTCCTATTTTCCCCTTATTCCCCTCCCCTATGACCATTCCCGAGGGGGACTACCTCCCCTTGTATATGCTCATAGGGTATCAAGTCTCTTCTCGGTAACCTGCTATCCTTCCTCTGAGTGCCACCAGGTCTCCCCCTCCAGGGGACATGGTCAAATGTGAGGCACCAGAGTCCGTGAGAAAGTCATATCCCACTCTCCACTCAAGTGTGGAGACTGTTCTGACCATTGGCTAGATCTGGGTAGGAGTATAAAGTTTACAGGAGTTTGAGCGGGACCCCTGTGCCCAAATCTGCCTATCGTAATGTTCTACTTGTAGGTTTCTAGGATCCACTGGATCCTTCTACTTTGCTATTCTCCCATGCTTCTATCTGGTGCTATCTCAGAAAACTGGGAATAGGGCTTCCTCAAGACCCAGCTATTCCACTCCTTGTAATATACCCAGAAGATGCTCCAGCACACAACAAGAAAATTTGCTCAACCATGTTCATAGCAGCCTTATTCATAATAGCCAGATCATGGAAACAGCCTAAGTGTCCCTCAGTAGAAGAATGGATAAAGAAACTGTGGTACATATACACTATGGAATACTACTCAGCTATTAAAAACAAGGAATTCCCAAAATTTGTGGATAAATGGATTGAGCTAGAAATGATCATAATGAAGCAGCAAGACTCAAATGGTATATACTCACTTATATCTGCATACTAGCCCAAGGGACATGTCCCACGAAAGCCTTCACTTACCAGGAAACTGGGACAGAGGGGAGGACATCCTATTCAGACTCTAGATGAGACAGCTTTCATCTTGATGGTGATTAGAAATATGTTTAAATTATTTTCTTTCTGTTTACTTTTTGGAAGTATATATACATCTAGGAATTCATCCATTTCCTTTAGATTTTCAACTTACTGAAATGTAGATTTAATGGTTTCTTTTTATGGTTTTTAAGATTTTATTGATATCTATTGTGATGGCTCTCTTTTCATCTCTGATTTTATTGTTATATTTTGTCTCTTTCTTTTGCAATTGAGCTAAAAATTATCAATTTTGTTTATCATTTCAAAGAACTAAATCTTTGTTTTTATTGCTTTGTTCTTTGGTTTTGTTTGTTAGTTTCTATTTCAGTATTTTTTCACCTCATATCTAAACTTTCTCCCCATCTACTGTTTTGGATTTTGATTTAATCTTGTTTCTCCAAAGTCTCAAGAATCATCATTAAGCTATTTATTTGACACCTCTAAAGTATTTTGAGAGGGCTATAAACATGCTTTTATATGTTGTGGTTTTGTCCTCAATTCTAGAAAATTATTCTTAATTTCTTTAATCATTTGTTTATTGTTTAATTGTGCATTGTTCAATCCCCATAAATTTGCCTACTTCTTGTAGTTTTTTCTTGTAGTTTCCATGTTGATGTCTAGTTTTATTCTACTTGAGTCAGATGGAATACAGGATGTTGTTTGCATTTGTGGAGGTTTACTGTGTATGCAAATACATAGTCTGTTTTGTGAAATGAGAAGAATATATATATTTTTAGTGTTTCTGTGGAATGTTCTAGCTATATGATAGATCTATTTTATTTATGTATTTATTTAACTCTAATATTTCTCTGTTTATTATTTGATGAACTGTCCTGTCTATTGATGATAGGTACTAAAATTTCCCACTATTACTGTATTGGGGTTAATCTGGGTCTTTATATCTACTGAAATGTATTTAAGAAAATCCAGTGAATCTGAACTTAATGAGTATATGCTTAGAAGTATAATATCATGTTGATGAATTTTCCCTCAATAAGAATGAGGTAACTATTCTCACTAATTTTAGTTTGAACCATTAATATTTGTTATTATTACCATTATGTCAGCTTAATTTTTAGTTCTATTTCTTGGAGTATCTTTTCTATTCCTATTTTTCATGTTGAAGTGTGTTTCTTAGGAGCAAGAAGATGAGCTTCTTTTCTTTTCTTTCTTTTTGTTTTGTTTTGTTTTTGTTTTATAAGGTCTATTAGTGCTGTTTCATCTCCATGGCAACAATACCCAACAGAAGCAACTTTTAGGAGGTGTATTTTATTTTGACTTGTGCTTTCAAAGGCTTTAGTTCATTATAGAGGAGGCAGTATGGTCCCAGTCCATGGTGTTTGAAGTATGTGGCAGATGCTCCTCATATCACTGTAGACCAGAAAGGGGACACACAGAGAGAAAGAGGAGGGTCAGGAAAGAACCTTCAAAGGCCCATACCCATTCACTCATTTTTACGGAGGCCTTCTTCCTTAAGAGCCCATAGCTTCTCAAACACAGCTCCATCTACTGAGGAAAGCATTAAAATAAGAAGAGGACATTTCAAATCAACTGGTGTGCAAAACCCACAGCTCTCATTGGAAAGTAAATAAGAGATTTTTTTCGGAGAAATTTTGAATGAGCAAGGCCAGAAACACAAATATAGATTACCATGTTTCAATTCCATGTTGGAAATTCTAATTCTGCTTTGGGCATTACCAATTTCAATGTGGAATCAGTTTCATGAGGTTTTATACTTGTATAGAACAAAGAAAATGATAAATTAAGGTAAGTTTACCTTACATTGGTAGGTACATCAGAGAAAAGTTTGCACCAGAAAAGAGGGAAGTTTTTCTCTAGGTACAAGATGGCATCTGATGACATTCTTAGCCTTTGGGTTGGCAGAAGGTTCCAAAGGGTTTTGTTGTTGTTTGTTTATTTGTTTGTTTTTATTTTTAATCTATTAGTCACAGGATGTTATTTCAGACACAGAGATAGGCAAGTAATGGCTGTTTCAGAGTGCTAGAATTTAGCCCCAAATAAGGTAATCAGTCCCTGGAGCTGCAGCATTCCCACTTCTCTGCAGTACTGCAGTTCTAACAAGTTAGTCATTTTCTGAAGACCCAGATTCTTTTCAAGAGCTTTTGTTCATCAAACCATAACACAAGGTCACAATTGTTGTTCCAGGAAATCCTGCCGAGAAATATTAGGAAAAAAAATGTTTTTTTTACACGCTTACTAGAAAATTCATTTGAAAATTCTAAAATACTATGCAGGGGAGACAGTTGGGTTCTGGGGCCTCAAAGGGCAGCCACTCCAGCTAAAGTGATGAGTTCTTTGAGAAGGACATGATGTCAATATCATGCCTCCATACATGCCTTATGAACAAGAGCACTACACACACACACACACACACACACACACACACACACACACACACACCACGCATGCACTTGAACTACTTAGGGACTGTTTTGGTTTATCATATGATAGGGACATCTACATTTCGGATGTGGTTTTCCTTTTGTACGAGTTTTAACCGACCTGTACAAAATCTTAACACGAGGAAGGCTGGAAGGACTAGAACTGAGATGGACATGTAAGGACACTGGAGTTTTGTACCAAGTTCAGAGCAAGGATCAGACAGACTATATCAGGCTTCCCTGGCCTGCAGGAACAGAGGAAGAGAAGGTGGGGTCCTAAGTTCTAGGACTAGGGAACTAGGCAGAGTTGATGCGGAGAAGTAAGGGAAGGGTGGGGTCACTTACAGGGTTTGAGACTGGAGGACAAACTGTGAAAAAAGTGTGGTTTGTGAGTTCAGTGGCATAGATGATCAGGCTTGAGGCAAGAGCAGGATAACTTACCCTGCTTTGGCTAGAGGTATCACGTAGGCATTGATTAGCTTTGATGAGCAGCATGGAAAAACTGACCACATAGAAAGCCAGGTTTGGGCAGGAGCATTAGTGCATTGCTTATCTAGACTGGGTCTTGAAGTACCTGAAGAAGTGGATGTGGCGCTTGTGACCAGATGGAGAGCAGGCGGGGGTCCTGAATGGGTGTTTATTTTTTCCCTCTTTTTGTGTTTATGTCCTTTTGCACAGAAGGTTTGTGGAGCCTGTTTAGAAACCCTGCTACTAAGGTTGCAGTCTGCCATAATGAAAGCCCTGAGCGTGGCATGAAAGGGGGGACTCCCTTTGTCAGCAGGGATTCCTCTTTTCTACCTGGGACCCCTGGACCCTTATGCCCTCTACCTGAGGACTGTCACATAGTCCTTAGTGAAACTACAGGTTCAGCTTTCTTTCTTCTGATAGGAACCTGCTCAGCAAGCACCTGGGGTTCCTGGAATGCCCCTCCATGCAAATGAGTCATTCCAGTGCCTTAACCCCACCCCACCCAATGATGTATTAATACCCTGGAAATTCCTAACCCCCCCCAAAGTACTATATAACCCTTGTTCATCCCGAGTAACGTTGAACTGCCTCACTGAAGCTGGTCCCAAAAGTCAATACTCATGGCAGTCCTAACCCTGTTCCTCCCCTCAACGTTGTGGACAGATGGCCAACAGTCTCCAAGAAAAGAAGAGAGCCACAGTAATCTTTGTCCATAAACAGCCAAACACTCTGCTTTCTTTTTAGGAATTCTCATAATTAAAATTTTAGTTTGAAAAATTGTGTAGGTATTTTGATAGGGATTGCATTGAATTTGTAAACTGCTTTTGGTAAGATGGCCATTTTTACTATGTTAATTCTCCTGATCGACGAACAAGGGAGATCCCTCCATCTTTTCAAGTCACTGTCAATCTCTTTCTTCAGGGACTTAAAGTTTTTTTCAAACAAGTCCTTCACTTGCTTGGTTAGAGTTACTCCTAGATATTTTAAATTGCTTGTGTCTAATGTGAAGAGTGTAGATTTCCTAATTTCTTCCTCTATATGATTGTCATTTGTACATAGGAAGGCTACTGATTTTTTGACTTAATTGTGTATCCAGCCAGTTTGCTGAACATGTTTATCAGCTGAAAAAGGAAGGTCAATTCTCCACTTTATATGGAAAGACAAAAAACCCAGAATAGCTAAAACAATCTTATACAATAAAATATCCTCAGGAGGAATCTCCATACCTGATCTTAAGCTGTACTATAGAACAATAGTAATTAAAACAGCATGGTACTGGCACAGCAATAGGCTGGTTGATCAATGGACTCGAATTGAAGACCCAGATATGAATCCACACAGATATAGTCACCTGATATTTGACAAAGAAGCCAAATCTATTCAATGGAAAAAGAATAGCATCTTCAACAAATGATGCTAGTCTAACTGGATTTCTACATGTAGAAAAATACATTTAGACCTGTACTTGTCACCATGCACAAAACTCAAGTCCAAGTGGATTAAAGACCTCAACATAAAACCAGAGACACTAAATCAGTTAGAAGAAAAAGTGGGGAAAAGCCTGGAACACATTGGCACAGGAGACAACTTCCTGAACAAAACACCAACAGCCCAGGCCTTAATGTCAATAATTAATAAATGGGACCTCATGAGGCCAAGAAGCTTCTGTAAGGCTGGAGACACTGTCAAAAGAACAAAGCGACAGCCTACAGACTGGGAAAAGATCTTCACCAACCCTGTATCTGACAAAGGTCTAATATCCAAACTTTATAAAGAACTCAAGAAATTAAACACCACCAAACCAAATAATGCAATTGAGAAATGAAGCTCAGAATTAAACAGAGAATTCTCAACAGAGGATCATCAAATGGCTGAGAGACACTTAGAGAAATGCTCAATGTCTTTAGTCATTAGAGAAATGCAAATCAAAACAACTCTGGGATTCTATCTTATATCAGATTGGCTAAGATCAAAAATTCAAGTGACACCACATGCTGGAGAGGATGTGGGGAGAGAGGAACACTCCTTCATTGCTGGTGGGAATGCAGACTAGTGCAGCCACTTTGGAAATCTATCTGGTGCTATCTCAGAAAACTGGGAATAGGGCTTCCTCAAGACTCAGCTATTCCACTCCTTGGAATATACCCAGAAGATGCACCAGCACACAACAAGAAAATTTGCTCAACCATGTTTATAGCAGCCTTATTCATAAGAGCCAGAACATTGAAACAGCCTAAGTGTCCCTCAGTAGAAGAATGGATAAAGAAACTGTGGTACATTTCCACTATGGAATACTACTCAGCTATTAAAAACAAGGAATTTCCAAAATTTGTGGACAAGTGGACTGAACTAGAAATGATCATAATGAATGAGTTAACCCAGAAGCGGAGAGACTCAAATGGTATATACTCACTTATAACTGGACACTAGCCCAAGGGGCAGGTCTCGTGATAGTCTTCACTTACCAGGAAAGTGGGATAGAGGTGAGGACATCCTATTGGGACTCTAGGTGAGAAAAATATAGGAGACAGGGAAATAGATGGATCCAGAGGGTCCTAGAAACCTACAAGAAGAACACTATGATGGGCAGATCTGGGCCCAGGGGTTCTACTTGATCTAAGGCACCAACCAAGGACAATACGGGCAGTCATCATCAAACCCCTACCCAGAGCTATCCAAGGAACAGAACATTCTCTAAATTAAGTGGAGATTGGGCACTGACTTTCACACGAACTCTGGTGCCCCATATTTGGCAATGTCTTCTTGATGGGGAGGCCCGATGCCACTCGGAGGAAGGATAGCAAATTACCAAGAAGAGACTTCATACCCTAGCATCATATTCAGGGAGAGGAAGTCCCCCTCAGTCACAGTCATAGGGAAGGGGAATGGGGTGAAAGTGGGAGGGAGGGAGGAATGGGAGGATGCATGGGATAGAATAGCAAATGAGGCATAACATGAATTATGTTATTTTTCAATAAAAAATGTGTAAAAATAAAATACAATAAAATTTTAGTTTGTACAATTCACATTTGAATAGTCTCGCCTTTGATTTATTTTGAATATTTCTCATTCTTTCTTAACTCTCTGTTATCCCATTGGTCTCCTCTCCTAACAAGAGGCAAGCTTGAATCATCAGCTTAAGTGTAGAGAGCAACAGCTCCTGATCTTTATTTTGCATTATGCATTTTCTCTATGGACATATTCACAAGCATAGGCACTCTCTGAAACATATAACAGACACTGAAGTAGTTCAGAGAAGTCCCTGAAACTAGCACATTTACCCTCAACCTTTATGATGTTGGTTTCCTTGCGTTGGGGTCGACTAACATCCTCTCAACAGATTTGTGATTCATTCTCCATTAATGCAGCGAAATTGTTATTTTTGAAACACATTTCTGGCCTTGAAATATAATGATTAAGTCCCCTCTGAGTTCTTTGTATAAACAGGTTGAATTCTGAAGCAGGCCAATGAGCCTTTCACATCAGCCTTTGCCTTTCAGGAGACTCCTTTCTTTGAAATGTTTGGTGCACAGGTCTCAATACTAAGTTAATAGTGTCTCTGAACATTTTCTGTTCTTGCATATGCTACTCCCTAATTCCTAATTCCCTTCCTTCATGTGGAAACTTTAAATTGTTTTTGCTTATTTTTTTAGACATATTTTTGTCATTTTCTCTGTTTAAATTTTTTCTGAATCTTCAGTACTGTAGCCCTTATTTTATACTCTGATTATAATTTATAGCTTTTTGCACAAATCTACAAACTCTTTATTGTATTCGTTTGTTTACACTATGACTCTCTATGCTTACACTAAGTCTCTAAGTTTCTGAGAATCTATATATGTACATGCAAGTCATGTATCATACAGAATGATTGAGAGATATATAGTGATCTATTTGGTGAAATGTGTTTGCCAATACTGTTCTGGAAGGTAAATGTCATCCCACCAGTCCACAAATGTGAATTTAGAATTTATTTTGGAGCAATGTAGAGCTTCTTCCATCCTTTAGTGATCTGTGATTAGGTCTCTTAATGACCAAGAATTCATTAATAAAGTGATTAGCATAGTTTATGAATGTTCTCAGGCAGCAAAGTATATCAAACTAGGTTAGGCAATGCAAGACCCCATAAAAACCTTGTGTACTTACCACAGGCACATAGTGATTACATCAACACATAACAGGTGACTCTGATAAACAACACACACCAATAAACACCTATGAACACACATGTTTTCCAGATTCTAGGCTAAGATTTATCTACAAGAAGTCATTGTGATATAAGGAGCTAACAGCACCTTACTAATCAGAGAGAGATTTCAAATTTTACTTAAAACTGTCACGAGAGAGAGAGAATTTCCAAGAAAACATGGAGTAAAAAGTGTTCAGTGCAGATAAACAAGCTAAATAGTCCCATTTCCCCTACAGAAATAGAAGCAATCATTGATAGTCTACCAAACAAAAAAATCCCAAGGCCACATGGTTTGAGTGCAGAATTCTACCAGACCTTCAAGGGTGAGCTAATACCGATACTCTTCAAGCTACTCCAAAAGATAGAAATGGATGGAGCATTACCAAATTCATTCTACGAGGCCATAGTCACATTGACAACTAAACCTCACAAAGACTCAACAAAGAAAGAGAATTTCAGACCAATTTCTCTTATGAACATCTATGCAAAAATACTAAATAAAATACTTGCAAAATGAATACAAGAACACATCAAAGATATCATTCATCGTGACCAAGTAGGCTTCATTCCAGGCATGCAGGGATGGTCTAATATATGGAAATCCAACAATGTAATCCACCATATAAACAAACTGAAAATAAAAAACCCCATGATCATCTCTTTAGATGCAGAGAAAGCATTTGATAAAATCCAACACCCATTCATGTTTAAAGATTTAGAGAGATCAGGGATACAAGGCACTTTCCTCAACATAATAAAGGCTATATACAGCAAGCCAATAGCCAAAATCAAAGTAAATGGTGAGATACTCAAGGAATATCTCTAAAATCGGGAACAAGGTAAGGCTGCCCACTCTCTCCATATCTCTTCAATATAGTACTCGAAGTTCTAGCCAGAGCAATAAGACAACAAAAGGAGATCAAGGGTATCCAAATGGGAAAGGAGGAAGTCAAACTATCACTATTTGCAGATGATATGATAGTTTACATAAGTGACTCTCAAAATTCCACCAGAGAACTCCTACAGCTGATAAACACCTTCAGCAAATAGGCTGGATACAAAAATTAACTCTAAAAAGTCTGTAGCCTTCCTATACACAAATGACAAGCTTGCAGAGGAAGAAATTAGGAAAGCCATACCCTTCACAATAGCCACAAGCAATATAAAATATCTAGGAGTTACTCTAACTAAGCAAGTGAAGGACTTGTTTGAAAAAATTTCAAAACTCTGAAGAAGGAGATTGAAGATGACATGAGAAGATGGAATGATCTTCCTTGCTCATGGATCAGGAGAATTAACATAGTAAAAATGGCCATCCTACCAAAAGCAATCTACAGATTCAATGCAATCCCTATCAAAATACCTACACAATTTTTTAAAGATATTGAAAGTTCAATTCTGAACTTCATATGGAAAAACAAAAAACCCAGAATAGCTAAAACAATCTTGTACAATAAAAAGTGCTCCAGAGGAATCTCCATACCTGATCTCAAACTGTACTATAAAGCAATAGTAATTAAAACAGCATGGTACTGGCACAGCAACAGGCTGGTTGAAGAGTGGAATCGAATCAAAGACCCAGATGTGAATCCACACACATATGTTCACTTGATTTTGGACAAAGAAGCCAAATCCATTCAATGGAAAAAGGATAGCATCTTCAACAAATGGTGCTGGTCTAACTGGAGGTCTATGTGTAATAAAATGCAACTGGACCCATATTTGCCACCTTGCACAAAACTCAAATCCAAGACCTCAACAGAAAACCAGAGACACTAAGTCACTTAGAAGAAAAGGTGGGGAAGAGCCTGGAACACATTGCCACTGGAGACAACTTCCTGAACAGAACACCAACAGCCCAGGCCTTAATGTCAACAAATAATAAATAGGACCTCATGAGGCTGAGAAGCTTCTGTAAGGCTAGAGACACTGTCAAGAGAACAAAGCGACAGCCGACAGACTGGGAAAAGATCTTCACCAACCCTACATCTGACAAAGGTCTAATATCCAAAATATATAAAGAACTCAAGAAATTAAACACCACCAAACCAAATAACCCAATTGAGAAATGGGGCTTGGAACTAAACAGAGAATTCTCAGCAGAAGAATATCAAATGGCTGAGAAACACTTAAAGAAATGCTCAACCTCCTTAGTCATCAGGGAAATGCAAATCAAAACAACTCTGAGATTCCATCTTACACCCATCAGAATGGCTAAGATCAAAAACTCAAGTGACACCACATGCTGGAGAGGATGTGTGGAGAGAGGAACATTCCTTCATTGCTGGTGGGAATGCAAACTAGTACAGCCACTTTGGAAATCTATCTGGTGCTATCTCAGAAACCTGGGAATAGGGCTTCCTCAAGACCCAGCTATTCCACTCCTTGGAATATACCCAGAAGATGCTCCAGCACACAACAAGAAAATTTGCTCAACCATGTCCACAGCAGCCTTATTCATAATAGCCAGCCATAGAAACAGCCTAAATGTCCCTCAGTAGAAGAATGGATAAAGAAACTGTGGTACATATACACTATGGAATAATACTCAGCTATTAAAATCAAGGAATTCCCAAAATTTGTGGATAAATGGATTGAGCTAGAAATGATCATAATGAGTGAGTTAACCCAGAAGCAGAAAGACTTAAGTGGTATATACTCATTTATATCTGGACACTAGCCCAAGGAGCATATCCCATGAATGCCTTCACTTAATAGGAAACTGGGACAGAGGGGAGGACATCCTATTGGGACTCTAGGTGAGTGAAGCAAGGGAGAATGGGGAAATAGAAGGATCCAGAGGGTCCTAGAAACCTACAAGAAGAACATTTTGATGGGTGGATCTGGGCCCAGGGGTCCTGCTCAAATGATGGCACTAGCCAAGGACAATATGAGCAGTAAACTTTGAACCTCTACCCAGATCTAGTCAATGGACAGAACAGTCTCCACACTTGAGTGGAGAGTGGGATATGACTTTCTCACGTACTCTGGTGCCTCATATTTGACCATGTCCCCTGGAGGGGGAGACTTGGTGGCACTCAGAGGAAAGACAGCAGTTACCCAGAAGAGACTTGATACCCTATGAGCATATACAGGGGGAGGCAATCCCCCTCAGGAACAGTCATAGGGGAGGGGAATAAGGGGAAAATGGGAGGGAGGGAAGAATGGGAGCATACAAGGGATGGGATAACCATTAAGATGTAACAAGAATAAATTAATAATAATAATAATAAAGAAAAAGGAAGCAAAAAAAGTGTTCAGTGGTCTGATTAAAGAAAATGGGGGGAAAACGGGTCTTTAGTTAGGGGAGGGGAGAGAGATAAATATAAAAAAAGAAGAAACAGGTAAAACATTCAGAATTTCAGACTTACTGAGATAGGAAAATGTTTTCTTCAAGGTTGTCAAATAGAAACAGCCAAAATACTATAACTATAACATGAATGTAATTCCTGAATGTTCTATGATTCTTTTGCTGTATGTAGTTTGCTTTATGTAGGTGTAATAATATAGATGTACATGTAAAAAATTAATAAGAAAATAAATAAATACAAAAAATAAAGATGAATGCAATTTTGTGTACTATTAAGATGGATACTGATGTTCTTCTTAAAATTTGTGTTTTCTTGAGAGGCCATGTCATAGAATTTTATCTTACAGGTTTTACATATATATTATGTTCTCCAGTTTTGTGTTCTTATGAGATTTCTTAGTGTGCAAATGAGTTATGTCTTTGTATCTATATCTGTTTCATATGCCTTTCTTGGACTCTTTTCTAATTGTTTTGTTCTATTCAATTTTTTTGTTTTGCTTTATCTTATTATTTTGTATTTTATTTTATTATGATTTCTTTTTGTTTTCTAAAACTAGACAGAAATGGGATAAATCTGAGTGGGAGGAGAGGTAGGGAAGAAATAGAAATAGGAGAAACCACAATCTGAATATATTACAAAAAAAATCTATTTACTATAAAAGAAAATATGTTTTAAGAACTTTATTTTTCACATAATAAATTTTTTATCATTTTCACCTTAAATTCCTATCTTATTTCTTTTTTCCCTGCTGGAATCCTTTTTTCTCTGTTCCTACTTTCACCTCTTCCTTTCATCTATTTGGTAGGTGTGTGTCTCTGTGAGAGAAATAAAGGAAGACGGAGGCAGCGAAACAGACAAAAACAGAGACCAACTAAGTTTGATAAGAGTTACATTCCTGAATATAGGTGGGAGTTTATTTACTGGAGTAAGGGCAAGTATCAGTGACTACAGCACTGAAGAAAATGGCACAATCTCCCTCAGCAACCATTAACCACCAATAACCAATAAGAACTATGACTTACAGATCCTCTTTCCTATCCATGATGAAATGTTGAGGGGATCTGTCATCGTTAGAGTTACTACTGATGTGATGGAACACAATGACCAAAGCAACTTGGAGAAGAAAGTGTTTAGGCTTCATAACAGTGAAAGAAGTTAGGACAGGATCTCAAACAGGGCAGGAACCTAGAGGCAGGAGCTGATGCAGACGCTATGGGGAAACTCAGCTTATTGGTTTGCATTTATGGATTGGCAGACCTTATTTCTTATAGAATCTAGAACCAAAAGCCCAAAAATAGCACCATCCACAATGGGCTGAGTACTCACACATCAATCACTAATTAAGATAATGCCCTATAGGCTTGCCTGCAGCCTGATCTTATTAAGACACTTTTTTAGTTGATGTTCCATCCACTGAAATGACTCTAACTTATGGCAGGTTGACACAAACCTGGGCAGCACAGTGTCCATTTATGTGTAGGTCTTGTGTGGGTAAACAAAGCTTCAGTGTGAGAGTATTACTGGAATAGGTATGTCCCATACAAAGGACTGCTTTTTGCTGTATGATTCCCCTTTCTTTTACCCTTACATTCTTTGCATCCCTGTTTATATGATGTTCCCCAAGCCTTGGAGGGGTGATATAGCTGTCTTATTTAGTGCAGAGTACTTCACCTTCATTTATTCTTGGCAATTTGGCCAGTTATAAATTTCTGCAAAATTAACTGCCTGTTGCAGTAAGAGTTTTGCCTCATGACTGGGTACAACACTAATCTGTGAAAATTTAATGTGACTATTTAAAAAGTAATTTGAAAACATGACCATTTAGTAGAAGGTTCTCTATGAGGCCTAGGATCTCCCCATACACAGACACTTGACTAGGTTTATAGAACCACACATGAGGGATCCAAGATGGCGGCGAGCAGTGTGGACCGTGTTTGGAAGCTCCAGTGAACAGTTCGGGGAATTGCACAGATTTCTGAGCCAAGAACACCAGGATCCCGACACACGGCAGCAGGAGTGCTCCACGGTTCGGAAGGACCAGGGTGCGGAGGACCTGCGTGCCCCTACACACGGGAGGAGTGCGGATTTTCTCGGACCAGAGAAGCGGCGGCACGGGCGGCGTCAGCAACACCAGCAGCAGCGACTGAGGTTTGCAGCTCAGAGCCATCCAGTGGAGGCGGTTAGTGTGGTGGCTGGTGGGAGTTGCTGCGGGAGAGGGGACACTGGACAGGATTTGGGTCGTGTGGTGCTTTGTGACCCAAGCTGGACACGGCGGACAGTTCAGCCCCAGAGTCCCGGGTACAGCTCAGGGCGCAGTGCTGTGGAGACACTGACTCAGCGCAGCGAGCAATTCTGCCCAAGGCAACAGCTTAGTGGAGCCACGGCGCCCCTGCTGTGACACAGGCCGGGTTGAACGCTCAGTTCCTCCCAAGGCCCTTCACAGCTCAGCCAGTTCACCTGCTGTGAGGTGCTAGCGCTCATCAACGAGCAGTTCTGCTCAAGACATTAGCTCTCCTCAGAGGGCAGTTTTAGGGCGCTGACGCAGGCTGAGGTCAGCACGCAGATTCAGCCCAGAGGCCCTAGCTGGATTTGCCGGGCAGATTAGGCCCAGGGATTCTTCCTGAGCTGTGCACACAGGCTCGGCGGCCCCAAGACTCTGGCTGGACTATGCACGCAGTATAGGCCTGGAGGCCCGGACTAAATTCAGGGTGCAGTGTGGGTCCATAGTCCCTGGCTGAGCTCGGTGCACAATCCTACCCCAGAGACTCGGGTGGAGCTCGGCGTGCAGCTTAGGGCCACAGTCCCTAACCGTGCTTGGCAGACAGATTGGGCCCAGAGTCTTTACTAGAGCCTTGGGCACAGTCCCGGCTCTAAAACTCTGGTTGGACACAGCGTGCAGTTTGAATCCAGAATTCCTGGCTGAGCTGCGCGGATGTTTCCGGCATGAGTCAATAACTGACCACAGCAAGCAGTTTGGCCAAACACCCCTAGCTGAGCTTGGTGCGCAGTCCTAGCCCATAAATTCTGGCTGTACCCTGTGGGCATTTTGAGCCCAGAATTCCTAGCTAAGCTCGGCAGACAGTTCAGGCCCTGAGATACTAGCTGAGCTCGGACGGTGGTTTGGGACTAGTGTCCCTGGCTGGACCTGGCAGGGAACCCAGAAGGCTGTGGACACCTTGGCCTGACCCAACGCTCATCCAGAGACCCAGAACTATTGCAGGACCCACAGCACAGGAAAGCTGAGGAGCACTGGCTGTGAGAGCCCAAAACGCCAGGGCTAACCTCCTGCCATCCACAACAGTGAAACATTAGAGCTTCCAACCTACGGAAACCGTGAGAAAACAAGTGAATCTATCATCAGACTCCTTCCATCCAACTCAGGAATCTACCCAACGAAAACAAAGCCGGCAAGATGTCTAAAGGACAGCGTAAAAGCATACGCAAAAAACCCCCAAACAACATGGCGTCTCCAGTTTCCAGCCATCCCAAAGAAAACAACCCAGAGAGCTCAAATACAACGGAAATACAAGAAAATGACCTCAAATCCTTAATAAGGAGCATATTAATGGAAGAAACAAATAAAATTCGTAATCAAATACAGGAAGACGCAGCAAAACAAGTGAGAGACATAAAAGAAGCACATAGAGTGGAACTGGAAAAATTTAAAGAATATGCAAATAACCAGATGGAAGAAATAATTAAAACGGTTCAAGCTCTGAAGACCTATAAAGAGGCAATGGAAAAAACTCAGGAATATACAAAAAATGAGGTGAAAGAAATTAACAAATCAGTTCAAGATCTGAAGACGAAAATGGATTCAATGATAAACACACAGACAGAAGAAAAACGAGAACGTGAGACCTCAGAGAAGAAGGCGAGCAACACAGAGGCGAGCCTTTCTAACAGAATCCAAGAGACGGAAGAACGAATTTCTGGTCTAGAAGATACAATCACAGATCTTGAAGCAACCATTAAAGATAATGCCAAATCTGGAAAACTCCTGAAACAAAACATCCAAGAAATTCAGGACACCATGAAAAGAAAAAATCTGAGGATAATAGGCATTGAAGAAAGAGAAGATATCAGACTCCAAGGCCCAGAAACTATTCTCACCAAAATTATAGAAGAAAATTTTCCCAACCTAAAGAAAGAGATACCTATAAACATACAAGAGGCCTACAGAACACCAAATAGAATTGACCAGAAAAGGAAAACTGCCCGTCACATAATAATCAAAACACAAAGCATACAGAACAAAGAAAAAATATTAAAAGCTGCCAGGGAAAAGGGCCAAATAACATTCAATGGCAAACCTATCAGAATTACACCAGACTTCTCAGCAGAGACCATAAAAGCCAGAAGAGCCTGGACAGAGATCCTGCAAACCCTGAGAGACCACAGATGCCAAGCCAGACTACTTTACCCAGCAAAATTATCAATAACCATTGATGGAGAAAACAAAATATTCCATGACAAAAACAAATTCAAACAGTACCTATCCACAAATCCAGCTTTACAGAAGGTACTAGATGGAAGACTCCATCCCAAAGGGTCAAGCTACAACCAAAACTGCTCAGGAAATAGGTAACTATACCAAGGCAAAAACACAACTACACAAACACTCGATTGGAAACAACATCAAAATTAAGACTCTTAACAGTCACTGGTCGTTAATATCTCTCAACATCAATGGTCTTAATTCTCCAATAAAAAGACATAGACTAACTGAATGGGTGCATAAACAAGATCCAACATTCTTCTGCATTCAAGAAACACATCTCACCTATAACGATAGGCATTACCTCAGGGTAAAAGGATGGAAAAAAATATTCCAAGCAAATGGTCACAAGAAGCAAGCAGACGTAGCCATTTTAATATCAAACAAGATAGACTTTCAACCAAAATTAATCAAAAGGGATGCAGAAGGACACTTCATACTCATCAAAGGTAAAGTCAACCAAGACGACATCACAATTCTGAACATCTATGCTCCCAATACAAGGGCACCCACATTTGTAAAAGATCTGCTAAAAAAACTTAAAACACACATCGATCACCACACAATAATAGTGGGAGACTTCAACACCCCACTCTCACTGAAGGATAAGTCATTGAAACAGAAACTAAGCCGTGAAATAACATCATTAACCAATGTGATGGGTCAAATGGATCTAACAGATATCTATAGAACCTTTCACCCAAACAAGAAAGAATATACCTTCTTCTCTGCACCCCATGGAACCTTCTCCAAAATTGATCACATCGTAGGTCACAAAGCAGGCCTCAACAGATACAAGAGGATTGAAATAATACCTTGTATCCTAGCAGATCACCATGCTCTTAGGCTGCAATTCAACAACAACAGAAACAACAAAAAGCCTACACGTACGTGGAAACTAAACAACTCTCTGCTAAATGACACATGGGTCAGGGAAGAAATAAAGAAAGAAATCAAGGAGTTTCTGAAATTCAATGAAAATGAGGGAACAACATACCCAAATTTGTGGGATACATTGAAAGCAGTGTTAAGAGGAAAAATCATAGCACTAAGTGCCTTTAAAAAGAAATTGGAAACATCGCACATAAGCAACTTAACAAAACAGCTGGAAGCCCTAGAAAAAAAGAAGCAGAAACACCAAAAAGGAGTAGACGTCTGGAACTAATCAAACTAAGGGCTGAAATTAACAAATTAGAAACTAAGAAAACAGTCCAAAGAATCAACAAAACCAAGAGCTGGTTCTTTGAGAATATCAATAAGATAGACAGACCGTTAGCCAAACTAACTAAAAGGCAGAGAGACAGTATTGAAATCAACAGAATCAGAA
>OU015743.1:150977153-150995770 GCA_907169655.1 Acomys percivali
TTAAATTCCTATCTTATTTCTTTTTTTCCCTGCTGGAATCCTTTTTTCTCTGTTCCTACTTTCACCTCTTCCTTTCATCTATTTGGTAGGTGTGTGTCTCTGTGAGAGAAATAAAGGAAGACAGAGGCAGCGAAACAGACAAAAACAGAGACCTACTAAGTTTGATAAGAGTTACATTCCTGAATATAGGTGGGAGTTTATTTACTGGAGTAAGGGCAAGTATCAGTGACTACAGCACTGAAGAAAATGGCACAATCTCCCTCAGCAACCATTAATCACCAATAACCAATAAGAACGATAACTTACAGATCCTCTTTCCTATCCGTGATGAGATGTTGAGGGGATCTGTCATCGTTAGAGTTACTACTGATGTGATGGAACACAATGACCAAAGCAACTTGGAGAAGAAAGTGTTTAGGCTTCATAACAGTGAAAGAAGTTAGGACAGGATCTCAAACAGGGCAGGAACCTAGAGGCAGGAGCTGATGCAGAGGCTATGGGGAAACTCAGCTTATTGGTTTGCATTTATGGATTGGCAGACCTTATTTCTTATAGAATCTAGAACCAAAAGCCCAAAAATAGCACCATCCACAATGGGCTGAGTACTCACACATCAATCACTAATTAAGATAATGCCCTATAGGCTTGCCTGCAGCCTGATCTTATTAAGGCATTTTTTCAGTTGATGTTCCATCCACTGAAATGACTCTAACCTATGGCAGGTTGACACAAAACTGGGCAGCACAGTGTCCATTTATGTGTAGGTCTTGTGTGGGTAAACAAAGCTTCAGTGTGAGAGTATTACTGGAATAGGTATGTCCCATACAAAGGACTGCTTTTTGCTGTATGATTCCCCTTTCTTTTACCCTTACATTCTTTGCATCCCTGTTTATATGATGTTCCCCAAGCCTTGGAGGGGTGATATAGCTGTCTTATTTAGTGCAGAGTACTTCACCTTCATTTATTCTTGGCAATTTGGCCAGTTATAAATTTCTGCAAAATTAACTGCCTGTTGCAGTAAGAGTTTTGCCTCATGACTGGGTACAACACTAATCTGTGAAAATTTAATGTGGCTATTTAAAAAGTAATTTGAAAACATGACCATTTAGTAGAAGGTTCTCTATGAGGCCTAGGATCTCCCCATACACAGACACTTGACTAGGTTTATAGAACCACACATGAGTTCCTTTGTATGAAGCAAGTCTTAAATCCAATCAGGAAGAAATTAATCACTTCAATAACATCATGACAGTATTTCACTTGAGGATATGCCTTGTCTGTCAGGTCATTACAACAGCTCACAGTAGTCACAGTTGGGTAAAACTGTTAGTGAATTTTCTCACCAGTAGCCTACACAACACTTCTGATACCATGAAAGCTGGCTTGTAGAGAGGAAGCTTTCTTCTCAACTTCATCTTGATTTTCTACATCCTGTGATCTAAGTGTACCCTGTCCTCAGTAATAGGCTATTACTATAAACTTCTAGTGGGAAACTAAGTATAATGACAACAATACATACATATTCATCATCATTTGAGCAATTTACTATCTTTACAATAACCATTCTGGTTTGAGTAAGATAAACTCTCAAAGAAGCTTTTTGAATTTTGTATTAGTCTTTTGGGAATTTCATACAATATATTTTAATTATATTCACTCACCATGCCAATGCCTCCAAGATCTAAACCCTCTTCCCTACTCGCTCAACTTTGCCAATTTTTTTGTCTTTTTTTAACCTTCCAAGTCCACATTGTAAAGTCCATATAATCTTGGGTATGTAACCATTCACTGGTTCACATTTTCCTGATAGCTAAAAATGCCAAATTTTTACAAAATATTTATCAGTTCTTTTTGTTTCTTCTTTTGAAAGCTTTCTGTTCAGTTCTGTAGTCTACTATTTAATTGTTTGTTTTGTTTTTTGGGGTTCAGTTTTGTTTTGTTTTGTTTTTCAAGACAGGGTTTCTTTGTGTAACCTTGGCTGTCCTGGACTCACTTTGTAGACCAGACTGGCCTCGAACTCACAGTGATCTACCTGCCTCTGCCTCCTGAGTGCTGGGATTAAAGGCCTGCACCACCATGCCTGGCTGGTGTTCAGTTTTTTAAGTTCTTTGTATATGTTAGCTACTAAGCCTCTGTCAGACACAGCTGTCAAGGATTTTTGCCCAACCTGTAGTTCCTCTCTTCACTTGGCAATTTTCTTTGCAGCACAGAAGCATTTTAATTTTATGACATTCTTAATTTGTCAATTGCTGAACTTATTTAATAAGTCATGTGGATCTAGAAATTAAATCATTTCTTTTAGATTTCCCAGTAAAGTAGAATATAATTTTCCTATAGTTTCAGAATTTTCAAGTTTAGTTAACTCTAATGCTTTGAGCCTGATCAAGTTAGAATATCATAGTAATGGGAACATGTTGCAGAAAAGTCTCCTCCTTCCTCCTCATTTCATGGTGATTAGAAGGAAGGGCATAGGGTTACGGAGAAGACATAATTCCTAAGAGTGTGGACCAATGCCCGATTTCCTCTAGCTACATTCCATCTCCAGTAACAGATGCACCTATGAGTTGACCCACTGATGAACAGAGAACCCTTGTTCTTTTATCACCTCTCAGAAACAACCTCTGCCCCACTCCTCATTGACTGCAAAACTTTCAGCAGACAGTCTCCAAGAGACCTTTATACCCAAAGCACAAAAAAAAAATTGACTATGCAAATTTGAAAGTGACTATTGAGAGTTAAACATAAAATGATACAACTGAGTTTAAAAACCACTCGTTGTAAGTGTCTTCCTCTGTTTTAACTCTCGTCCAGTTATAAAATCTTACTTCTGGAGCCTAAATTGTCAGAGACTAGATGTAGGCACCCTTTAATTTTTCTCCAAACAACATCCAAATCGCACAGATGTAGTACAATTCAGCTTTCCAGTAAATTCTCATATTCACAGATACTTCACAATTTCACCACATTAATTAACTCTCATCCACACACTCTCAGAGGAAAAGAAGAAACAAAAATTCCAATTACAGAATCTATTTGCTGAGAAAACTGTTCCATGTGAGTGGAGCCTATCATGTGTTTCTAAATCTTTCCCTTGTGCCTGGAAACTCGGGGATAGCACATTCTGATGACCAAGTTTCTCCTCTGTTACTTCATCTCATTTCTTCATCCAGGCATTCTCTTTGATTTTTATGTCCTTTTTTTCCTTTGCCTCTGCTATCAAAAGTGACAGTTGTTACGTTTTGTGTAATGTTGTGTGTTATCAAACACTTTTGTGTGGGTGATGTGCCTGTGTGTATTACCAGGCTCTTCTCTATGTCTTTGACTGCCCGCTGTTTAGAAGAATCTGTAGGTAACTCCTATAGCAATGGTTCTCAACCTGCAGCTCGAACACAAATGACCCTTTCGCAGAGGTCACCTGTGACAATCTTAAAATATATTTACACTATGATTCATAACAATAGCAAAGTTACAGTTATAAAGTAGCAGCAAAAGTAATTATATGGTTTTGATCACCATAACATGAGGAACAGTGTTAAAGGACAGCAGCATTCGGAATGCTGAGAACCACCGTCCTATAGTAAAAGGCACAAGTACTGGAAGGCTAGTCACTTGCTACAAGACACTTACTTTCTGATGAAAATAAGGCTGTTGTGAGTAAATCAGTATGAATTTTTTCAATAAAACACAGACGTAAAATAAAACATAGTGTAATTGTGAAACAATAAATATAATTTCCTAACTTAGCCAGGTTTGGTTTTGGGCGCGCTCAGTCATTGCCTCTGGTAGCCACAGTGAGGGTACTTGTCAGTGGTAGAAGATTACTGGTGGTTAGTTCAGTAGCAGGACTTCAGGTACCATCAGTGTTGAGCACTTAGGGCCATGAAGGTGAGTATTCTAAGGGCTGCCATGGGAGCCAATAAGATGCTTGCCAGCAAAGTCTATCTGGGTTCACAGCAGAGCAGGCCCCTGGGGACCAAATGGGATTTGTCCGGTGGCTGATACTGATACCCCTGCTCTGCTCTGTTCCCCGCCAACCCCAGGCATCTAAGGGATGCTGAATTTCCCAGTGCTCTTCTTTGCAGGAACTTTCCATTTTCCTTCTTCCTCTGTTATGTTAGTGTATGGTTTTAACTAGGTTCATGGCCATTCATAGTCTGCTTTCATTCATAGGTAGTTGCCTACTTACATTTCAGGAAAGGCTGATATCTCTTCCTTCTCCATCTCATTCTGAATTCTTGCATGTTTGTCTAGGATAATCTTCTATTCCTCTTTTTGTTTCATTTGACATTGACTTGTTCAAATTGGGTGGATTATGCTACATAAGCTCACATTTTCTTGATTTGCTTCTTAGGGTAGAACTTTACACATTCCTCTATGCCCCACATTATTAAAAATTATGGCTAACTATGAAGGCCTGGTGAGAGTTATATTAATTAGTTTCTAAATTTTACATATGGCATTTGTGTTTTAGATTCACACCTACAGACAGCTAATGTCTGCTTTGCTGATGGCTACAAATACTGAGAAATTGTTGACCATTTAAATTTTTCTCTTAGGAGTTTTAATGTTGAGAAAACACTTTCTAAGATGCTGCCAAACGGTGACTTCCTAACATTCCTCCTACACGTGATAGCTATAGTACTTGTTATAAAGAAAAAATACCACTCACTATATCAAATATGATATATGATAGATACTATTTCAACATTTCCCCTAAAATATTCTCACTCCATTCACTTAGGAATTGAGTTGAGGATCACCTACACACATGCTAGGGATGCTCATTGCCTCTGAGGAGACAGTGTGCACTTAAGGTTTCTCTGTAGAAAAGTAAGCAATGTATGCTTTTGAAATGATAGATAAAATAGCATCTATTCATGATTTCAGCTTCATTTAAGATAAGGGATTTTACTCCACTTTTTAGCCATCTTATTTTTTCTCAGACACTGAAAATCTTTGTTCTTGTTGACATTAACACACATATTCATATTTCACCTGTACTGTGCTTTGAAAACAGGAACATTGCACAAATTAAGAATAGAGATGTGAAATTCAATTTATATAATACAGATTCAGTTTTCTATTTCCCTATTTATGGAATGAGAATGAACATTGTACATATACATGAGTTTTCTGTTTAATACCTTCCTAGGTTCCTCTGTTGTCAGTATCTGTTGCTAACCTTTGTATTAGACACATTGTCATGTTATTATTAAATATTAGAGCTTTATTATTATATACACAAAATAGGATTTAATCTACAAGTTTCTCAGTTTATTGTTATTTGTTTTATTTTATCATGTTATTGTTATTATTTAGTTTTAACCCTTAATTTTTATGTTTTTTAATATTTCAAGTTTCTGTGGCATGTTTACATTTCTTTTATATAAGATATTTTTGAGATGGGCTCATTTCCTATAGCCTAGACAAGCCAAAAACTCATGGTGATTCTCCCGCTTAGCCTCCTAAGTAAGATTACTTGCATGTGGCAAGTAAGTATCTGATTTTTATTTTAATTTCCCCTTTTGCACCTCTTTTGGACCTGCAAGGGATTGAAAGCATGTCCTAGAGCTTGCTGTACTATGTCTCCTACATTTTGGCTGTGCCCTTAAAAGATTTGAATTTAAAATATTTTTCTTGGTTTATAGACTAGTTTATCATTTTCTCACTACTTATAAAGTTTCTTATTCCAATCCACTTGATATTTACACAGGTGCACAGTGCGAAGAACATATTCAATTTTTATCTTTTTCCATATGGTTTCTCCTTTGGCAAAATATTCAAACAATCTCTTTTAAATATCCGTTCCTAAATGAGTTGGAGTACCTCTTACTTTCATTAGACAAAATAGAAACATTAGTATAAAATGGTGATGATAACAACACCACAAATTGCTTGTGGATATTACTGAGGAGCTGTCTTGTCCTCTGAGACTTGAGCAGATCAGTTACTGCATACAAGGGAAATGAACTGTGATGGACAGACATTCTCTTATATTCTCACCCTCAAGGAATTCACTGATTCAGTGTATCAAGATCTGAGAGGCTACAAGCAAAGCAGAAAGCAGAAACTAAAAGACAGAGCTGATCATGTTTGACAAATGTATAAAATATATACAGTCCTGTAACACTCAAAAGTGGCATACAAAATGTTTCATCATCCAGAAATTTTTCTTTGTTCCTGAAGCAACCACTGCTTCGACTTAATGCCCATAATAGGCTTACTCTTCTTGAGCTTACAATAGAATAAGTCACTCATTTATATCTTTGTTTTATTAAAGAATGATCAGATATTTATTTATATTTTTCTAAATTAGCATCTGTTTTGATTTTTGCTGCATTACTCAGTAAAGTGCAGCTTTGTCATAAAGTATTCTTTAGTAGGTCATGTCATTGAGTACACTGTCTTCCTTTCTTATTTACCAAGCACTAGAGCTGGACTTTTCTGCATTCGGTTTTTGTGTAGTTCAGTTTTGATATCTTAGATTTTTTGTATTTTGGGTTGTAAGCCCAGCCTCTAACAGCTCTCCAGACCCCTTAATCACCTAACTCTGAGTCTAACACACATTTTAGGAGATATTGGGGTGTCAGATTATGAAAGAATTGAATAAGGCTCATAAACTCATCACATGTCATTATGGCATTGTCTCTCCACAGTTGTCTTTTAAGAAATTTTTAGTTCTTCAGAAATGACAAGCTTGCAGAGGAAGAAATTAAGAAAGCCACACCTTCACATTAGCCACAAGCAATATAAAATATCTAGGAGTTACTCTAACTAAGCAAGTGAAGGACTTGTTTGAAAAAAATTTCAAAACTCTGAAGAAAGAGATTGAAGATGACATGAGAAGATGGAATGATCTTCCTTGCTCATGGATCAGGAGAATTAACATAGTAAAAATGGCCATCCTACCAAAAGCAATCTACAGATTCAATGCAATCCCTATCAAAATACCTACACAATTTTTTAAAGATATTGAAAGTTCAATTCTGAACTTCATATGGAAAAACAAAAAACCCAGAATAGCTAAAACAATCTTGTACAATAAAAGGTGCTCCAGAGGAATCTCCATACCTGATCTCAAACTGTACTATAAAGCAATAGTAATTAAAACAGCATGATACTGGCACAGCAACAGGCTGGTTGAAGAGTGGAATCGAATCGAAGACCCAGATATGAATCCACACACATATGGTCACTTGATTTTTGACAAAGAAGCCAAATCCATTCAATGGAAAAAGGATAGCATCTTCAACAAATGGTGCTGGTCTAACTGGAGGTCTATGTGTAATAAAATGCAACTGGACCCATATTTGTCACTTTGCACAAAACTCAAATCCAAGATCTCAACATAAAACCAGAGACACTAAGTCACTTAGAAGAAAAAGTGGGGAAGAGCCTGGAACATATTGGCACAGGAGACAACTTCCTGAACAGAACACTAACAGCCCAGGCCTTAATGTCAACAATTAATAAATGGGACCTCATGAGGCTGAGAAGCTTCTGTAAGGCTGGAGACACTGTCAAAAGAACAAAGCGACAGCTGACAGACTAGGAAAAGATCTTCACCAACCTTACATCTGACAAAGGTCTAATATCAAAATATATAAAGAACTCAAGAAATTAAACACCACCAAACCAAATAACCCAATTGAGAAATGGGGCTTGGAACTAAACAGAGAATTCTCAACAGAAGAAGATCAAGTGGCTGAGAAACACTTAAAGAAATGCTCAACCTCCTTAGTCATCAGGGAAATGCAAATCAACACAACTCTGAGATTCCATCTTACACCCATCAGAATGGCTAAGATCAAAAACTCAAGCAACACCACATGCTGGCGAGGATGTGGGGAGAGAGGAACACTCCTTCATTGCTGGTGGGAATGCAAGCTAGTACGGCCACTTTGGAAATCTATCTGGTGCTATCTCAGAAAACTGGGAATAGGGCTTCCTCAAGGCCCAGCTATTCCATTCCTTTGAATATACCCAGAAGATGCTCCAGCACACAACATAAAAATTTGCTCAACCATGTTCATAGCAGCCTTATTCATAATAGCCAGAACATGGAAACAGCCTAAGTGTCCATCAGTAGAAGAATGGATAAAGAAACTGTGGTATATATACACTATGGAATACTACTCAGCTCTTAAAAACAAGGAATTCCCAAAATTTGTGGATAAATGGATTGAGCTAGAAATGATCATAATGAGTGAGTTAACCCAGAAGCAGAAAGACTCAAATGGTATATACTCACTTATATCTTCATACTAGCCCAAGGGGCATGTCTCACGAAAGCCTTTACTTACCAGGAAAGTAGAACAGAGGGAGGACATCCTATTGGGACTCTAGATGAGAGAAGCATGGGAGAATAGCAAAGTAGAAGGATCCAGAGGGTCCTAGAAACCTACAAGTAGAACATGATGTTAGGCAGATTTGGGGACAGGGGTTCCACTCAAACTAAGGCATCAGCCAAGGACAATACAGGCGGTAAACTTTAAACTCCTACCCAGATCTAGCCAATGGACAGAACAGTCTCCACACTTGAGTGGAGAGTGGGATATGACTTTCTCACGTACTCTGGTGCCTCACATTTGACCATGTCCCCTGGAGGGGGAGACGTGGTGGCACTCAGAGGAATGACAGCAGGTCACCGAGAAGAGACTTGATACCCTATGAGCATATACAGGGGGAAGTAATCCCCCTCAGGAACAGTCATAGGGGAGGGGAATAAGGGGAAACTGGGAAGGAGGGAAGAATGGGAGGATACAAGGGATGGGATAATCATTGACATGTAACAAGAATGAATTAATTTAAAAAAAGAATAAAGAAAAAAAAAGAAATTCCCTACAAGGTATTTTGATCATATTCATCTTCCTCCTCCACTTTTCCCAGACCCAACCCCTTCATAGCAACAGGACTTTGTATGTTCTATTTTATCATGCCCACCAAGTCTAATTTGTTTTCTCCACGTCTTCTTGGATATGGAAGGATGCCTGATGCAGGATAGACCTCTGAAAGGACACACACACTTACAGGAAACTGACTTTCCCTCTCCCATCAGCTATCAGTGACCATTTGCCTGCTTCCTCTCTTCATGCACGCATTTTTTATGCACATGTTGCACGTGCTTTCACAGATGCTATGGTTTCAGATGCACAGCTCTGTCAGGAAGACATTGTTTTCTAGTAGCCATTTGCTACCTTGGGCTTTCCC
The DNA here is from genome assembly GCA_907169655.1 of Acomys percivali. Lineage (NCBI taxonomy): Eukaryota > Metazoa > Chordata > Mammalia > Rodentia > Muridae > Acomys > Acomys percivali. The sequence goes on from OU015743.1 coordinate 150,986,364, forward strand.
ATACTTTCTGTCCCCTCTTCCATACAGACATCTCAGTGATGGCTGAGAATTCTTCAGCCTCTTGTTCTCTGAATCTTACCAATGGGCAGTCTCTGTGTTAACCACCCTATGTTGCAAATAAAATATATTTTGATGAGAGTTGAGGGTTGCAATAATCTTTAGGTAAAATAATGTGTCTTCGGGAGTCATTTTAATACTATGTCTATTTATCAGAAGAATAGTAATTTATACTCCACTAGGGCCTGTGATCTATCCAGTCACAGGCTCTTGACCCCAATAAAAGTGCCACGTACAGGATTTATCTTGTGGAGCAAGCCTTAACTATAATAGGAAAGTTGTTTATTCATACCATCCTTGTGGTAGTGTGTATATCTTGACAAGCCAGGCATTATTATAGTTCTCAGAGTTCACGCTTAGGAATTCTCCTACATTCTGCATAGCATGTTCAGTCACTATGAACATTAACAACAATCTTGATTTCTTCATGTTCTACAACTTAGGTATGTGCTCTGTTCAGCAGAAGGATACCATCATCGAGTTCTGTAGTAACCAATAATGTCATTGGAAATAGCCTGTAACATGTAGGAGTTATTGGGAACTCATAGGCCAACAGTTCCAAAGGAAGAAACCGATTTCTGAGCCTGAGTTATCTGTTAGCCAGTGGTATCTTGTGGGGCCATTGTTGCTCTAGTTTAGTTAACTCCATTTTAACTCATTGTACATGTCAGTGATTTTCCTGCGGGTATTGGTGTCTTTGGGGGTATAATATCAAATATCTTGTATATCATATTTTTACATTATGATCCATAATGATATCAAAATTAGTTATGAAGTAGGAGTGAAATATTTTTATGGTTGTGGGGTCACCATAATGTGAGGAAGTTTATTAAAGGATCACAGCATTAAGAAGGTTGAGAACACTGGTATATATGTGTATGTATGTATTTTAGGAAGTTTCAACAGTAGTAGGTAGATTATAAAAAGTCATCAGTGTATTTATCTCTCTCCAAATTCCATCCTATACCATGCCATCCTGTTTCCAAGCCCCAATTTATTATTTCTTGTTCAATTATCTAATTCCTTAAAGCTTTATACCACTGACTTCTCTCTCTACCCCCTGAAAAGTACCCCCCAACAAACTCTCTGGCCTCTATGGGTACTGCAAATAAACACATGTACCCAAAGATTTTAAACCTACAAACCAGAAATGAGAGAAAATATGTAATGCAAGCCTTTCTTGGTCTTCAGGACAAATTATAAACCACAATTCCATTATCAACTTATTAGTTACTGGACATCTAGGCTGCTTGTATTTTCTAGTTATTATTCAACAACAAACATGGATTAATACCTAACTCTTTAGTAGGATATAGCAGCCTTTGATTATGTGCCCAAGACTTGTATACCTGTATCATGTGGTAGAATTTATTTTGGTTTTTTGTTTTTTGTTTTTGGTTTTGGTTTTTTAGTATTTTGAGGAAAGTCCACAATTATGTATACAGTTGTTGTACGATTTTGCACTCATACCAGCAGTGAATATGTGTTCCCCTTTCCTCATATTCACAATAACATTTCTTAACATATTTTCAATGTTAGTTATTCTGACAGAGGTAAGAAGAAATTTCAAACTAATTTTAATTTGCACTTCCATAATGGCTATTAATTTTGAACATTATTAAAAATTGTTTATCACTAATTTTTATTTAATTTTTGAAAGCTCTGTTTAGGTCCATGCTTAAGTTTTTACTTGAGTTTTCTTTATCTTCATTCAGTTCTTTATGTATTCTAGATACTAATCCTCTTTCAAATGTATAGTGGTGAATGTTTTGCCCTCTTTGTTCAAGTACTGATATCTTTTGCTGTATAAAAGCTTTTTAGTTTTATGGAACCTCATTTATTAATTGTTGAACTTAATGCCTACGCTATGGGGGCTGTTTCCTGTGACAATGCTTTCCAGCCTATTCCTGGAGTATTATATTTTACATTGAGGTTCTTGATCCACTTAGAACTGAGTTTTGTACAGAGAGATAAGGATCCGACTTTTCCCTTCTACATGTCACTATCCAATTTGACTAGCACTGTTTGTTGAACCTGTAGTTTTTTTTCTTCAATGTATATTCATGATTTTTTTTCTCAAAACTCAGGTGGTTATAAGAGTACCCATTTATATGTGGGGTCTTCAAGACTATTTTTTGATCAATGAATCTGTTTTTATACCTAGATTATGATGTTTTTATTACAGTAGCTCTAAATTCTGGCAATGTCACAGCTACAGAAGTTTTTATCATCATCATCATCATCATCATCATCATCATCATCAGTTGTTATTGTTCAAAATTATTCTGGCTATCCTGGGTCTTTTTATTCCCATGCGTATAAGTTTTTTTCCAATTTCAGTGAAGAACTACATTAAAAATTTGAAGGTAACTGCATGGAATCTGTAGATTGATTGTGGTAGAATGGCCATTTTTATAAGTATCAATTTTACCAATCCATGAGCAGGAGACATTTTTCAATCTTCTACTATCTTCTTCAATTTTGTCTTTAGTGTCTTAGAGTTTTCATTGTATAAGTCTTTTAATTCCTCTCATATTTATTCCAAGATATTTTAATTTATCAAGGTTATTCTGAATGATATTAATTCTCCAATTTCTTTCTGATTTTTTTTGTTTTTATTTTTTTTAATTAATTTATTCTTGTTACATGTCAATGGTTATCCCATCCCTTGTATCCTCCCATTCTTCCCTCCCTCCCAGTTTCCCCTTATTCCCCTCCCCTATGACTGTTCCTGAGGGGGATTACCTCCCCCTGTATATGCTCATAGGGTATCAGGTCTCTTCTTGGTAATCTGCTGTTCTTCCTCTGAGTGCCACCAGGTCTCCCCCTCCAGGGGACATGGTCAAATGTGAGGCACCAGAGTACGTGAGAAAGTCATATCCCACTCTCCACTCAAGTGTGGAGACTGTTCTGACCATTGGCTAGATCTGGGTAGGAGTTTAAAGTTTACCTTCTGTATTGTCCTTGGCTGGTGCCTTAGTTTGAGCGGGACCCCTGTGCCCAAATCTGCCTATCATAATGTTCTAATTGTAGGTTTCGAGGACCCACTGGATCCTTCTACTTTGCTATTCTCCCATGCTTCTCTCATCTAGAGTCCCAATAGGATGTCCTCCCCTCTGTCCCACTTTCCTAGTAAGTGAAGGTTTTCATGGGACATGCCCCTTGGACTAGTATGCAGATATAAGTGAGTATATACCATTTGAGTCTTTCTGCTTCTGGGTTAACTCACTCATTATGATCATTTCTAGCTCAATCTCTTTCTGATTTTTCTGTGATAATTTTGTGCCTGCTATATTGCTTAATACGCTTGTCAGCTGTAGAAGTGTTCTTCTGAAGTCTTTAGAATAATATATGTATAGAATTATATAATTTGGAAGTAAGGATACTTTGGCTTTTTCTTATTCTACTTATCTCCTGAATCTCTTTCAGTTGGCTTATTGCTCTAGCTAAGGCTTCAAAGACTACATTAAATAATGCTCTTACACCTTGAACCATCTCTCCAACCCATCTTTCAGTCTATTTATATGGTGGATTACATTCATAAATTTACATATGTTGATCCATTCTTGGAACACTGGGACAAAGCCAACTTAAGTATGGTGAATAATCTTTTTGATGTGTTCTTGGATATCATTTCCAAATCTTTTTAGTAATTTTGTGTTTATATTCATCTATGTCCTTAAGAGTCTCCAAATTTCCTCAGTAATTGCTACAATGTGTCTCTGTTCTTCCTTAATTTTATTGATCTCTCTCATTTAGTTGTATTTGAACCAACTCTCATCTGCCTTTACTATTAACAAACACTCAAATTGTATTTTGATCTATCAGATCATTTCCTGTCATTATGAATGAGTGAAATCCCTAGCACCCAGCCAGTTAAATACAACAAAAGAAATGTTTACTGACTTGCTCAATAGGGATAAATGAAATGAGGAACTCAAATATATTCCTTCTTGAGCTATAGCTTGTGATAATAAAAATAGAAGTCTTCTACTGAGTTGCTCAGGAAACAGCATGATTCATACACTGTTATGTCTCCAGCAGGAGTGCATGTGTCCCAGATACTAATGCCACCACCACTGTAGACTCTGGAGCTGTGAGCTCTTCAAAATGGCCTAGTTCTGTGGTTATTTCTCAGAAGTAGTGTGTCAGGAACAAGTGCCACCATCAGTGAAGTACAGTTATGACTGCTGCCAAGATGGAGCTCCTGAACTGTGTCTGCCTGTGTAGGATAAAAATAAATTAGGACGTGCCCAGGAGCTTTTGCCACTGAAGAGCTTCATCACCTATGTGAATTGTTACAGTCCTGGTTACCAAAGACAACCACGGTCTTATAAGTATGGACTTCAGATGGCAAAATTTTGCAGACAGAACACTTAAACATACTAACTATATGACTGGACATATTATCCCTTCCCCTGCCACTACCCTTAAACCTATCCATAGGTAAAGATTGTACTCCAATACAAACAAGCCATTAAGTCCAATATGAGTAAGATTTCTATTACTGTGACAAAATACCTGAGAGAAACAACCTAAATTGAAAAAACATGGATTGGGTTTTGTTTTGTTTTGATTTGCCACAGTATTTTAGAACTGTCAGTGAATGATAATTTGTCCCTGTTTACTTTTGTGCCTATGTAAACAGTTCACTGTTGTTTACAAAGACGTGCATTTGAAACAGATGTTTACTTCACAGTGACCAGAAACCAAAAATAAGAGAGACCAAGGTTGGGATTTTAGTAGCCCTGTCAAGGGTGTGTTCCCAATGAGTTAATTTCCTTTTATTATCCTCATCTCCTAAAAGTCTCCTCCCAAGAGCATCATCAGCTGTAGATCATGTGTAAAATGCATCAATTTTGTGGAACAGTTTATATACCCATGATAATACAGATAAGTGCTTCCCTAGACTAATATAAATAAAAGCAAAACATTTTTTTAATTTTTAAGATTAAGATGTAATTACATTTCTCTCTTCCCTATTTCTCCATCCATATCCTCCCAAGTCCACGTTCTTGCTCTTTCAAATTCATAGTTACTGCTTCTTCATTAATTGTTACTGAATGTATAATATATATTAAAGAAAAATTACATCACAAAGAATATAATAATATTCCAGAAATCATCTTGGAAATATCAGAAATACCTATCAATTTTCTGATAAAGAATTCCAAGCAGGATTTTTGGTTTGGTTTGGTTTGGATTTTCTTTGCTTTTGTCGTTGTTTGACCATTTGGTTTGATTTGGTTTACTTTTTGTTTTTTCAAGACAAGTTTTCTCTGTGTAGTCCTGGTTGTCCTAGCACTCTGTAGACCAGACTTTTCTCAAACTGTCTGCCTCTGCCTCTTAAGGGATGGTATTAAATGAATGTTCCACCATTCCTATCTCCAAGCAATTGTCTTAAAGAAGCCTAGAAGACAAGAAAGCAGATAGAAAATTCAGTGCCTCAAAAATAATATTAAAGATTAAGAAGTATAGTAAAGAGATAGAAACCATAAACAGAACCTTACAAAAATTCTGTGATTAAATGTTGTATTCAATAAAAATTCAAAATGTTATAAATGTTTACTTGTGCATTATTCACAATAGCAAAGAAATGGAACCAGCTTAGATGTCCATCTACAGATCAATCAATACTGTAAATATGGTCTGCTCTGAAGAAAAATGAATATTTTAATCAAAATTTGAATCAAAATTACTAGATCTGAAAGTTAGTATTAAGACCATGTCCCAAATTCATAAAGATAAAAAAACACTACACCAAATTCTATGTGAAATATACATATACAGTTTTAGTGAACTTTTTCATGTGGGCTGGTAGTGCTCCTTCCAAGTGTTAAAGATCACCTAACAAAAACTTCAATAACAGATGTAAGAAGCTCTGGGTTTTTTTTTTTATTTATTTTTATGTGTTGGCTAGAGCTCTCCCAGAGGCTCTCCATAAGTACAGGCTATTGCCAAGTTATGAACTACTCTCAGAACCACTCAAGAAGAGAGAAAGCATTAGAAGCCTAGCTAACTACTGCTAGGCTGGCTTTAGAGGAGAATCTATGACCACTAATTTACTAAGCCAGCATAAGCACTAACAACATTCTATAAACATTCCTCCATATACCCACAGATAAGTATAGTCTTATTCAACAAGGATATTTCTCTTTGTAACAGACAGAGAGCACTAAAAAAGAAAGGAAAAAAAAAAAAAGAAAAACCATCACAAATCAGAATGCAGAGCTGTGGGTCCCAGTTACAATGGATACATCTACAAAATACTCCCATATTCAAGATTCAAGGACATTGTGGAAGAGGATGTAGAAAGATGGTAAGAATCAGAGAGGTGAGTTTCCCATGAGGCTATGTCACCTAGGAACGTCAGAAGCAACATAGGTCTCACCTTCATGAGGGTCCAAACTTGAACTGAACAAGGATAACACCAATAAATATTACAAAGTAGAGATAAAAGAAATCCCACTAGGCCTCAACCACAACATATAAGCAAATGAAGAAAGATGGGAACAGGTAAGAACATAATTCTTAGGAAAGAGAACCCCAATTTGTTGTCCATTGCCAAAAGGTCAGCCCTGAAAACACACAGGATACAGTAAAGAGCCTATATGTATATGAATGCAATAAAAATCAGTGAGGAAAGAGAAATGAGTTTGAAGGAGAGCAGGGAAGATTTTAAAAGAGGATTTGAAAGGAAGAAAGGGAAATGAGAAGTGTTGTAATTACACTATAATCACAAAATTTGAAAATTTAAAATCGCACATTCTTTTATATATGAAGATGCCACAGTAAAGGGGAATGGGGAATAACAATATCAAACTGAACAGGAAAAGATTAATAAAATAAAAACAGGCAATTTCAAAATAACCAGAAAAAGAAATTAACAATGAATATAAAAAATATACAGGCTTTATGAAATACACTAACAGACCCATATTTTCCTAATGAAATCTAACAAAGACAAGCAATACAGATAGAACAAGCTAATTTAAAAACATATAGCTGAGAAGTTCTTAAGCTTGGGGAGGAATATGGAAATCTACATGAACTTCATAAAAACATGATATAAATAAAAGCATATAGTAAAGAGCATCAACAAAAAAGAAAATGTTTTATACAAGGAAATTTTATACAAAAGAATAGAATAATATATTCAAAGTGCTTAAATTAAAACCCAAGACCAAAATTTTTCACACAAAAAAGCTATCCATAAAATTAAAGAGAATCATTAGAGGAGAACATAGAATTCCTTGCCTACATTTGTATAAAATATTCAACGGTGAGTAAATATTACATCCACAATGATGTAGTATTTAACAGATGGCAAATGAATCACCTGTTTTAATGTGCTGAATAAAGAAGGTGCACAAAAAATGCATTTTTGCAAAAGAATGCACAACATTCTCAAATACATACAGAACAATTTCCAGGGTTGATTATAATCACACTTCAAAACAGTTAACAGGTTCAACTTTTCAGGTCAGGATGGCATGAATCTAAAATCAATTATGTGAAGAACTTTGAAAAGTTCAAAAAATAAATCAATTAATATATTAACCCAAAAGTAAATTAATCAAAGAATAAATTAACATGCAAACAAAAATATCTCCAGAAAATAAACATGGAAAAGTAACATACAAATATACAAAATAAATAAAATGATCATAAGAGGAAGGTTTCCTGCAGTGATTACTACATGAAGAAGAAAAGGTTTCAAACAACATAATATAATAGAAAATTATAACAAAAATAGTTAACAGAAGGAAATAACAATATCCAGAGCAAAGATTAATTAAATGGAGGCTACAATAACAGAAGAAAAGATCCATGATCCCAAGTCACTAAGAAAGAAAAGACAGAAAGAAAGAAAGAAAGAAAGAAAGAAAGAAAGAAAGAAAGTAAAAAAGAAATGAGAGATGACAAACTTTTACTTAGGCTATTAAAAAGGCCAGTAACTTCACATAAAATCAGAAATAAAAAATAAACAGAAAAAAAGAATTATAGAAAATGGTACAGAAATCAATGGTTCCTAAGAGGTTCACAAATTAGATAGTTTAGAAGAAATAGATAAGGTCTTACAAACATGCAACCTCCAACATTTTAATCATAACTGAAAATCGTAACAGATGAAAATATAAAGGGTATTAAGTCAGTAATGGCATATGTACAATTAAACATAACCTTAGTCTCAGGTGACTTTACTGATGAATTCTATAGAACACTCAAAGAAGGTGCAGGGGACCACATAAAAAGAGGGCTTTCCAAACTCGTGTTATAAGACTGTTGTTAGAGTGATACAACAGCATCTGGGGAAAAGCAAACTTCAGGCTAATACCACTGCCAAACACCGTCATAGTACTAGCAAACCAACATCACACTGAAAGGACTGTACACTATGATCAAGAGAGAGTTATACTTGAAATGCAAGATGATACAACATATGACCTTCAATAAATGTAGTAAACTATCTCGTCTGGTTGTATATGAAACAATGCGATCATTTCAATAGATTCAACAGTGTTTTTATTAAACTCAGCAGTATTTCATAATTAAAGTCTCTCAACCAATCATATAAATGAGTATATTTAACACAGTGAATACTACATTACACAGACACACATGTAACATCATAGTCAGTGTTTAAAATACAAAACTTTTAAAGAACAAACAAAATATTTTCATCCCTGCTACATCTAATCAGCATAACACTGAAATCCTAGCTGAAACAAGTAGAAAAGGAAATTAAATCCAAATAGATTCAACCTGATAAAGTAAAAATGCTATTGTTTATAAATAATATAATTCATAAAACATTCTAAGGATTCCACCAAAAATGTAAAAAGTAATAGTCAACTAAAATTATAGGATACAAAATAACAAAAAAAGATCACTGTGTACAGATGATGTGATAATGTAGTTAAGAAATGAATGGTATTTATGTCACCAGAAGAAATATTTATATATAAAGTTGGCCTTATGAAATAAAGTATCTATACACTGAAAACTTTATAACATGGAAAGAAATCAAAGTGGACACAAAATATTGATGACATTTTATGTTCAAAGATCAGAATAACCAATATTATATGCATAGCCGTACTAATGCCAAAGTGTCAGTACAGTGTCTAGCAAATTTCCCATGGCCATTTTTTCACAGGATTAGAAAAAAGTACTAAAACTCATGTCATGTGCCAAAACGCTAACTAGCTAAAGTTATCTTGTGTCAGAAAAAGAAAAGGAGAAGGAGGAGGAGGAGAGAGAAAGAAGAAGGAGAAAGGAGGGAGGAGGGAGGGAGGGAAGGAAGGAAGGAAGGAAGGAAGGAAGGAAGGAAGGAAGGAAGGAAGGAA
>OU015743.1:151002784-151019772 GCA_907169655.1 Acomys percivali
AGAGAGAGAGAGAGAGAGAGAGAGAGAGAGAGAGAGAGAGAGAGAGAATTAATTAATTAATTAATTAAAATACCAACCAAGAATTTTCTGTCCAGTGCAATATCATTATTTTTTTCATTTTGAAAATTAATTTATATATTTATTAACTTTACATCCTGATTGTAGCATCTCCCTTGTCTCCCTCCCCTACTCCTCAGAAAACGGGAGTCCCCTATCCACTAGGGGACCCACATGAATCCTGAGCTGCCCATCTGCTACATCAGTGTAGGGAGCCTAGGTCCAGTCAATGCATGTCCTTGGTTGGTGCTTCAGTCTTCACAAACCCCTCTGGACCCTGGTTAGTTGGCTCTGTTGGTCCTCTTGTGGAGCCCCTGTCACTGCCAGGTCCTTTTGTCCATCCCCCGATTTTTCCACAAGACTCCCTACTCTTCGGCCAACATTTGGCTGTGAGTTTTCGCGTCTGTTTGGCTCCACTGCGGGGTATCGCTTCTCTGAGGGCAGCTATGCTAGGCTCCTGTCTACAAGCATAGCAGAGTATCCTTAACAGCGTCCGTGGTTGGCTCTCTCTCAAGGTAGGTCTCAGGTTGGGCCAGACATTGGATGGACATTCTCTCAATCTCTGCTCTGTCTTTATCTCTGCACTTCTTGTAGGCAGGGTATATTTTGGGTCAAAGTTTTTTGGGGGGTATATTGGTGTTCCCCTCCCTCTACTAGGAATCCTGTCTAGTTACAGGGTGTCTTGTTCAGCCTCCATGACCCCTGACACTAGGAGTCCCAGCTATTAAAAACAAAAAAAAATCATGAAATTTTCAGACAAATGAATGGAACTAGAAAAGTTCATCCTGGGTGAGATAACCCAGACCCATAAAGACACACATGGTATGTACTCGGGTATAAGAGGATCCAGCCATATAGTACAGGATAAACATAATACAATGCACAGACCCAAGGAGACTAAGTAACAAGGAGGACCCGAGGCAGGATGATTAAATCTCACTCAGAAGGGGAAATAGAATAGACAGCAGAAGTGGTTGAAGAGAAGGAACAAAGTAGGAGAAGGAGTGCAGAGAGAAAGGAGACCGGGGGCCTGCAGAGAGAAGAAAAGCCACAGACCTCTGTGAAAAACTCAAGACCTAGGGCAGGGTAGGCTTCTGTGAGGGTATGGAGGTGACTCTAGCTGAAATATCATTATAAGTGAGGCCAAAGTTTTAAAGTGTCCGAAGTTATTCAACACCTAGAAAATTATGCAACACCTTTCCCCCAAAATCCTAAGACAATGCAGAAAAATATTAACTTAAAAAAACCCACGTCTAACTAACGAAAGAAGAACACTGGGCATGGTGGCGCACGCCTTTAATCCCAGCACTCGGGAGGCAGAGGCAGGCAGATCTCTGTGAGTTCGAGGCCAGCCTGGTCTACAAAGTGAGTCCAGGACAGCCAGTGCTACACAGAGAAGTCCTGTCTCAAACAAACAAACAACAAAAAGGACCATCAGAGGAGGAAATTTCTTAATGCAAAATATTTTTTCTTACTCTTAATTTATCTAAAAAATAGCTGTTTGTTAATGTTATACCATTAACCATGTTTTAGATGGCTGTAGCACATGAGTAAACGAAATGACTGGCAATAAAGACATCAGGGAGCACGGGCGTAATGGGGGACTCCCCGCAACGGGGTAGAGATCTGTGCTGCGTGTGAAGCTGAATAATATAACTCGGAGTTAAATAAGATTGTTTCAAATGCAAACAAATAAATTTTTTTAAAAACACAATTGATGTACGGGGAAGGGGTAAAATGGAATTATATGAAAAGCTCAAATAAAACTGAAGAAAATAGAAAAGCAGGAAAAAGAAGCAGTTTAAAAGGTCAATAAATAAAGGACAGATACAAACACAGTGGGTATTAATATAACTTTACCGTTAACATTTTAAAGGTTAACCCACCTGAAGCCAACAACCTACAGATTAACAAACAGAATAAACAAGATTTTACCTCATGCTGCTTACAACAGTTTAATGCAAAGATAAAGATACAATAAATTATAAAAAGATGGAAAATATATACATTTAACACTAACTGAAACAATAGCCATACCACCTTGAAAGCGTGCAATCTTGTCTGAAGTTGCTATATTAATTTCTAAGAAAGCTATGTTGATAAAATCGATTATTTGCCAAAAAATAAAGGCATTCCACAATGATGAAAATAGCCATTTTGGGTAATCCTAAATATATATGGACTCAATAAAGACCATCAAAACTTAGGAGGCAATGCTTGGTAGACTGTCAGAAAACACATAAATAACGTAGTCAGAGACTTCAACACAACTTTGTTCGTTACAGGCCAGACAGACAGACAGACTGCATCAGCAAGAAGGCAGGTAACCTTAACAACAATATCAAGTAATATCCTTCAACGCTCCATCTTACACATGCACTCCAGCTCATAATCACCAGTTTATTTCCATAAAACATTCCTTAATAAACATTTAAAATAGAAAGCATGGTCTCAAACAAGACAGAATTAAACTAGAAATCAGTACTAAAAGCATTCATTTCACGTCTTCAGACTCTTCGTCTATACTTTGTTTATTCTTATCAGGTGTTCACTTCAGGTATAATCCTGGCTGTTGCTCATGACTTCAAGCTTACATAGTTTGCTATGGCACTGAGAATAACATTTGCTTCAGAATTTTACATCATGATACTATGCTTGTAATACAATAAAAATAAAAGGCAACAACTTAATACATTTCAACCACTGTATTTTTCCACCAAGATTAATAATAGTGTAAGTATTTCAGAGCCAACCTATCAGGCATGCCAATTAAAAAAATATTTAATAATCATGACCTGTATTACTCTATTTGAGACAAGATATAGGTTCTTTCTAAGCTACTCCCATCCCAAAATATTAACCCAATGAAAGAAGCTAGTCAACTGTGTGAAGGGCCATTTGTTCTATGTGACCTTCAAGTGTCCTTCCACCTAGACTCTCCTACATTGCTCTGTGCTTTATTTTCCTTGCAATCCCTCAAGCACTGCAGAATACAACACCAGAGTTTCAATAAAGGTTGGCTGACAGACTTACAAACTCCCAACACAATTACTTTCCTGTAGCCAACTTTTATTCAGTTTGTGATTTATGGGCATATGGAGTGTTTTACATCCCAGGGTGCCCTCTTTTGAGGCATGATTTGCAAATGGATATAATAACCCATAAACTGATATCAGCATCAAAATAGAGCCATCCAACTTGCATAACAAATGGATGTCAAAAGAAAAAAAGGCATTAAGCCATTAGGACAGACACAAACAACAAGCAAGGGAGTGTGAGGCAACAACTCCATAAAGTCAAAGTTCCGCAGTTCATTCCACACACTCTTCATTTGAAGATAATGTGTGTGGTGAGGGCACAACACACACAAACTCTCACTCTCCCTTGGCAAAGCTGCCCTGTAACAATAGACTAAACCACAGCTCTGCCAACCCCAAATAGACATGCCAGTCGGCCTCGTTCCATATTTGTGGCATGTGTCCACAGAGTAATAGTGATTCTCTTGCCTGTACCAATTGCAAGCTGCAGATGGGCAGCCTCATGCCTTAATGTCGGACCAAATTCTCCGCAGATGAACTGGAAAATTTCCTCACTCATTGAGAAATATGCCAGCCAGCTGTCAGGTCTCCAGGACGCCTTCACTTGCCCAGATCACCAACAAACAGAGAGCACTCACCACAATGACTAGGCTATGTTTTCAGCTCAAACCCCCTTGTCCTAATGATTACTCCATTTTTTTTCTTTCTTCAAACACTCTAAAGACTACTCATTGGAAATCTCTTAGCCGTGAGAAATTTTTTGAGAAAACTGCAAAACTTGCCCTTATATTAGTTATTTTTAAAAATCAACCTCTATGATTCTTCATTGGCCATGAACCCATTGGCTGTCAGTCATTCTTCAAGGAGCCCAGTAGACTACACTCTTGTAACCCACAGAGATGGGGAATTGGGAAGCAGATGCTCAGTCACTAGCTACTGGACTGTCAGGACCAATAAAGAAGACAACATAATTTTCGGGCACGTGCAAAGCCCCGTCACATTGAAATAGAAGAGGGAATCTGTGATAAATAGACTATGAAGAAGTCAAAAAGGAGAAACAAGCTCATTTCATTTGAATTTATAAAATATAAGGATATGCCTGGGTCTCATAAATGTCCTGTTTTGCCCTTTAGTTGTTCAGATCTTACATTACTTCTATGCAGAAGATGCCATCCTAGAAGTTCACTCTTCTTACAGTATTTGATCCCTGTAAAAATTGACTCAAAACACCTAAGAGGATCTATCCACAAGGTTTTTCTCACTAGGAGACTTTTTTAAAAACCCCAAAGTGCTTTCAGAAAGTTTCTTTCAGGGTTCTTCCTTGTCAATCATGAGCCTAACCGACACACTCACAAACAACCTTCCCACAAGCACGAGCTACAGGATTAAATAAAACCTACATCCAACAGCTGGCATAGTCATTTAGAGTGCAACCGCCATTCAAAGGCATGTCTGGAGTTCTGTAGCCTCTGATCTTCATTTTTCAAAGTTGCTGTGAGGGTTCTGCACATGCTGTCAAATGTATAGCAGAAAGCTCTTTGATGTCTTTCCTTAGGAATTATGTACTTCAACACACCTGGTAAATGGACTCCCTGTATACTGGCTGGTTTTATGTCAACTTGACACAAGCTAAAGTCATCTGAGAGGAAGGAGTCTCAATTGAGAAAAATACCTCTATAAGATCCAGCTACAAGGAATTTTCTGAATTGTGATCAATGGGGAAGGGCCCCGCCCACTGTGGGTGGAGCCATCCCTGAGCAGATGGTCCTGGGTTCTTTAAGAGAGCAGGCTGAGCAAGGCACATGAAGCAGGCTAGTAACCAGCAATCCATGGCCTCCGCGTCAGCTCCTGCTTCCAGGTTCCTGTCTTGCTTTAGTTGCTGTCCTGGCCACCCTTGGTGAGAAGCAGCAGTGTGGACTTGTATGCTGAAAAAACCCTTCCCTCCCCAGCTTGCGTTTTTGTCAGGTGCTTCCTTACAGCAATAGAAACCCTAACTAAGACACCCTGCCTCTCTAATTCTACTCCATTACATTATTTCTAATACATCCTGTTGGAGAGTCCAGCATTTTTCTCATCCCTTACTTTCAATTCCACACTAAGGCTTTCCTCTGTCAAAGGCTTGATGACTTGCTTTGTGTACCTGAATCACCTTACATTCTATTTTTTTCGTGTCTACTTTTTTCTTTTCTTCAGGTTTCACTCATTTTGCGTCCTCAAAGGGATCTATCCAGAATATTGAGTTCAATATGTCTTTTCCCATGTGTTTACAGCGTACCTGTATGCTTTCCCTATGGCTATTTTTGGTTTGTTTGTTTGTTTGGTTGGTTGGTTGGTTGGTTAGTTGGTTGGTTTTTTGAGGCAGACTTTCTCTGTGTAGCCCTGGCTGTTCTGGACTCGCTTTGTAGACCAGGCTGGCCTCGAACTCACAGCGATCCACCTGCCTCTGCCTCCCAAGTGTTGGGGTTACAAGCATGCGCCACCACCGCCTGGCCTAATTTTGTAATTTGTGTGCATACTTTTTGGTATTTTATAACCTCTCTCCTCGTGTTGGTTAATGCTATATCTGTCTGGGAACCTAATTTCTCCACAGCTCTGCTGATATTTCTCATTAGCTATCATTTCACTTTCTTAATACATTTATGTGAAGACAATGCCCACTGACTATATCCACATTGCTTAATATCGTGACAGGGACGTAAAGGATGTTCAATAAATGTTGTGTCATGTCTACCCCAATGTTGCTATCGATAATTAGTCTCATGACCCCTCAGTTGTCCTTGAAGTCTTTACATCAAGTCCTTCTCTGTACAAAGAATAAGTATATCCACTGTCTCTTCATTTTCTCTCCTGTAATCCATAATTCTCTTCCAATTTAGAAATAATGTCTGAAATTTTAGACTTACTATTCAGACAATTCTATGTATATTAAGTTCAAATAATGTGTTAAGACAGATCAAAGTAAGCTGTGTGACCTGTGAAATAAAAATAAGCATGCACATTGCTCCTGGGGCTTAAAGGGGTAAATAGTTACACATACACACACACAGTAAACACAGCCCAAAGGCCTTGTGGGCAGAGTCTGATTTAATTAGCTCCAATTAATTATCCATTTTACTTTATCTTGTCTCCTTTCACGTTTATTTTTTTTTCTCTGCTTGTCTCCCCTGGCTTCTCTGCCACAGTTCAATTTTACTTTCTGACTCACAGTCCCCACATATTAAGTTGAAGATGGTTATACTGGTTTTTCATCTTAGTTTTCAAATGTCTGCTCAGAAAGGTCTCTAATTAGGAAAACAAAACACATGTTGTTTTTACATGACTGGAGCCAAAACAAGGTATCTTGTATTTAATACCACTAAGTGCTTCAGGCAATGCCAAAATGAGCTTAGGGATATGGATATCCAGTGACCACTGAGAACTCTCCAAGTTCGGAGTTACTCACTCTAAGTCTAGAAAGTTCAATAATTAAATAATAAAGACACCATTTTGTTACCTTCTTGTAATTAAAATAATAAGCATTGACGTTCACATTCAAAAAGCATTCTTCTATTTAGTCACAAGAAAAATTAAATTAACTTAGATTTGGGGTAACTGACTGGCCATCAATCACAGAAACACTATCCAGAAAAAAAAAAAACCAGCAACCTTATAATGGCAAAATATTAATTATCTAAAATCATGTAGAAGGGGGAATCCAAGATGGTAGCGAACAGTGTGGACCGTGTTTGGAAGCTCCAGTGAACAATTCAGGGAATTTCACAGATTTCTGAGCCACGAACACCAAGGTCTCGACACCACGGCAGCAGGAGTGTTCCACGGTTCGGAAGGACCAGGGTGAGGAGGACCTGCATGCCCCTGCACACGGGAGGAGTGCGGATTTTCTCGGATCAGAGCAGCGGTGGCACAAGCGGCATCAACGGCACCAGCCGCAGTGACTGAGGTTTGCAGCTCAGAGCCTTCCGGTGGAGGCAATTAGTGTGGTGGCTGGTGGGAGTTGCTGCAGGAGAGGGGACACTGGATAGGATTTGGGTCGCATGGTGCCTTGTGACCCAAACTGGACTCGGTGGACAGTTCAGCCCCAGAGTCCCGGGTACAGCTCAGTGCGCAGTGCTGTGGAGACGCTGGCTCAGTGCAGCAGGCAATTCTGCCCAAGGCAACAGCTCGGTGCAGCCGCAGTTCACCTGCTATGACACAGGCTGGGCAGAGCACTCAGTCCCACCGAAAGCGCCAGCTTAGCGCAGCTGCAGTTCACCTGCTATGGCACAGGCTGGGCGGAGCGTTCAATCCCACCTAAGGCGCCAGCCTTGCCCAGCTGCAGTTCACCTGCTGTGAAACAGGCTGGGCGGAGCGCTCAGTCCCACCGGAGCCGCTAGCACACATCAACGAGCAGTTCTGCTCAAGACACTAGCTCTCCTCAGAGGGCAGTTTTGGGGCGCTAACGCAGGCTGAGGTCAGCACGCAGATTCAGCCCAGAGGCCCTAGCTGGACTTGCCGGGAAGATTAGGCCCAGAGATTCTTCCTGAGCTGTGCACACAGGTTCGGCAGCCCCAAGACTCTGGCTGGACTATCCACACAGTATAGGCCCGGAGTCCCGGGCTGAATTCAGCGTACAGTGTGGGTCCATAGTCCCTGGCTGAACTCGGTGCACAATTCTGCCCCAGAGACTCGGGTGGAGCTCGGCGTGCAGTTTAGGGCCAGAGTCCCTAACATTGCTTGGCAGACAGATTGGCCCAGAGACTCTAGTAGAGCTTTTGGCACAGTCCCGGCTCTAAGACTCTGGTTGGACACAGTGTGCACTTTGAATCCAGAATTCCTGGCTGAGCTTCGCGGATGTTTCGGGCATGAGTCAATAACTGACCACAGCAAGCAGTTTGGCCAAACACCCCTAGCTGAGCTTGGTGCGCAGTCCTACCCCGAAAATTCTGGCTGGACCCTGTGCGCATTTTGAGCCCATAATTCCTAGCTGAGCTCGGCAGACGGTTCAGGCACTGAGATTCTAGCTGAGCTCAGAGGGTAGTTCGGGCCCAGTCTCCCTGGATGGACTTGGCAGGGAACCCAAAAAGCTGTGGATACCTTGGCCTGACCCAACGCTCATCCAGAGACACAGAACGATTGCAGGACCCACAGCACAGGGGAGCTGAGGATCACTGGCTGTGAGAGCCCAAAACGACAGGGCTAACCTCCTGCCATCCACAACAGTGAAACATAAGAGCTTCCAACCTACAGAAATCGTGAGAAAACAAGTGAATCTATTATCAGACTACCTCCATCCAACTTGGGAAGCTACCCAACAAAAACAAAGCCAGCAAGATGTCTAAAGGACAGCGTAAAAGCATACGCAAAAAAACCCCAAAACAACATGGCATCTCCAGTTTCCAGCTATCCCAAAGAAAACAACCCAGAGAGCTCAAATACAACGGAAATACAAGAAAATAACCTCAAATCCTTAATAAGGAGCATATTAATGGAAGAAACAAATAAAATTTGTAATCAAATACAGGAAGACTCAGCCAAACATATGAGAGACATAAAAGAAGCACACAGAATCGAACTGGAAAAATTTCAGGAAAATGCAAATAACCAGATGGAAGAAATAAATATAACGGTTCAAGCTCTGAAGACCTATAAAGAGGCAATGGAAGAAACTCAGGAATATACAAAAAATCAGGTGAAAGAAATAAAAAAAATCAGTTCAAGATCTGCAGACGAAAATGGATTCAATGATAAACACACAGACAGAAGAAAAACGAGAACGTGAGACCTCAGAGAAGAAGGCGAGCAACACAGAGGTGAGCTTTTCTAACAGAATCCAAGAGACAGAAGAACGAATCTCAGGTCTAGAAGATACAATCACAGATCTTGAAGCAACCATTAAAGATAATGCCAAATCTGGAAAACCCCTGACTCAAAACATCCAAGAAATTAAGGACACCATGAAAAGAAGAAATCTGAGGATAATAGGCATTGAAGAAAGAGAAGATATCAGACTCCAAGGCCCAGAAACTATTCTCAACAAAATCATAGAAGAAAATTTCCCCAACCTAAAGTAAAAGATACCTATAAACATACAAGAGGCCTACAGAACACCAAATAGAATTGACCAGAAAAGGAAAACTGCCCGTCACATAATAATCAAAACACAAAACATACAGAAAAAAGAAAAAATATTAAAAGCTGCCAGGGAAAAGGGCCAAATAACATTCAATGGCAAACCTTTCAGAATTACACCAGACTTCTCAGCAGAGACCATAAAAGCCAGAAGAGCCTGGACAGAGATCCTGCAAACCGTGAGAGACCACAAATGCCAGGCCAGACTACTTTACCCAGCAAAACTATCAATAACCATTGATGGAGAAAACAAAATATTCTATGACAAAAACAAATTCAAACAGTACCTATCCACAAATCCAGCTTTACAGAAGGTACTAGAAGGAAAACTCCATCCCAAAGGGTCAAGCTACAACCAAAACTACTCAGGAAATAGGTAACTATACCATGGCAAAAACACAAGTACACAAACACTCGATTGGAAACAACATCAAAATTAATACTCTTAACAGTCACTGGTCGTTAATATCTCTCAACATCAATGGTCTCAATTCTCCAATAAAAAGACATAGACTAACTGAATGGGTACATAAACAAGATCCAACATTCTTCTACATTCAAGAAACACATCTCACCTATAACGATAGGCATTACCTCAGGGTAAAAGGTTGGAAAAAAATATTCCAAGCAAATGGTCACAAGAAGCAAGCAGGCGTAGCCATTTTAATATCAAACAAGATAGACTTTCAACCAAAATTAATCAAAAGGGATGCAGAAGGACACTTCATACTAATCAAAGGTAAAGTCAACCAAGATGACATCACAATTCTGGACATCTATGCTCCCAATACAAGGGCACCCACATTTGTAAAAGATCTGATAAAAAAAACTTAAACCACACATCGATCACCACACAATAATAGTGGGAGACTAGGCTGCAATTCAACAACAACAGAAACAACAAAAAGCCTACACGTACGTGGAAACTAAACAACTCTCTGCTAAATGACACATGGGTCAGGGAAGAAATAAAGAAAGAAATCAAGGAGTTTCTGAAATTCAATGAAAATGAGGGAACAACATACCCAAATTTGTGGGATACATTGAAAGCAGTGTTAAGAGGAAAATTCATAGCACTAAGTGCCTTTAAAAAGAAATTGGGAACATCGCACACAAGCAACATAACAAAACAACGGGAAGCCCTAGGAAAAAAAAGCAGAAACACCCAAAAGGAGTAGACGTCTGAAAATAATGAAACTCAGGGCTGAAATTAACAAATTAGAAACTAAGAAAACAGTCCAAAGAATCAACAAAACCAAGAGCTGGTTCTTTGATAAAAACAACAAGATAGACAGACCGTTAGCCAAACTAACTAAAAGGCAGAGAGACAGTATTGAAATCAACAAAATCAGAAATGAAAAGGGAGACATAACAACAGACACTGAAGAAATACAAAGAATCATAAGATCCTACTTTGAAGGCATATATGCCACAAAATTTGAAAATCTAAGGGAAATGGACAATTTTCTTGATCAATTTCACTTGCCAAAGTTGAGATAAACAAGCTAAATAGTCCCATTTCCCCTAAGGAAATAGAAGCAATCATTGATGGTCTCCCAACCAAAAAAAGCCCAGGGCCAGATGATTTCAGTGCAGAATTCTACCAGACTTTCAAAGGCAATCTAATACCAATACTCTTCAAGCTACTCTAAAACATAGAATTGGATGGAACATTACCAAATTCATTCTATGAGGCCATAGTCACGTTGATACCTAAACCTCACAAAGACTCAACAAAGAAAGAGAATTTCAGACCAATTTCTCTTATGAACATCGATGCAAAAATACTAAATAAAATTCTTGCAAAACGAATACAAGAACACATAAAGGATAGCATTCATCATGACCAAGTAGGCTTCATTCCAGGCATGCAGGGATGGTTTAATATATGGAAATCCATCAATGTAATCCACCATATAAACAAACTGAAAATAAAAAACCACATGATCATCTCTTTAGATGCAGAGAAAGCATTTGATAAAATTCAACACCCATTCATGTTTAACGTTTTAGAGAATCGGGGATACAAGGCACTTTCTTCAATATATTAAAGGCTATATACAGCAAGCCAATAGCCAAAATAAAAGTAAATGGTGAGATACTCAAGGAAATTCCTCTAAAATCAGGAACAAGGTAAGGCTGCCCACTCTCTCCATATCTCTTCAATATAGTACTCGAAGTTCTAGCCAGAGCAATAAGACAACAAAAGGAGATCAAGGTTATTCAAATGGGAAAAGAGGAAGTCAAATTATCCCTATTTGCAGATGATATGATAGTGTACATAAGTGACCCTCAAAATTCCACCAGAGAACTCCTACAGCTGATAAACACTTTCAGCAATTTGGCTGGATACGAAATTAACTCAAAAAAGTCTGTTGCCTTCCTATACACAAATGACAAGGTTGCAGAGGAAGAAATTAGGAAAGCCATACCCTTCACATTAGCCACAAGCAATATAAAATATCTAGGAGTTACTCTAACTAAGCAAGTGAAGGACTTGTTTGAAAAAATTTCAAAACTCTGAAGAAAGAGATTGAAGAAGACATGAGAAGATGGAAGGATCTTTCTTGCTCATGGATAGGAAGAATTAACATAGTAAAAATGGCCATCCTACCAAAAGCAATTCAATGCAAACCCTATCAAAATACCTACACAATTTTTTAAAGTCATTGAAAGTTCAATTCTGAACTTCATATGGAAAAACAAAAAACCCAGAATAGCTAAAACAATCTTGTACAATAAAAGGTGCTGCGGAGGAATCTCCATACCTGATCTCAAATTGTACTATAAAGCAATAATAATTAAAACAGCATGGTACTGGCACAGCAACAGGCTGGTTGAAGAGTGGAATCGAATCGAAGACCCAGATATGAATCCACACACATATGGTCACTTGATTTTTGACAAAGAAGCCAAATCCATTCAATGGAAAAAGGATAGCATCTTCAACAAATGGTGCTGGTCTAACTGGAGGTCTATGTGTAAAAAATGCAACTGGACCCATATTTGTCACCTTGCACAAAACTCAAATCCAAGTGGATTAAAGACCTCAACATAAAACCAGAGACACTAAATCACTTAGAAGAAAAATTGTGGAAGAGCCTGGAACATATTGGCACAGGAGACAACTTCCTGAACAGAACACCAACAGCCCAGGCCTTAATGTCAACAATTAATAATTGGGACCTCATGAGGCTGAGAAGCTTCTGTAAGGCTAGAGACACTGTCAAAAGAACAAAGCGACAGCCGACAGACTGGGAAAAGATCTTCACCAATCCTACATCTGACAAAGGTCTAATATCCAAAACATATAAAGAACTCAAGAAATTAAACACCACCAAACCAAATAACCCAATTGAGAAATGGGGCTTGGAACTAAACAGAGAATTCTCAACAGAAGAATATCAAGTGGCTGAGAAACACTTAAAAAAAATGCTCAACCTCCTTAGTCATCAGGGAAATGCAAATCAACACAACTCTGAGATTCCATCTTACACCCATCAGAATGGCTAAGATCAAAAACTCAAGTGACACCACATGCTGGAGAGGATGTGGGGAGAGAGGAACACTCCTTCATTGCTGGTGGGAATGCAAGCTAGTACAACCACTTTGGAAATCTATCTGGTGCTATCTCAGAAAACTGGGAATAGGGCTTCCTCAAGACCCAGCTATTCCATTCCTTGGAATATACCCAGAAGATGCTCCAGCACACAACAAGAAAATTTGCTCAACCATGTTCATAGCAGCCATATTCATAATAGCCAGATCACGGAAACAGCCTAAATGTCCCTCAGTAGAAGAATGGATAAAGAAACTGTGGTACATATACACTATGGAATACTACTCAGCTATTCAAAACAAGGAATTCCCAAAATTTGTGGATAAATGGATTGAGCTAGAAATGATCATAATGAGTGAGTTAACCCAGAAGCAGAAAGACTCAAATGGTATATACTCACTTATATCTGCATAGTAGCCCAATGGGCATGTCCCACGAAAGCCTTCCCTTACCAGGAAAGTGGGACAGAGGGAGGACATCCTATTGGGACTCTAGATGAGAGAACCATGTGAGAATAGCAATGCAGAAGGATCCAGTGGGTCCTCGAAACCTACAAGTAGAACATTATGATAGGCAGATTTGGGCCAAGGGGTCCCTCTCAAACTAAGGCACTAGCCAAGGACAATACAGGCGGTAAAATTTAAACCCCACCCAGATCTAGCCAATGGTCAGAACAGTCTCCACACTTGAGTGGAGAGAGGGATATCACTTTCTCATGTACTCTGGTGCCTCTCATTTGACTATGTCCCCTGGATAGAGAGACCTAGTGGCACTCAGAGGAAGGACAGCAGATCACTGAGAAGAGACTTGATACCCTATGAGCATATATAGGGGGTGGTAATCCCTTTCAGGAACAATCATAGGGGAGGGGAATAAGGGGAAAATGGGAGGGAGGGGAGAATGGGTGGATACAAGGGATGGAATAACCATAGAGATGTAACAAGAATAAATTACTAAAAATTTTTTAAAAAGATAAAAAAAAAAAAAAAACCACTGAGGCAAGAGAAAGAAGCCAGACACAAAGACTGAGAAGTCCATTTTTATATAAAATATCCAAAATAGACAAATTCATAGGGACAAAAAACAAATTCATGACTGTTCAAAGCTAGAAGAATGGTGACTTTATGATACAATGTTTCTTTGGGGGATCATAAAATATTCCTAGACAGTTTTCGTGTTTATACTTTTACAACTTTTGAAATTATTAAGCCCACTGTTAACACGTTTAATATTATTAAAAAGTAGTTCATGTTGTATGTATTTTAAAGAATGCCTTTGTGCTATCGGGCTGCCCAGATTCCAACCAAGGCCACAATTCCCTTTGAAAAGAAACTTAAGCCATTCTGTGCCTCAGTTTCCATATCTGTTAGGTGGGTAGTAATGTTAACTTCACTTTGAGTCATGCCTTCAAAGTATTTAAAGTTTGCCCCTGACAGTAATGTGAGGTCGCTTTAACATACAATAATATGGATAAGTGTTCTCCTATCTTTATACTTTCCTATGGTTCCTATAAATTTTAAAAGGAAATAAACAAACGCATTTTATTTAAAAGCAAAAAAAATAAATAAATAAAATAAAATAAAATCATGTAGAATTTCCAGATATTAGAGTAATATACTAATTTACTTAAATAAGACTGAACCTTGAAATGTTTATATTCTCAGAGGCACACACACACATACAAATTAGGTTTTAACAATATTTTAACACAATACTGCAAGAATTGCCAGCATGCAAAGCAGTGAATAGTTACAGACTTGGATCAATGTGGAAAGTTTTAGGAGGTTTGCTATGGAGGAAAATGAAAGTTTAGGATTCACGGCCAACTAAAGCAATGGGTCAGTGTGTGTTTTTTTTTTTTTTTTTTTTTTCAATTAAGGTGGTTTGAATTTACAAAGTATTATACAATATTCAAACTTTAACTTAAGGTTTGCCTATGTAGGAAACACATTTCTTTCCTTTCCTTCCTTCCCACTGAGCATGAGCAGGACAAGTGGTGGCTTCTGCGCTGGCGCTTCACCCCTCATCTGAACAAAAGAGCAGCTCGACGTGTCCTACCTGATAATTCTAAATGCACCTTGGTGACTCACCCTCATGGTCTTCCTCTTTAGAAATTAGGAACCATTCTAGCACACCAAAAGTGAAAAACCTAACTGCTAATTCAGAAAGAGTCAGAGAGAGAGAGAGAGAGAGAGAGAGAGAGAGAGAGAGAGAGAGAGAGAGCAAGGTTGACCTCAAATAGTACTATCATCATCTGAGCACAAAACTTTTAAGCACAGACAATAAACAAACAAAAATAAATAAATAAATAATGAGTAAGTGAAAGTCTGGTTCTTACAGCGATTACTTGCAACAATGTAAAGCAAAAAGACCAGCAGGAATTGGGTCTACTTGAAAGTTTTTCAAAAGGTTTGGAAGTGTTTACGACTTGCAATCCAAAATAGCCTAGAATATTTTATATCAAATTTAAATAGCATTATGAAAATTGACAAAGCTTGATAGACCCTTAAGTCCTACCAAATTCCCTTTGAGTCACACATGTCAGTTTGCAAACTGTTCTACAGGAGCAGAATTTAGGTGAGCATTTTCTAGAGAACAGACACATCCAGGGAAACTACATGTAAAATTGAACTGTAACACATTCTACAGTTCATGTCTTTATTCATAATAGTTCAAGTGTATTTTAACTGTGTTAAAAAACGATGCTTTGAACAGTAATAGGAATTCGGGAAACAAAACTCACTTTGGTATTTTTCCCTGGTTTTTTTGTTTGTTTGGTTTTTTTTTTTGTTTTTTTTTAACTTTGTTTCCAATCATCCTTTGGGAACTTTGTTTTTTGGTTACAGTCAAACATAATTTACATAATAAAATTATCTAGCCAGGTGTGAAAACATAGGCACAAGTGGAATTGTGGAAAACTAAAATACCAGTGCCATTTATCATAATAAACACAGTTCCTGTGGCTTCTAATGACTTTCCTAAAAGTCCAGTTGAACGGCGCTGTTCCTCTATCTAAAATGTATTATCTGACCTCAAATAAACTCAAAGGTAAGTCTACAGCCTACAACATCATTCCTGGTTAGACCAATTTCACATCTCTTACCCCTTCACTCCAGAGCATCATGCCTTAGTCTCCCATATCTTGATAAATCTGGATTCTCAGATGGATAGCAGGAACCACCAGGCTTCTGTAGAGTCAATCACATGGCTAAAAGTGGGGTAAGGATAATATTTCAAACAAACAAAAGGACTTTTACTAACAGAAATAGAGAGTGACTTCCCTCTTTTGGTTTAAATACATTTGGACACAGAGTCTCCATGACGTAACAATATCCAGCAAAGCTTATTCACTGGGTACATACCAGGGTGCACACACTGACCCAAATATAACATTTTCCATCGGTGATGTTTACTTTATAATATTTCCTTTCCAAATGTGTCATGCTCTCTTCTGCCACTCAGCCACTAGTGTTGTTGCTTCCTTCTCCTAGGAATGTTGTCACTTATATAGTAGCTATTTTTTTTCTCACTCTTTTTGCAAAAACATCTGATTAAAACAACTTACAACGGAGTTTATTTTGGTAAAGCCCTTTGTGAACGGGAGGTCATAGCATGAGGAGTATTGTGGTGGTCACATTGCATCCGCAGTCAGGAAACAGGGAGAGATGAATACCAGTGCTCCACTGCTTCTCCTTTTTTCTTCAGTCCAGCACCACAGCCCACCGGATAACGCAGCAGGCACATGCATGTCGGATCTTCCCTGCACTGTAAGCCTTTCTGGAAACACCCTCATCCACACACCTACAGCTGCATGTCCATGGTGACCCTAAATCCCGGAAAGGTGACAGTGACAATGAAGATTAACTATGCCATTATTTTATAATAGTCCACCTGTTCAGCATGATTGGACTCAGATACTATAGTCTCAAGAAAAATTTTCTTTCCAGTGTTCTTAAATGTTCCTTAGGTAAACTCCCTTGATATTTCTTGCTTAATTTCAGAAAATACTCTATTTGATGACCCCTGCTGACCTGTATTCTAAAATCATGTATTAAATATATATTCAAAGAATGAAAAACGAAAAAATATAACTACTGTGTATTGGATAGACGGCAGATATCCATTCAGAGTGTGTCTAATCTAGCATCTATCTTCCTTTGTTACATTTATTTTAATTAATTATAGTGTGTGTGTGTGTGTGTGTGTGTGTGTGTGTGTGTGTGTGT
>OU015743.1:151019782-151032055 GCA_907169655.1 Acomys percivali
GTGTGTGTGTGTGTGTGTGTGTGTGTGTTACTTCTTGGACATTACTTACCTGCTCATATTCTCAGTAATAATTTATCTTACTTGTGAAAAAAGAACTTTGATGAGGTAAATTTGTGATTCATGTAAGCCTTGTAGTACATGAAAGGGGAAAGGAATTAGGCATATTTTGCAAGGCTCATTAGTCGCATTTGAGTTAAACATAAATCTTTGGAGAATAACAAAGTATTTTGCATTTTCCAAGGTTTTTTCCCCTAAATCAAAACTTTAAAATTAAAAGACTTCTTAAATAATAAATAAGCAGTGCTTTAGGAACCAACTGGGAGCTCAAACACATCGAGCAAGAACAGGGATGTGGGAGAGGAGAATGGCTGACCTTGGCTGGCCTGCTTGCCTTCCTGCAGGTGTGGCCTGCTGGGACCACTATTCCCTTCTCTCTGACCAAGTTCAGTAAGAAGCATCATCATTCTAACGCTCATGAGCCTTTGACTTCCCACCATTGTGATTCCTGGGAGGCACTGTGATGTTTTGCTTCCGTGGCTGTCCTCCACTTAGGCTCTACTCTCCCCCAAGGACTAAGACTTGATTATCCTTTCTTTCCCATGTATATAATCCTTTTACATATTCTACCACTTTTTTACAGATGCCTACATACCTACCAAAAGTCATGTTGACATGTTTGGTGAGAGAGTTATTTACCCCTTGCAGAAAAGAAAAAGATAAACCCATACATAAATTAGGGCAGAGGAAAACTACAAGATGATTTAGTCAGTGCCTAGGACAGTTGCTAGAGTCTATCGGTCATGCTCTCTGCAGGAAACTGATGGCTCACTCAAATTGAATGCATTAAGGAAAGTTGAATAAAGGACCATTTGCGATGATGTTAAAGGGTTGAAAAATGGGTGGAATGGTCAGGTGCCTCAAAAGAGTAACAGAAATGTTCCTTTGGGAGTTTTTACTGTTCCAGGCCAAAGGGGAAATAAGAGAGTTTTTAAGTAGTACTCAGAGACAGAAGTCTCTAAAGAGTAGCACCCCAAAGAGTGGTGGACTTATTAAGGGAACTAACTGACCTACAATGTCCTAGCTTGCAAAGAGCTCAGGGAATAAACACTGCTCTCAGGCTTTTCTTGTCCTTGGATCTTTTTCTAGTACTTCTCACTGTCCAAATGGAATGAAAGCCTAAGGACAGTATGATCCCTTGATACTGTTCTCGACATAGGTGTGACCCTGGAGCACAGAGCAGGGTGGCTGCAGGAAAAAGGAAGAAGTCTTCCACACACAGCATGTACTTCAAATTCAGTTCTGCAGCTAGCCAGAACACAGGAAGCATAATTAGCTCCAAAACAGCACTACATTTGTTACTAATGGTGTATCAGTAGTTTGTGAAAGCACAGATACTTGCAATAAATATCTCCCATGAGAGCCTGGCAGAGCAACTATCTTACAGTTCCCTCTACTGCATGCCTGTAGGTGCAACCCAGGGCCAAATACATTGAGAAGTTAAAAATTCTACAAGGTCATAATAATCACTTATAACCTTGTGACCTCATGGTCTAAAGGTAATATTGTTTTTACGTAAGGAAAATGTTTTATTTAACACTATATCTTTTCTATAATCCATAAATATAGCTAATTTTCTTTCTGACATTGATTATGATAACAGATAAGGAGCAATTAATGTTTTCTGGTAAAAACAAGGATTGCACACAAGTGATAACAAAGCTGTGGGCTATTTTTTTTCCACAGGGATGGAAGACAGAGTCAGCTTCTGTTGTGAATTGCAAGCATCTGAACAGGTCCTCAGCTCTTCCAAGTCCACATGTGTGGAAAGGTTTGGTCTAAGTTCTCCAAAGATCTCAATAAACACATGTTGTTTTTTAAAAGAGAAACAATTTAATTCTAGCACTCAGAAAACAGTAGGCCGTCTTGAGAGTTCAAGCAAACTGGGTTTTTTCCAGGTCCAACACCACTATGTACTGAGGTCTTGTTTCAGAATTAAATAATGTATAAATAATTATACTAAATAGACATGAAAATGGACCTGCACAGATCATAGGGTAAATTCTAGTTTTAGGCTTTCTTTATCTTTACTGCAAACAAGACAACCGAAAAGAGCATTCTTTCTCATCAATATGTATTCCAACAGAAACTGGTTACTTAATACTCTGCCAGGGTAAAAAGATCTAAGATGCCTTCTGGCATTCCCCTTCTTCCATTTATCATAATCATCGTTATCACCACCACCACCACTACCACCATCAACAACCATCATCTCTGAAGGTTATAAATTGCTTTGTGAGCACTAAGCACATCCCTAGTGCTTTGCATATACAAATTCATTTAAATCTCATAGAAACTAAGGAAAGCCGAGTGGTCACCTAACAAGCAGGAAAGGTGAGCCTTAGGAGTCTCATTCTGGAGACCTTTATGACCACACACCTCCAACACTAGATAGGTAAGTAGATAGGACAGCCTTCCTATGACGTGAGAAAGGACAGAACCCAGAACATTGCTCAAGCAGTAGTTTTAGCTGAATACTACCTGGTAGTGATTCCATAACACATCTTCTCTACAAGGTGTATTAGGAAAAGCATTGTCCCAGTCCAAAAAGAGTGAACTATAGAACAACACATGCTAGAGTTATACTTTATTGGAAATCACAATACACATTTTTCATAATACAGACTCTGAGAAAATATGCACTAAAAGAAGCCCACTTTCTCTTTTGTTATCTAGGTTACATTACCTACCAGTGATACCTGTCCTTTCCCTTTTCTGGTAAGGTCGTTAAATGCAAATAATTGGACCCAGCATCTCACACTTGTCCAATGCCAACTTTACTACTGAACCTGGCCCTGAAACTTGTTCTTCCTTCAATTCTTGCAATTCTCTGTTTTCGTATGCATCCGGTCTATACCTCAATAAGTTCATAGACCACATATCAGTCAATCAATTTGGTAGTCCTCAGGAGACATCTGAGAACCCTTTACTCTTTTTACTCAAAACACTCCCCGCCAGGATATATGTGTATACATGTAAACTGTAGGATCCACCCATTTAAGTGTGATACCTGCAGTTGTATCAGCACCCCACATTTCACTTTTAATTACTAGAACCACTTTTTTTTTTTCATCTTCCAATTGCATTCATGTCCCAAGATTTTCCCAAGCAAAATATGTGCCAAGTGAGGGTCATCATTGCCATCCCAGGCTCTGTCCTCCTCGTGTAGTGGCTGCACGGGAAGAAATGGGATTAATCTTTCATATGCCTACCAATACTAGGAGTCACTATGATTCTCTCTTCCTATCAACTCATACTCAATCATCATCAAATCCTTTTGACTCCCACACCTAATCCTTCTCAATTCTAATTGTTTTTCTGTTCATCTTGACAATGTTAGGCATAGTTCATGCTACATTTTCTTCCTTAGTTTTTGCAAGAATGTATTTTGATTAATATATGCAACTCTTTTTTTAATCCACTACTTTATTCTATTCTTTCGGATCCTTTTAACTCTACATTCAAATAAGTGATGTTCTTAAATCCCCATATGACCATGTCTTTACAATATAAAATGTCTTTTATTTTTGTAGGCCTTGTCTCTACAAACTGTCTTTCCTTCAGTTTCAGTGAGCATTTCTTATTTGCTTGAAGTTTCTACTCGAGACCCCTGTTTCACAATCTATCACACCCACTGGGTTCAGGCAAAAATACTGACATAAACTATTTTCTCTGCCTGAATTATTTCTCTCTCTTTCTATTCTATGTTGTAAACACTCATCCTTCAGATTTTAGCCAAGCATTGCTTTTTAAGAAATGTTTTCTGAGCTCTAAGAGTAAATCCAATGCTCATCATATTTGAGACTGTCATAAAATTAAATGTCAAAGATTTCATACTTGTCTTATTTTATGTTCTCTTGATATTAATTCCCTCAACATCTAGCTTCCATACCACAAGCTATGTAAGGGTGTGCCTCAACTATTTCTGTAGGCTCAATTTTCTTAACAAATCTATTTTATTACAAACTTATTAACCGAGAGTACCTCACTTATAACCTGACTAACCTAAACAATGGGAAAAGAAGATTAATGAATACAATAATGAAACCCTAAGGATATCAGTTTCAAGGAATGATTCTTCTGATTTAATCAGCAGGATTTCTTCTGCTGGAACTGGAGTAATCAGAACCCGGAAGCTCAGCCAGAGCCCTGAGCCCCGAAGCCTTCCCTCTGGTGGTTCTCTCCAGGAGCATCTCGAAGAGGACAGCCAAAACTATTCCAAATCTCCAAAGGCCCTGTCTCTTGTTTTTGGCTCACATTTATACCTCTTTTCAGCATTTGTTCAAGGATGTTTTTCATCTATTTAGTAACCAATCTCCTCCACGTGCTGGTTCGACTTCTAAGGGGATAGACATCACCTGCTCTCTCACAAGCCTTCTTCTCATCCCCCACTTGTGATCTAAACAAAAAACATGTTTATCTCTCCTTCATATTTCCTCCAAGTTGGGCATGAACATCAATGCCTTTCACATGAGATAGTCATGGGAATGAGGTAATCCCACAAGCCTATCACAAGGTCTACATGAAGTTCTCATAAAGGTCCTTTAAAGATTACAATGGCTGCTCTGTAAGGTAAATTACTGACTAGAGTGGGACATCTTGGCATACCTACCCATATGTCAGTCATTGAATGTACTGGTAGCATACTACCTGTGAATCACTTATGTTCTTGTAAATCACCCCAATAAGCTCATTGGTTCACCAAGTTGGATTTGGACAAAAGTTTTCTTTG
The DNA here is from genome assembly GCA_907169655.1 of Acomys percivali. Taxonomy (NCBI): domain Eukaryota; kingdom Metazoa; phylum Chordata; class Mammalia; order Rodentia; family Muridae; genus Acomys; species Acomys percivali. The sequence continues at coordinate 151,024,572 of OU015743.1, forward strand.
CTTTATCAGTGTTCTCTCCATCTGGGATAAGTAGGCATTTCTTCATGCCTTCTCAAGAAAATTCAAGGACATTTTATATGAGACAGAGACAGATAAGCATCAGGACTAATTGTTTGCCTCCATGCAGTAAGAGATGATATACCTCCTTGATGACTGTAGTCCACCATGTTGAGTATGGTTATGTCTGGAAAATGAATGAAAGACTGGAAAAATAAAGTTTAAGCCCCAAAAATATCTTTGTAAAATAGGATTGTAAAAGAGTCATTGTCATTGTTGTGTGTCCCCTTCTGTGAACAATAAGACTGACACATCTTAGGTGTAGCAGATAGAAATGATTCTATACAAAGAAAAGGTAGAATAAATAAGGTCTTCAAAAACCTCAGAGATGTACAGAACACAGCATTTTAAAATGTTTTTCATTATCTTAAAGATTCACTGACAATGAGACAGGTTAACTCCTGGCAACACCGAGCCTACCTCAAAGAAGATGGTGAACATCAAAGAACCTCCTTATGGAGATGGCTTCAAATGTGGCAAACAAGCCACTGGGCAAAATATCCTCATTTCTACCACAGACAGAATTCTGCCTAAAAAGGGGCAAGTTGGATGCAGGCAGAGTCAATGGCCAAACTCTGCCAAGATAGGGTACACAAGTCCTCAATAGTTCCTGCCTCACAAATATGTCTGTCAGATATATTGGGCCAGAAGGCTAAAGAAGATGCTCCAATGTTATAGAGAATTTTGGGTGACTATTCAGGTAGCAAACTCTCTCTGTCATCTTCTCATTTGGAAAGCTACTAACCTGCACTCCTGGCATACCTAGGTAATCAAATTTATTCCTTTTCAAGTCTATGATGGAGTTGAAGACCAGGTAGCTTAGTTTTACAATGAAGCGTAGTTGTTTAGGGGTTAAGATGGTTTTAGGTCTAGATAGATGTTTTAAGTTGATAATGATGATATGTGATGGATATTAGTTTACATTCAGAAATTTAGACTCACCAAGATAGGAATAACGTTTTCTTTAAGGCTATCAAATACAAATAGCAAAACCACTAAGAATGTAACACTTATATAATTCCAGATTATGTCATGGTTCTTCTTGTTATAGGTAAGCTATTGTATATATATGTAATAACATAAATATGTATGCTACAAAAACTTTTTTTTCTTGCATCATAAAAAAGTTAATTAATTAATTAATTAAAAAGGACTAAAGCTGAGCCTCTGAATTGGCAGGCAAATTGGTTAAACATGAGAAATAAGAAGAAGGGAAAGCACACAAAAGATACTGTCCACACCACTCAAAAGCAAATAAGGCAAGATTTGTGTTAATCTGAAAATCTTAAGGGAAAAAATTGACAAAATGCCAAATATTGTGCTTGTGAGCCTCTGAAAATCCTTAAAACCTGAACAACCATTTCACTAAAGGGATGAAAGAGAGGGAAGGAGGTCCATGTAATCCTTGATGCACCCACTAATGTGGAAGAAGAAAACATTCTGCAATGTTAACCACTCATCCGCTCCCTAAGGAGTCCATCAGTGCCCCTCGGATAGACTCTTATAAGATATCCAGACTTTCCACATTAGCTGCAGATTCATTTGTCCTCTACCATTATGTCTGTTGTGGCGGAGTTTGCTGAATACTGAAGCTTTGCCTACCTTAATCAGTGGAAACCACCAGAGGAATTAGTGGATATGTAAACAGTATAGTGAAGATTTTTTTTAAAAAGTCAAGTTGGCATAGTGATACATGCCTTTATTCCCAGCACTCAGGGAGACAGAGGCAGGTGGATTACTATGAGTTTGAAGCCAGCCTAGTTTACAAAGAGAGACCAGGATAGCCAAGGCAAGAAACCCTGTCTGGGAAAACAACAACAACAACAACAAAAGTTCCTTCTAGGGTGTGAGCAATTGTTCTGAGTCTACTGATAGACAATATAATAAGGGTGGTTTCATTACTAAGATTTACCTTGTATATCATCATTTTAGAGTTTTAATCTGAGAATCACCATCTGTCCATACCATATCCAACATTGCTCAATGGAAACAAGTGATGGGATTGTTTTATGCAATATCAGACCTTGATAGTGTGTTCTGTTGTATTGTTCTAATATCCCCTTAGCTACTAAGTCTGAAGACTAATTCAACCTGCCTGTAACAGTCAGCTGTGGAACGTAAGTCTTTTCCCGAGGTTATCTTCACAATTTTACTGTTTTGATGAGAACATGAGTTAGGACTTGCTTTCTAATTTAGAACACTCTCTGTTAAAAACCCATCTTTAGGCAGGTGATATGAAGCTAACTTTGAATATATTACAAACTTAGAAAAGCAACTGGATGAACAGAAAAACAGCAGTAAAAAATTAAAACAATGGAGGTATCTTGCATGAAAGGAAAAAGCCACCACTAGAAGCCATATGATTTTTGAATGAAAGCCTCAGTTCCCATGGCGATCTATCTCCTTGAGAGTTACTGTCTGAGGAAGCACACATACTATATGGGCAATGTTCACTGCCATTGGCTTCATGCCAAGCTAAATATTTAGACACTATTTCCTTGTCTCAGGGCATGGAAAGTCAGGCTGAAGCTGAGATGTAAACTTCCACTTGACTGGCTAGATCATGGTACCAGAAAGCACTATGAGTACTTCTTTTTTTTTTTAATTAATTTATTCTTGTTACATCTCAATGGTTATCCCATCCCTTGTGTCCTCCCATTCTCCCCTCCCTCCCATTTTCCCCTTATTCCGCTCCCCTATGACTGTTCCTCAGAGGGATTACCTCCCCCTGTATATGCTCATAGGGTATCAAGTCTCTTCTCAGTGATCTGCTGTCCTTCCTCTGAGTGCCACTAGGTCTCCCCCGCCAGGGGACATAGTCAAATGTGAGGCACCAGAGTACTTGAGAAAGTCAAATCCCTCTCTCCACTCAAGTGTGGAGACTGTCCTGTCCATGGGCTAGATCAGGGTAGGGGTTTAAATTTTACCGCCTGTATTGTCCTTGGCTAGTGCCTTAGTTTGAGCAGGACCCCATGACCCAAATCTGCCTATCATAATGTTCTACTTGTAGGTTTCTAGGACCCACTGGATCCTTCTACATTGCTAGTCTCCCATTGTTCTCTCATCTAGAGTCCCAATAGGATTAAAAACAAGGAATTTCCGAAATTTGTGGACAAATGGATTGAGCTAGAGATGATTATAATGAGTGAGTTAACCCATAAGCAGAAAGACTCAAATGGTATATACTCACTTATATCTGCATACTAGCCCAATGGGCATGTCCCATGAAAGCCTTCCCTTACCAGGAAAATGAGTACTTCTAAGAGAAAATTGTCACCAATTATTCTGATGAACAATGAACCCTGCATGCTATACTATCAGCATGCCAAACAAAATATGTCTACAGATATAATACTGGTGCAACTGCTAAGGGTACACCAAGTGCTTTTCCTTTTGTTTTTAAAAGATCCATGCCACAGAAGATTATTTGGGTTTGGTACTATAAGCAGGGGTAATCTGTGGTTGGGAAAATCATTGGCCCCACTTGTATCCATTGTGTGATGTGCCTTTCAAATTGAATCACTCATTTGTTTTTTTCCAAGTTGAACATATCCATCGCCATCTCGAAGCACAGTAGCTCTGATACCCTGCAAAAGAAATCAGATCAACTAACAATCACACTCAAAGTTAAGGGGAAGCTCATAAGATTCATGAGTTCATGAAATCTTTACAAATCCTTCATGGTATTCTTGTAAAGACCCTCTTGAGATTCTAATTATCAGTATAGAAAAGCTAAACAATTGACTGAGATTTCTCAGTCTGCCTTTGTGTCACTGATGCTTCTATAATTCACACCAATAATTCACTCATTCACAAAGGTTGGACTTGTATAAAATCCCTTGGTGACCTTCTATCTGGGTAAAAAGACTTAATATCTCCCCAGGAAAATATATCAGGCAATAGAGTGCAAGTGATGTATATCTTGTTCACTACTACTTATTTGTCACTTAACACACCCCTTGAAATTGCTAGGTGCTCCTGGTACCAGATACTGTATTTTAGTGCAGTGCATGATGTTGTAATATAATACTGGAAAAGTTGGGTTTCTTCATTTTTGCTTATGTAGTTTTCACTTTAGTGTAGGAAGTAGGTCGTCATTAAGCAAGTACAATGCATTATATGGCAGGAGATAAAACAGAAAAGGTTCCAAGGAAAGACCAGACATTAAGGAATGCTTTCCAGAAACAAAGTCGTGAATAAGCACGATTTCTTGATGTGCAGTAGAACACAGTCTTCTGAGCCAAAGGGGCGTGACTTGCCATGGCCATGCAGCTAATTAGAAAAGAAACTCAGTTCAGAAGAAAACAGCCTGCTTCCCCCATGTGTGTTTTAAACTCTATACTCCACTGAGTCACCAAGGCAAAGGAGAGTCAAGAGACAAGCAATGTCCTGAAAAGAAGGTAGAGCAAATGCAGAAACCTTGATCTCTGATAAACTGATCCTGTAATTCTTAGGAAAACTAAATAAACCTTAGCTGTAATGGAAAGATTAGCTTAGATCAAATCCAAATGAGGAAAAAAAATCATACATCCCACCTACTAAAATCCCCTGGTGTATGCGGTCCTTGGAAGAAAGCAAGTAAAGACAGTGTGGGTCATCAATCCTTTTCTGGTCCACAGACAGATTACCTCAGTTACATTCTCCAGTTACAAACATGGTTCAAAGAGGGAATCTCAGTGTATTCCAAGCAAATCCATTTGCAGAAGGTTCATATAACCTCAGTGTTTCAGAATTTCAAAGCATTTTTATCTTACCAAGTCCATGTACACAATAAGGGGAAAAATACAAGGACAAATCTATAAACCACTCCCCCTACAAAGAATATTCAAAGAGGATATGCTTAAAGAGAACACAGTGAGCTAAGTCCTTTCATCCTCACAGCTTTGAAGGACTGTGAAGAAAGGGGAATGGCAATGCTAGATCAAGCATTTTTGCACATATTATCCACAGGGAAATCTAAATCTATAACCATCATCATAAAATGAAACAAGAAGAAAATCAGAAAGGAATGAATGAAGGGCAAGTCATAGCCATGGGGCGCACGATAATCAATTATTAAAATGCCTTAAAAGAGCAAAAAATGCTTATCAGATCAGCAAAGCACCTTTTAATAAATAATATGATTTGGGTTTAATTAATGGCCTAATTACAGTTTTACCCAATAGGCTCAAATGCTCCAAAGGAACAGTTTGAGTCTCTTTGGTAGATAATCTGTGTTTTAAAAAATGTTCTAATTACATATTTGCTTGAGTAAATAATGTGCATTTTACAAAACTGCCTAATGATATATTTATGTGACTATATTTACCCAAATGGCCTCTCATTCTGTACTAATGGAGCTGGGATTACTGTTCCTAGGAGACATGGGGTAATGGGATGGCTCCAGCCTTCACCCTAACACCCTGCTATTCTCACATTGCTCTCACTTTCTCTCAATTCCAAACACACCCCTGAAAATATATGACCCACTTATTCATCATCTGTTTCAACAGAAAAATAAAAGAACTCTCCCTCAGCCTCTTATGTAAATACATTTTGCAGAAAGGGGGCAGATTTGAAAAATGAGTAGTAATACCATATAATGTTCCATTAAAAGTCGATAATGAGACAGTGGCCAAGGCAGAACATTGAGACTTAAGTAGCTGCATTGTTTACCCAGCTCCTTATGTAGTATCTTACAAGGCTCTACAAAGAGCCAGTCTATATATCAGAATCAAATTGCTATGACTTAATGCCACATAACGGTCTGTGTCACAGAGAAGTTATAGAAAAGCTGAGTATGAACCTCCCACTCCTCTGATGTCACATGTAAATTTATGTCTTTAAAGTCATTCTCCTGTGTTTTCGATGTGCAAATACAAAAGCACTGTGTGTATATCAATTCCAAGTATTGCACAAAAGTCAGAAAAGTTCAGTTTCATGTTTATAAACTCTAACTTAGTAGAAATTTATTATTTAAAATAAGTAACACTTCATTCAAAAAATAACCAAAAAGATTTCTTAGAAAGTGCAATGGAATATGGTAGTTACTCAAAAAAATTTAAAAATAGAATTGCCATATGATCTAGCTTCTTCATATATATGCAAGAATTTCAAAGGAAGATCTTGAAGAGACATTTGCACACTCATGTTCATAACAGCACTCACAACAGCTGGTAGGCTGCTAGGTGGAAATAACTCAGGTTTCCTCTCACAGATGAAAGCATAAACAAAATGTGATGTACAGATGAAGAGGGATGTTATTCAGCCTTATCTAGAAAGAAGATTTTGATGCATGCTACATCTGAATGAGCCTTGAGAACAGTATACTATAGAAAATAAGCCAGTAAAAGCAAATCAACTGCTCTATAATTTCATTCATGTAAGTATTGATGGTGGCTAGATTCACAGAAACAGGAAGTAGAATGCTGATTATCAGAGGACTGGGGAGTGAGCAAATAACTACTCATTGTTTAACAAGGATGGAGTTTCAGTTTTGTAAAACAAAATACTATGAATATTAAAGACACATTATGTGAATATAATTAGTAGAGCTAGGCTTTACACTAAGAAATGCCTAAGGTACACCATATGTGTGTGTGCATATGTGTGTGTGTGTGTGTGTGTGTGAGTGTGTGTGTATGTGTCTACATATTTTTTAGTGCATTGAGATGCTTTAAGGATCCTCTATGTTAGTTTCATTTTTATTACTTCTTTCTTGTTAAGTATGTGCCATATGAGTGTAGTTTTTATAAGTAACAGTGTAAGGCCTGTGTTCTAGGTTGATATAAGTATTAGCTACTTGTCTTGTTTCTGGGACAAAATGCCTGACAAAAGCCACTTAAGGAAGAAAGAGTTTATTTTGGCTCACAGGTCAAAGGCACCAACTTTCACAGTGGAAAGGACGGCAGCAGGAGCCTGACACTACTCATCACACTCAATCCAACAGTCATGGAGCAGAGCGTGGTACAGCTTCTGCCCAGCTGGCTTTCTCCTTTTGCTCAGCCCACAATCACAGAACACGAAAGGTACTGCCCACATTCTGGGTGAGTCTTTCCACTCGACATCTTCCTGTGCCAATCAATCTAATCTAAATAACCCCTCACAAACACAGACAGGGGCTTGTTTCCTTGATGATTCTAAACCTCGTCAAGTTGACATTCATGATCAACCATCACAATGTTTTAGCTACTGATGTTTTAATAAATCGCATAGTGTTTAATTTATATAATTACCCTCTAGATGAAGGTCAGTCTCCTGGTTTTATAGAGCAGGAAATCAAAGTACAGGGCTATTAAATAAAAGAACTGGCACTTTAGATTTTTCAGGTGACGGATTCAACTAGAACATGGCCTGCTTCCTCAGTCATTTGTGTTATGATGCTCAGAGATGGAGGAAGCAACCTCCACCTGGTGGCAAACCTTTGCTTAGGCAAATATTGTCCTTAA
>OU015743.1:151032065-151070810 GCA_907169655.1 Acomys percivali
ACCTCCACCTGGTGGCAAACCTTTGCTTAGGCAAATATTGTCCTTAATTCTGTATCCAATGTACAGCCACTGACTAGACCTCCTTCATAATACCCTTTGTCATTAAAATAATTAATCATCATAGTGATAAAATTTCCTTGAGAACTTATTCTGAAGCAAATGCTGTCTTTCAACTGTGCGACCTAAAAGAGCATAATTAGCTCTATATTTTGAAGATAAAGAAAATGAGGCTTAGCAAAGTTAAATAATGGACTCAATTCACACACTTTATAACCAGAAGAGTTAGGGTCAGCATTCAAGCCTATGTCTGCCCAGTACTTCAGCTACACACAGTCATTATTTAATATGACTTTATACTTGATGCAAAAAATAAATAATTAAAAGACCTGTAGTTACATTGAAAAGGCTTAAGAAAAGGACTTTGCTATCTAACACCCACACAATGGAGAAAAGTCTCTATCATACAATCATACAGAAAGAAGATACTTTCTAGTGTATCAAATTCTGATTGGATAAGATTTATCTTGACATTGTGGTGCAAACTGGCCATTCTCCATTAGATAATCTATGACACTATAATATACATGTGTTGACTATTCTATAAATAACAATCATCAGTAGCCAACAATCCTAGATGCTAGGACTAGGCATAACATTCATCATGTGCTTCCGTAAGATGCAGATATTCATGTAAAAGAATATTCCAAGGACCTAGTATTACCCAAGGAAAGGATGCAGCATTTCTATCTTCCTTCATTCTAGAGATAACATATGACATTATTAAACCACATGCAGAACAAGAAGACAGAGTAAATAATTGTGAAAACAAATAGGGAAAATATGGAGGAAAGAATTAAATCAAAGATACAATTAACATCCCAAACATCCAGTTGCAGCCTACAGATACTAAGCTTCCTAGAAACCAGATAAAAGCCAGATATGTGAAAGATCACACAAAAAGGCAAAAATCAGAAAAGCAAGAATCAGATCTTGCTGATTTTATTATCTAAAATAACTTCTATCATAGTAGAAAGACAGCATTTGCTTCAGCATAACTGCTCATGGAAATTTTATCACCATGATGATTAATTATTTTAATGGCAAAGGGCATGATGAAGGAGGTCTATGCAATAGGTAGGTAAAATTGGGTTGGTTGATCATGAATGTCAACTTGATGAGATTTCGAATCATCAAGGAAATAAGTCCGTGTCTGTGTTTGTGAAGGGTTATTTAGATTAGAGTGATTGGCACAGGAAGATGTTGGGTCCAAAGATGCACCCAACATATGACTCATAAACAAAATAATTTGGAAACAAGATAAGCTCAACAGCCCAAAAGAGGACACAAGAGAGAGTTGGATATAGGTAAGTTTAAGTCAAGGGCACAGTCCACTACTTTTAAAAGTGAAATTCATGACAAACGTAACTAACTGTGTTGATCACAGGGAGTCCCTCTTGGATGAGTCAGAAGGCATTCCAATAATTGCAGGAACTCAGGGCCCTCATTATGGGCACTAATTGTATTTTACTATAATTGGGCAAAATTGCTACTTGAGAGTTTAAGCTGATAGAATGCCAGATGAACTAATTTTCACCTTAATAAATATGCAATTATTTACTAAAAAAATGAATCCCATGGCTGAAACCCTTATACATTATCACTTGGGCTGGGCCTCAGGGGGCTCCAAAGATCCCATAGTTCAGACCAAAAGATTTGTGATTCTGAATAGTGGAATTTGGGATATTTATGGTGCAGCCCCCAAAGCACTAAAATCTATTCAAATCCACCAGCTTCCGAGGCTGCTCGCCTAAGGAGTGCCGCAGCAGCACCATCTGTTTACCCTGGCCCCGTTTGCCTGGATCAAGTAGGAAATTGAAGGCACTAAGCTGATTTTTCTGAAACTTTGCAGTAATTGAAAAGAGAACGTGGTGAAGAAAGGAACGGGAAGCTGTTTTGGCAACTTGATTACACTGGTCACTCTGCGGGCTTCATAATAACGCTGAGGCATATTTTTGAAATAGTACTAAGCTAAGAGCGCACCAGAAGTAGAAGCACTCCTCTGTAGAAGAGTCCATCCACTGTACCGTCATTTATAATTAGCATATGAAACTCAGCCCCACAGTCATTTATTATTGAAATTGCCTTGAGGTGATCTCCAAAACAACTTCATCTCTTGATTTACCTCCTCCTCCCCTTCCTAAAAGTAACAAATGGAATTCACTGGATTAGCCTCCGAGGAGCAAACGGGCCAAGATGAAAGGCTGCCATGAGGTAATGCTTGGCAGAGCGGGGAGGGGAGATGCCAAGAGGACACGGGTGGATCATGAGAGAATTGATCAGAAAGCTTCGTGTTCCCAGACGAGAACAGGCTTCAATGGTTTCTCTCAAGTTTTATTGTGCATTAGCAGAACCATATGCTCTGCTCGTGTGGGCAGCACCTGCAGGGAACACATTGGCTTCGTACTAAGGAGGAAATTGGGAAGGTTTTTGTTTAGAAAACGTGAATTAGTTTTTTTCTTTTTTATCATTAATTTATTCAGATTACATATCAGTTGTTATCCCCTTACTTGTCTCCTCCCATTCCTCCCTCCCTTCATTTTTCACCCTATTCCCATCCCCTAGGTCTGTGACAGAAGGGGACCTCCTCCCCCACCATACGGTCAAAGCCTATCAAGTCTCATCTTGGTAGCCTGCCTATTCTTTCTCTGAGTGCCTCCAGGCCTCCCCATCACGGGAAAGTGGTCAAATATGGGACACCAGAGTTCATGTCAGAGGCAGTCCCCACTCGCCACACAACTGTGGAGAATGTCCTGTTCATTGGCTAGATCTGAATAGGGGTTCAATGTTTACTGCATGCATTGTCCTTGCTTGGTGCAGTAGTTTGAGCATACCCCCCTGAGTCCAGATCCCCTTAGGATGACTAAGATAACAGTGGAAGCTGCCCCTGCCCTCAGTCTACATGTTATCACTGCTTTCCAGACTCTATCCTTGAGCTGGGTTTTCCCAGTCTATGGCCATCTACTAAAAGGAGAAAAGCAAAACAAACAAAACATTTTTTTAATTTTTTTATTAATTTATTCATATTACATCTCAATTGTTAGCCCATCCCTTGTATCCTCCCTTTCTTTCCTCCCTCCTGCTTCCCCCTCTACTCCCTTCCCCTATGTCTGTAACTGAGGGGGACCTCCTGCCCTTGTATATGCTCCTAGGGTATCGAGTCTCTTCTTGGTGACTTATTATCTTTCCTCTGAGTGCCACCAGGCCTTCCCATCCAAGGGACATGGTCCGATATGGGGCACCAGAGTTTGTGTGAAAGTCAGATCCCCTTCTCCACTTAACGGTGGAAAATGTTCTGTCCATCAGCTAGACTGGGTAGGGGTTCGAAGTTTACTGCCTATATTTTCCTTGGCTGGTGCCATAGTTTGAGGAGGACCCCAGGGCCCAGACCCGCCTGTAGTTTTCCAGGACCCTCTGGATCCTTCTATTTCCTCATTCTCCCAGGCTTCTCACCCCTAAAGTCTCAATAGGATTTTCTCCCCTCTGACCCACTTTCCTGGTAGGTAAAGTTTAAAGAAATGCTCGACCTCCTTAGTCATCAGAGAAATGCAAATCAAAACGACACTGAGATTCCAACTTACACCCATCAGAATGGCTAAGATCAATAACTCAACTGACACCACATGCTGGCGAGGATGTGGGGAGAGAGGAACACTCCTTCATTACTGGTGAGAATGCAAACTAGTACAACCACTTTGGAAATCTATCTGGCGCTTTCTCAGAAAAATGGGAATAGGGCTTTCTCAAGACCCAGCTATTCCACTCCTTGGAATATACCCAGAAGATGCACTACCACACAACAGGGACATATGCTCAACCATGTTCATAGCAGCCTTATTCATAATAGCCAGAACATGGAAACAACCTACATGTTCCTCAGTAGAAGAATGGATAAAGAAACTGTGGTATATTTACACTATGGAATACTACTCAGCTATTAAAAACAAGGAATTCCCAAAATTTGTGGACAAATGGATTGAACTAGAAATTATCATAATGAGTGAGTTCACCCAGAAACAAAAAGAGTCAAATGGTATATACTCACTTATATCGAGACACTAGGCCAAGGGGTACGCCCCCATGAAAAACTTTACCTACCAGGAAAGTGGGTCAGAGGGGAGAAAACAAACAAAGCATTAAGCAAGAGAAGCGGCTGCCTTCTCTGTAAGAGTAGGCAAAGAGATGATGGTTGGAGAGGGTAAGAAAGGAGAGCAGAGGTTCCTTTATCAAACCCTTCCCAAACTGTGTGTACCAGTCATTAGACCACCAGTCTCCCTCACGGGAATGAACATTTTCTCCTGAGATTAAACCCTGTATGTGTGCTGCAGAAGCTGTCTCTTCCAGCCAACTGAAAACCAGATCAGTTGAAACTTGCTGGAGCACAAGTAGAGTGGAACCTGCATGCACCCAACAGATAATTATGCAGGTTTGAGTGGCAAGCTCTGTCTTGCATGAGTCCCAGCTGGGAACTGACATCCCAGCCCTTCTGAGTTGTAAACGTACTGTTGAGCCAAGTTTGCTGTTGTCACTCACACTTGGGCTGATCCTAGCCTCCTGACCTTTGCACTGTGCTGTCTCAAGGCCGCTCAGAGCTCACCCACCAACGCCTCTCACCTGTGCCTGCGCTCTCTGGCATGGTCCCAGCCAGCAGTCTTTTCCTGGCTCCTTTCTCATTACCTGGCCCTATTGTTAGGTTTTCTACTTTCTTGGTGACAGATGATAATTTGATTAGATATTGAGAGAATATGCAGATGTGTCATATCTGCTAAAAGCTTATTTATAGTTAAGAGAGCTAAGTACCTTAACTCAGGAAGCACCCACTGGTACAGTTTCAGGAAGGAAGGTACTAAGGAAGCAGAGCTATCTGACTACTCAGAAAAATCACACTTTATCAGATACGATGGTACTGGATACAAGTAATAGAATTTTATAGCTCAATTGGGCAAAATAATAAGGATATTTATTATCTTCTATAAGAAGTCCCAAGCACTAACAAGGTACAATGCTATCCTGATCCTGATACTTTGCTCTGTCCAATCCATTTGTTCCCTACACTGTCTCCAAATAACTTTACTCCAGGCCTGCTAAGTAGACATAGCTGTGTATAGAAGAAATGCAAACATCTTTGCTTATACATCTCTATTTATCAGAGAGACATGCTATACTATCCACCAATAATCTTCACATATATGCACTAGCCAGAATTAAGTTCATGTTCTGTCCTAACTCAAACATTGCCACCAGAGATGTGCCCATCATAGCTGGCTCAGGCTCTTCACACTCTACCTCACCAGCCACTGAGGACAGTATGCAAGACAGATTTGATGAGCCGTGTCGGTAATCTCAGCCCTTGGAAGACAGAAGAAGCATGACTAAAGGTTTGAGGACACTCTGGGTCCACACTGAGTCCAAAGCCAGTCAGATTCAGAATGGCACCTGTCTCAAAAATAAGAAAGAGGCAGGCTGGGAAAGCATCTCATTTGTGAAGATCATGCACTATTGTTGGAGAGGGTCTAGGTAACTCAAAACTCTCAATCCAGGGAGTACATCATAGTCTTTTGTTCCCCAAGGTCACCTGTATACATGCATCTGCACATGTACACAGGCAGCATGCATTGCCACACAATTATTTTTTAAGAAATCCTTAAAATAAGAAACAACAAAAGTGATAGGATTCCCCCAAACTATCAAGGTTCTTTACACACCGAGGCCAACAAAGTTGAAAAGTTATACAGGGTCTCTTACTCCAGGAGGTAGGGCTGGAACGGAAGGGGACTCAGGCCACTGTTTCCTCTTCCTGGGAAGCTGAGCGGGATGGTGAGTGTCTATGACCCAGCCTCTTCCCACGACACCTAGAGGAAAAATACACTGAGTCGGGAGTCTCATCAGAGCAAGATCTCAATTTTATTATGGGGTTTTTTTTTCTTATATGGAGCATAGGGAATGGGCAAGGTATAAGGCGTCAGGAGATATGATGTCTCCCAAGATATAAAGTGGCCTGATACTGTGGGACCAACTGGTTTGTGTTATATGGCTGTTGGCAGGTGGGACTCACACCAGGATGTACCCAGATGGACCATACTGAGTCATTCCTATGCAGAAGTATTTACCAGAGACTGTTGCTGAAACTGGATCCAGGCTTGGTTCTGTCCTCAAGTCCTCAGAGGGCTGACAGATTCGGCCATGGAGTCCAACAAAGTTAGCTGATTTTTTTTATCCTTTATGTAACTTGGCTTGAATTCCATTATCATATTACAAGTTGCCAGAACTTTTTTGTTTTGTTTTGTTTTGTTTTCGATTATAGTATAAGAAAAAGAAGATAGGCCAGGCATGGCACTTGAGATGGAGGGCTTGCCTGTTATGTGCATGATTCTGTGCTTGATTCCAGCATTGAAGGGAGAAGATAGAGGTAGAGAGGAAGGGGCCACAGTTAGAACACAAAGTAAGGGATGATGTATGAACTTTGAATATCATAGAAAATATTACATAGGTGTACATTTCTTATAACCTTTGACCTTTCAAACTCCTGAAGTAAATTGTGTTTTAGATCGCTCTCTCTCCCTCTTCTCTCTCTCTCTCTCTCTCTCTCTCTCTCTCTCTCTCTCTCTCTCTCTCTCACACACACACACACACACACACACACACACACACATACACACACACACACATACAATCAAAGAAGAAGCATATGAATAAAATATTTACAAAGACAGCTGAATGTTCACTGTGCTGATGGTATAGGAATCAGAAATATTTTTGGCAGCATGAACAGGTCAAAAGTATCAGCAGCAAACAGAAAAGTGATTTTTTTCCTGAAAGTTTAGAAAATGGAAACAAATACACTCTTTAATGTAATTGTCCTATGGTGAAAAATAATATCAATGTTCTATGCTCTAAAAATTGCAAGTGGCAGCTCCTTCTTTAAATGAGCCAAATTATTTAAAAGGGAAACAAACCTCCAAGCTTTTCTTGAGAAGTTAAGCCCCATGATCTCCTCCAGTGGAGGGCAGAATCTCTGACCTGACTCTGTATCCACACAGCCCCTCATGTCACCATGACCTCCACACAGCACCTCATGACACCATGACCTCCACACAGTACCTCATGACACCATGACCTCCACCACACAGTACCTCGTGACATCATGACCTCCACACAGCACCTCATGACACCATTACCTCCACCACACAGTTTCTCATTGATTGGCATAGTATGAAGTCTATCATCCGAACTTATTTTAACTAGAAACACGTGGTCATTAGACACCTCCAAGGTCTGGAATCTACTAATTCATCTCAACTTACTGACAAATCATTTTTGGCTTAAAACCTCTTTGTTTTTAGAAAATATCTGAATTATTTATAGTTGTCTATGTAACGATAGAGAGGAAGAATATGTGCAGGAAGGTTTTTGAAATGGAATGTGTAAATTTTTCATGCTTAATACCTTACTGATTAAAAGATTTTGGAATAGAAATAGAAAACAAACAAAGATGTTAGTATAGCAGTGGTTTTTTGGATGAAAGGCTCAGTGGCTTTCATCAAATTTCTTGCACAAGCACAAAATCAACACAAAAACATAAGTCAAGTGAGATCTTCAAGAGAAAATTGATGGAGGGAGAGTTCTCCACAGTACCTAGGAGCCAGAGAGAAAACTCAGACACTTACACTTTTCCCCTGGCATCCCTGACAGTCCAGGAAATACTGCCAGGAAAACCACAACCTGTGTCTAGCAGAACACAGCATTCATTCATTCTCTTTCTAAACACTCTTCCTCTCTGGTTAGATCTCTCTTCATCCTTCCTTACTAATTTTGACAGACAGTTCTGCCTCTTGAAAAAAACTGAGTATAATATTGACTTTTAAGAATATTGCTCAAAGTGAATATCACCAAACAGCTAAAACTTAACTTTAGCTTTCCAGGAGGAACTGCCTGAACCAATGTTTGCCCTTTCTATAAGCCATGTTTGGCAGCCATCTGTATTAAACCATATGCAAGGCACAAAAATACCTCTCTTTGCTCTAGCATGTCATCATGCCTGAAAATCTCACCATTAGAATAATTCATTCTTTTTAAATTAAGCAACCACTGAGCAGTCACTACATGAGAAAAATAAATGGATTGGAGAGAATAAAAATTGATTCAATATAATATGTGTGTTATAGGATATATATACACCATTGTGGGAAAGGGGTCACTGTAAATAACTGGACTGTGATCCAATATGGGTCAAAAGAAGACAGCAAACGAAATCCCAGAGAGTCAATCTCAGGAACGTGTTACCCACCTATGGCCTTTGGGCAAATGTATGTGCCTAATTAAATATGCACAAGACAACCTTAGGGAAGATCTTTAATGAAAACGTGGTGACAGAATTCTAGCAGAATAGGCACATCTGTGAAGCCATAGAGACTGCTTTTGTTTTACACATTTCCTTCAATACGGATAATCCAACACGTCTCAAAGCTCACTAACCAAAGGACACTTCAGAGAAAGGCTTGCAGACACTAGGATACAGAGAACGCAAGGTAACTGGAAGGGAGATTTTGATGGCCAAAAGAAACCCATGAAAAACTCAAAGCACACAGTTGAGCTGACAGTTCTGGAGGCTTCTAGCAGCATATGGAGAGCCTGGACAATGAGCTAGAGGTGCCAATGTGACACTGGACTTTCCAGCGGATTCGCAGACAGGATCTAACCACAGAGTGGGTTAATATGCTTTGACAAAGCAAAAAAAAAGAAATAAATCCAATGATGCACTTTGCTCAAGAATGTGGAATGTATATTGAGGTCAACCTTAGGGGACACAAAAATCAGAGTGAAGGTTACAGCTCTGACAGGGACCTCGGCTGCCTGTGCTTTCATTCTTTTCTGGGTCACACTGACATGAGGCCCAGAGACAGCTTTACAATCTGCAGAAGAAGTCAGCACATGCTAGAACAGGAAGAAATCCCACACCCATTTGCTTTTAGCAGAGGGGAAACACTCTTCAGAATAGTATGATGCTTTGAATAAAACACTAGTCACTACTTAGCTTAAAAATTCTTAAAGCTCTAAAAATGCCTTTGATGGCCGAGATAAAATTAAACCAAGCATTAAATGACAACAGAAATATGCTAAGGATATAAATACTGAACTCAGCTGGAAAAAAGAAGTATAAATAACTGAAAGCCACTAACCAATAATCAGTAAAAAGTGACTTTAAAAAAACTGGGCACCACTTTTGATTGATTAGTAGGCAACTTAAAAATTATCTTTGATGAAATTATATTAACACTATTTCAGACCTAGGGCTTAGGTGCTGATATGAGGCTTTGAC
This sequence comes from Acomys percivali, assembly GCA_907169655.1. NCBI lineage: Eukaryota > Metazoa > Chordata > Mammalia > Rodentia > Muridae > Acomys > Acomys percivali. Next base: position 151,041,442 of record OU015743.1, read on the forward strand.
TTAGCTATTTCATGTTTGAGCAATTATTTTAAGGAGATGTATTCTGTTTAATAGATCATACTCACATCATAATTATTCTAAGAGTAAAACATTATATGGAGCTTTAATATGCATCAAAGGGAACGATATAAATGCTGTTTTATAACAAAAACTGTGGCTTAAAACCTCTAGAAGAGGGGACTAAGGAGATGGATCAGTAGAAAAAGCTCTTGCTACCCCAAGTGTGAGGACCACATTTCAGACCCACCAACACCCACATTGGTATTCGACTGTCGTGTGTGTGTGTGTGTGTGTGTGTGTGTGTGTGTACACGCATGCATTCATATATATATATATATATAGTTTCATGTCACACATTTAATAAAATTGTTAAGGAAACTTCACTGTTGCATTGACTGGCTTCATTATCCTTTGCCTTGGCAAGATACTTGTTAACACAAGTTGAGTTTTTTTTTAAGTATTAGTGATAATTTAAGGGCTCATCTTAAGAATCTAGTGGGTACTCACATTTGATTTTGTCCCAATGAATTACAGAGGACAAAAAAGGAAGGAGGATAGAAAAGAAAACGTAAAAGCAATAAGATAGTGAAAAGGTGAGAAACCCTTGATAGGGGAATAAATTGAGGAGTCTGTTGCAGATTGTCAGTGGATAGCAGTGTGTTTTGTGACTATTCCTTTTTGAAGATATGCATGCAAGAAAGCCCAGTGATCTTCAGGGCTGGCTGCTATGAGTGGGCCTCATTTAGCTAGGCAGAAAAGATTCAGCAAAATGGACAGTTATTCTGCAGTGACGGAAATGGAGTAAAGTGGCCTTCAAAGCATAAATTCCCATGGAATCTAAAAGAAAAAAATCCTAGGGGAGGCTTCAAACATCCATAGTTCTTACAACGTAGTTTAACTTCATCTTAGTTTTCCACAGACCTGCTGATGACTTCCACAGGCTATAAAAGTAGCATCTATGTCTGCACATCCCAAGTCAGCTCTAGGCTGCTATTCCCTGCTGCCTCTCAATTTCATTTCCTATTTGTATCTGCTCTAAGAAGACCCAGAAATCATAGCAATCACAGAACTAAGGTGTTAAGACAGAAGAGAGGAAAACAGGGGATTTATTCAGACCAAAGAATAATTCCCAGGACCTGGAGAGTCTATGCAAACACCTATGAGAGAATAAATTTTTAAATAGAAGCCAAATGGCAAAGATAAACCATCAGTACTTTCCATTGCTTTTATGCTTCAGATAGATAGATAGATAGATAGATAGATAGATAGATAGATAGACATAATACAGAGATATATATAGAGAGAGAAGGAGAGGGAGAGAGAGACACAGACAGACAGACGGACAGACAGACAGACAGACAACCACTTGATAATATCAGAAAAATACCAAGTTTCCAAAACTCCAGATCCAGGAATCACTTAAAACAATATGAGTCTCAGCTACCTTACTAATTTTTCTCTTTTAATCTATAAACAAAAATCTATACAAGAGACCATTTGAGAGAGTGAGCAGCTATTACAGCCCTTTGTTGTAGCTCTCCCTCTCCAACAATAAGTATCTGAGACTCCCCAGGCTCTCCAATATTCTGGGCTGAGAAGAAGAGTCTGCAGAATAGAGGCCTTCATCGATCTCTCACTCATCAGTCTTGGACTGAGGACAAGCTGTGACAAAAGACTAGACCTCCAGGAGCCAAAACAAAAGGAGATTTTATATAAGGTCTTTCCACGAACATAACCACCAGCAAAGTCAGTGAACTTGTATTGAGAAAAGAACAATAACACAGCATGCCAAAGGCGATTACTGCTGATGGAGGATATGACAGACAAATCTTCACCTTATTTCTATGCTGTTCTCTTCCCACAGGGTCATCAATCTCTCCTTCACCTGGAAGGCAGGTCTAAAAGAGCAGCACTAGGCATGACAGGTGTCTGAGATCCACTCCTGCCGTGATATTTTTTCACTGAAGGTTTAACACAGGCTGGAATTTGGAAGTAATTAGAACTTTATTTTACCTATCACCTTGGAAATTAGCTGTGGCTTCCCTTATGCCTAAGAACCGTGGTCAGTAGACCAAGAGCTCTGTAGACACAGGGAACCTGTGACTAACTCCCCAACTCAGGCCTCATGCTGAGCCAGAATCTGTGTTTGAACAAGATCTCAGATTGTGTGTTATGCACATTAAAATTTAAGAAGTGCTTTAGGGAAACTTAGGAGGTAGCAACTCTTGTCACTGCACAATTGCTTGAGCATGTCACTCTGTGGTAGCAGGGAACATTCCTAGTGTTCACATCATAGCACCTGTGTGTTGTTGGGCAAATGACCCAGCAGTAGTACCTGGCTCAGTTTGTCAGCATTAAATAATAAAATGTACACCCATCACACTGTGAGGACTAAACTGAATAATGTAGCCAAGATATCTCATCCAATGACTGAGACAGTGGATATTTAAACATCCTCCTAGCACTCGGGAGGCAGAAGCAGGTAGATTGCTGTGAGCTTGAGGCCAGCCTGGTGTACAAAGTGAGCCCAGGAAAGCCAAAGCTATACAGAGAAACCCTGTCTCAAAAAAAAAATCCTCACCTCAGAGTGTAGGAAAACCCTGCAAAACTCATCATCAAATGCCTTTTTGCCTCAGTGAGCTCCCCTCAAGGCCATAAAGAAAGTCATCCGTCAATGCAACTTCTTCTCATTGGCTTTGTTTCACCTTTAGATAAAAGTACCCAGAAGCATTTCTCCCACAGACTTCCAATGAAGTTGAGATTCAGGGCTGAGTGTTTTTTCTGTGATACTGTGTTTTTGTTTATTTTAATTGGTTTCCCTTGCTTTCCATTTAGTTAAGAATCCCCAAGAACAAAATTATAGTAGTACCGAAACAAGGGTGGAACAAACGAATCAACTATTTAGTTGTTCATGTGCTGAAGAAACTGGAGAGTAAGGCAAATAGTGATAACAGCTTGCCGTGCCTTGAGCAAAGAAGAGGTTAATTCACTATTTAGGAAACATGTGCTGAACATATATTTTGTACTATGCAAGAAAATGAGGATAAAATTAAAAGTCAGTAGTATTTATCCACTAATATTTTATAGTCTGTAAAAAGTATCAGAATAAGTGATTTAACAAAAGGAACAGGTGGAATTTGGGGCACTGATTCAAAGGGGAATTTATACTATGCTTTTAAGATTATGATCAAATTGTTTGCAAGTCTATCAAGACAACTTTGAAATAAGGAAAAGGAAAAAAAAGCTAGCTGGTTTCAAATCCAAGGTTAGGGAGTTGAAAAAACAAAACTGTGAACCCTCCTGTGTCTCCTTTTAAGCATTTTCATAAGTAACATTCGACCCATGTTATAGCTATGTTGCAAAAATGAAATTACTCTGATGCTGAGTAAATAAGCATTAGCTTAAATTTTTTATCTGTCATGGATTTGTATAGGAATAACTGTTCTACCTCTTATGAAATGTATACGAGAAACAAGTGGGTCAAGACTATAATAGTCTCTGAGAGAGTAGCCCAAATAATTCATATATATATATATATATATATATATATATATATATATATATGAAAATTTAAAGGAAAAAAACATTAACAAGGGTAGGTAAACAGACTCCTCACAGAAAATAAGATCTCAAAATGCTAAAAATATACCTATCTGATTCAAACAAAAATCTTCCCTCCAGTACATTTATTTTTTTTAATTTTTTTTAATATTTTTTTATTAATTTATTCTTGTTACATCTCTATGGTTATCCCATCCCTTGTATCCTCCCATTCTCCCCTCCCTCCCATTTTCCCCTTACTCCCCTCCCCTATGACTGTTCCTCAGAGGGATTACCTCCCCCTGTATATGCTCATAAGGTATCAAGTCTCTTCTCAGTGACCTTTAAGTAGCAAGACACTCTACCTACAGCCAGTGCTGAGTCAAAAACATGAATTACCTTTGAGTAATCCAGTCATAGTCCTGTGGATCTAGGTGCTGGGAATGTTGTCTATCACATAGAACAACGACAATAGAGACTGACTGAGTTAAGAGCTATGTTATTCAAGAAGAATCTATAGTCAGGTGTAATGAGAATTTTGGTTTCTTTAAAAACAAGTTATTTTGAGAATATGTTTTTGGTTTAATCCCAGGTGTGGGATATGGGGATACTTCAGATTGTCCATAGCAGCTAACTAGAATTTGTCTCATCAACTAGTGATGGTTTACATTTGGAATTCTGAGGACTCTGCAAAGGGTAATTAATGCCAAAGCCCCAAGAAAGATCAGGGCTGTTGCTCCCCCTGCTGCTCCTGCTGCTGTTGCTCATTGCTATTTGTTACTGTTTCCTGGATTGCTGGTTGCTAGTTGGAGATACCCTGATGACAGAGATCAAACTGGCCCCAAGTCACTCAGTGCCTCTAATGAGCAGGAAGTAGTCTAGTGATCCCTATATCCCTTTTCCACTCTAACCTTTCCCTCTTATCTGGTGATGGGGATGTAGGGAGATAAGAAAAGAACCCAATAAAATAGCCAAAAGTGCAGTTACAGTTAGGAGGAAGGAAAAACAAGTCTTTATGAATGTATAATTTTAAAAATACAAAATTGCAATTTATTGACCTTCTGTGAAAAAAAATTTAGCTTAATGATAGGGAAAAAATAAACAAAAGGTTAATAAGCATAATAAAAAAACAGGAAAAAGAGCTGATTAAAATATGTCATGAAATCCCCATATTCACAAGTAGAAATAATAATAGATGCAGGAATATGTAGGCATCTGAATGAGGGATGGCCTCCATTGACTCTTGTATTTGAACTTTCAGTTCCTAGTTGGAGGCATTGTTTGGGAACATTATGGAACTTTTAAGAGGTGTAGCCTGGCTGGAGGAAGTTTGTCACTGGAGGTGAGCTTTGAGAGCATATAGCCCTATTCAGCTACCCGCTCTTTCTCTTTGCTTCCTGTGTACAGATGAAAATATGTACATCCAAGTACCCATCCCTGCTGCCATGTGCCCTTCCTCTGCCATTATGGATTTTATCAATCTAGATCCCAACCTTTAAACAAACTCTTCCTTCTTTAAGTTTTCTTAGTCATGACATTTTATCACAGCAACAGAAAACTAGCTAATACTGGATGCCTTTAGAACACAGGTCAGCAAATAAAGGCCATTTGATCTTGATATCACAGGCACAGAGATTTACCCATTCTTTTTCTATTGGCCATGACTGCTTTTCTACTACAAAGTCACAGATGAATAAGCAATAGAAAGATTAAAAAACTATAATCCTCAAATATTTACTCTCTGGCCCTTTGCACAAAAGGCCTGCCAAACTCTGTTATAAAACACCAGGGGGAAAATGCTCTCTATCATTTTTAAAAGAAATAAATTTATTAGATAGTTCTTATTGAAATAGAAAATAATATACGTTTGTGTTTTTGGAACTTGTGAGAGAGAATTAGAAGGAAGGAGACAAAGGCGGTATTTAGTTTAAGGTCTCCTCTTAAACTGAAAGATAGCCCTGGGGAATAACAGGTCCCCATCCTCAGAACAGGTGTCACCTTGCTTCGAAAAATAGTAATTGAAGATTTGATTAAATTGAGGATCTTGAAATAATGAGATTTTCCTGGATTATCTAGGTAGGCTTCAGTTGACAAAACAAGTCTCCATAAAAGATAGAAAGAGACTTAATACTCACAACTGAGAATATATTGTGAACATTGAAGTAGAGATAGGAGAAAGATGACTATAGATTTTAAAAATAGCAAGATGTCATCTGAATGAGCTTGTCCCTGGGATATCTTAATTCTAATATTCCAACTCTCACAATTTTGAGAGAGTAATGCTTATTGTTTTATGCTACCCAAATTATAATTTCTTATATCAGCCAAAGGAATCTAATAGAATCCTTGAGAAGAAAGCCTGGGCAAATCTGTGTGAAAAAATAGTTGTTAGCTAGGATGTGATTTTTCACAATATTTGAAGGATCTTAATGTTTTTATCTGTTCCATTTCCATTTTTCTCAAAGAAACCATCGCATTAAAAATAATGACTGATTTCAACTAGATGACTGCCTAAACAGACCAGAACAAGTTCAATATTGATAGGCAAGCTAACATTAAAGGGGTCACAGAACCTCATCACTAGACAAAAAGCTACATGAGGAAAGGAATGCTGAGAGCGGAAGAAATACCCTTCTCCAGGGATGAGCCCATAGATGGTTTACCAATGCTAAGTGGGCATCCCTGAACTCATATGCATAAAGGTAACACTAAACAGACTGAGTACACACACACACACTCACACACACACACACACACACACACACACACGCACACACATATTGAATTCAAGAGAGATATGGAAAAAAGTTAAAATGGGGAAAAGAAAGAGGAAAGCTGTATAGCTATATTTTAATTTTAGAAATAAAACAAAATAAATGAATATCATTGTAACCTTCAAAATATCAAAACCGTTTAACTAGCTTTATTTGCTAAAATTGCTCAGTTAGCATATTGTTTGCCTTAGACTTGAGTTCAATCTCCAAAACAGCCATAAAAATGTGCTTGTAGTCTCATTGCTTGGAAGGTGGGGAACAAAATTAGTGTTGAATTGCAAGTCTCACTTCCCAACATCAGAGGATCAGGGTCTGCTGGCTGCCACTAACTGTCAAATCCCAGTCATTCCCCTTTTACTTTTATGGTAACGTGACCCTGCTCTGCAAATACACTTGCAAGTCTTAGGTTTTATAGCATCTATTCTAAATATAAAAAATGCACACAGCCTTCTCATGCCTGCTGGGAAACAAAAGCAGGAGAAATCCATAATCTTCCCTCTATAGGAAGCCTTGCCAGCCCCCGGAAGAGCCAGAGTAGAGTCAGATTCCTCCTGCATGCTGGAGGACACAGCCAGCAGAGCTCCATAACCTCCCTTCTGGAGAAGAACTGCTGGCCCCAGGATCATCCAGTCCTGTGGGTCCACAGGATAAAACAGGTTAGAGCCTGCCCAGCCTTTCTCCTGCCTGCTGGGGGACACAGCCAGCAGAGGAATATGTAGGCCTGGAGGTTCTCAGGAACACCCAGCCAGAATAAGTAAACAGTTTGCTATGCCTTGAGCTCCACTATCCAGCCCAAGGCTCTGCTTGCCCCCCATAGGAGTCTTCTCAGAATCAGGAACATCCAGCCAACAGCAGAAATAACCAGATGGCTAAAGGCCAGTGTAAGAACATAATCAACAAGAGCTAGGGCAATATAGTATCAGCAGAATCCAGCTACCCTACTACAGCATGCTCTGGACACTCTAAAACAACTGAAGCAATAAAATTGACCTTAATTCCAACCTTATAAAGATGGTAAATGCTTTAAAAGGATATGGAAAAAATCCCTTAAAAAACACAAGAAAATTCTATCTTACAGGTGAAGGAAATTAATAAATACCTTAATGAAATATAGTAAAATATAATTAAACATGTGAAGGAAATTAGTAAAAGTATCTAAGACCTGAATATGAAAAAAGACGCAATAAAGAAAACAAACTGAGGCAATCCTGAAGATGGAAAACCTAGGGAGAACAGGAATTACAGACACAAGCATCACCAAAAGAATACAAGAGATAGAGGAGAGACTCTCAAGCATAGAGGATACAACTGAAAACATCACTATATCAAAGAAAATATTCAATCTAAAATGTTCCGGACACAAAACGTCCAAGTAATCTGGGACACTATGAAAAAAACAAACCTAAGAATAATAGGAATAGAAGAAGGAGAAGACTCCCAGCTCCAAGGTATAGAAAATATTTTCAACAAAATCATAGAAGAAAACATCCCCAACCTAAAGAAAGAGATGCCTATGCCTATAAATATACAAGCATCTTACAGAAGGAAACATAGACTGGACCATAAAAGACAATCATCCTGCCACATAATAATCAAAACATTAAATGTACAGAATAAAGTAAGAATATTAAAGCTGCAAGGGAAAAATGCAAGTCACATATAAAAGTATACCTATCAAAATTAAACTTGACTTCTCAACAGAGACTCTAAAAGCCAAAAGAGCCTGGGCAGACATCTTACAGATGCTAAGAGACCAAGATGTCAGCCCAGATTACTGTACTTAGCAAAACTTTTCATCACAATAGATGTAGAAAACAAGATATTCTATGAATAAAGCAAATTTAAGTAATACCTATCCACAAATCCAGCCCTACAGAAGGTACTAGAAGGAAAATTTCAACCCAAGAAGGGTAACTATACCCAGGAAAACATAGGAAATAAATAACTCCACATCATCAAAACCAAACGAAGGTAAGTACACATACACCACACAATTCACTCTACCACCAACATCCTCAAAATAAGAGGAATTAACAATCATTGATAATTAATATCTTTCAACATCAATGGACTTGATTCTGCAGTAAAAAGACATAGGCTAACAGAGTGGACACAAAAACAGGATTCATCATTCTGGTACATTCAAGAAACACACCTCAGCAACAAGGATAGACGTTATCTCAGAATAAAGGGGTAGATAAAGGTTTCCCAAGCAAATGGACACAAGAAGCACGCTGAAGTAGCCATCCTAGTTTCTAATAAAATACATTCAACCAAAATTAATTAAAAATATGGAGAAGAACACTTCATTCTCATCAAAGAAAAAAATCCACTGAGATTATGTCTCAATTCTGAATATCCATACCCCAAATTCAAGGGCACCCATATTAATAAAAGAAATATTACTAAAACTTACATCACACATTGAACCCCATATATTAATAGTGGAAGACTTCAGCACATCACTCTCACCAATGGAAAGATCATTGATACAGAAACTAAACTAACAGACATCATGAGTCAAATTACATATATCTTCAGAACATCTCACCCAAACACACACAAAAAAATGTATTAATTTCGGCACTTCATGGAACATTCTCCAAAATTGACCATGTACTTAGTCATGAAACAAGCCTCAACATATACAAGAAGATTGAAATAATCCCTTGTATCTTAGCATACCACCATGGTATAAGCTAGATTTCAACAACAGAAATAAGAGAAACCCTACAAACTCATGGAAACTGAACAGCTCTCCACTTAATGACCATTGGTCATAGAAGAAAGAAACAAAGAAACAAATAAAGGAAGATTTTCTAGATTTCAATGAAAATGGAGGCACAACATACACAAATGTATGGGACACAATGAAAGCAGTGCTAAGGGAAAGTTCATAGCACTACATACCTTCATAAAGAACTTGGAGAGCACATACTAACAACTTAATAACACATCTGAAAGCTCTAGAACAAAAAGAAGCAAACACATCCAAGAGGAGTAGATGACAGGAAAATAATCAAAGTTGTGGTTGAAATCAATATATTAGAAGCAAAGAGAACAATACAAAGAATCAATGAAGAGCTGTTTTTTTTTTTTTGAGAAAATAAGTAAGATAGACAAACCCAAAGCCAAACTAACTAAAAGATAGAGAGACAGTATCCAAATTAACAAGATAGAAATAAAAGGGAGATATAACAACAGACACTGAAGAAATCCAAAGAATCATTAGGTCTTACTTTAAAAGATTGTGTTCCAAAAAATTGGAAAATCTAAAAGATATTGATTTTCTTGATAGATTACATTTGCCAAAGTTAAATCAAGATCAGGTGAACAAATTAAACAGTTCTATAACTCATAAAGAAGTAGAAGAAATCATCAAAAGTCTCCTAGCCAAAAAAAAAAAAAAAAAAAAAAAAAAAAAAAAAAAAAAAAAAAAAAAACAAAAAAAAAAAAAAAAAAAAAAAAAAAAAAAAAAAAAAAAAAAAAAAAGCCCAGGGCCAGATGGTTTCAGTCCAGAATTCTAACAGACATTCAAATAAATGCGAATACCAACATTCTTCAAACTGTTACACAATATTGAAACAGAGGGAACATTAACAAACTCATTCTATGAGGCTACAGTCATCATGATACCTAAACCACACAAAGACTCAAGAAAAAGAATTTAAGACCAATTTTCCTCATGAACATTGATGAAAAATTACTCAATAAAATACTTACAAACCAAATCCAATAACACACCAAATATATCACCCACCATGATCAACTATGCTTCATCCCATATATGCATGGATGGCTCAATGTAAGAAAATTCATCAATGTAATCCACCATATAATCAAAGTGAAAGAAAAAACCTCATGATCATCTCATAAGGTGCAGAAAAGGCTTTTGACAAAAATTCAACACTCCTTCATAATAAAAGTATTAGAGAGATCAGGGATACAAGGCATATACCTAAGCATAATATAGGCAATATAAAGCAACCCAATAGTCAATATCCAATTAAATGGAGAGAAATTCAACGTAATCCCATTAAATTTAGGGACAAAAAAAGACTACCCATTCTCTTTATATCTCTTCAATATAGTACTTGAAGTTCTAGCTAGAGAAATAAGAAAACTATAAGAGATCAAGGGGATACAAATTGGAGAGGAAGAAGTCAAAGTGTTGCTATTAATATGATAGTATACATAAGTGACCCACAAAATCTACCAGAGTACTCCTATAGATGATAAACATCTTCAGAAAAATGGCTGGATACAAAATTAACAAAAAAAAAAAATCAGTAGCCCTTCTGTATACTAATGTCAGAAGGGCTGAAAAAGAAATTAAAGAAAAAACACCCATCCCAATAGCCACAAATAATATAAAGTATCTTGGTGTAACTCTAACCAACCAAGTGAAAGACCTGAATAACAAGAACTTCATGTCTCTGAAAAAAAGAAACTGAAGATGATACCAGAAGACGAAAAAGTCTCCCATGCTCATGGATCAGTAGGATTAATATAGTGAAGATGGCCATCTTGGCAAAATCAGTGTAGAGACTCAATGAAATTCTCACCAAAATACCACCACAATTCCTTATAGACCTTGAAAGAAGAATTCTGAACTTCATATGGGAAAAAAACAGAATAGCTAAAACAATCCTATACAATAAGAGACCTTCTGAATGTATCTCCATCCTTGACTTCAAGCTGTACTGCAGAGCAATAGTAATAAAAACCTGAATGGTACTGGCAAAGAAACAGACTGATGGATCAATGAAATCAAATGAAAGACCTAGAGATCTGCCCTAGTCGTTGATTATGCAATGCTTGGCCCTTAGTAGATACTAAAAATCATTAGATAATGGATGAATACAAAGCAAAAAAATTATATTCCACAATTAAGGCATTTTTAACATAGGACAATATAATGAGCAAACAGGAATATTAGCAATTTATTTACTGTGGTACTTGATAAGTTCTATGTATGCCAGGCACTGTCTAGGTTCAAAGGATAGACCAGTTGGAGACAAGCCTCCAAGAGGTTAAATGTTCTGTATCAGGAGTAGTGTCTCAAGAAATTCCCCCATGGAGTTTCACTCTCAAATATAATTTCATTGCCTTGATTATTACTGCCCAGATTCTCAATAACCCTCACCTATACTAGTATAGGATTCATGGAAAAGTATTGATAGAGCCATATCCTAGAACCTGGAATTGGTTGCAGTAATCATGCATAAAAGAATAGATGAATTAACACATTCAGTGCATTTTGTGTTCAATTCTCTTGCCACAAATATTTGGTTGTTAAGTCAATCTTACTCCAAACAGGAGATATCTATAACAACAAAAAAAAAAACAATATGAAAATTAAAGCCATGGGATGCTATGCCAAAATTCTTTATACTTTTAAGTACACCTTTACTTATGTTTCCACGGCATTTTCTTTGAAATTTTTAGAATAGCATGTGGACCTTATCTTTCAAATGTCAAGCATGCACCACAAACAGCTCTGGATGCCCTAACCTTCAGCCTATGAGTTGTTTAAGGGAGAGAAAACGGTGTGCTGCCTAGAACAGTTATTCTAGAAATTATCTGCGAGCTATAGAGCCCACCATGGCTCAGAGTCAGCAGCCTGAAGCTGTTTCGCTTTAATCAGAAAGGATGGATGGAATGGCGCCCACTTAGTTCGTGGCTGCCAGCCCTCTTCGTCTCCCTCCCACGGAAACGCACGCAGGAAAGCTGGCAGCTCTGCTCTCCCTTGTCGTTCTCACTAGGCTAAGGAGTAGGCAGATGAAGGAGAAGAGGAAAATCAGCGGCTGCCAGAGAACTTGCCACATTCCGAGCTGCCACTCCAGGCCTCCCCAGCACCCAGCATTCCTCAGGTGTTCTGCTGCGTTCCAGATAGAGGAAAAGATGCAGACAACTAAACCAGGCATCCCACAAGGAAGGTAGGCCCCAACACAGGGACCAATAAGTAAGATGACTTTTGCCGTGATCAATCCCTCCTATCTTTGAAAGTAGGGTTGAAAAACCAGGAGGCATTGTGTATTAAGATCAGGAGGAAATATTCCTGAATGAGTTCAGAACTAAGCAAGAAAGAGGTAAAGAAAGAGGGAGTAAGAGAAACGTGGGAGATGAACTGGTCCATGGTCCGGTGAGACGGATCCCACCGTGAACAGTGACAGGCGCCCAGGCAGGCAGGTTTAATTGGCAAAGCAACAGACAAACTTGCGATCATGGTCTACTTCCCACACTAATAAATGTCCTAAGTGCTCTTGGCACCAGCTGTCAAAACAAATCTTGATTTCCTCTGACTTTTGTTGATAGGTGAAAACATCCAACCAAACAAATTAAGCGTGTGCTGCATCAGTATAACCTTCACTCTCACAATCAAATATATCAGAAAAATATATAGCCAGGATCCTCATCCCCACTGACTCATTCTCAACAAGAGATACCTCTTCAGTAAAGAGACAGGACACACTAGATGAGCAGCTGAAAGCTCTCACCTAGAGCTACAGTGCTGTCTTCTTTCATTTCTTCAGTCACACATTACTTACATAGAGATGCTGTGCTTGGCATATCAGCTAATAAGACAGTGTGTTCTTGAATTTTTAGGATTTATAGATGAGCAAGTGAAAATAGCATAGTCCTGGGCAACTACAATACAAAATCGTACATCCTGTGATGTGAAGTTTCTAGCACTGTGTACAGCTCAAAAAACACAGCAGCATTATTCAAAGCTGGCCCAAAGTGGGTCCAAGCCAGATGCTCATCTTGTGATGTATCAGTAAACACAAATGTGGTACCTAGGTAGAGAGACAGTCTTCAGCTACCGAAGGGATGAAAGTATACCAAACCTTGAAAACATAATACTAAGTTAAAGCAGTCAGACAGAAGAGCCCTGTATGGTATGATTTCAATTGTGTGAAATGCTTTAATAGGCAAATCAGTGTCCAAGAGATAGGATGAAGAAATGCAAGAATGACTACAATTTTTTTAAAAAATTTCTTTATAATGCTAATAGGAATGTTAGCTATATCTCTATCTATACCATCTATAATATATATATACATATATATATTTACTGTTTAACTACAAAGCTTGAAAAGACACATGATAAGTTATATGAATTACATGTCAAAAAAATGATTCCTATAGGAGACAAACCCACCAAGGCTTTGGCTTACTTAAGTGTCACACACACACACACACACACACACACACACACACACACACACACCTGTATTGAATCTGCTTTTTTTTTCATGAGAAAATATGTGATGTCACTTCAGAAGAAAGCAGATAGTGACTCATTTTATCAGAGTTATGCCTCCAGAGCTTTAAATGAAGACTCATGCAGTGCCATCATGGCCTCCAGAAATAGAGCATGCTCAGTATTTGTTGTAAAGAAGATTTTGACAAAAAACTGCCCAACTATGTTATGGACCACTATATATTGAGATGAGACCTTTTTACCACCTCCCACTCATCTACCCCTGCCCTTAGGCTAGCAAAACAACTTACAGCTCTGGGCAGTCCTGTAGCATCAATACCACATTTTCTGCCACCAAATTCAAAAGAAGAACCTTGACATCAGGAGGAAGTTCAGTGTCACCTGAGAGCAAAGGCTCTTCCTGCCTCTTACCACCACAGACTCACATGGGAAAGTCATTGTCTCCCTAATGTATATCCATTTCAGCCCATCCCAGAGAGCTGTAACTTACACACTACCTTGAGCTGGCATCTACTCGTTTGTTCCCTATACTTTACAGAGTCTATATTTTGTCAAGTTAATCGAAAACCAGAACAATCAGAACTAAATACTTCACAACCCTTTCACACTAAAGAGACATTGATTAACCTCAGTAAGAATCCTATGTGCATTTACATTGGTAGATATATGAAATGATTTTACTTTAAAATACAAAACATGCAATAACAAAAAGTGTGCTTAAAGTTGCAGTGTATAGCAGAATCTTAACCATTTATAGAGAACTCAGTAAATGCTGCAATGGAAAAGTATTATATAACAGACTAGCCTAAGAGTGCAGGAGTATACAGGCTGTTCTCTCCCACTAAGGATGAGGCATCCAAAGCCCTCTATGATCTGATTTTTGCCTCTCTCTGACAATCTCTCTTTCACTCTCACCACCACATACTGGGCTGTCAACACACTGGACCTCATGGAGTCTCTAACTGGGTCATAGCCCTGCTTCTGTGCCCTGTTGATTCTTTTCTCCCACAGGGATCTCTCCTCATTTCTCTATGTGGTTAACTCTTACATAGCACACAAGACTCTGATCCATGTCATCTTTTTAATCTTACCCAGTCCCACTTATTGTATATAGGAACCCCCAACACACCCCCTCTAAGGCCACATTATATAATAGTCCACTTATATATCAGCCTACCACCATAATCTAATAGTTCCTAGAAAGTAGAACCACAGTCCTTGCTCCTAGATCACTATCTCCTAATTTGGGGTAGGCACTGAATGAATTTTTTAACATGATTGGGTTTATCTTAAAAAATGAATGAATTCATTAAGCCAATCAACTCTGTAATACATTGCAGTAATTTATAGTAGTAACAACTTCTTAGATTTCTTAAAATGTTTAATGTTAAAGTCAATAATCATACTCAATGGCAGATATCATTAACTTCCTTTTAACAAGGCTCAGCAACATTGTCAAATGCTGTTGATAACTCCAACTCACACCTGATGATAAGAATAATTGTTTCAGTGTCATAAGTTCATTGGCACAAGATTCAGAATTTAACATAAATTAATATAAATAATGTTGCTCTTGTTTAAGCCAAGCAAATCATTCTTGGAATGCACTATGAGAAGAGAAATGAAAATCTCCATAGAAGGGGGCTATTCTGTCAGATTTGTTAACTGGAACTGAAGTTGAGCCAAAGGCAAGAAATTCTAGTGTCTTTCACTTTTAGGCAAGAACTACAAAAATGTCCTTGTTCCTGGTTGGTTTACATTATTCCTTCATTCCTATCTGGGGTCAGGATTAGGAAAAGCAGGCCGTTGATTTAAATCTTTCTCCCAAATCATGATCTCTCTGACAGGCTTTTTTTTAAGTGCACAGTCAGAATCTTTCAGGTAGCACTCCATTGATAAAGGCCTGCATGCCAGAATCAGGAGCAGGTGTTGAGTGAGACTTTTCCCAGGGAAAACTTAACACACATCTCCTCACCCCCAGAAAGAATATCCACAACAGACTCAAGCAATGATTGCACAAAAGCCCAACTTGGTGAGTCAACAAATTTGAATTGGAGTTACTAACAGGAGTGTGGGTGAAGGATTACTTAGGTTCAAAGAGTACAGAGAAGTACACAGTGAAAGTTCATGAAAACTCCATCCTTGGAGCTCACTGCACAATGTGGTGGCAGCTTGCTAGGACCAAGAACATCCTATCCACAGCTTGTCTGCTCATTCTCCTCCTCCAGCACTTGTTTAATGTGTCTGTAGAGCTGGGAGGAAGTCATTGTGAATATTGCACATTTCAGCTTTCCCTAGATTATCTCCATCCTGAAATGCTTTATGCCTCTCTTGGAAAAAAAAATGGTCAATAGAAACTGCTGTAAGTATATGCAGTATATGTAAGATATGCAGCCAGATGTTTTCTCTTGCTCAAATGTGAATTAATTTGTTTAGTCCTTTTATCTTGCTAGAACTGAACATCAAGACAAGATAATTTATACTTAACTCACAACCGTCAAGGCAGAGTGGGTCAAAGTTAAGGGGCTGTGTCTATCAAGGAACTTCTCATTGTCAGGAACCTTGAAAAGTCCGAAGGTACTACAGTGCATCACATGATGCAGGGACACACAAGAGACAAAGCCAAAGTGGATTTATAACAGATGATGTGCTCTTGAGATGAGGCACTGATGTATGAAGAGTTAAGCCATCTACATGGACAGGACACGTAGACGTAAGCAACTCTCAAGTATCTCATTCTCGATGACTAGCATTAAAGAACAGATTTCAACATGAATTTTGAAAGGGATACTTAAGCTTTAACAATGTCCCAGCAAGCACATCGTTGAGCAGTGATACCATGGATATGAAAACAGGCTGTGTCAAATGAGTACCTGAAAAGAAAACTAGGAATCATGACATAAAAAGAATTTGTACTATTCTTATTCTTTCTCTATCCCCTCCCAGACAAAGATTATGGTGATGTGGTGACAGGTGATCGAATTCCACTTACCATTCACTTATACAAAGTGGTTATTACCATGAACCATTTGAAAATATGTACAACCTCGTTGAATAATTTATTCCTATTAGTAGCTGTATCCCAAGAATTGAGCAAAAGTTAATACTGGATCACAAGTTCAATAACTACCAAAAAGGACATAGGAATTGGGGCCTTTGGATTATCTGAGCTAAAAAGAGAGAAGGAGAGAAGAGGTAGGAAAAGAGTGAAAGTGGGGGAGAAGAAAGACTTAAAAATTGGGAAAGAAGCAGGTAATGAGAGAAAGGAAAGAAAAGAACTACACCTTTCACTGTGTGAACAGATGACATCCTGCTCTGTTATAGACCTTCCTAAGTTTTGTTTTATATGCGTATATGTGTTATAATTGTAAAATTTTTGTATCATTTTACAAAATACCATTACAATGAACCAAATGACTTGGTATAGTCTGTGTTCAGTGCCTAAACCTCAAATGAAGCTTAGAAAACTGTAATTTTTCATACTTCAAATAGGTTCCAAACTTTCCCACCTTGTTGAGATGTAAGCTTGATAATTATAATTTTATATGAATGAAATTCCATTCAGCATATTCATTTTACCTTTTACATTCTTCCAGTTAATATGGAACAGTCATTCTATCTAAATTATTTTTAAAATAGCTTTACACAACCTTGTACAGGGAGTATAATTTGGACTCCTACACATCTTAATTCACCTGGGATCCAATTAAATTATTTTGGTATTCCAAAATGCTTTGCTTCTACACTGTTTTTCTTCTCAAGCTCTTGTTAATCTCTAAATTACATCCACTATGAAAGGGAGAAATCCAGGTCAGCTAAATAAGGTAGTCGGGACAATCAAAAGATCCTACCCAATCCCATGTGACACTCCATTTCAGATGATCTTGTGTGTTTTTCCATGAATCTTGTAATCTGAATACTGTTAGCAATAATCTTACTGTTCCCTTAAACCAAAAGACACTTAATATATGTCTGATTAAACTAAAACATCCTTGACAGCTTCATTATCCGGTGCGGATACTAGTTTTATCCACCTTGACCAAGCTAATCTCTGGACAGCACAGCAGAATGAACTAATTTTTTGGTTTACTTGGTTTGCTTGCTCAGACAAGTATACTGCTCCCTGGAGAAATGTACTGATACAGGTCTTTATTAAACAGTTCTTCTAATGCAAATTGTGCCTAATTGAGCATACATAACAATGACTTTTGTTCTGTTTTTCAAATAGTAACAACATAAAAATCACACTACACTACAGAGAAAAACAAGACTGTGGTTAGGCGATCCCCTGAAAACTGGTAAATTCTCTATGCTCCTATGGGAGCTTTGCTTCACTGTGTCATAAAGAATCATACCTTAAAGAAATGTTGCATTTCAAAATCACATTTAAATTTGTCAGGTAACATATTTTCCAAATGTATTGTATTATAACTTTGTATTATAAACTTTTTATATGGAAGAATCAATAATATCCCGAGGAACAAATTCTGGAAAACCCTTTAGAACAAACGGTTACCTGATAAATGATACCACTCAAATCTGGGCCTTTGCTGGTAGCTTGAGATTAATAATACACATTTTGTACATTTCATCTTTTTCCAAAAGAGCATTTTCTTGTTTTTCAAGAGGAAGGAAAGTTCCTCAAAATGTTTTTAAATTGCAAATAAGGAAAATGACAAAAAACAAAATATCCACACTACTTTACCTATTAGAACAAAACTGTACTTAGAACTCCATTCTATGTAATGTAAATATATCCACATATATGTGTGAATAAAATTTTAACTCTATAAAATGCAAATCATAACCATTACATGTCCATAGCAAAAGGTACATATAATGGAAAAATTTTCAGTTAATCTGTTCAAAATCAGGCACACACTTATTCCTCACTGCTATAGATACTGTTGAAAACTATACTGAAGCTTCTAGAGCTATTAGTAGGAAAAGAGAAAAAAATGAATTTTAGGGAAGGACTCCTAACCGTGGGAGCATTTCTGTGTCTGACTCTTTTGCCTGCTCTTGGGCCTCCTTTCCTAACCGTGAGTGTGTTGCCTTGTCCAGTCTTGACATGAGGGCGTTTACCTTGTCGTATTGTACTTTCTTTTGTTGTGTTGGGTTGTTGTCTCTTGGAGACCCGCTTCTTTCTGAAGGGAAACAAAGAGGGAAAAGATCTGGGAAAGAACAGAGGTAAGGGGTTACTGGGAAGAATGGAGGGAGCAGAAACTGTGTTCAGGATGTATTATATAAAAGAATAGTCTATTTTCAATAAAAATAAAATATAACTAAAATTAAACAAGGAAGTTGAAGACACATAGTAAAATGCACTGGTTGATTTAAAACGTTAATTTTTTAAAGTTGTATTTCCCAATATCTTAAACACCAGATTCTTTGCCTTCTCCCAAACAGGTACCATTTTATAAAAAGAGACTATACATCCCACAATGGCATTTGCCATGGGGACTCTGTATCCCTGTTTTCCTGTCCAAAACTTTCATGGCACAAAGATGCCATCAGTGTATTTCAGGAATTCCAAAACGTTGTCCTGTTGCTTTACAAGCAAGCAAAGCAGCCCAATTCTCTCTCAGTAGAAAAATGACATCAGTAGATTCAAAATGTTTTTCTCCTACTTTACACAAGCAGTTTTGTTTTATGAGCCTACTTTGATTAGAATAAGAATTAAGGTTTTAAGGTGTGCTAAGCCAGAATGAATTGAATGTGTGAAGAAAAAGAGAAGAAAAAGGAGGAGGAAGAGACTGATTCTGGCATTAGAGTATTTGGATCTTATTTTTGTTCCACTTGTGTGGATTTTCTCTTCTGCCATTTTTCTATGAATTTTACTGCTAGATGTTTTAGAATAAAGTTGAAGAAAAAGTACACGAGAAGAGGGGTAAAACAGAAAGAGAACCCAAGATAGATACTGAGTTGAACCAAAGGGCACATGGGGATCATTTCAAAGCACTAGTCAGAAGAATTTATTTTGTCTTAACATTCATTAAAATCTAAATGTACAATAAACCATAAATTCAAATGTTTTTCAAATTCTGGTGTCTCATTATCACAAAAGTGGCATGAAAATTAATCATTTAGTTAAAATATTATCAGATACAGCATATTTATTCCTGATAATAGTGAAGATTTAAAAATTAATGAAACAAGTTTTTATCTTCAATAGTTGATATATTACCTGTCTACTTAATTCATAGGACTATTTCAGATAATCCTTATTCTTATTCTTTTATTTTTGAGATTATAATATAACTATATCATTTCTCCCTGTCTTTTCCTTCCTACAAACCTTCCTATACATCCCTCATTATTATCTTTCAAATGGCCTCTTTTCTCATTAGTAGTTATCACATGCATATATGAATTCCCAAATATAATCTGCTCAGTCTATATAATGTTATTTGTATGTATGTTTTCAGGAATGGCCATTTGGTATTAGAAAACCAAATGGCATCCTCTTCCCTGGAAAAGACTGTTACTCCCACTCAGCACTTCTCACTTACTATAAGGTTGAGGTCTTTTGAGCTTTCTCTTTTCCACACTACATAGGCTTATCTATTGTCTTTATTCAACTTATGTTTAGGCAGCTATCTGGGTAAGAAATTATGGGTATAATTTCTAGCATTTTCAGAAGACAATTTCACAGCAAACTCCATGATCCTCTGAATCTTATGATCTCTCTCCTCCCTCTTTCAAAATGATTCTTGAGCCTTTGGTGCAAGAGTGTCTTGTAGATGAATCCCTTGGGACTGGGTTCCAAACTCTGTATTTTGACTAGCTGTGGTTTTCTGCATTGATCTCTATATATGGAAAAGACATGTTTTTGATGAGGAGTGAGGACTATACTCATATTTGGCATGTATTTTAGGTATTAGACTGGTTCGATGACATGGTGGTTGTAAGTTCTCCAAGATTTATGACTTTTCTAGCCTGGGATAGTTGGCTAGGTTTCCAGCACCAGTAATAGTTTTCACCCCACCCCCCAATTGGGTCTTTAGTCCAATTTGTGAGGTGTTGTTTACTGCCAATATATGTGAGATAATACCGAACCCTCTGAGCTATCGTGCCATTCTGGTTGTTGGGGTTCATTGGTGTCAGAACTGGGTAGGACTGTTGGGTGCTTTCCTTTTTTAGAAGCTTGTTTGTGCCCTCCAGTATCAAGGGAGCTAGTTCTCAGGGAGGAGACATTCAAGTCCTTTCCAGTTCAGGGGCACTCTGGGCTCTATGTCTAAAGAGCACTGTGTCTTCATCAGCGGGGACTTGCCTTCCACTTCTGGGGGCAAATGAGGTCAATGGCCATAGCCTGTGTGTTTTGTGAGTCTCTTGGACAACCCAGAACAACAACTGAAAAGACGGTTTCTCATGCCTGATTTTTGGCTTTTTGTTATGTGGTCTATGGCTCTTGGAGGGAGAATGTGGGACAGTTTAGGTCTAGAGGTTGGAAATGGATTGGATGGAATAAACTCAGACAAACAGAGGGGACTGGGCTGGCATACACTATGTGCCTCTTGACTCAAGCCTGTAGTGTTGGGGTAGATCTGGATGGATGGAAATGTTATATGTCACATAGGAGGGTCTCTGGGTTGTGTGATCCTGGTAGAAACCTACGGATTAGCTAAAGTACATTAAGGGTTGACCACTGGATGTGGAGTAGCCTTGGCAGTAAGAGGTTACATGCATGGAAATATCAGGGAGATTACTCAGGGGGGTAGGCCCTGAACCTCCTCTGGGCAACACAGGACAGCTGGCCCTGGTAGAAAAGGCAAAGGTGAATTGGCTTCAAGGGCATGAGAGGAGAAGAGCTGCCTAGTCACTCACTGGCTGCAGCATTGGGTGAGCTAGCTGTGACAATGCTGGCTCTTGCCGTGGTAGTGTGAGTATGAAAGAGCTTGTAGGATGACCACCTTAGCTACCACTTGGGCCCAGATCCAGGGCTTTGAGTTGAACCACCCTTACAGCTACAAAATCTACGAGTTGCTGGAGTGTGTCTAGGGGCTATAATGCAGAGCCAAAGCTGAAGGTCCTCCATGACACATGACAACAACAAGATATCCAGGAGAAGTCCTGGTGAGGATCCACTATTGATAATGTAGCAGAGACCTTGAACAAGACCAGTAACCCATTGAAATGAACATTTATGAGTAAAGATGTGTAGACAAAAGGATATAGTGTGTGACACACGGACCCACCACAGCTTCCATGATGAGGTATAGTAGTGTGTGACACACGGACCCACTACAGCTTTCATGATGAGGTATAGCTATTTTCCCCCATTTTGGGTTTGTTTGTTTGTTTGTTTGTTTGTTTGGGTTTTGGTTTTGTCTTTTTGTTTGTTTGTTTGTTTGTTTTTGTTTTTAGGAGATAAGTATTGCAAAGACTGAGAGCAGATGTGAAGGGATGGGGAGATAGTGGAATTGGGATGCATAATGTGAAATTCACAAAGAATCAGTAAAAAGGATTTTTAATGTGTCACTTCATTGGTTGGGATATACTATAAAGGCCATATGATGACAATGTAATAAAAAAATAGATATTAACAAGTATTGAGGATCTGGAAAGCATGTGATCTTCCCACCCATTCTACATTACAGCCACTTTGAAAATATCTTGCAAACTAAATACATAGTTTCTATATAACCTAATAATTCCACACTAGGTGTCGACTTAAGGTAGAAAATAAAATCACCCAGAGCTTGTGCATGAGTTTTAATAGCAATGGTATTGAGTCAAAGGTGGGTCAATTCCAATATCCATCAGATGATAAATGAGTAAAGAAGATGTGATATATACTTAGATTGAAATGTTATTCATTTATAAAAGTTAAGTTAAAGTATATATTATTACATGAAAGACTCTTGAAAGCACTGTACTAAATGAAAGAAGCCAGATATCAAAAAAAAGGCAAAATATAAGGTTCCATATATGTGAAATATTCTGAACAGGAAAATCTTTAACAGCAGAGAGTGAATTAGTGATTTCCCAGGGCGGCGAAGTCAGGGAAGTATGGGAAGTGACTTCTAGTAGATATCGGACTTCTTTTTGGAGTAATGGAAATTTAAACAAATTCAATTTGAGAATTGTTTTAGTACTATATAAACCTATAAAATTCATGATTGTTCACTGTAAATGTGTAAATTGCATTTATTAAGTATACCTCAATAAAGCTGGTTTAAAGAAAAAAGTGATTCATCTGTACAATGCACCATTAACCACAAAATGTGATTATTTTTCTAGTTAGGTTGCCCATAATTGTTTGCTAGATGTTTTGTGCTTAGACATATTAATCTATTGTTTTTACCTACCTATTTGCCTATCAGATAATCTCAGGCTTAGATGACTAGGAAAAGAAAAGAAAAAAGAATGAAATAGGGTATGCCCAGTACCAGAAGTTCCGTTCATCAGATCCATAGAGAACAGTTGTTGTGGGAGGGAAGGGTGTCAAGAACAGAAGAAGTAGGTAGAAATCGTGAGATGATCCAAGGACAAAGAAGACACCATCTGAAAAACATTATTATTTACCAATAACGGATATGGTTCTAAGAGGAAAATACCTCCTGAACTAAAACCAAACACCCCCTCCAGTAAGAGAGGAGATTCAATTCCCACTTGACTTCATAGAAGTGGATTTCACAAGTTTACATGCAACCCAGAATTGAGCCACATTATCTACTCACAATAAAATTGTGAGCCTTAAGTACCCAATTTTTATTCCTTCATCTTGCCTGCCAGAGATTCTATTGATGAACCAAATAACAGAGGGAAAACGTGGACAGCCAGTGGCTGCTTCCTTGTCAAAAACAGAAAGAAAGAAAGGAAGAAATGGTCTCCAATTATACATATTAGCCTTAATTTTGGCCTTTGGATGATCAGATAATGTTTCTGCCCATAAAATGAATTCTTGTGTCAAGCCCGTGCTTTTCAGTGTCAAAAATAAGAGCTTCCAATTAACTGTCAAAAGCTTTTCCAGAATCTGGAGACAAGAGTAAATTGGAGTCTTTTATATTGGTAGCTTTTGACATTATATTAAACAATCTTCTAGGGTTGTCATAGCCCTTTTGCCTTTGTATATATCCCATTCGTTTGTGTTTGTCAGTTGTTTTATTAGTCCATATCATCTGGTAGCTCAATTTCTACATTTCTTATTTGAGTAAAATCAAAGGATATTTTTTGCCATTGTATAATAATCTTCATGTCCTATTTCAAGAGGGCAAGAATGGAGACATGCTTCATAGTGCATGTAGCTTTTTGCTTTTGTGTCTTCATGAAAGCTACTCTTGTGTGGAGTTCCTTGCAACTGTCCCTGAGAATAGAGAATATTGTATGACAGCTAATCAGTTACTGAAGATTACTATAATCTTTCTCACAAGGTAAACATCACAACTATTGACCTATGCTTCATTTTGGAGTCAGACGCTTGTTTTTCGTTTCTCTTGAGATACTGCCCACTTCCCGTATATCTTCTGTGCTCCTAAGTATTTTTCTTTGTTCTACATTTGAAAAGGGTTCAGGTCATACAAACGAGCTAGAGATTTTCAGTTGGCTGGATTTTCTTTTTTAATACAAAGTTTAAATACATGTTGGCCTGGAAAGCGCCAAATAGATCAGGCTGGCCCCAGAGTTCTTCCTACCCTGAGTGCTGTAATTAAAGGCATGAACCATCATGCCTGGCCCTAGTCCCTTTTAACTCCTTTTTTTTTTTTTCAGAAAAAGTTGGAAGCAGAAAATCCTTTCTTTATTTCTTCACATATTAATATCTGGGACTATTTTCTCATTTGATTTCTGTTTTCTTTGTTCCTTTTTTATAAGAACATCTGCATTGGCCAAATTTAACTTGTGTTCCTTTCAGATTCATAAAAGCATACATTTTTCTTTAATCAAAGTCTATGTTCCCTGAGAAGCTAAAAGTTATTCCAGGCTGGGTGTATTATGTATTAACAACAACGATGACGATGAAAGCAAAATCATTTGTATTCACTTTTCAAAATACTTCTCAGCCCAGTTTAGAAAGACATTACTGGATTTTTTTCATTTGAATTTTATTATTAATGCAATTCAAATATGCAAATGACCAACTCTATAAATGTAAAAGGAGCTGTACATGAATGCAGGAGGGAGACTCATTTGGAGCAGGTGAATAAAAAAAGGTGGTGCTATGATACAAAGTCCCTGAAGTCGTCTTAAAGGATCTGGTGCTATGTCTTGGTTAAGATGTAGTGTTTTTACTTCTTCTCCTCCTTCTAAAAAGGGTGAACACAAACATTACAGTGGTAACTATCAGGTGTTGATATGTACCAAGTCATCACAGCTTCTAGAAATCAGACAGGGCAAAAGCTTGAGTGGCCTGAGTAGGCAGACACACATAGCTAAAACAAATTTTTTATCTGAAGGCATGGGAAGGTTGTAGAAACTCACTTTAATAATATAGCAAGAAGTGAGAGTACTGGAAGGTACTTAGGAGCTTGCTGAGTGCAATGGGAATCCAGATCAGTGGGTTAATACCAAAGGCTCAGACATGCTAAAAACATGACAACATTTGCCACTGCTTTTATTGCTGTGACTCAAATATTTGACAGATATAACCTGAATGAGGAGACGTTTGCTTAGGATCACAGTTTCAGAGAGAATAGTCTATGATGGAGAAGGCATAGTGGTAACAGACTACAACACAGTTTGTTTACATCTTGGAAAATCAGGAAGCACAGGGACCCACTTCCAGCAGCCAGGACTCACAACCTCTCTAATATCCTCTGGGAAATAGATCTTCAGATACATAAGTCTGTGAAAGACATTTAAAATTCAAACTATAACACTTATTATATCTTCGTGGACCTGGCTGCATAGCCTCAGGACATATATGGGATATAATGTGACTGTATATTCTGAACACCTACTGTATATATTGAACACCTACTCAATCCTAACAGTCAGAACATGCCAAGGGAACATGCAGCCTCACATGACATGCTTAATTTTCTTTGGCCTTCACTTTTGTTCCACAAGCTAGACCCTCCATAAACTTGCAGAGCAAAGTTCAAAGACACTAATTCCTAACTCCAATTCCCCTTCCTCAAGAGTCACAACCACTATTCATAATACTACATTAAATGATCATCTTAAATTCTTCCTTTTGTGGACTTCTTTTGTCTTGCATTTTCTTTTATATTGCCACTTGCTGTGGTTTGAATATGATGTGTCCTCAGAAAGGATCATGTGTTGAAGACTTGGTTTGAAGCCATGGCACTGTTGAACATGAGATTGGAGCACGAGGACTCTGAATCCATCAATATGTCAGTCCATCAGTGATTTAAAATATAATGGGCTTCCAGAACAGGGATCCTGCTTGGAGGAAGTGGGTTATGAAGGACATGCTTTCGAAGGCTACACACTGCCTTTGACCATTTCTGGCTCACTCTCACCTTCCTGGCTGCTGTGAGCCAAGCATCTTCACTCTCAGCGATGCCCTAATGGTAATTTCCACAGTCCTATAGCAATGGAACAAACTGACCATGGATCTCAACTTATATGACAATAACTTAACATAAATCTTTCCTCCCATAAATTATTTTCTCGGGTATTTTGTGACAATGGTGGAAGGTGATACTCATCATAATGTGCACTGTGGTGGCCATTCCCTCTTATCCTCTATAAAGCTAGTTCACCATACCCAAGCCCTTCCCTCTCAAAATTGCTATTGTTTCAACCTATTTTCTTTTCCAAATGCCAAGACAATTAAAGATCAAGAAATACTATATTGTAACAATTTTAACTTTCAACATGGTAGCCTATACAGGCCACTTAAATGGAAATAGACAGAATTTTTCTTTAAAATCTTGAGTCATATTTTGAAAGACTATCTAAATTCCTGCCATGCTTTGTTCTTAAATTATTTTAAACCCTAAAATGCTTTGCCCCAAATTTCTTTCTAGTTTTGCTATGTATGAGACACTTCCTTAGGAAAATATTTTATACTTACTCTTTTTCCCTCTAGTTATCTCCAAATATTACAAAATGCTTCATTTTACTCAGATTGGAGTTGTTGTAAGTGAAAGGGGTGATATAATAGTTGAGATCTAAAGGAATTTACTTATATAGGTCGAATACTGTGTTAACTACTTTATAACATGGATTATCTCATTTAAGCCTCACAACAACTAGTATCCACTTTATTCATGAGAAAACTAAGGCTCAAAAATTTTATTTGCTTACCCAAGAGAGTTGGGTAGCTAAAATTCAATTTTAAAAATCAAAAGAAAAGTTAAAGAACTAATACCCAAAAGAGGCACAATGAATATTTATGATACGTTTTATACCTTTCCCATGTGAGTGGATTGCAGCCTGGGCGTCCTGGCCTAATGTCCTTTGTCTTGAGAATGCCACACTATAATTCAGGGCTTTAGCAAGTTTCCTTGTGAGTAGTAAATGAATGAGGCCTGAAGGGCTCTTGGCAGCATTCGGGGCTTCAGAAAATAGGAATGTGCTTTTCTGCAAGACCCATTTCCACCCCTGAATGCTCCATGCCCTGGATGTGGACCATACACCCCTAGGAATTGCAACCGCAGTCAGGAGCATTGACCTGGTTTAGTGTT
Organism: Acomys percivali; assembly: GCA_907169655.1. NCBI lineage: Eukaryota > Metazoa > Chordata > Mammalia > Rodentia > Muridae > Acomys > Acomys percivali. Next base: position 151,068,579 of record OU015743.1, read on the forward strand.
TTAATATAGGCATGGAGGCCTTAATGAAAGCCCCTGTGACTGAACTGCTGTCATGTGACCACACAAACAGGGACTTCATGAGCAGCCTTTGACAGCAAGGCAGAGGAAGCCCAACGTATTCATCCTTAACACCATCACTGGAACCATAGCCATGGAACAGTGAGTAAAACGTGACCTGTACAGCCGGATAGCCTGGGGTTTATATCTCAACTTTGTTACTTCCTAGCTATGTATTTATTCTTAAATGACTTAAACATTTTTTTCCTTCCTCTAAATTAGTGGTCTGTAAAAATAACCATAAATGTAAAACTTAATCAGATTTTTTTTTCTGAAGAAATAAGATAGGGATGAAGCAATAATCTTACCTGGCATGTAATATGTACTCCTCCATAAACATTACAGAGTACCAGCGTGATTATAGTTACTGTCCCCCTGCCCCAGGAGTCTATCGTGAAATTGCTGCATGAGGCTATGCCAGGAGGCAGCAGTAAAAGGCTAGCAAAGAAGCCCCTTGTTCAGAACATGGCACCACAGTAGCCTCAGCAACTCACCTCACTTCCTTTTCCTTGGCTCTATTTTACCCCCAGGCCCCTACTACTTCTTCCTTTTGCTACAGCAGATTTTTCAGACTAGTCCAGTCCAGTATCTTCCATCATTGAGGCATTAGCAGATTATCTTCCCTGCTTCAAGCTAGGGCCCCATCTTATGTACCTCCCTAAGGTCTGCAAGTGCTCATGCTAGAGCAAACACTGCCAATGCTAGATGAATGTCTTCTGAGGTCACTGGTGAGTTTCCTTGCTAATAGAAGGTTTAGTGCCAGGAAAGCTGAAACAACAGGAGCAATTTTAAAACATACTGATGGCATTGGCAAGTAAGTAACATCCAAATTCAGTGATGTGTGTTTTACTATTCACGCAACACTTTCACTTGGGTGATGTTGTCATTTAAAAGAAAAGGAAGCAATAGATTTACCATAGACACGACACGGCTGAGCACAACTTACAGGAAGAACCAGATCCCAAACTCTGCTAGCTGGTTCCACGTGATCGTTTTAATAATTGTTATTAAACTAGAACGATGCTGCTTTCTCTGATGCGCTATCCTCAAAGTATGTGAAATAGTAATGACAGTATTTGCTGGGCACTTCGTCAGCATGAAGAACAATACTAAGCATTTTGCTTACTCAATATACTTTGGCTTTGCCAAATATATCTGCCTTTTTTGTTTTTCAGGTGAATGAAATATCTAGGTCCTGCAGATATTAACCCACTAGCTCGACATTCAGCTACAGCAAGAAGACAAAGGTTAGGCATGTGATGCCTCTGCTTCTAGTCTGGGCTTCTCCTGCACTCAGGTGCCATGGATGCTCCTTGTTTCTGCCCAAGCCTGGGGTCATGCCTGAGTGCAATTTGGAGTTTTCACACTCTCAGCACATCAGACAGGAGGATATGTAATCATTTAGAAAAATATCTAAACCATGCTTTATCACTTAAAAAATGATGAGCTCAGCCAAGTTCCTTTTCATTTTAGGCTTTCACTTGGGATTTTCACCTGAGAATTCTTTAACTTAAAATAAATATTAAATAGTATTTCACATTAAACACATTTTAATAGGTCATTTTGCTTTGTTTTAAAACTTAAGTAAAGCTTTTTATCCTGATACTTTATTGCTGAGTTTGATATTTAATTCTCAAAATCTCTGCCTACACTAGACTTTTCTCTGCTAAGTTCAAAGCTGTCAAGGGAACTTTTATGGTACTTTTATCAATTGTGTTTCTTCTTTGATTTGCCTGCTTTTTGTTCAATTTTAATATATCTTTGTACACGAAGGGCATCAACCTTGTTTCAAATCAGCAGCACCTTTGAAAACTATAGTGATAGCTTACACTGAGCCTTGCTATTAATAAATTTGTATGAATACAATATTTAGTGTTTATGGGCTTAAGGGAATTGACATTTTTCTTTTCTGCATTTCACAGTTGCTTTTATATAGTTGGAAAATCCTTTTCTACTCCTCAGTAAGCATTCATGCACACTGACACTTTTGCATGCTTTCTCTGTGTTTTCTTCCCCCCTCCTTCCTCTAATTTCTCCCTCTGCAGCTGTTCTCTTGATGCACCACACATCCATCTTTCATCTTATTCCTTCATGTCTTACTATTCCTGTCATCACACGTCCTCTCCTTCTCTCTCTCTCTCTCTCTCTCTCTCTCTCTCTCTCTCTCTCTCTCTC
>OU015743.1:151070820-151101045 GCA_907169655.1 Acomys percivali
TCTCTCTCTCTCTCTCTCTCTCTCTCTCTCTCTCTCTCTCTCTCTCTTTCTCTCTGTGTGTGTGTGTGTGTGTGTGTGTGTGTGAGTGTGTGTGTGTGTGTGTGTGTGTGTGTGTGTGTCTGGCTCTGTTTCTGTTTCTCACTTTCTGTCTTTCTTTTGTGTGTGTATGTGTTCATGTACAACCTCATGTGTATGTAATCATGGTATGTGTGTAGGTGTGTGAGCAGTTGTGGAGGACACAGGTTAGTATTGGTGTTTATTTTCTCTTGCTCTACACCTTATTATCAGGATGGGGTCTCTCACTGAACATGGAATGTATTGGCTAGGTTAGGCTTGATGGCTATCTCCAGTCACTGGCCTGTCTCCATGTCCTCAGTTCTGAGATTACAAGTACTCATTAACATGGATTTTACATAGATACTAGGGATCCAAACACAGGTCCTCATGCTTGTATGACAAGCACTTTATTCGATCCCTAGAACTCATACAAAAGCCCTGGTACCACACATCTGTAATCCCATGTAATACACCATTTCTATGTTCCTACTATAAGATGGGCAGAAGGTACAGGAAAATTTCCAGAAGTGCATGGACTACCTACCCCAGTGTACATAGTAGTAAACAACGGAAGTCATTTTCTCAAACAAGGTTTAAGGTAACGACACACAAGTGAGTTTATCCTCTGACCTCCACATGTACCCCACAGCATGTGTGCAGCCACAATCACACAAACACACACACATGCACATACACATATACACACAGGCACACACATACACATACACACATGCACACACATACACATATGCACACACATACACATATGCACACACATATACATACACACATGCACACACATGTGCACATGCACACAGGCAGATATATATGACTTTTGAACTGTTATTTTGACAAATAGTCAACACCATGAACTATTCCTTGAATTATTCCTATACCCTCCTTGGTGATTTCCTTTTTTATCTTTATTATATACATTTTTAAATGTTTTTATTTATTTTTAAGATATCATTTGGGGACATTGTTCTTACAAGAGTACAATACCTCATTAATTTTTATAATAAAAATGATACCATAGTTTATTACTATTTTAATATACATCCCTATAGCTAGGTTTTTCATGTTGTTTCATTTATAAAGGAGATTATGTATAGTTCAGTATGTTTCTACAGAAAGAATGTAACTTAACAAAGTTGAATTATTAGTGATAAAAAACAATCAGACAGTGAATCTAGGTCTAAATAGTTCTTTTTAAATAAGGCACTTATATTATCATTAAAATTTGAAATATTTGTTTGTAAAAAGTGTATATGTTTTTTTCTTACTTATTTACTTACTTATTTATAAACGGGGTCTTTCTACACATCTCTTTCTTTCCTGGAACTCACTCTATACTATGTAGGCCAAGCTGGTGTTGAACCACAAAGACACACTTGTCTGTCTCCAGAGTACTAGAATTAAAGCTGTACGCCATGTTAGATGGGATACTTCTACAGGTTGCTAATTCATGCTGACTCAAAAGGGTTGGGTGTTCTCAGGTGTACTCTGGGTTATATAGCTTTATGTATAACATTTTTCTTTTTTTTTTAATTTATTCTTGTTACATCTCTATGATTATCCCATCCGTTGTATCCTCCCATTCTCCCCTCCCTCCCAGTTTCCCCTTATTCCCCTCCCCTATGACTGTTCCTCAGAGGGATTACCTCCCTCTGTATATGCTCATAGGGTATCAAGTCTCTTCTCGGTGACCTGCTGTCCTTCCTCTGAGTGCCACTAGGTCTCCCCCGCCAGGGGACATAGTCATATGTGAGGCACCAGAGTACATGACAAAGTCAAATTCCGCTCTTCACTCAAGTGTGGAGACTGTCCTGTCCATGGGCTAGATCAGGATAGGGGTTTAAATTTTACCGCCTGTATTGTCCTTGGCTAGTGCCATAGTTTGAGCGGGACACCTTGACCCAAATCTGCCTATCATAATGTTCTACTTGTAGGTTTCTAGGACCCACTGGATCCTTCTACATTGCTATTCTCCCATTGTTCTTTCATCAAGAGTCCTAATAGGATGTCCTCCCCTCGGTCCTAGTTTCCTGGTAAGGGAAGGCTTTTGTGGGACATGCCCATTGGGCTAGTATGCAGATATAAGTGAGTATATACCATTTGAGTCTTTCTGCTTCTGGGTTAACTCACTCATTATGATCATCTCTAGCTCAATCCATTTGTCCACAAATTTGGGAATTCCTTGTTTTTAATAGCTGAGTAGTATTCCATAGTGTATATGTACCACAGTTTCTTTATCCATTCTTCTACTGAGGGACATTTAGGCTGTTTCCATGATCTGGCTATTATGAATAAGGCTGCTATGAACATGGTTGAGCAAATTTTCTTGTTGTGTGTTGGTGCATCTTCTGGGTATATTCCAAGAGGGGAATAGCTGGGTCTTGAGGAAGCCCTATTCCCAGATTTCTGAGATAGCACCAGATAGATTTCCAAAGTGGTTGTACTAGTTTGCATTCCCACCAGCAATGAAGGAGTGTTCCTCTCTCCCCACATCCTCTCCAGCACGTGGTGTCGCTTGAGTTTTTGATCTTAGCCATTCTGATGGGTGTAAGATGGAATCTCAGTGTCGTTTTGATTTGCATTTCTCTGATGACTAAGGAGGTCGAGCATTTCTTTAAGTGTTTCTCCACCATTTGATATTCCTCTGTTGAGAATTCTCTGTTTAGTTCTGAGCCCCATTTCTCTATTGGGTTATTTGGTTTAGTAGTGTTTAATTTCTTGAGTTCTTTATATATTTTGGATATTAGACCTTTGTAGATGTAGAGTTGGTGAAGATCTTTTCCCAGTCTGTCGGCTGTCGCTTTGTTCTCTTGACAGTGTCTCTAGCCTTACAGAAGCTTCTCAGCCTCATAAGGTCCCATTTATTAATTGTTGACATTAAGGCCTGGGCTGTTGGTGTTCTGTTCAGGAAGTTGTCTCCTGTGTCAATATGTTCCAGGCTCTTCCCCACTTTTTCTTCTAAGTGACTTAGTGTCTCTGGTTTTATGTTGAGGTCTTTAATCCACTTGGATTTGAGTTTTGTGCAAGGTGACAAATATGGGTCCAGTTGCATTTTTTTACACATAGACCTCCAGTTAGACCAGCACCATTTGTTGAAGATGCTATCCTTTTTCCATTGAATGGATTTGGCTTCTTTGTCAAAACTCAAGTGACCATATATGTGTGGATTCATATCTGGGTCTTCAGTTCGATTCCACTGATCAACCAGCCTGTTGCTGTGCCAGTACCATGCTGTTTTAATTATTATTGCTTTATAGTACAATTTGAAATCAGGTATGGAGATTCCTCCAAAGCACCTTTTATTGTACAAGATTGTTTTTGCTATTCTGGGTTTTTTGTTTTTCCATATGAAGTTCAGAATTGAACTTTCAATGTCTTTAAAAAATTCTGTAGGTATTTTGATAGGGAGTGCATTGATTCTGTAGATTGCTTTTGGTAGGATGGCCATTTTTACTATGTTAATTCTCCCTATCCATGAGCAAGGAAGATCCTTCCATCTTCTCATGTCTTCTTCAATCTCCTTCTTCAGAGTTTTGAAAATTTTTTCAAACAAGTCCTTCACTTTCTTAGTTAAAGTAACTCCAAGATATTTTATATTGCTTGTGGCTAATGTGAAGGGTATGGCTTTCCTAATTTCTTCCTCTGCAAGCTTGTCATTTGTGTATAGGAAGGCAACAGACTTTTTTGAGTTAATTTTGTATCCAGCCAATTTGCTGAAAGTATTTATCAGCTGTAGGAGTTCTCTGGTGGAATTTTGAGGGTCACTTATGTACACTATCATATCATCTGCAAATAGAGATAGTTTGACTTCCTCCTTTCCCATTTGGATACCCTTGATCTCCTTTTGTTGTCTTATTGCTCTGGCTAGAACTTTGAGTACTATATTGAAGAGATATGGAGAGAGTGGGCAGCCTTGCCTTGTTCCCAATTTTAGAGGAATTTCCTTGAGTATCTCACCATTTACTTTGATTTTGGCTATTGGCTTGCTGTATATAGCCTTTATTATGTTGAGGAAAGTGCCTTGTATACCTGATCTCTCTAAAACTTTAAACATGAATGGGTGTTAGATTTTATCAAATGCTTTCTCTGCATCTAAAGAGATGATCATGTGGTTTTTTATTTTCAGTTTGTTTATATGGTGGATTACATTGATGGATTTCCGTATATTAAACCATCCCTGCATGCCTGGAATGAAGCCTACTTGGTCATGATGAATAATATCCTTTATGTGTTCTTGTATTCGTTTTGCAAGAATTTTATTTAGTATTTTTGCATCGATGTTCATAAGAGAAATTGGTCTGAAATTCTCTTTCTTTGTTGAGTCTTTGTGAGGTTTAAGTATCAACGTGACTATGGCCTCATAGAATGAATTTGGTAATGTTCCATCCAATCCTACGTTTTGGAGTAGCTTGAAGAGTATCGGTATTAGATTGCCTTTGAAGGTCTGGTAGAATTCTGCACTGAAACCATCTGGCCCTGGGCTTTTTTTTGGTTGGGAGACTATCAATGATTGCTTCTATTTCTGTAGGGAAAATGGGAGTATTTAGCTTGTTTATCTGTTCTTCACTCAACTTTGGCAAGTGAAATTGATCAATAAAATCATCCATTTCCCTTAGATTTTCAAATATTGTGGCATATATGCCTTCAAAGTAGGATCTTATGATTCTTTGTATTTCTTCAGTGTCTGTTGTTATGTCTCCCTTTTCATTTCTGATTTTGTTGATTTCAATACTGTCTCTGTGCCTTTTAGTTAGTTTGGCTCACAGTCTGTCTATCTTGTTGATTTTCTCAAAGAACCAGCTCTTGGTTTTGTTGATTATTTGGACTGTTTTCTTAGTTTCTAATTTGTTAATTTCAGCCCTTAGTTTGATTATTTCCAGACGTCTACTCCTTTTGGGTGTTTCTGCTTCTTTTTTTTCTAAGGTTTCCCGTTGTTTTGTTATATTGCTTGTGTGCGATGTTTCCATTTCTTTTTAAAGGCACTTAGTGCTATGAATTTTCCTCTTAACACTGCTTTCAATGTATCCCACAAATTTGGGTATGTTGTTCCCTCATTTTCATTGAATTTCAGAAACTCCTTGATTTCTTTCTTTATTTCTTCCCTGACCCATGTGTCATTTAGCAGAGAGTTGTTTAGTTTCCACGTACGTGTAGGCTTTTTGTTGTTTCTGTTGTTGTTGAATTGCAGTCTAAGAGCATGGTGATCTGATAGGATACAAGGTATTATTTCAATCCTCTTGTATCTGTTGGGGCCTGCTTTGTGACCTACGATGTGATCAATTTTGGAAAAGGTTCCATGGGGTGCAGAGAAGAAGGTATATTCTTTCTTGTTTGGGTGAAAGGTTCTATAGATATCTGTTAGATCCATTTGACCCATGGCATTGGTTAATGATGTTATTTCTCGGCTTAGTTTCTGTTTCAATGACTTATCCTTCAGTGAGAGTGGGGTGTTGAAGTCTCCCAATATTATTGTGTGGTGATCGATGTGTGGTTTAAGTTTTTTTAGCAGATCTTTTACAAATGTGGATGCCCTTGTGTTGGGAGCATAGATGTCCAGAATTGTGATGTCGTCTTGGTTGACTTTACCTTTGATGAGTATGAAGTGTCCTTCTGCATCCCTTTTGATTAATTTTGGTTGAAAGTCTATCTTGTTTGATATTAAAATGGCTATGCCTGATTGCTTCTTGTGACCATTTGCTTGGAATATTTTTTCCAACCTTTGACCCTGAGGTACTGCCTATTGTTATAGGTAAGATGTATTTCTTAAATGCAGAAGAATGTTGGATCTTGTTTATGCACCCATTCACTTAGTCTATGTCTTTTTATTGGAGAATTGAGACCATTGATGTTGAGAGATATTAACGGCCAGTGACTGTTAAGAGTCTTAATTTTGATGTTGTTTCCAATCGAGTGTTTGTGTAGCTGTGTTTTTGCCATGGTATAGTTACCTATTTCCTGAGTAGTTTTGGTTGTAGCTTGACCCTTTGGGATGGAGTTTTCCTTCTAGTACCTTCCGTAAAGCTGGGTTTGTGGATAGGTATTGTTTGAATTTGTGTTTGCCATGGAATATTTTGTTTTCTCCATCAATGGTTATTGATAGTTTTGCTGAGTAAAGTAGTCTGGCCTGGCATCTGTGTTCTCTCAGGGTTTGCAGGATCTCTGTCCAGGCTCTTCTGGCTTTTATGGTCTCTGCTGAGAAGTCTGGTGTAATTCTGATAGGTTTGCCATTGAATGTTATTTGGCCCTTTTCCCTTGCAGCTTTTAATATTTTTTCTTTGTTCTGTATGTTTTGTGTTTTGATTATTATGTGACGGGCAATTTTCCTTTTCTGGTCAATTCTATTTGGTGTTCTGTAGGCCTCTTGTATGTTTATAGGTATCTCTTTCTTTAGGTTGGGAAAATTTTCTTCTATGATTTTGTTGAGAATAGTTTCTGGGCCTTGGAGTCTGATATCTTCTCTTTCTTCAATGCCTATTATCCTCAGGTTTCTTCTTTTCATGGTGTCCTTAATTTCTTGGATGTTTTGTGTCAGGAGTTTTCCAGATTTGGCATTTTCTTTAATGGTTGCTTCAAGATCTGTGATTGAATCTTCTAGACCTGACATTCATTCTTCTGTCTCTTGGATTCTGTTAGAAAAGCTCCCTCTGTGTTGCTCGCCTTCTTCTCTGAGTTCTCACGTTCTCGTTTTTCTTCTGTCTGTGTGTTTATCATTGAATCCATTTTCGTCTTCAGATCTTGAACTGATTTTTTTATTTCTTTCACCTGATTTTTTGTATATTCCTGAGTTTCTTCCATTGCCTCTTTCTAGGTCTTCAGAGCTTGAACTGTTTTATTTACTTCTTCCATCTGGTTATTTGCATTTTGTGAAATTTTTCCAGTTCCACTCTATGTGCTTCTTTTATGTCTCTCACATGTTTGGCTGTGTCTTCCTGTATTTGATTACGAATTTTATTTGTTTCTTCCATTAATATGCTCCTTATCAAGGATTTCAGGTCATTTTCTTGTATTTCCATTGTATTTGAGCTCTCTGGGTTGTTTTCTTTGGGATAGCTGGAAACTGGAGACACCATGTTGTTTTGGGGTTTTTTGCGTATGCTTTTACGCTGTTCTTTAGACATCTTGCCGGCTTTGTTTTCGTTGGGTAGCTTCCCGAGTTGGATGGAGGGAGTCTGATGATATATTCACTTGTTTTCTCACGATTTCCGTAGGTTGGAAGCTCTGATGCTTCACTGTTGTGGATGGCAGGAGGTTAGCCCTGGCGTTTTGGGCTCTCACAGCCAGTGATCCTCAGCTCCCCTGTGCTGTGGGTCCTGCAATCGTTCTGTGTCTCTGGATGAGCGTTGGGTCAGGCCAAGGTATCCACAGCTTTCTGGATTCCCTGCCAAGTCCAGCCAGGGACACTGGTCCCAAACCACCGTCCGAGCTCAGCTAGAATCTCAGGACCTGAACCGTCTGCTGAGCTTAGCTATGAATTCTGGGATCAAAATGCACACAGGGTCCAGACAGAATTTTCGGGCTGGGACTGAGCACCAAGCTCAGCTAGGGGTGTTTGGCCAAACTGCTTGCTGTGGTCAGTTATTGACTCATGCCCGAAACATCCGCACAGCTCAGCCAGGAATTCTGGATTCAAACTGCACACTGTGTCCAACCAGAGTCTTAGAGCCGGGACTGTGCCAAAAGCTCTACTAGAGTCTCTGGGCCCAATCTGTCTGCCAAGCATGGTTAGGGATTCTGGCCCTAAACTGCACGTCGAGCTCCACCCGAGTCTCTGGGGCAGAATTGTGCACCGAGCTCAGCCAGGGACTATGGACCCACACTGCACGCTGAATTCAGCCCGGGACTCCGGGCCTATACTGCGTGCATAGTCCAGCCAGAGTCTTGGGGCCGCCGAGCCTGTGTGCACAGCTCAGGAAAATTCTCTGGGCTAATCTGCCCAGCAATTCCAGCTAGGGCCTCTGGGCTGAATCTGCGTGCTGACCTCAGCCTGCGTTAGTGCCCCAAAACTGCCCTCTGAGGAGAGCTAGTGTCTTAAGCAGAACTGCTTGTTGATATGCGCTAGCGCCTCCGGTGGGACTGAGCTCTCCGCCCAGCCGGTGTCACAGCAAGTGAACTGCGGCTGCGCTGAGATGGCACCTTCAGTGGGACTGAGCGCTCCGCCCAGCCTGCGTCACAGCAGGTGAACTGCGGCTGCGCTGAGATGGCGCCTCCGGTGGACCTGAGTGCTCTGCCCAGCCTGCGTCACAGCAGGGGAGCCGTGGCTACGCTAAGCTATTGCCTTGGGCAGAATTGCCTGCTGCGCTGAGTCAGCGTCTCCACAGCACTGTGCCCTGAGCTGTACCCGGGACTCTGGGGCTGAACTGTTTGCCGAGTCCAGTTTGGGTCACAAAGCACCATGCGACCCAAATCCTGTCCAGTGTCCCCTCTCCCGCAGCAACTCCCACCAGCCACCACACTAACCGCCTGCACTGGAAGGCTCTGAGCTGCAAACCTCAGTCGCTGATGCTGGTGTCGCCGCTGCTCTGATCCGAGAAAATCCGCACTCCTCCCGTGTGTAGGGGCACGCAGGTCCTTCGCACCCTGGTCCTTCCGAACCGTGGAGCACTCCTGCTGCCGTGGTGTCGGGATCTTGGGGTTCCTGGCTCAGAAATCTGTGCAATTCCCCGAAATGTTCACTGGAGCTTCCAAACATGGTCCACACTGCTCGCCGCCATCTTGGATCCCCCCAACATTTTTCTTTTGTTTCATTTATTTTACTGAAATTATATTTCATCATGAGCACTTAATATATGTTTTCAGGAAATGACCAGATTTTAAAAGTGTGTGTGTGTGTGTGTGTGTGTGTGTGTGTGTGTGTGTGTGTGTATGACACACGTACATATACACCAGAATATCTTGAAGTTCAGGCTTGTGCCACTAATCTTGTTTTTCCTTTCTACATGATTGCCAAAACATTCAATGTTCTATTTCATCCTCAACCACAAAATTGTATGAATTAATATGCTTTCATCCATATTCATAGTGTGCTCTATTAGTTTTTCTTTGCTCCTATAAAAATCACCACATATTTGCCACCTTAAAGCAACATAAATTTACTGTCCTGTGGCCTCCATATGTCAGAAATCAAGCTTACATCTAGTAGCTTACTTTGGCATGGTGGGGCATGTCTGTAGGGATGCAAATACAAGTCTCCATGCACTCTGGATACTGAAACAAGAGGACCAAGACGACAAGAGCAGCCCGAGACATATAATAAGACTATGCCTTGATATAAAGTAAAGTGCTAACAAAATCACATTAGATTCGAATCAAGGAGCCTCCATGGATATTTCTTTGGAGATGATTAGGGTTAGGGTGGAACCTGGACAAGCGATTTACTTCTAAGCTCATTCAAGTTGTAGGCTGAGTTCATTTTCATGTAACTGAAGAGCTCAGTCACCTAGATGTCTGGACTGGTGGTTCCCTTTCTCCATCGTCAAAGCCATCAGCAGAGGTTTGGCATATCCCTGTGTTTCAGGATATTAACTTTTCTTGCTGCCACTTTTGACTCTGGCTTACTGAATCTCTCTGATTTTCTGCCTTTTGCTTCCATTTTTAAGGATGTTGGTGTGTTTGCAGGGCACATCTGAAAACTCCTGCCTCTTATTAGCTAACTAGGAGCTTAACTCCAACATCAAAGCCCTCAATCAAAATACCTAGATTAGAAACCAGTTAAATAGCTAGGTAACAGGAAACTTGCATGGACATCATTAAAAGCCTGTCTAACAAATACTTTTTCAATGGTCTGTTTTCATTTTTAACAATTATTTTGACAGGACATGATATAAGATGCCATATACCCTTTGTAGGAAAAATATTATATTTATGTTTAAAATAAAAAGTAAACATTCTCACCCAGTTTAGTAAATAAAAGACATAAAAACTCTAAAGCCTATTATAGTTTTATTCCTCACATATAACCAATATTAGTATGTGAGTATATATCTCTACATATATACAGAAAGTTGAAGTGCAAATAAGGTCTGTATCACATTCCTCTTGTTGGATTAATACCAAAATTTGAGCAATTCCTGAAAATTAATATTTATATAACTACCACATAATGCTATACGAATAAGATATTTTACCCTATTTAGTTATATGGTACATGCTACAAAATTTTGCAAATAAATACATCAAGCTTTGAAATTTTTAAATATCAATCTATGTTGGCATTCTGTATTTCTTTCTGTCTCTATGTCTGCATGTGTTAAATGTATATTAAGCCTCAAATACTCTGTTTGTGTGTGTACCAACACGTATGCATGTACTTTGTGTGTATGGTGTATGTATTTGGTGCGTGTATGTTAGTATATGGCTATATGCACATTCATGCAGAGGCCAGAGCAGGACAGCAGTGTCTTCCCTACTATTACTTTCTATCTTGTTGCCTTTAAAACAGTCTCTCACTGAACTAGAGGCTCATCATTGCAGATAGGCTGGCTGCCTGGTGAACTCCAGGATCTGATTATCCTGCTGGATTTACAGGTACATGAATTCACGGGGTCATGCGGGGGGAGCAGTTTGCATGGGTTCCAGGATACAAGTGCATGGTTTTAGGCTTTCTCTTTCCTGAGTCATCTCCTCAGACACCAAAATGATATTCACATTTTCAAAACATCCTGGCCAACTACTAGGATTTAAAATATAAGTGGTTGATTCTGGTGATATCTATCATTCATAAGCCTATTGCAAATATGTGAGCTATTTCTTCAGAGTCCTCCTCCTCTCTCTCTCTCTCTCTCTCTCTCTCTCTCTCTCTCTCTCTCTCTCTCTCTCTCTCTCTCTCTTTCTGAACATGTTTATAGCCTATTATAGCAAACAACACTTCACTAGAGAGTATTGCACACCAAATATTTCTTATTCTCTTTATAAGTATGTTGTATATTGTATACACAATACTATTGCCCTGTAATTTGATGGATCCCTGATATTTGGTTTGGCCAAGGAAACGCAAGTGGGCATGTCACTCAAGTGAAGAGCCAATATGCCACTGACCATACCATACATCCTCTTCCTCTGATATCGATACTAGAAATGCACCAAACTATGGTTGCTTTCCTAGATTTAAGACAAAGTATGTTAAATGATTGACAGTGAAAAATTAAAGCTTCCTTTTATCCAACAAGATTTTAGGCAAGATTGTTTGTTACGTGGATAACAAATGGCTGTCCTGAGCTGTAACCATAGAGATTGTGGTATGAAATATATTATGTAATGGTAGAGTGTCTGGCTAAATTATTGTATGCAATATGTTGGAAGGAATTCAATATGTGTAGAAAAATTGGAGATGGGGGAAATAAGTTGGAAAAACTTAACAGCATGCTTTGGCTGTAACTGGCTTTATTTGATCAAGTGTTAGAGTAAAGATGAGCTGAAGAAAGACCTTGTTGGTTTGCAAACTGGAATAAAAAGAAACTAGAATGTCCACAAATTACAGGGCTCATTACTGTTAGCATTAATGACTGCTCTTATATTTCCACAATAAAATCCATAATTGAGAAATGTATTTAAACAGAGCTGATTAAAATTTAGCCGTGCAGCTAATATTAAACTAAGATGATGCCAAGTACCTCTAGTACTAAAAGCTCTGAGAAGATGGAAGATGTCTCCTGTTGTTTCCATAAGAAATAACTACAAGCTTGGTTAATGAAAACCTAGTCTCATAATGGTTGGATGCACTAAATGGAAGCACTTAGACTAGCATCCTCGGGTCTGAACAGCATGTTTGGTTGAGGCATGCATTGGTATGTGAAAGCTTTAGAGAACACTCAACTTCCTCACCTTCTCAAGTTTCTAGGAATATGTATGCTGCTGGCTGGTAATCTTCTACTACATATTTTGGTGTATGGTCCCTTTCCAAAACCAGACACTGGTGATCTAATTCTCCTTCTATTTCCTGCTTCTGCGTTGAGGGGCCCTTGTGATTACATTAGGCTTCACCTGCATCACACAGAGTAGTCTGTTTGAAGACCAGCCGATTGGCAAGCCTCATTCCATTGGCAATGTTGTCACTCCTCTTGATCACAGAACATAACATATTCCTAGCTCTCTAGATTAGGATGTGAGCATACTAAGGAACATTATTCTGCCTATCACATGTACAATGATAGCCAAAGAAAAGCTTAGGCTTCTGCTTAAAAACTAGGTCCTGTCAATAGCCACGTGCAATAAACCTTTGCCTGATTCAACAAAGGGCAGAATTGTCCTACGTATAATGGGTTCATTTTGAGGAAGCGGTGAGGGAAATCTATGGAGAGGTATCTGCTAGGCCTAGAATATACACAGTGAAATCCTGGGAGGAAAGGAGTGAAGTGCCGCGGAGACATGGCAGTGAGGAAGCAACAAAGACACTTCACAAATAAGAGTATTACATCTTATTTTCCAAAGGGCTGTCAAAAATTTTGTACATGAAGCTGACCAAAATCAAAGACAGGAATGTCGTGGTGTTTTGTATTATCAAATGAAGTAAACCTTAACTAGGAGAATGTGACAGGTCAGAAATTAAAACAGCTCCATGCTTCAACCGTCCCTGGAATGTCTACTAACTGTGAACCCTGCCCACCCCCACCAAAGGTGTATTCCTTGACATTCATTTCAAATGGAGACAAAGAGCACTGTGTAAGACTCCCCATCCTAAAGGCCATGGGTTCCTTGAATTCAGGAGCCTTTATGCAAAAAGATTCATCTCGGGATAGAAGTCCATAATGATATTTTCCCTGTAAAACTCTAAAGTTCATACACTTCAGCCCAGTGACTGCACTATTCTTCCTTCAACCCCTACACTTTTCAAAACTAAAGTTTTCATGAGATTTCCCAAGCTTGCTTTCCCCACTGACATACGGGGATGATAAAAAAGTTGATCATTTTTCCCTGAGTCATCATGATCTTATCTACTGCTGTGTGATGGACGTAGATCCAGCACTGTGTGTGATACTGTGCTTGAGTCTCTTTTGTAAAGGTAAGAACATGGGAGCATTCTACCTGGGTGAAACAGAGAGGAACAAATGACTGCTAACAACAAGGACAGACTGTAATAGTCGTTAGTGCTACTCTCTAATAGACAGGTCTGTTTTCTACCCACAGAGAAGACAGTGCCTCTTAATATGTTTTGGTTGGGTGGGACAAGGAAGAAGTTATGACCCTTGCACCATCATTTCCAGGTCAGAACACTTAATTCCTAATAAGGAAAGTGCTCCTTAATTACTTAATTCTAATTCTTAATTAAGTCCTTTATTCTTAGTTAGCACCTAATAGCATAAGATGTGGGATATCTTCCTGCTGAAGTGATCTTAGAAGTATGTCTGAAGCATCCCAAAATCCTTCCAGAGCTTCCTTCTCAAACAATATTGTACAAATTACATGAGGAATAAATGTACTTTGTTGTAACAGGGTAGTCATTCATTCCTGCCAAGTAAGTTACCAATAAAATTATTTTTTTGTTGTTGTTTTGTAAAGCTTCATCCTGGGATTTATTTAAATAAAAGGTCCCCTAAATTTTAATAACATGCCTTTTGTTTGTGAAACACACTTCCAGGGATACTTTTATTGCTAAAGGCCTGCTACTTTCTCACATTTATGTCTCAATAAATCTCAAGTATATATGTAGAAATGTTATATGAAAAAATTCATTATACATAGGCTAATTCTGCCCTTCATTGAATCAGTCAAAGGTTTATTGCACATGATTATTGACACTACTTAATTTTTAAGTAGAAGTCTAAGTGTAGAGTTAGTCAACTAAGAATTTCTTGAAGCTAGTAGGAAGGATGCATGGACACATACCCTGTCGGCAGGCCCAGAATTGTGTCACAAAGGCCAATACTTAAATTATGTTATATATAGAATAAAAACATATGACACTCAGATTAGTCAAAATCACAGACACAAAATCTACTAACAGACTCAACATGGCAAGGAATAAAAGTAGAGCGAAACTATGAGGTACATGATTCTTACTATAACAGAGCTGGACACCTAAACTGCTCTATTGTTGGGTGGGAGGCACCAGATCCAGCTAAGTACAAAAGCTGTTCCAGACTAACTATGTAGATTTCATGTAGGAGGTAGACGTGCTTGGGATGTCATCAGAAATGACTATGCCACCCTTTAGTATAACTGGGACATTGTATAGTGATTAGTTCACATTCTTCATTATGATTTCACTAAAAACATTAGTCTTCATGTAGAAAAACAATTTGATTCAAGAGAAACTGAAAGTAAATATATTGGCTTATCATAAAGTCAAAAAGAATGATATGGAAGGAATGAGGAGGAGGAGGAGGAGGAACAGTGGATAAGAAAGTTGGGAGATATAAAAAAAAAAAAAAGGACATTTCAACAATCCAACAAGATAAATAAATGAAATGAAAAGTTTCAACATTTCTGGGAAGTGTGTGTACCAAAATAATGATGCCGCTGAGACAACTAGGGCAAAGGGCATAAATAAAAGCTGAGGACACCAGAAACGTGGCAGGACACCCAGGCTGATTGGAGTGCAGGGCTCTTAGAGGTGGCCAGGGAATAGAAGTGTGAGCAGTCATGCTGGAGCACCAAGAGCGGAGAAGAGGCAGCACAGGACATCTCCCTGCAGACCAGTACCTAGTTTGTCTTCTGCCTATTTTTCCACAGGATATTCTCTGAGCATTTGACACCCCCTTTTAAAAAAAAAAGTTCCACAGAAACTTTTTCAAAGATGCTAAATCAACTTCTTCTTGAGAAAATATAAACATGGTAAAAAAGTTTCTAAATAAAGCAGTTCATTTTGTGTTTTATTTCAGGTAAGATGTGGAAAACTGCCTCTCTTTTCCAATCATCACTTTGCATTGTGACTACAGAGTATAGCAGTCCTAGGAATGTACCTGAACACTAACTCCAAAGCTGGCATAGAGCATTTCATTCCAAACCAATATCATTGGAACTATAAATTTATTTCAGCTCATAAACTGAAAAGATGCAATCATAAAATTGGCATAGCTTTAAGATTTTCAAAGATAATGGAAGTGTATACTGACTGCCCTAACCCAAGGAAGCCTGTCAAAATGTTGGCAGTGTTGCTTTTAGCTGTTTCCTAGAAGCAGAGCTCATTTGAAGTTTAATTTTTTTTTCTGTTTAATAAAATAGTTTAGGTTAAAACGTCCTCAAGACATAAAGACATATTCTTGGGGCCATAAAGCATACATTTAAGCCTCTCTGATGATTAAAAGACAAAAAAATCTCAAAACAGCAGCCATGTGTGCCATGATGGCATTCTCACTTATCTGTGGTGATGCTTTTACTTGGTTTGGTCCGTGGTGTGAAAGGAACGCTGACCTCAGTACAGGACTCGATGCTTCTTCTCTGGAACTTCAGCCCTGAAAGCCTGGGCTCATCTAGAAAATGGGCACAGCCTCACCGAGGGCTCTCATGGACAAACCAGAAATGTGAGAGGCTTCCAGCAAAGAGCACTGTAGACAGTGAGTGCGTGAATTATTATGGGTGTCACTATAATTTCTCTTTTTATAATATGTGACCAGGGATCACTCTCTCTAAAAATTCAATAATCACACTTATATCTTGCTGGTAACTCCCAGCTATCGAATTGAACTTAACGCCTGTTCAACAGGAAAGAAGTCAAGCCTGGTAATGGAAATACCACCAACTACCTTTACCTTGTGAGAGCATGGAACTCGGAGGAGAACATGCTATTGCCATTCTGCTAGTCTATTATAATTGTAACTGCACTCTGACTACTTATATGTATGCCCAGTGATAAGTTTTGCTCTCACCTCTCATTACAGAAGCTTCTCTTGCTAGCAGAGAGACCATTGCAGAAAGACACAACTAAACACAATGCAGAGAACAACTGATCCTATGGTGTCCAACTACAATTGACACATTTACAACACAACCACCATACATAGGGTTCAGGGAGCATCAAAGGCATGGGAATGGAAATATTTTAAAAGCCAAGGACCAAGAAATCTTCTGTGAGACTGTCTCTGATAAATGACAGGGACACACACCCACCACACTTCATCAATAATGCCACCTAAATAAAACCTGAACCACGTGGCACCAATGGACATGCTAACAAGGAAAAGGAAAATCTCATGGGGTCCTACCCCTTGACAATGGCTTAGAAGGGGAGGGTGAATGTGTTTGATTTTCTGGGGCTATGGGTACCAGGAATACTACATCCTCTACGTGTAACAACATAGTCTTATCATAAAAGGTGGAAAGCAGTACTTAATTATCCTATGGGTGAGGGAAGGACTCCAGGTACATTTAAGGGTCATTAGTTGAAACCCAAGAGCTTAGGGTGGGTGTTTCCAGGAATCTCCAGGTGCTTGATGAACAGGTTTCTTATCAAGAAAAGGTTGGGATTTTGATGTTCCTTAGAAGATCTGGGGTTCCCCAGATCAGGAGAAGAGGGAACCCAGCTGAGAAAGAGAGTCTGTCATCATATACCAAGCTCAGAGGCTACCCAGAAATGCTAGACTTTGACCTTAACAGCAGAGTCCCACATCATGGTATTAGCATAGCATAGCATAGCATAGCACAACAAACACAGTAGCATATTGTAGATCCCTAAAATCATATGGAAGATACTCAGACCAGATTTTGAATGGCAAAGTTCTATACAAGTCTCCAAGAAAGTTTGTGTTAGGTCTCCAAGGATAAACTTAAAGACTAGAAGAAACACTTGAGTCCCCTTCAGAAACTGGAGGACAATTTAGGTCTGCATTCTGTAACATGTTAATACTGAGCGCACAAATGTCACTTCCTGCCATAGCACAGGAACAAGAAGGGCTGGAATTATGGTTTTCTTCTTTTGAGACAGGATTTCTCTGTATAGCCTTCATTGCCCTGGACACATTTTATAGACCAGGCCGGGCTTGAACTCACAGAGATCTGCCTGCCTCTGCCTCTCTGAACGTTGAGATTACAAGTGTGTGCCACCATGCCTGAATAGATCTTCATTTCAAAAGGATAACATTTCTGAGATAATCATTGCAATATAGCATCCACAAGCATATCAACTCTCAAATGTAATTTCTTGGTATTTGCTTTGGGTAAAGCCAAAAACCAAAGTGAGTCATAATTTTTATTATGTAATGGTCATGCATAAGTAAAACAACTTAATTTTCCATAAATCATTTGCAAATGACTAGCATGTAGGATTCCCAGAGGAAGTAGTCTAGTGTGAGATTTTTAGCATTCTCACATCAAGAAATATTTGATAGGAGGGAGATAAGAAGACAGATTAAAAAAGAAAAAGAATTTTCAATGAAATTACATGGCAAGGAAACCAAAATGATAAGTGTGGATAGTCATCAGGATGGGTGCTTTCTAGAACTTCTTCATACATCACTTTTCCAAATAGGATAGTCCATTCTGAAGAAGCGTTTTCTTTCCTCCACTACTCATAAATACGCAAGTGCATTTCTACCATGCTGTTAACATTCCAGTCTGACACTCCACTGACAGAAAAAAGATGGTGTAAAGTATTTTTATAAACTATAAAATGCCATGCACACATATAAGAATTTGTATACATAATACACATAAACATAAATTCCTTACAACCCAAGAGTATGTATATCACTAATGAGTATGCTATGCAAAGTAGATGCTATAGTTATGGACATGGTTAATAAAAAATATGTCTGCCATCATGAAGATTATGATACAGTTGGAAAGAGGATAAATAACCTGACATGCTATAACATAGAAAAGAATCAAGCAGCTCAGCTGTGAGCCAAGGAGACTGGCTTCTGATGGGGCGGTCAGAGGAGTCTTCTGTGAGGACACAGTAGCAGTCAAAGGAGTCCTGTTAGAGAAGAAGGAAACAGAGATTTCCTAGAAGATAGGAGGTATTTGTAAAGCCTGGGGCAGGAAAAAGATTGACATGTTCAAAAGATCAAAGAGAAGCCAAACTTTTTTAGAGCTATGGAATAGGAACTGCCAGGCATGTCACAGTCGCAGACTAAAGGGCTTGTTGGTTTGTTCTCAACTCTGAAAATGCTATTACTGACTCCCACAAACACTTTGCAACCAAGACAAGTCCTCATGCAGTTTATGCTTCAGCCAGAAGCTACACCTCATGAAGTGCTTCGTAAGTTGATACAGAAGGACCAGAAGTCAGTGGAGCACAGGAAGTAGGCAGGATGTTTTCCAGAATGTTTCTTATAATGTAATTGGCTTTACAATACACCATTTTTTTGTGGGGCAAAAACTGTTACATTGCTTCAAAAATAAATACAGTAGATTTTGTAGAATTAATTGATACTTTCAAATGATTCAGAAGGCTGAAGTGTGTCCTTATTCCCAACACCTGTATTCCAACTTTCCATGTGTATGAAGTTTCTCTTAAAGGTGAACTGTACTGACTGGTTCTTACATTGCTCAGCTTGAGATTGAGAACGTCAGGGATGTTTGCTGGCCCTCTCTAATATTGTATGGCTCTATCATTCATTGCATGCATTACTACATTTATGTGCAAGTATCTTTTCCATAACAATGAACTACTTGAGTGCAAGCATATCTTATTTTTATATTGCAGGTGACTGAAAGCAGTGTTTTGGGCAGTGGTGATGGTTCAGGCAGTAAAGGACATGATTTTGAATCCCCAACACCCAAATAAAAGCCAGGCACTGTGGCACATGTCTGTCACCCTAGCATTGGGTGTGTGAAGGCAGGAAAAGGCAGTTTCCTGGATGTCACTGGCCAATCTAGCTGAGTTGATGAGGTCTAGGTTGAATTAGGGATCCTATGTCATAAAATAAGGTCTAGAGTAACAGAGAATGATACCTAACATCAACCTCTGGCATGCACATACAAATACATATATATTAATACACCATACACACATATGTACATACACACAGAAAGGTTTTGAATAAATAATGTATAGATACAGGGATTGATGTTCTTTTTATGATATTAAAGACTAAAAAACATTTTAACTTTAAAAAAGATATTAAAGTCTGTTCAGGATCATATTAGGTCAAAATATGTGATAAGCATGAAATTTTTTTCACTACTTACCTATCAAGTAAGGAACTCAAATCCTAGCTCTCTTCTATGACCTCTTCATCATCCACCATCCCCTTGGGCTTTTATAGCAATGACAGCTATACAGTGAAGTTTCCTGTGCCTGTAAATCATATTATATATTCTTCCTTCCATGCCCCAGAAATTCATTCATTCATGCCTAATAGGCTTTCTCTCTGCTGGTGACACAGATATAGGTCAGATTAGACCAGATTAAAAGCAGATAAACAGAGTTTACTAGGCATTACTTCCACGTGGGTTCCTCAGTGCCAAAGCACGGGACTGAGGAAGTCCCACCCTAGGTGGGGAAGTTTTACAGACTGTAGGCAAAGGGTGATCACGTGTCAACCATAAGTTGCATTTGTGCCTAAGTATGGTCAAGACCTAAGCACTTAGGTGGGGATTTGGGTGGCTAATAACATCAGGGGGCAGGGCTGCAACAGCTGCCAAGAGTGATGGACTGGGATCTTGGTGCCTTTCCTTCGTCTGGAAGCTTCCCAGTGCAGCAGCCTAGGGGAAAGGAGGGCAGATGGAGTTTCCCTGCGTGAGCAGGGGTTCCAGCCAAACAGTGACCACATAATTGAATCAAGCCTCTTCAATACCACTTGGCACACAGATAACAAACTACCTGTTACAATCTAAGTCCACACCCCAAGAAAAAGATGTTGATCTCTTCTATCTTGATGAGGTATTTTTATTGTGAATGATTCTATTCTTATAGTAAAAAAAATTTAAAGAAGGTAACTCTGTATGATTTTATTTTCCTTAAATTTGTTTCAGAGAAATTCATAGATATAAGAATGTAGGACTCTTCTTGTAATTAAGAAGCAGTGGGTTCATTCCATTTGAAGATCAGCTGGTCTGAGTATGGCAATCAGTATCTTTCAACCTATTTTTACTAAGCAATGAAACTTTTTGCTCATACAACTGTACCTTAAAATTTACTTATAGAAGCAGGCAGTGACCAACAGGTTAAATGTTCGGCAAGATAGTAGAAACCCATTTTTATAAGAGAAAGAAGTCTACATACAAATGAAGACACTAAATATCCACTGTTTGCTTTTTTATTTTTAACATCAAACAAAGTATGTGGATCTTGGTGGATATTTTGTCTTGGTTTGCTTACACCCGTCAATTATTTTTTTAATCCCATACCCCAAGCTTGTCTTAGGAAACAATCTGAATTGCATCCAAAGAGAATTTGGATCACCCTGAGATGGAGTAGAAGGACATATTTTGGGATAAAATTACTGAGTTGTTGTGGAGTACTATTTCTGGGGAAATGTGACCAGATGTCTACTCACCACATATAGTGAGTGGATAATAGATCAAAGTAAGGATACCACCAACGCTGGAGAAGTAAGGAGTTGTATGATGATTGCTTATACATTGTCAAGGGAGTTCCTTAAACACTGAATTTAAACAAAGACAACTGCATCACCAAAGCCTGCATAGCATCTGAGGACAGCTCAAGAGAGTTGCAATGCTGGAGCGCACCACACAACCTGTAGACAGCTCAGCAAATTGTGGAGTGTACTTTTCAGGTAATTCCTGTGGTTTGAGACTCTTCCAGGCTGTTGAACTGTGCTCTGATTCTTCCAGGAAGTTCAGCTGGTCCTTGCTTCTTTCAGGAAGCTTCTGCTGGTCTGAAAGTTTCTCTCAGCAGTCGTTAGGGTTTATGCATATTTTGGGAGGAAGAGGCTTAGAGAATCCTGTCAGTTTCAGGGACTTCCCAAAGCTGTTTTAAGTTGTTCACTACCGTAGTTTAAGGAGCTCTGCTGCAGAATGAAGTGTTTGGCTTCTACTTAGAATATCATGTTGTTTTGATGAGCATATCTTCAAGTTAAAAGGTTGTGTTTCCAGTGAAAACTGCTACAAAAGAGCAGCATGGTAGAGGCCACTTGTTGTTGAGGAAAGCAAACGGTAGACTAAAGGACAATATTAAACAACAAAAGGAGAAGAGAAACGGTCATTTTACAAGTAATTTATTCAAACACATAGTTAAGTAATAACATTTTCAGATTGACATGGGGTAAAGAATGGAATACATGTAATTAATGGAAGTAGGGGTTAGTACATACAGTGAAATAAGAATAAAAAACAAGTTGTGCAAGCTACCAGTTGAAGCTGAGAATCCACGGTGGAGAAGGGACACACCTTCCAAAATAAGGGATAGAACTGGAAATATTTGCAGGACTGTTTTTTTCCTAAAAGTTCTACACTCCTGAATAAAATAGGACACTTTTATAGAATATAAACTTTTCTCTTTATTATTTCCAACATTTGTTTAATATGCATCCCTATGGTGTATGAATTATAGTAGCATTACACCATGATTTTTTGTCTTAAGTATGTCCTACATTCTTTAACATGATATGTCTGAAAATAAGCACACTATGTCTATTATCTACTAAAAAAAAATCTTGAATTATAAAAAACAATAGCCCCTGATTCATTTTCATGATGGTGCTCTTTCCTGACTTGTTATTGTGCTCCCTTTTCCTGAGGAGGCTTTGGTAGTTTGACTACACATACATTCCAATACCTCAAGCTAATTTTTCAAATTATTTGTTTCAGGTTACCATATGTGAATGTACATTCAAATTGGCACTTTAGTACCAAATTATAGCTAGCTGTTTCTGAACTTAATTTCTTCTTTTAGATTTAAACCCCTTAAAGTTGAAACAACTGTATTTTAATTCTGCATCCCTGATACTTTGCATGACAGTAGGCATATAATATAAGCCTAGCAACCACTTAATGGGAATTGATTAATGTATGAGTGGGTGACTGTAAATTCTTAAATATTTTCATTATTTTCTAAGGCTAAAATCAAAGTGCTAGGACTGTAACATTTTTTGTAGCATGAGCAAACAGCATTAAGATGGAGTAGATAGATTTGTTCCTCTAGTACTCTATACCATGATTTTCTTTTTCTTTTTATTCTTTTGTTATAATTCATAAGATTTTTCTTATGTCTTTAAAGTCCAGTCTCAAGATTACCTGCACAGTCCAGACACTCTTGTAACACTGCCCACATCTAAAGCTCCCTGACTAGTTTTGACCAGGCTCACTATGGTTTCTTATGCTCTGATTATCCGGTCTTAACCTGTGGGTTGTGACCTGCATGTCAGATATTTACATTACAACTCTTAACAGTAGCAAACTTACAGTTATGAAGTAGCAGGGAAATGATTTTATAGCTGGGGGTCACCGCAACATGAGGAACTGTATTAAAGGGTCTCAGCATTAGGACCAGTGCTCTAGAGAAATATCCAACCTTAATATGCAGCTCTACTCCCCCACACCAGGCCCACTTTCTTCTATTAACTGTTGGGGGTTGGTCTGGTGCTATGTTTCCTGATGCTAATTATTGGCCCCCAAGATCTGGTTGCTGCCCAAATGACCAGACACTCACATACCCCAAAATGAAGTTCGTAACTTTGCCTCCCTGTTTGACCAATAAAAAGCTGATACCTGGGCAGGGACATAAGAAGGTGGGTGTGACAAAGGTTCATGGGCTGGGAGAATGAAGGATCTTGGGAAAGAGATGAGAGGAAGAGGAAAAGGAAAGACGAAGCCTCCATGGGAGGTGGAGGCCTCCATGGCCGGCGTGGATTCAGCCTAGATGAAGAACATTCGTGAGTATTTGGCATTATGGATGGGAGGTAGATGGATAGAAATGATTAGAAGCAGATGGCATGGGATTTCGGCAGGGGGCTATGGAAGGTAGTTTAAGGGATTACTATCTGCCCTGCCTCAAGTGAACAAAGGCTCTTTTAAAATGTAACAGGTGTCTGTGTTTTTATTGATAGCACGTTAGAAAATACCACCATAATAATTACAGGGCTAGTAATAAACATGTATTAGGCCATATTTCTAAATTAACAGTAACAATTAACAGGGACTAAACTATGGTGATTTGATCTCTCCCTCAGGAGTACTGAGTTCTCAATCCATAACACATGAGTATGTTATACCCACACCACTATCTCTCTCAGACGATCTTCGCCCCCAAATGATGCAATTTAAAGGCTAGATATTCTACCTGAGAAAAGAAGAGAGCAACAGAGTCAGACAAGGAAGAAAAAAAAGGAGGCAAGCCACTGGGAGAAAATAATTACCTGTTATAATATATAGATACACAGCTTTTCATATGCTGAGCAAAGACACAGTGCATGTAGCATGTAGCAAGGCTCCCAGATCAAAGATCTGAGAAGACAGTCCACAGCAAAATCATATACACTATGTTGGCCATACAAGTCTTACACACAGTCCAACAAAGATGATACAACGGGCTTCAGAGAAGAGGCACTTGACAATAGGCTCAAACTCCAAACCTGTAGTATGTTAGGCTACCTTTTAGTTCGGTAAACTTCTTGATAGGGAAAGAAATAGACACTCAGGAAAGGATAATTGAGTACCCATATGTTTCTAGAATGTGAGTTGGAGTATGGAGGATACAGAGGGCCCTAAAAACCTACAAGTAGAACATTATGATGGGCAGATCTGGGCCCAAGGGTTCTGCACAAACTATGGCACCAACCAAGGACAATATGTGTAGTAAACATCGAACCCCTACCCAGATCTAGCCAAGGGACAGGACATTCTCCACAGCTGAGTGGAGAGTGGGGACTGACTCTCACATGAACTCTGGTGCCCCATATTTGACCACATCCCCTTGATGGGGAGGCCCGGTGGCACTCAGGGGAAGGATAGCAGGCTACCAAGAAGAGACTTGATACCCTATGATCATATACAGGGGGAGGAGGTCCCCCTCAGTCACAGTCATAGGGGAGGGGAGTAAGGGGGAAATGGGAGGGAGGGAGGGAGGAATGGGAGGATAGAAGGGATGGATAACAATTGAGATGTAATATGAATAAATAAATAAATAAATAAATAATTTTTTAAAAGAAAAGATATAGTGTGTGTCCTTGAAGAGTTAAGAAAACTGCCCTTGTTCCTACCATCCAGAGACTCGTGATGGAAGTAAAAAAGAATGGACAACTACGTACTGTACATACGTAATTCAGGAAATGAGATCCAAGTTGTCTGGTTTTAGCCTCCTGCTCTCGTTTAACATCAGAGGCTGGAAGGACATGCTTATTTTACCAGATGAAAATGGTGAGAGAATCAAAAGGGTACGTAAGAGGTGAACAACCAAAACTACTCTTCATCCTTTCTCTATCCTTGCTTGGTCTTCTGGATTCTGGAACAATCCCCCTTGGAAGCAAGTTCCTGAGATAAGCAAGGGCACCACCCTTAAGTCTTATGGTTGCAAACTTCACTGGTAAAAGGTGCTCTGCTGCTTCTGCTAAACAAAATTCATCCTAGTCAACTGTATATATTAGCGAGTAAGATATTTCTGTATATTCAAGTTTGTATTATGAACTCTAAGCTACCTTGCCTAAATTAATTCTCATTGCAACCATACTATGAAGAATTCTCATCCCTACTTATTAAATAAGAAAACTAGAGCTTAAGCAAATGGGGCTTTTTATTTTTATTTATTTATTGTTCTGAATCACTGCAACTAGAGAGTTGAGATTTGATTCCAGATAATTTAATTTTAAGTATACTTTCTTTTCCTTTATAATAATGATGATTTTATTCACTCAATCAATCCCAGTCATTAAAATACAAGTTTAGTAGCAAGACTGGGGACTGTTAGATAGCCTGACAAACATTAAGGAATGAACACCCCAACAGTCACCATCTCATCTTCTGAGGGTGAGAAAGACCAAAAGTTTGAGGAGTTCAGGGAAGTATTTCATAAATGGAAATGTTGGACAATGTGAACACTTCTTCTTGCTAATAAAATCAGTATATTTCCGTAATACTACACCTGCCTGCATCTATCGTGCCTATATATGGATGCAATGCCTTGGTGAGAACAAGTCATCTTGTCACCATCAGAAATAGGTGTAGAGGCATGACCAGACATTCTGCTGAGTGTAGATGAAATAGCAAGTACTCCTAGAGAACATGGGTAATGGTCTTTCTAACATATTCACACATTACTAAGGCAGACATACTGTGAGTTCGAGACCAGCCTATTCTACAAAGCAAGTCCAGGACAACCAAGACTACACAGAGAAATCTTGTCTCAAAAAACCAAAAACCAAAACAGGAATAATACAATGCATTTTATTCCAATAAACATATGTCTTTATTTTTTTCAAAGTCATACTTCCTAACTCTAAACAAAGAACATTTATCATCCACATGCAGTTGACCCTAGGTGACAATCATTATGAATAACAAGAGAATTTTCTTGGAAATTGAATTATTAAGATAAAGACACTGATTTTTCTAAATAACAGTGAGCATAGGGTCGGTGCCCTCAATAGACAGACACCAAGTGCTGGAAAGTTCACATCTTATCAGCTACCCTCCTCGCTACTATCACTTGGAAGAGTTCTTTCTCTCACAAATCAATATCATGAAGAATCAGACAGCAGGTGGAGGATGTAAAAATGAATCATTTTCAATCACTTCTTTCAGCGTAGAAGGTTTCACATGTCTAGACATATTTTGCTGTTGAATCCCACACTGATATTTAAAGGACTGTTTTTCCCTATCGCATAAAAAAAAATTACCCTAATTATAGTAACATCTTTGGATCACATGCTGTCACTCCCAGGCAGGCAGAGTGGAGCCCATCTGAGTTCCTCCTATGGCTCCAATCCGTCTGTCCCAACACCAAGCATTGGGCCCCACGCAGCAAGAAAGCGCTTTGCTCCACTTTGATGATCAACATAGTGCAATCTTTTAATTTTTATAACTGAGTAGAAACATTGCATTTTTCCCGCATGGCATTTCATTAAAAGTTGAACCTAACACTTTGTAACAAAAAATGTGAAGAAGAATAACAAGTCAGAAAACTCTGACTTTCAAAAATGATTATTATCAATGCAGGAATTTGAAGGGTCTTTGTATTCTCAGATAATCAGGTGTCAATGACTAGCAGGCATAGCTCTGTCTTGTGTGAGAATTGTTCAGAAACACAAAGTCAGCAAAGGTAAGAACTCATAAAGTATACTCACATCAGGAATGCACCTAGATCTGAGAGGAGCCAAAACAACAAGGAAAGAACAAAAAGGGACTTGAAGATTTCCTTGGTGGGCATGCCCAGAGTCATGTGGATAGGACCAATATGAGTTACTGAGATCAAATGAATTCTGAAAATTCTTTTAACTTTATAGAACTATTTATATGTCCTTCCAAACACATACTCACATTTCTGACATAACTGAAAATATATTCTTTATTAACAATAAGGAAGTAATTGGATACTGATATTTCTAAAGAGCTTACAACTTTGCTTTTGAACATCCCCCCTCCCCGCCCCGATATCATACCGCCTAACTTTGACTTGTCCCAACTTGCAGTTACTTCAGAAAAGGATAGGCCTCTCTTCTGGATTGCTTATCGATAAACAGACAGTCTTGAATATGGATTAAATGCTTAGACCCACCCAAGGAATGTTTGATGATAGTCGCTCCTCCTTCCTAACCAAATCACTATTATCTTTGATGACCAGCTCTTTCCCATGGCTCCTTTGATCAGCATGACATTCATCTCAGTGGTGCTGTCCCACTAATCTGTACTGGCTCTCCAGAATTTTGGGAAGTGCCCCTGCCTTACTATCACACTCTAGGTTTAATCTGAGTTTTTGCAATTGGCCAGGCAAGTGAACCCAGAAAACACATTTAGCCTCTTTGCATCCATGTCGCTTTCACAAAAACGGGTTGGTGACACCTAACTCAGAAGCATGCTAAAGGCTGAATGGAGGGGTTTGAAGATGCCTGGTTTGGAGTGAGTCCAAATAAACTTTCATGGAATTTAAACCATTTAATTTACCGGTGATGTGGAAACAAGTACCAGCAACCCAGTAATTTTTTTTTAATGTCTAGACACGTATGTATCCCATGCAGGAGAATATAGACAAAGCATACTTGCAGGAAGATAAATGCCACACAGCCACTCAACAGGAAGGACTGATTGACAGATAACATTGACCTTCTCTGAGGAAATCATAGATTTTCAAAACAAGCAGTTAAAAAAAAAACTACATAAATATGCAATGTGCGTTTAAAAAAAATACGTGGCTGAGATTGTTTGAACAACATCCCTCATAGCTTCTATCTTTGCTTTATTGCTTGGTGTGCTCTTTGCCGCAAAAGAAGAGGATACTGGGCTGTTTGCTATAATCGTCTGCTTAAGGTTCTTTGGCAGATCACATGTTTTACTTAATTAAATAATGTCCCAATTAATTGATTTGTTTGTAGACATTCTTAATTTAGTAAATGCTGAGAAGAATGCTAAAAATACCATTATATTTCTGACAGAGGCACCACTAAAGCCTGATAATTGATAGCTTTGCTGTTTTCTCTGATGGCCTGAAAAGCTTTTAAAGCTAAATTCTGTAATCATGTTCATCTTTGGAAATTAGTTTTGTGAAACCACACATTTAGTTCTTGCTGAGAAATCTCATTTTAGTCATTTTAACATAATTTATAATGCATAAACTAAATTAGCTTTTGTAGCTAAGCCAGCACATTTTTCTTTAATTTTTATCTCATCCTAATATATTTTTGACCTTGAAAACTGTAATGTCTGTTGGATATTGAAGCCTCTGAACAAAGAAAATCATTTCCATCCCATCACTATGGTTACACTTTCTTCGCTCTCCAGTGTGGAGCAGTGCTGAAAGTGTTGAATCTGGATTCCTCAGGAGGGCAAGGGGAACTTCATGTAATATCATTTAGTTCTGATTAAATAAACATATATACATAATGGAACCCAGGAAAGTAGCAAATTACTTCACTCTGTTTACCTTGCATATGATATGACTGATAGGAAGGGGCAATATATCACCCAGTGTTATTCACTTCAGTTTCTGCTGTATGTGGTTTTTCCCTAGGCAATCACACATCCGTTTTTGACTCAGAAAACCCAGTCAGAATGCCAGGCAGCTCCTCACACCTCCAGTACTCCTCGAGTCAAAGTGGTCTCACATCCCCATAACATCAGAAAGCTTCAAGTGGGAAGTGTACAGCTCCCTGTCCACGAGAGACACCTTTCAGATGAGCTTGTGCCATGACTCTCCCCATCCTAAAATGGCTTTGACTGCCCTGTAGAAGCACAGTAAGCACTTGGCTGTTCAAACAGATGCTGTATTGCTGTCTCCAAGAAGAAAAAATACAGGGTGTGGTGTTTTGTTCTTACTGATAGCACCTTTTGGTAAAAGGCTGTTACCAATTTTCCCAAGGTCAATTACAATTGGGTTTTTGATCCTTCTCCTTTATTTTTTATGCAGCAACGCCACCTTGGAGAAAACTGTTAGCAAGGATTTAGTATGTATCTTCAAGATGCCATAATGTTTTCCAGAAGAATATGAGTGTTAATTAGATTTCTGTGGTCCTGACACAGTACCTAAAAGAGACAACTAAGAGAGGAATTATTGATTTTCAAGCCTGGTTCAGGGCATTCATCCTATACTGACATGCCCTGTGTTTTGCATCATGACAATGGGTACAAATTACAGAAGACCTTTCACCTCATGATGGACAGGAACTGGAGGCTGATGGGGATTGGGTAAGGACCAGGAATATGGTATATTCTTAAAGGCACACTCCAAGTAATCCACTTCCAAATCTCAGCCTTGACTTCCAATTTCCTCAAAATCCCAAAACAATGCCACTACCTGGTGACCAAGTATTCAAAACATGAGCTTGTAGGGATGTTTCCAATTCAAACCATAATATAACCAGTTGGTATTGTAGCGTGCTAAACTCGCACAAACTCAAATGAAATAGCTCAGCTCTGAAGTTTGTATTCTATCAGAATTCTAGCTACCTGTGTTGGATGGTGCAATAGCACTGCAGAAAATACTAAAACAAGAAAGTGGGATGATGGAAGAAATAGCTAGAGCCAAGGTAAGAAGTCTTCATCCTAAATAGTTTTCAGATGCAGGAAACACAGTATTCACTTCCAGCTCTTTCAAATAGTAAACATGCTGTAAATATGGACGGTAAGGGAAAGCAGAAAAACCGTTGAAGAAGTCCACTGTTTTATAAGACTCCAACTTTTTGATGGTGGAATGCACTGCACTCAGCTAAAGGGTAGAACTCTGTTACTTG
The DNA here is from genome assembly GCA_907169655.1 of Acomys percivali. Lineage (NCBI taxonomy): Eukaryota > Metazoa > Chordata > Mammalia > Rodentia > Muridae > Acomys > Acomys percivali. Next base: position 151,100,109 of record OU015743.1, read on the forward strand.
CAGCTCCAAATGAGGAAGACCCCAACCAACATTACATGAGGCTGGATTTACGGACATAGATCTTTATGCTAAGAAAGCTGGAGCTGGGGAGGACATCCATATGTGTTAAAGGGGGTGGGATCAGCTAGGTTCTATGGAATCCATGTCAATTGGTTAACTGGCTTATTTGAATATTTCTCTTGGCCGCTAAGCATAAGGATTGGTTGTCTAGAAATTAACCCTAGGTTAAGTAATGCCAGTTCAAGTTAATGCCAGAACCTAAGATCATGATACAGGGAGGTTTACTCAAGGAGCTAGAGTCTCAGAACGGGATCACAACAGCATCTTTTAAACAGTTCTGTAATACCTTCCCAAAGAATGGGGTAATTTGGTTGAGATGCAAGAAACCATTATGAATACTTTCCAAGCAACTAAAATGTTAATAAGGTATGACTGGGCATGTTTTGTCAGAGTTAATCTGTACAAACTTGAGACCATAACTATAACATACTTTATTAAATAGATTGCACTGTGATAACCACATTCTAATAGCTTAATTTTAGCAAACAAAAGGCCAATAAAGGCAACACCACTTTATATTTTGATCAGCCACAAGTATTTTCCATTAGGCATTAGGATCAATTCAAAACATGTCACCATTGCCCAACTTAAATAGGGACTCCAACATAGCATACCTTAACAAAAGTGGGAATTCAAAACCATTGGTGGTAGGCACACTAACAGCCTCCCATACACTGTCTTTACCATGATCTATAGAACTTGTGATTATAAGGTAAAAAAGAAAAGGAAAGGAATTATGTTTACAAAGGGACTAGGCATACAAAACTGTTAACATTCCTATGAGAAACTATTCAATTAACTCCAGCATAATCAGAAGGTGTGTGTGTGTATATGTATGTATGTATGTATGTATGTATGTATGTATGTATGTATGTAT
>OU015743.1:151101055-151141844 GCA_907169655.1 Acomys percivali
TATGTATGTATGTATGTATGTATGTATGTATGTATGTATGTATGTATGTATATACATATATAATATACAAGTACATGTGCACCTGAGTGTATGTATGTGCATCATATATTCAGAGAAGCCGGCAGAAGTGAGAAGAGGGCATTGGATCACCTAGCACTGGAGTTATAGGCAGTTGTAAGCTTGCATGTGGGTGCGGGGAACCAAACCTAGAACCTGTGCCAGAGCAGTGAGTGCTCTCAATGGCTGAGCCATTTCTACAAGGTCTCATAAAAAAATGGAAAACATAAAAGGAACTCAGAGTTATAGGATGGAAGGACTTAATCTGTCTTTTTCTGGTGGAGACCATGACCCAAGAGGTTTGTGTAGCCTCCAGAGGCTAGAGGAGGAAAGAAGAGTTTGCTTCTAGAGCTTCAGAAAGGAGCAGCCCATTGGCACCTTGATTGTTGTTCAGTGAGAGAAGCTAAGCTGTACTCTGTTGAAGACAATGACCTGTGGTCTTTGAAAGGCTCCTAAATTATTATAAATGTATATGATTTATAAATTTATTGTGAAAACCATCTAAACTCTTCAAGTTCAAAACCACTGCTTCTTTTGTTCCATATTTCCTTAGCATAAAATTTATTACATCAAGGATACAAACATCCAGTGAATTATCTACAAATAGATTTTTGCTTTATATTGAAGTATTTGCATGTTTTATGTACAATGCATGACCAAATATGGAAGCATTTTCTGCCAGTGTAGTGCTCTTCGTTTTCAAATACCAACCTTTTTTGAATTTTATGTTTAAATATTAATGTTAACATCCTTTGAATTTTTAGAAGGTAAACTCGAACCTAGTGAGCTTGGTTCTCAGGCCACGGTATTGACTTTGAAGATTTCAACTTGAACACAAAGTATTAGTCAAGGAAGATAACTTTAATGTAATAATTATTCCAACTTCCTGTCAATTATTCTTATTAACGTAAAATAACATATCTCGCGCTAGCCCTCGTAGTTGAAACCGGACAATACCAGAGCTGTTGACATGTTTTGTGAAGCCACTGTGATGTCAAGGTCAAGATTAAAGAAATGTAAATGTATGAACAAGATAGCAGCCGAAGAAAAAAAGATTAAACTGCATTAAACAGGGATCCTTCCTGGGACTATGTGAGATCCTGATAACCAAAGCTGGTTATCAGGTTTGTGGGCAAATATCAAGAGGTGCATAATCTCGAGAGAAGATCACTGAGTGAGATCAAACAGTGTGTCAGTCCCAGCTTGCCTTCTGAGAAACAGTGGGCAGTGTTCCTGTAGCCTCCCTCTGTTTTTGTGTGACCTTCATGTTTCTACAGCTGAATCAAAATGCTTCTGTCTCTTGCAGGGATCCCTCTGTCCCTTTCCTTCCCACTCCTTCCTCTTCACGGAGTTCTGGTTCTTTGATGTATCTCTCCTGCTTTTTCCTTTCTGAGTTCAGACAGCTTGAATATCTGATTTTTTTCTCTCCTTTTTCTCTCTCCTCCTAATCTGTTCTTTAAATGTCAGATTTAGTCAACGGTCTTTCCATTTTTATACTGGATTTGTATTGTTTCCTTTTTGTGTTGAGAGGGAAAAGTTCTTTGAAATTCATATTGATATAACTGATTTTGTTGTTCTTTTTAATAAAAAAAAGTTTATCTCAGTTAAAGTCATGATAAAAATCTCCAAAGAGACAAATAAATTCACTTCCTTCAGCATCTATTCATGATTGATGCTTTACTTCATTATAACTTAAGAGTAGAAATATAAAAGGATGGTCCTTACCCTATAAGAATTCACCAGCCAGTAAGTAAGAATAAAAACTGTATTCTAGAAAACATATAAATGTGCTGACACTTACCTGGAGGCCCTGGTTGGTAGCACTGTAAGATTCTTTTGGTCTCAGGCTGCCTTGGCCTAAATTCTTCATCTATCATTCAACTCAGAGGAAGAAAAATGTGAGGGCATCCATCCAACCAGCAAACCACAAATCCCTGCATGGCAAGTGTCCCAGGACAAAGAGAACAAGGAATGCTACTGCATAGCATGGTAGGTAACCTCTACAGACCATCCTCTGTACTCTTTAACAACACTAAAAACGTCATCAGGAGAGGGAGGCTTAAGTGGACCCAGGTGGATTCAAGCTACCCAGAAATTTTAATAGAGAAAGTTTCCCTGTGTCTCCTTAAAGACGTGATTACCATTAAGGAAGTCTCTGATCACCAACAATGCAGACTATTTCAAGGGTTTAACCCCTGTTTATGAATCGCCCTTCAGTAAATAAAACATTATCTATTGTAATCGAGGCATCTTATTATTTTTTTATTGGATTTATATGCTTTTATATACAAGTCCTTTTTTATAATTAATATACTTTGAGTATTTGCTCCTATGCTAGCCAATTCATTTCCTTATTGTATATTTTATTTTTAAGAGATAATAGTGAAATAAAATACAATATGATAAAGCAAATACTAACACATCAGATTTGGATAAAACAAATGTACAAACAAGAAAAGGGCCCAAAGGAAGGCAAAAGAAACAGAGAGCATACTCAGGAATCCCTTAAAAACACTAGGCTGGAAGTGTTATAAGTGCTCTGCATAATGTCTGGCTATGGGTTTCTGTATTTGTTCTGATCTGCTGCAGGAAGAAGCTTCTCTGATGACGGCAGAGCAAGGCCTTGAACTACAATAGCAGAATTGCATTGAGTCATTTTATTGCCATGGTTTGTTTTTGTTTGTTTGTTTATTAGAAGAAGTATTTCACTTTACTCTAAGACCCTATGCTATCTAGTCTCAGGGTATTGATAACCCATGCAGTAGTGGGTATGGGTACCATCTCACAGAGTGGACCTTAGGTAAAATCAGATATTCATTGGTCACCCTATGACCTTTATGAGACCATTTCCCTAGCATATCTTGCAGGCAGAACACCATTGTAAATAAAAGGGTTTCTGGTTGGATTGCTGTTCACATTTCTCTTTTGATATCTCAAAGAGTATATTTCCCATACCAAGGACACTTGATTGTGGGGGTAAAGTCTCCATGGAGGCACCAGCTCAGCCCCTCACGATCAATGAGTAGTACAGATGTTGTCTTCAAATCGGGCTTTGCTGTCAGTTTGTGGACAGCAAGTCTTTATCGTTTTAAGAACAGCCTGAGTTGTTTGGGAATTTCCACAAGAACCCTTTGGCCAACAACTCAATTAGATGGAACCCAATCCCAGCACATGAAGGTTTGTTGGTGACAACAGATGTCCAGTTATGGCTCTGTTTCTCCCATTATTTGGTGATTTCATTTAGCTTTCCTTATATATGCACTTATTTTAGGAAGCTTCTATTGTATTGTGTTTCCATACTAACCAACAAATAGCCTTTAATTTTAGCTGTCTCTTCCCATATTTTTTCTCTCTCATATCACTCTGTCCTACCTCTTCCTAATCAATATTCATGTTCCAGTTATCTCTCCCCCACCCATTCATATCTATCTATTTTATTTCCCTTGCCTAGGGAGATACATCTACCCCCTCTAGTTCCTTACTCTACCTAACATCTGTGGTTCTATGGATCATAACTTGCTTTTCATTGACTTAACAGCTAATATCAACATATAAGTAGATATATACCAAATCTTTAATTCTGGTCTGGGTTACCTCAGATGATCTTTATTTTTACTTCCATTCATTTACCTGCAAATGCCATGGTTTAATTTAACATCTGAGTAATTCTCCATGGTGTAAATATACCATATTTTCTTTATCAACTATTATGTTAAGGGACATCTACATTGTTCTAGTTTCTGGTTACTATGAATAGAGCAGCAATGAACATAGTTGACCAAGTATCTCTGTACTACGATGAAGTGCCCTTTGGCTATATGCTCAAGAATTGTATAGCTGAATATTGAGGTAGATTTATTCCTGTTGTAGTTGTTTTTATAAAACAGTATTTGTTTCTCTTAGTTTCTCTTATGCTGGCTATCACACAAATAACTGAGACTCTTTCATTTTTGTTTAATAATAACCTTCATAGCACAAAAACTGAGCAGTTATTAATCTATTCTTAACCCTCTAAGCTAATTTGGCTTCCTCTCAGCAAGCATCTCAATGATACTTGCACTTTGTGGCTTTCCTGCTCCAGCTCCTCTCTCCTGATGTTTTCTTGGACCTCTCTCAGGGCTGATTCCCCTGGCAGAATCCTCTACTTCCACCTCTAACTCCTTCTTCCTGGGATGGCAGGAAGTCAAGCCCTATTCTCTCCCCTGCTCAGTAACTGGCTATAAGCTGCGTTATTGACATACAAAGAGACAATTGGGGAGCAGAGTTTATACAATATTGAGACAAGATATTCTCAGAAAAAGGCTTGAAAACAGATATGGGGGGAATACAGAAGCCAGTATTTGAATTACACAATAAACGAATGCCTACAGATTCTCTTCTTCCCATGAAATGACCACATTGATTTGCATCCTGGTTGTAGGAGTTTGCACTTCCACCAACAAGGAGTATTCCAGTTACTACATATTCTCACCAGCGTGAACTGTCACATGTTTTTTTTCAACTTAGCCAGTCTGATGGGTATAAGATGAAATTCCACAGTCATTTTCATTTGCACTTCCCTAATGACTATAGACTCTGAACATTTATTTAAGTACTTCTCAGACATTTGAGTTTCCTCTTTTTTGAGAATTCCCTGTTTATATCTGTACCCCCTTTTAACTGGGTTTTTGTTTTATTCATATATATTTTCTTGAGTTTCTTATATATTTTGGATATTAGTTCTTTATCAGATGTGGAGTTGGTAAACATCTTTTACCATTCTATAGCTGTTGGTTTGTCTGAATTACATAGTCCTTTGCCTCACAGAAGCTTTTAAGTTTAATGAGATCATTAGTTATCAATCTTAGAGCCTATGCTAACAATGTTCTGTTCAGAAAGTCTTTTCCTGTGGCAACGAGTTCAAGGCTATACCCTACTTTCTCTTCTATTAGGTTTGGAGTGTCTGGTTTTGTTAAATTAATTTATTCAGACTGCATTTCAATTGTTATCCCATCACTTGTATCCTTCCATTCCTCCCTCCCTTCCCGCTTTCACCCTATTGCCCTCCCCTAGGTCTATGACCAAGAGGAGCTCCTCCTTACTATATGGTTGTCTGCTGAGGACTTTGATGTAGTTGAATTTAGTGCAGGATGATACGTATGGATCTATTTGGATTCTTCTACATGCAGCTATTCAATTTGATCAGCACCATTTGTTGTTGTCCCTTTTCCACTGTGTATCTCTGTCTTCTTTACCATAAATCAGGTGTCCACAGTTGTGTGGATTTATGTCTGGGTCTTCATTACTATTCCACTGATCAGCATGTACATCTTTCTGAAAATAGCAATACTATTTTTATTACTATAGCTCTGCAATATAATTTAAAATTACAATGGTAATATGTCTCTCAGTCCTTTGATTATTCAGGATTGTTTTAGCTATCCTGAGTTTTTTTTTTCATATGAGAATTATTACCCTTTCAAGATCTATGAAGGATTGTACTAGAATTTTGATGCAGACTGCATTGAGTCAGTAGATTGTTTTTTGGTAGGATAGCCATTTTTACAATAGTAGTCTTACAGATCTATGATCATGGGAGATCCTTCCAACTTCTGACAGCTCCTTCAATTTATTTTTTTAATGTCTTAAAGTTTTTATCATGCAAGTATTTCACCTACTTGGTTAGAGTTACCCCAAGATATTTTATATCATTTGAGGATAGTGTGAAATGTGTTGCTTTCCTGATTTCTGTCTCAGTCCATTCATTATTTGTAAAAAGGAGGACTACAGATTTTTTGTGAGTTAATTTTGTATTCAGCTCCTTTGCTGAAAGTGTTATTCAGCCATAGGAGTGTCCTGATGGAATTTTATGGTCATTTATGTACATATACTGTCATATCATATGAAAAATAAGTATACTTTTACCTTTATAATTTGTATCCCTGTGATCTCTTTCAGTTGTCTTATTGCTTCATCTAAGACTTCAAGTACTATATTTGAATAGGCTTGGAGAGAGTAAAAAACATTGTCTTGTTCCTGCTTTTAATGGAATTGCCTTGAGTTTCTCTCCATTTAAGTTGATGTTGTCTATATGCTTGCTGTAAACTTCCTTTTGTATCTTGAGGTATGCCCTCTGTATCTCTAATCGCTCAGGGGCTTTTTATCATAAATGGGTATTGGATTCTGTCAAATGCCTTTTCTACATCTAATGAGATGGTCATGTAGTTTTGCCTTTCATTTTGTTTATATGGTAGTTTCCATTTATCAATGTATGTATGTTGAGCTTTCTCAAGAACTATTCAAGGTCTTTTTCATTTCAAAACAATTTTAGGGAAAAAAGAAGCCTATTCAGATATTTATAGCTCATTGAAAAACCTAGAGATAAGTAAAGAGAAATTGGTATTATGTTATAATTAATGCTGAATGTACTGTATTCCTTCATGTATATGGATAGTCTATAATCTAGCTCAGCAAAAATAATGTTTTAAGAGTCTTATATTTCAACAGTTTTATGTCTTTAAGTTTTGGATCTATTTAAAGATGATTGTGTAACTACATTTAAGGAACCATTTTTATTCCTCTACACACAAGTAGTCAATCTTTCTAACACTTTTAAAAAGATGTACTTTATATGTATGTGGGTTTTGCCTCCATCATGTGCCCCACATATATACCTAGTACCCCAGAGGCCAGAAGAGGGCGCTAGATCCCCTGGAACTGAAATGATGAATGTGAACCACCACATGGCACTGGATACCAAACCTAGGTCCTCTCGAAGAGCAACTAGTACTGCTCCGTCTTTCAGTAGATGAGCTCATCTAGTAGATGAGGCATCCTTCAGCCCCCTTGATGGCGCTTTTTATTTATAATTATCTACTGTTTAGATATTACGATAGAAAATGTTTGGGGTGAGGTTAGTCCTATATGTTCTACTACATATTTTGTTGCATAAAAATGCAACTGATATTTGTATGTTGGTGCCTATTTTGGGGTTTTGTAAATTCATGTATTGGTCTCAGAGTTACTGTGGGAAGGGTGTGAAGAATTTCTATATGTACATTACCATTTGTTTGTTCATTTTTGCTTTCCCTTGAAAACCATGCCTGTGCAAAGTTAAATAGAAATTATTGAAACGGGCACCCTTATTCTTTCCTCATAATTATAAATAACAATATCCCTCCCTTTTCATTAACAGTGGGTTTGGCAGATTAATAAAGCGTTGTGTCACTGCTACTTTTCTAAGAAGCTTCTAAAACATAAATGGGCATTAGATTTATACTTCTGTGTTTCTACGAGATATTTACGACATTTTTCTCCTTTTTTCTTTTTTTTTAATTTAAGTAATTTATTCACATTACATCTCAATTGTTATCCCCTCACTTCTATCTTCCTATTCCACCCTCCCTCCCTTTTTCACTCTATTCCTTTCCCCTAGGTCTGTGACAAAAGGGGACCTCCTCCCTCACCATACGATCACAGCCTCTCAGGTCTAATCCTGGTACCCTGCTTACCCATCCTCTGAGTGACACAGACCTCCCTACCAAGAGGAAATGGTCAAATAGGGGGAACCAGAGTTGATGTCAAAGTCAGTCCATGCTCTTCACACAACTGTGGAGAATGTGCTGTCCATTGACTAGATCTGGATAGGGCTTCTAGGTTTACTACATGCATTGCTTTTGTTCTTACAGTAGATTGAGCAGACAGCCCTGGGTGCAGATCCACCAGCCTTAATGGTCTTCTTGTAGATTTCTAGGACCCGCAGGATCCTTCTATTTCCCCATTTTCCAAATCTCTATCCCTGGAGTTCCAATAGGAAGTTCCAGTATCTATCCCAATCTCCTGCTAAGTGAAAACTCTCTGAAGGCATCCATGTTGGGTTAGTGTCTAATTATACGTGAGTATATACCATGTGTATCTTTCTGGGTCTGGGTTAACTCACTCAGGATGATCATTTCTAGTTCCATTCATTTGCCTTCAAGTTTCAAGATTTCTTTGTTCTTAATCGCTGAGTAGTATTCTATAGTGTAAATGCACCACAGTTTCTTTATCTTTTCTTCAACTGAGGGACATCTAGGTTGTTTCCAGATTCTGGTTATTACGAATAAGGCTGCTATGAATGTGGTTGAGCATATGTCCTTGTTGTGTGATGGAGCATCTTTTAGGTATATTACAAGGAGTGTAATAGCTGCGCCTTGAGGTAGCCCTCTTCCCAGTTTTCTGAGAAAGAGCCAGATTGATTTCCAAAGTGGTTGTACAAGTTTGTACTGCCACCAGCAATGAAGGAGTGTTCCTGTTTCTCTACATCCTCACCAGATTGTGGTGTCTCTTGAATTTTTGATCTTATCCATTCTGATGGGTGTAAGATGGAATCTCAGAGTTGTTTTGATTTGCATTTCTTTGGTGACTAAGGATGTTGAACATTTCTTTAAGTGTTTCTCAGCCATTCGATATTCCTGTGTAGAGAATTCTGTTTAGTTTTGAGCCCCATTTCTTAATTGGGTTATTTGGTTTGGTGGTATTTAATTTCTTGAGCTCTTTATTTATTGTATTAGTTCCTTGTCAGATGTAGGGTTGGTGAAGATCTTTTCCCAGTTTGTAGGCTGTCGCTTTGTTCTGTTGACAATGTCTCCTGCCTTACAGAAGCTTCTCAGCCTCAAGAGGTCCCATTTATTAATTGTTGGCCTTAGAGCCTGGGCTGTTGGAGTTCTGTTCAGGAAGTTGCCTCCTGTGCCAACAAGTTCCAGGCGCTTCCCCAATTTTTCTTCTAACAGACTTAGTGTCTCTGGTTTTATGTTGAGGTCTTTAATCCACTTGGACTTGAGTTTTGTGCATGGTGAGAAATATGGATCTTCTTGCATTTTTCTACATGTAAACATCCAGGTAGTCCAGCACCATTTGTTGAACAGATTTGACTTCTTTGTCAAAAATCAAGTGTTCATATGTGTGTGGATTCATTTCTGGGTCTTCGATTCAATTCCATTGATCAATCAGACTGTTGCTGTGCCAGTACCACGCTGTTTTAATTACTGTTGCTCTGTAGTACTTGTATGGAGTTTCCTCTTTTATTGTACAGGATTATTTTAGCTATTCTGGGTTTTTTATGTTTCCATATGAAATTGAGAATTGATCTTTCAATGTTCTTAAAAATTATGTAGGTATTTTGATAGGGATTGTATTGAATCTGTAAATTGCTTTTGGTAAGATGGCCATTTTTACTATGTTAATTCTCCCGACCCATGAACAAGGGAGATCTTTCCATCTCTTGATGTCATCTTCAATCTCCTCCTTCAGAGATTTGAACTTTTTTCAAACAAGTCTTTTACTTGCTTGGTTAGAGTTACTCCTAGCTACTTTATATTGCTTGTGGCTATCATGAAGGGTGTAATTTCCCTAATTTCTTTCTCAGCATGATTGTCATTTGTATACAGTAAGGCTCCTGACATTTTTTAGATAATTTTGTATCCAGCCACTTTGCTGAAGGTATTTATCAGCTGTAGGAGTTCTCTGGTGGAATTTTGGGGATCACTTATCTACACTATCATATCATCTGTGAATGGGGATAATTTCCTTTCCCATTTGGATACCCTTGATCTCCTTTTGTTGTCTTATTGCTCTAGCTAGAACTTCAAGAACTATATTGAAGAGATATGGAGAGAGTGGGCAGCCTTGTGTAGTCCCTGATTTTAAAGGAATTTTCTTGAGTTTCTCTCCATTTAATTTGATGTTGGCTATTGGCTTGCTATATATAGCCTTTATTATGTTTAGGCATGTGCCTTGGATCCCTGATCTCTTCAAAACTTTAAACATGAATGGGTGTGGGATTTTGCAAAGGCTTTTTGGGCATCTAAGGAGATGATCATGTGGGTTTTTTTTTTCAGTTTGTTTATATGGTGGATTACACTGATGAATTTTCGTATATTGAACCATCCCTGCATGCTTGCGATGAAGCCTACTTGGTCATGGTGAATGATATCTTTGATGTGTTCTTGTATTCAGTTTGCAAGTATTTTATTGAGTATTTTTGCATCAATGTTCATAAGAGAAATTGGTCTGAAATTCTCTTTCTTTGTTGGGTCTTTATGAGGTTTATGTATCAAAGTGACTGTGGTCTCACAGAATGAGTTGGGTAATGTTCCATCCATTTCTATTTTGTTGAGTAGCTTGAACAGTATCAGTATTAGCTCTTCCTTGAAGGTCTGGTAGAATTCCTTACTGAAACTATCTGGCCCTGGGCTTTTTTTTTTTTTTTTTTTTTTTTGGTTGGGGGACTATCAATGATTGCTTATATTTCTGTAGGAGAAATAGGACTTTTAGTTTGTTTATCTGATCTTGATTCAATGTTGGCAAGTGGAATTGGTCAAGAAAATTATCCATTTCCCTTAGATTTTCAAATTTTGTGGCATATAAGCCTTTGAAGTAGGACCTAATGATTCTTTGTATTTCTTCAGTGTCTGTTGTTATGTCTCCCTTCTCATTTCTGATTTTGTTCATTTGGATAGTGTTTCTCTGACTTTTAGTTAGTTTTTGGCTAACAGTTTGTCTATCTTGTTGATTTTCTCAAAAAAACACCTCCTGGTTTTGTTGATTCTTTGAATTGTTCTCTTTGTTTCTAATTTATTGATTTCAGCCCTGATTTTAATTATTTCCAGCCATCTACTCCTCTTGGGTGTTTCTGCTTCTTTTTTTCTAGGGCTTCCAGATGTGTAGTTAAGTTCCCTATATGAGATGTTTCCAGTTTCTTTATGAAGGCACTTAGTGCTATGAATTTTCCTCTTAGCACTGCTTTCAATGTATCCCATAAATTGGGTATGTTGTACCTTCATTTTCATTGAATTTTAGGAAGTCTTTATTTTCTTTATTTCTTCCGTGACCCAGTTAAGTAAAGAGTTGTTTAGTTTCCATGTGTGTGGGCTTTTTGTTATTTCTGTTGTTGTTGAAGTCCAGCTTTATTCTATGGTGGTCTGATAGGATATAAGGTATTATTTCAATCTTCTTGTATCTGCTGAAGCTTGCTTTGTGACCTACTATATGATCAATTTTGGAGAAGATTCCATGAGGAGCTGAGAAGAAGGTATAATCTTTTGTGTTTGGGTGAAAATTTGTCATTTTTCTCCTTTATCACTTCTATGATGGACCTTTAACCTTTGAGTGATGAAACAATCTTATTTATTTATAATAAAAGCCCAACTTCATCATGATGTGCTATCCAATTATATATTTCTAGAGTCGATTTCTATAGTGTGTCAAGATTCCACACCATTTCAGTATTTGAATGATAAGAAGCTGTGACATCAAAGTTGTATTAAGTTCATTTTCAACTCTTTTTCTGAAAAATGTTGGATAAAATAGAAATAATTCTTTCTTAAATATAAAATAAATTTCCTAGTTAAATAACTTGAGCACACAATACTATCGTGGGACTTTTTCAAATTAAAATTCCCATTACTTTGTCACTTATCAGTAGTATTCATGATTAATTGCTGTAGTTCTTGACATAAAGTTATCTATAGTACTTTTCTTATTAATTTTAATGCTCCCAGCATCTCTAATGATAGTTACATTTACATTTATTGTGTTGTCCATTTGTATACTCTATATTTCCTTTTAAAGTTTTTACTTGTATAGTTAGAACAAGACTTTCAACAGGGGTACCATCAAAGAATTAATACTTAATGGTGAAAGTTATCTATCACTTACATAAAATTAAATACATTCCTATTAATTTAAAATAGCACTGTATTACCTAAGTAACTTCCTATGATAGCTACTTAGATAAAATGAAATAATTGTTTTTATTTCTTTATATGGGAGATGAGATAAGAGCTGTACCCAAGGGCTGGAGAGATGGTTCAGTGGTTAAGAGCACTGACTGCTCTTCCAGAGGTCCTGAGTTCAATTCTCAGCACCCACATGGTGGCTCACAACCATCTGTAATGGGATCTGGTTTCCTCTTCTGGTGTGCATGAGAACAGAATATTCATAGACATAAAAAAATAAATATATATATATATATATTTAAAAAAAAAAGAACTGTACCCAAGCTTTACTAATACATGACTTGGGCTGAGCCCAGATCATTTCTATCTAAATATCCATAGCCCTAGGCCGGGAAGGTCTTAGCCTCTATACACTCTAATCTTCTGCAGGCCTCAACCTTGAAGGCTTCAGCTTCCAGATTCCATCTGCTAATCTAGGCCTAGAATGTTTTCACCTACCAAGACTTACTGATGAATAAACCATTTCTAGTTCTTTCTAAACTCTGGCTGGCTGGTTCTACTCAGTCGTTCTAGCTCAAAACTCCTCTCCAAGCTGACTGATTCAAACTGGTTTCTCTCTGTTTCTCACTGAAGTGCTCTGCTTGGGAAAACTGTCTCTGAACTCCATGAACTCAACTGCACAAACTCAATTGCACTCAACTAAACAGCACTAAACTGAACCAAATTGTACAGTACTCCACAACTCCACTGTACTGTCTCCACAAACTCTACAGCATTCCTGTATTCTACTCTTCTCTACTTTCTCTATGCTGCTCTTAAGCAGCTTCTCTTTCCTATCTGGACATATCCTGTGACTCATTCTGTCAAATATCTCTCTGGTTTGTCGCTTTGTTGGCCTCTCACAATTAAAGTTATGGGCTAAATTCCAGCCAGAGGGATTAAAGATATATATTACAGCCAGAGGATTAAAGATGTGTGCTAAGGGTGTGTCTATATGACAGCCAGATGACACAGACATGGGTCTTTGGATGTGATCCTGGCCATAACAGCCATGTTGGTGGATTAAGATTCCTCTACAAATATTTGGAAAAAAAGGCAATTCTCAATTTTAATGGTCATCGCAGATCATCACTTATTTGTTTTATTAATTTTTCTTACAACTCACTTATTTTGCTATTTATATTCTATATATTATATTGTGTTTCGCCAATTTTCTGTTATTCTGTTTATTCTACTTGCCTTGTATTATTCTCTCTGATTCTGTTCTCGCTCTAAAGCATAAGCATACATAGCTAGTTTTAACCCATACTTCTTTCTTAAAATGCTCATTCTCCATTATAAATTTCCATCTAAATATATTATGTATGATATACATAATTTGAAGCTTGTGCTTATTTTGATATATTAAACTATTTTCAAGCAATCTCTGTAATTCCAAGGGCAGCATGAATAGCTAGACTCACATTGATTGTGGAAAGTACATGTTGGCAAATAGAGGCTCTTCAACATATACTGCTAGAAGAACTGGGTAGCTACATAGAGAAGAATAAACTATATTCCTATTTCACTTGTTGCTGCTTATTTTCATATTGTAATTTAATTACGTTCCTCCTTTCCCTTTCTTTCCTTCAAACCTTCACATACACCCTCTCCATTCTTCTCCAAATTTACAGCCTCTTTTTTTAAATTACTGGTTATGAAAACCAACACAAAATCTATTTTTTAAAAAAAAAACTAAAATGTGAGGCCTAAAAATATAAAACTACTGAAATAACACACATGCAGGTATACACACACACACACACAAACACACACACACACACACACACACTCACACACACACCAAATTAGGTGTATAACTTGGGAATCCTAGCTATCTCCTCTTGCTCCATGGTTGTCTTATAACTATTGTTTTCTTCATTTGATCTTAGTTTGAGTTAAGCAACACATCTTTCTGGTCTTGTTTCTATGTTCTTGTTTTCCTCTTCAAAAAACAAACAAACAAAAAAAAAAAAAACACATTGTCCAGGCTACTGTCAAGAAGCTTTTACTCTGGTCTCTTCTGGTGGTTCATTCTCATTACTTCAGAGCTCATGTTCAAGTCTTTAATGCACTTGTTCTTGGCTATTATGCATAGATAGTGGTCCTGGGCAAAATGCCAATGTTAAATAAGGCCTTTTCCAATCCCAAGATTCAGAGCTCTGTGCTAGCTGTTTTCCAATGTCTGAAAACAGTTTCTTTGTAGAATTTGCCTGATTTTATAGTTTTTCATAGCAAAAGGGAAGACCAATAACCATTTCTCCCTGTAGCTGGATCTGCACCTGCACCAGAACATAGCGCTTTATTTCCATCTCATCCATGAGATAAATATTGCCAAGCTGCTTTGCAGCTAAAAAGATTAGCCACTTTCTGGGATCTTCAAAGACCCACAAGGGGCAAAAGGTATCATATTTGCCTTGTTGTTCATATTTTTTTGAGAGTGTTAGGTATGCAATAGATGCTCAAGAAATAAACCGCAGCAGGCAGTTTTCTTCATTAAATGCAGGAAAACCTAAATCTCTGAAAAGACAAATCAGGGAAACAAAGACGACAGTGATATCAAGTATGTATTAGATTTTCAAACTGTTGGTCATGAACCGAACCTGGCCCACTCTCCTTTTCTTTTTATAAAGTTGTATCGAAACTTTATGCAAACATACTTCTCTGTTTATGTATTCCCTCTCTGCTCACTCACTCTGATCAACAACCTGAATATCAGTCCTGCAAAGCCCAAAATATTCACTGTATGGTACTGGACAGAAAGAGTTTATCAGTCCCTGATTAGTGGCACTCTAATATGCTTTGTGTCCCATTACATCTCACAGCTACCCTGTGTAGTGAGGCACAGCTACTCTGTGAAGTGAGGCACAGCTCCGTTAACTAGTTTTAGATTCTCCGACCCAGTAAGGCTCTTGTTCCAGGTTCCATGGCTCATAAGAAGCACAGCACAAATTTGAATTTTGATTTGTCAGGCTCTGAATCCTATTCTCTTTCTACTTTTTACATATAACCTTGAAGAGAACTAGATGATGATAAATGGAAAGAAGCTTTCAGTGGTTTGTACTTCGTTACATGTCAAGTGGAATCAAATCTTACGTAAGGTGAAGAGTCAGCTTTATATATTACAAGGAGTCATTTAAACTCTTGTTATTTATCTGAAAAGAAAAACTTTTATAGCAAGCCCTCTGCTGGTTAAGAATTATGTTTGCAGTATTTCATATATATATATATATATATATATATTTAATAATATTGTTTATGTGGTATAAGTTCATTCATATGTATACATATGTTATATATTACATGTCAACACATTTTTGGCTTATTTTCTTCCTGATCATTTTACTTTTAAAAAATCAGCAGTGGTAAAGACAGAAATGTTTCCAAGAATTGCAAGTCCATAACTGATAAACCAAGGGCGGACCCTGGTTTTCCTAATTCACCTCACTGGTGTTCCTAACTTCCTAACTCTATCTCTACCTCTCTCCACTCTTTCTTCACTCTCCTCTGTGTGCTAATGACCTCAAACATTATCCCATAGGGTCCTCTGAAGTCACACAAAATACCAAAACCACCCTTTCTAGCAGCTGTGTAGGCCCCAGCACCCAGATGTGCACCATCAATGCCCAAAGCTATGCTTTTCTCTCTTGCCTTAGGTTCTGATCAACTGTTGCTTAGATTTAACTCACCCTCTGATTTCCTTCATGTGCTGCGAATGAGAATGAGCTGTGGGAAATGACAGTGGCAATAAATGGGAAGGAAACATTTGTGGAATTCTTTCTCTTCTTTTCAGGAGGAGCTATAATCATGCTTTGTATCAACATGACTCCTTCCTGCAGCCGTAACAAAGTTAGAGAAAGTGCTGGTACTATAAATTCAGAGTTCAGGAGGTGATTCTATTGACCTGGTCTTTTGGACAGGATTGGTATTATAGTTTCCCGCATGGAAACCAGTGCAAAAACATTTCTAAAGCAATTTCTTCTTCTCCGGTAGCCCTTCCCTCCCTCCTTATACGTCTTCACTCTCCGAAGGTGTTCCAAGTTCTTCGATCTTTCTGGTGGCTTCTGTGCATGACCCCCCTCCCCCCACTTCCACAACCTCCCACAGTGCCCAAGATCAAATCACTCAGGGGGTAGAATTAGGAGCCTTTCTTACCATTTGTCCAAGCAGGTTTTCTGATAACTAGTTCAAATCGACTTCTCTGACAATAAACAGACAAACAGATATTATACAGACATGGAGAATGTCAAATTTGCAGTACAAATGAAATATGACCTGCTGTATGAATAGATAACTTTCTTGGAGGATTTTTTTGTTCTAAAAAGATAAGAAATATAGGCCATAGCTAGTCCTTATGGATGCGCTGAGTAAGTTGTCTTATACAGAAAGGTTCTCAGAGTGAAAGTTGGTAGTGGAGTAAGAGTGTAGAGCCTGAAAGCAAATGTAATACCTTCTATAGACAACTAGGAAACCCCTGTGTGTTAGGAGCTGGGCCGTCATTTCTCCAATAATAGACACTGCAGTAACATTCTATCCCACAGGGAACAGAAGTAGATCTGACAGCCTAGGGGAGACCAAAGAGTCAGAAAACCACAGCAAAGGAGAACTGAGCCACTAAGTGGGCCAACAAATCCCATGGGGCCTGCAAAGCTGGCCACCATTTCAACTACATCTTCACCAAAAGTTTTTAATTGAGTCTGTTGAGAATTTTCTTTTTTTTTTTTTTTTTTCCACCTTAAGGGGATAGACCCTTGATTTTATAGTAGTTAACACAGGTTCATTTTAGAGCCAATAGATGGAACATATTATTTCCATAACTCCAAAGCTAACTATTGCCATATGAGTTTCCACATAAGAGCTTCTATTATGCCCACTGGGCATCTATCCGGAGATTGCTTTCTTCCATCTTGCCCTTTTCCTTCAATATCACCTTTCCTGGCATTCAAACTTTACCTTCAGGTTTGAAGCTCCAGTCCCCTTCACTTCCAAAGTCTAGCACAGGAATAGACCTAGCCTAAGAGCTTGCATCAGCATCTGATTGGAGTCGCCTGGAGAAGTAGTAACAGTCAAGAGGATTAGAAGTTAACAGTCACTTGACCTTCATCATTCCCCTGTTCCCTGCTTCAAAAGCCTGTAAAAAAAAAAAACAGGTAGAAAGAAAAGAGTAAAGGACCAGGACACTCTTTTCTTCATTTCAGGTCACTTTGGGCTGAGGTTGTTGCATCTGATCCTCAGAAAGGAGAAGAATTGAGTCTAGAATTTAAGGTTTCATGGTCTGGCTTTTATCATAACTAAAAAGCCCCCCAAAGCACTGTGGCCCTCTTAAAATGTTAATGGAGAATAATAATAGAGGTATTCAACAGTGCATGTTCAAGATAGTAACTGAGATGCAATGAAGCCTTTTTCAAGCCAGGCTTGTAATGAATTCAGATGCATAGACAGACTATATGAATTTAACCAAAATATTAGCCTAGGCTGGTTTAGAAAATCTATCCTTTGGGTTTCTTATCAATCTGGTTTTGAAGCTGTACAACTTAACACCTAGCTAAACAGCACCTCTTCACATCTCTTGGGCCTGTTTTCACGTTATTAAGTAAACATATCACCCCTTCCACCTTGGGATAAAGCATGCAAGGTGACAAGACACAATTCTGGACACATAAGTGTTCAGCACATCACTACATGTTTATCACACTTGATCACCCAAAATATGAGTCCCTCGTGTCACCCATCAAAATGCTGTGGTTCATCTTTATATACCCCCTCTTTGTGAATCCATCCCCAACTCAGTTTTTGAGAAATTCGTGCAAATATTTGGAGATGATTGTCAGGAAAAAGAAAAGGTGGACATGCTATACAGTTCCCATGGGGCAGCTTAATAGAGATCAAAAGCAACATTATTTCAGTAGATAGAATTGCTTTCCAACACTTTAAGCTAATCAATAAAAGGTTAGAAATTGTGAATGCCTCATCTCCCTAAATAGGTATGCTGCTGAACAGTGCTGAATAAAAGCAGATATAAGCTCTCATATCTGATAGATTAAAGTTCTAATTCCAGCTCTGTCACTTCTTATAAGACTTTGGGGAGTTGTGAGGCCTCTCTGAGTTTTTTCCCTAATGTGAAAATTATTCTTAATACCTCTCAGACCAGGACTCACTAAAGACTAAACAGAATAAGACTCTTTCCCTGCTGCCCTTGCAATCCAACAAAAGAGCTACATTGGCCTCCCAGAGTTGCAAGGAAATGGAAACCTGTTGGACTTCAAAAAGCCTTAAGCAAAAAATAAGGTCATGATAATGCTAGCCAATGTCACAGCCAATATCAGAGAAGCCAAAAAGACAATAGCCGAAGACCAGCTCAGAGAAAAGCACTTTGAAACAGCATTCACAAGACTCTCACCTGCAGCATTTCCATGATGTTCTCTTGACAGTAGCCTGAATATAATAACCCCACATCTCATGACTGAAAAACAGGGGCACTTTTAAGAAGGGACATGAATATGTTGTGGTAATGGGACTTTATGTCCTTTCCAGAGTGTCTGCCTTTTGTGTTTATGGCTTAAGCATCTTCTCATAAAGCATAGCCCTTTAGATGTTGATATTTGGCTAAAGTAGGATTGTATGCTTTGTAACAATAATTTGGAAGACTAGTGTTTCTTGGAGAATTGCTATAGGTATGTCAAAGTACCTACAATAGTATCCAAATCTTCCATTAAGCAGGCTAGAAATTGATGCATTATAATAGAACAAGTATGCGGCTTTAGCTTTCAATGCTTCACACTGCTAGTTATGCTGCTGTGGAAAGTAGAAGGGGCAAGGACCCTGTTCTCATAGAGTGTAGCATGCATTCAAGTCAGGGTGAGGAAGGCCAGAGAAAGGGGCACAAAATGGAAACAAATGTAAGCAGACAAGGCCGCCATGCACAGTGACATGTGCTACAAACGTGATTTGACAGAATAATATGGTTTGTAGCAACTGTAGGATGGGTTAGGGGGGTCGGGCCATTTCATATGTACTAGTTAGCAAAATCCTTTTCTGTAGGTAATGTGCAGGCCAAGACTAGAGTGATCCAGACATAAGAAAGTTGGGTAAGGTAAAGAGGGCACCTGTATGTTGTGGCTGTAAAGTCTCTCGTAAGTTCATGTGTTTGAACACGTGGTCCCCAGCCAGCAGCATACTTCAGGTTATAAAAGATTTAAAGCTGAAGGTCACTGGAGGAAATAGGTCACTAGGAATGGGTTTGTGATGGTCTTTTGAGCTTATCTTCCACTTCCTGTTACTCTTCACTTCCTGGATGCAGAAGCAATAACTAGTCACCTCATGCTCTACTGCCATGCTGTCCCTGTCACAGTGGACTGTGTCCTCTGTTAGTGCGAGCAAAACCAAACTCTTATTCTCTTAAGTTGCCTCCTGGTGATATTTGGTCACAACAACAAGAAAAGGAGCTAACATAAGTTATGATACCCCCATTAAGGCAGTGGTGAAGGAGAAGACTAGGTTAGAGATGACCACGTCCCATCCCAGGGACAGAAGCCAAGTCCCTAATAGCAAAGGGAACATCTATGGGCCAGGAATTTTAAGGAGTGCCTGGAATAGAAGACTGAGTTGGATTTCCCAGCCAACAACCATCAATAGTGAGAAAATATGGGCTAGAGGACAAAGGTAAAAGGCAAAGCAAAGGTTAATTGTAGAGATCACAACAGGCAATGGAGTACCGACTCCTAGGCCACCTCAGCTCATCCTGGTGCCCTTCCTTGTAAGTCAGTGGTTCTCAGCCTTCCTAAGGTTGTAGCCCTTTGATACAGTTCCTCGTGAGGTGACCTATCAACCATAAAATTATTTTTATGGCTACTTGATAACTGTAATTTTGCTACTATTATGAGTCAAAATGTATAGCTGATATGCGGGATATCTGCTGTGCAACCCCCATGAATGGGTGGTTCAACCCCCAAACAGGGTGTGGCCTACAGCTTGAGAAGCACTGTTGTAAGTGCTTCTGAAGACGTGAGACCCATTTTACACACAAAAGCCCTTTCCATCTCTCCGTCTTAAAAAGGAATCATAAAAAGAAACTGTTCTAGCCTGGCTCTAGCATCCCTTTGGGCCCTACAGTTTCCACACTAGTTAATATTATAATGCAACAGCAACTGAAATATCTAAATTTAGGTAAATTGTTTTGCTGTCACAGAGAAGTAATTAAATTTCATGTAGAAATAACTGATTGACTGGTATTACTTGAAAATACAAAAAGGGAGTTGCTGATATTTACAAACTCACTAAACAGTCTTAGGGAGAAAATTTACAATTCCAGTGTTTGATTCTAAGTATTTGTTAACAACCCTTCATCTACTGACCTGTGTTAGAAAGCCCAGTTTGGTGCAATGATACACACACTGGGCTCCAGAAGGCAGCTCTGTTTCTGAGCCTAGTTATATTGCCTAACAGCTGTGTTATTCTGCATAACTGACAAAACTCTCTTACCTCAGATTCTTTAGCAGAAATATAAAAGAAACAGCAGGCTCTCCTTTTACCAAAAGCTAACCAATATGATGCTATTACACATCTTTTCACCCAAGGTATTTGCCCATGTGTGTTATGTATACCTGTGTATATGCATGTGTACATATGTGTGCATGCATGTGTCTTCACATAGGAAGGAATGCAATGTATGAGAGTGCACATATGTATACACATGTATTGTGCATATGCATGTGTGGAGAGGCCTGAGTTTGACACTGGGTGTCCTGAAGCAGAATGTTTCTTGAACACAAAAGCTCACCAACTGGGCTTGCCTTGTAGTCAGCACCTTCTGGAGATTCTGTCTGTGCCTCATAGGCTGAGATTACAGGTGGATCTCCATGCCTACCTAACATTATGCAAATATTTTCTGGATTAGCTCATAGAGTGGTAGGCTTTATATGTCATCTTCCAATATCCTTAATTTTATTAACTGACCTCACCAACTCTTCTCTTCTTTCAGCTCCACACCTCATTCCCCTTTTAAACCTAACTACTCCAGTATCTCTCACCTTTACTCTCACTTACCATTTATGAGAGTGTTGGAGATACAAACTAATGTTTTCATGCTTGCATGGCTAGCATTTTAGCCACTGAGTCATCTCTCCAGTTTCCTAAAGATTATGTTTTAATTCTTACATATGCAAAGCCCTGGGTTAGGCAGTACAGAGTTCAGCAGAATAGTAAATTGGAATCATGGCTTGTCATAATAGAGAAATTGTAAGAACCAAGTTCTCTGAGCACCAAAATATGATGTCCAGGAACCATCTCTACTTTTCTAGCTAAGAATGATGGGTGATCAATGTATTTGAGGTATTTCAATTTTGTAAAAGTCTGATCTTAGAATATCCAACCCCCTTGGGAGACTCATCTAAGTGAGAAGATATAAAGAGCTGTGGGACATGAAAAAAATCTGGCAGAGTTGAGCCACAGGAAGACTTGTTCGTTCCTGGAACTCATGTTGATCAGTTGGTTATCTTGGTACTGAAAATAGAGTACAGCTAAAAATATCTTTTGGAGAGAAGACACAGGTCCATCAAGAGGAAAATATGAACAAAGAAAGATGCCACATTTTTCTCCAAGCTCTGTAAAAGCATCAACGAATACAAATTGTGATTGGTGTAAAGGAACAGGGAAAATAAATGGGCATGGATGCTAAGTCTTTTTAAAGAAACATCATCACAGGTCACAGTGACAGATCACTGTATGCAATAAAAGACAGGAATATCAAAAATAAAACTAAAAAAAAAAGATTTTAAAAGCTTGAGAATAGCAAGAATGATAGAACAGGACTGAGGCATTCTGAGAAAGTATCCATAGTAGGAAAGGACGGGTTTTGTTTGGCAAATGTTTCATGGCATGGAGAAAATGAACAACCTACAGGAGACATTCAAAACAAAAACCAGTATTAAGAGAATGGGTTGAAGGTAAAGATATGGGTGCCATTTCTAAAAATACTGTCTAGAGATCATCTTTAGCAAGACAAAGTATCTATATCGTGTACAAATTTTCATAGATGCTCATTGCTCTGAGTTGGACAACATGAAAAAAGGAAGGGTTTGAAATACACCAGGCATAAGAGTTACTTTGGAAATAGAGTGTTTTATGGCAGGTAATCAAAATATTCTTAACTTTATCCAGAGATGTCATTAAATGAAAAAAAAAAGATAAGAAGTGAGGGCTTCGTGATATTACTAACAATTCTCCTACAGGTTTAAGGACAAAGATAATTTAGAAATCTATGTAGATGGCAGGTTTGAAAATGCCAGAGAGAATAAATAAAGCTAACAACAGCACTTAATATCAAATGTAACTTCAAAGAAAAAGAAGAACAGAGACTACTTGCAGTTCCACAAGAGACATAAACATAAGATGGAAATGTGCTAGACTAAATAGAAGACCTTCTTAAAATGTGAATAGACATAGAGTACAAAGTCACTTATGATGAAGAACGTGGATCAGAAGAATTAATAAACTTTGACGAAAGATGTTGTGAGTTACTTGTGAAGTGATTACGTACAAGAAAAAATACACAGTTGGGTTGTAGTTCATGCTTAATTGGGTACCAGTCACAAAATTAATATTTTCTGAATTCCATTGTGTTATATGCACGTGTATTTGAATCCAAAAAATACAGGATTTCCATTTTTCACTATTGACACTGTGTTCTGGGTTCAGACAGACAGACAGACAAGATTTAAGAGAAAAAAAAAAAAACTCATTTAGAGTCAAAGGAAGAGGAACCCTGAAGAGCATGCTGGGACTAAATTCAGAGTCTTGTGCTGCTTAGAAAATCCTGTCTCTTAAGTCACTTAGAAGAAAAAGTGGGGAAGAGCCTGGAACATATTGGCACAGGAGACAACTTCCTGAACAGAACACTAACAGCCCAGGCCTTAATGCCAACAATTAATAAATGGGACCTCATGAGGCTGAGAAGCTTCTGTAAGGCTGGAGACACTGTCAAGAGAACAAAGCGACAGCCTACAGACTGGGAAAAGATCTTCACCAACCCTACATCTGTCAAAGGTCTAATTTCCAAAATATATAAAGAACTCAAGAAATTAAACACCACCAAACCAAATAACCCAATTGAGAAATGGGGCTTGGAACTAAACAGAGAATTCTCAACAGAAGAATATCAAATGGCTGAGAAACACTTAAAGAAATGCTCAACCTCCTTAGTCATCAGGGAAATGCAAATCAAAACAACTCTGAGATTCCATCTTACACCCATCAGAATGGCTAAGATCAAAAATTCAAGCGACACCACATGCTGGAGAGGATGTGGGGAGAGAGGAACACTCCTTCATTGCTGGTGGGAATGCAAACTAGTACAACCACTTTGGAAATCTATCTGGTGCTATCTCAGAAAACTGGGAATAGGGCTTCCTCAAGACCCAGCTATTCCACTCCTTGGAATATACCCAGAAGATGCACCAGCACACAACAAGAAAATTTGCTCAACCATGTTCATAGCAGCCTTATTCATAATAGCCAGATCACGGAAACAGCCTAAATGTCCCTCAGTAGAAGAATGGATAAAGAAACTGTGGTACATATACACTGTGGAATACTGCTCATCTATTAAAAACAAGGAATTCCTGAAATTTGTGGATAAATGGATTGAGCTAGAAATGATCATAATGAGTGAATTAACCCAGAAGCAGAAAGACTCAAATGGTATATACTCACTTATATCTGCATACTAGCCCAAGGGGCATGTCCCATGAAAGCCTTCACTTACCAGGAAAGTGGGACAGAGGGGAAGACATCCTATTGGGACTCTAGATGAGAGAAGCATGGGAGAATAGCAAAGTAGAAGGATCCAGAGGGTCCTAGAAACCTACAAGTAGAACATTATGATAGGCAGATTTGGGCCAAGGGGTCCCGCTCAAACTAAGGCATCAGCCAAGGACAATACAGGCGGTAACTTTAAACCCCTACCCAGAACTAGCCAATGGTCAGAACAGTCTCCACACTTGAGTGGAGAGTGGGATATGACTTTCTCACGTACTCTGGTGCCTCACATTTGACCATGTTCCCTGGAGGGGATGACCTGGTGGCACTCAGAGGAAGGACAGCAGGTCACCAAGAAGAGACTTGATACCGTATGAGCATATACAGGGGGATGTAATCCCCCTCAGGAACAGTCATAGGAGAGGGGAATAAGGGGAAAATGGGAGGGAGGGAAGAATGGGAGGATACAGGGATGGGATAACCATTGAGATGTAACAAGAATAAATTAATTTAAAAAAAGAAAAAGAAAAAAAAATCCTGTCTCCAGATTCTAATATTTTTTCTTGTTTTATACAGACAAAATTTATTACATTCAAGACTCCTCAAAACATGTGCCTTGATTTTAGATGTTATCCAATGCAATTTGTTTTAAATAGTGTTGCTGTGAGTTCTGGTGATGGACAGCAGCTCCACATGAATTCATTTTAAATACCTCGGTTTGGATAACAGGTTTATAGTAGAGACAGTTCTGTTGGTTTTAAGAGAATGTCAGTTTAAACTGACATAAGCCAAGCAAGAATCAAATAAATCAATGTGCTAACAATAGGAAGAATATGAGACAGGACCCTCATATATGAGTAAAGCTAGAGATGCAAGCATGCCCCCACCTCTCCATGCTGTTTCAACTAATCCACAATTTTCATTTTCCCCAACTGCAGAATGACTCCTAATTTGGCTGTGGACCAAATAAGTTCCACAGACTCATGATTACCCTCTATGCTTTTACCTCAAGGTAAAAAATCAAAAACAAAATCTTAGAGGAATGCTCTTGATGTGATTGTTCCTGGATTTAGGAATTGTACATACCATGTAGGAACTATAATTGGCCTAAAGTGGTCAGGTGCTCACACCTGAGCAAACAATACATGTTATTAAAAATAGACTTCCAGCTATTTAAAATGTGGATATCAAGAATAAAGGCGAGATCACGGTAATCAAAAAGGAGGGAAGAATAACTAATCTTCAGATAAGTACATAAAATAATTTTAATAATGTCATTGATCTTTTGGGCAATTTTATTGTGATCTTGTTATTGTAATCTTTGTATTAGTCCAAAATGTTTATAAGTAGTAGGATGGATAAATTAAATTACAGTTGTCTTTCCAGTGGAATACATAATATCAACAAAAATGGATGAACTTACACTTATACAGGGATGTATCTCACCAGTATAATGTTGAATGAAAAAGAAGGCTTACACAAGTTGGCATGACCTAAAATATTCTGTTTATTAAAAAGTAGTTCGTAATGTTAGAACTTATTAAAACTTTATATTTTGGCAAGGAGACAAGGCACCAAAGGACCAGTGATGTTTTATTTCTCTTTATGATTTTATTTATTTATGTATATGTTTATGTGTCTCTGTAAGCATATGCCACATATGTGCAGATGTTCATTGGGGGTCAGAAAAGATGGTCATATTCCAAGGCTGACATTATAGGTGCTTGTAAACCACCTAATAAGAACTGAACTTGGGTCGTTAGAAAAACGAGCACTCTTAACTCTTTTACTCTTTGATGTAGATGATATGACATGCAGATGGTCACTTTGTAATAACATTAAATCACATATGTTTTTATTTGTGTTCACCTGTAATAATATATTTTAAAAGGTTTTGTTTATAATAATACTTGATAATAGAAGGAAATAAGAAGTGTGCTAAGTTTCATCTAAAGAAATAGCACACATTGGTATGTTATGGTCTTGCCTAAAATCCAGACTAGGAAACAAAGACTGAGACAGTATATACTGGTTCTAAATCTTGCTGATGGCTAATCACAGCTTCATAAATGAAGACTATTCTTGGCTTCTAATCTAATATCCAGACTATTCTACCAGCCTGAAATAATTTATTCAATGCTATTTCTGATGTCAATGGCTTTATTTAGTTATTTGACATCTATAATAGAATATCTAGGGAGCTTCATTCTACCATCCTGCAGCCCAGTGAGTAGTGGCATAGGAGTCCTAGCATGATACTTTATAAACACATACAAGAAGGTATTTATCCTGAGTAGACCAGAGATGTCTTCATAAGGTATATATATGATATATGTATGATATATATTAGATATGTCTAATATATATGTATATATTAGATAATCCAAGGGTCCTATATTCCATAGTTATGTGTATATCCTTGTAAAATACTACCCAGAGTGAAACTCTGACCTTATCATTTGCCTATTAATAAACATAACTTAACACAACCATTCCATGCTATGGAAGCTGATGTGTGCAAATACATAGGAAGTCTCTGCGAATGTACCTTAGTCAAGATTGGGGATACAAGAAGAAAGTAGTTAGTTGCTTTCCCAGATTATAATATGAAAGGCCTCTAGTCCAATCCCCAACAGAGCCTTCTTTTTTCTTTGACGTCTCATAAAGATCATCTTTACTATCTGCCTTACTCTTATCATTCAGATCTTCCACATTACCACCAGACTCTGGTTAAAGAATTGTAAGATTTATGTAGTCTACATCTTCAAAATCTCCCACAGTATGCTCATAAGCCAATTTCAAAATCCTAGAAACCACACAGTCAGTCTCATTGCTTAAGTGATTGTACTCCTAGCATCAAATTTCTGTGCTGGTTACTTTTCTCCTTGCTATGACCAAATGCCACAAAAGCAGAAACGTAAGAAAAGGGGAATTATCATGGCTCGTAATTCGGGAGCTCTTTTCTGTCCTGAAGAAGAAGGAGGCATGGGAATAGGAGCAACTTGTAGCTTGTGTTTGTGCACACCCTGTTGTATAACTAATTGGATATTAGCAGACCTGAAGGACACTGAGGACAGATCACTCTCTCATACTAAGCAGTCTATAAAAACCAAGGACTAAAACATCACGACTTGGATACCAGTCAGAAGAATGAGTTCTAAGTTGTAATTTGACATGGTAAATAATCCAGGTAGTCATTAATATATAACTAATCTTGGCATTGTAAAATTACTAAGAGGAGGCATTCTGATAAAGAACAAAGATTTATTGCTTATTCTTTGAGTTAACCCAAATTGGGCTAAGCAATTAACTGGGCAAGAAAAAGCAGTTTTAGGAAAATCTGCTTGTTCTAGAGACTTTAGAGGTAGTCTAAAGACTGCCTAAAATGAGATCTGGATCTGTTTTGGCATTGTCCTCTTTCACTCCACTTTATTCTATAATAAACACTACCTATTTTCTATACTATGCTCTGTGTGACTCCTCTGAACTACTTCAAGGGAAATAACATAACCTGAGAGCAGAGGAAAGTCCAGAGAGAGATCCTCATGACAGTGGAAATAGGAGGTTGCTTCCTCACTCTTAACAGAGCAGGAAACAGAGACTAAACAGGAAGCGGGTCCAACTATAAACTATTGGGCCCACTTCCAATGATCCATTTCCTCCAGCAATGCACCACATTTTAAAGTTTCTACAACATTCCAAAATAATTCTTTCAGCTGGAAGTCATTATGTATACAAACCATCACAACAACCTAAGAAGGGCAGCCTGTTTTACTAAGGAGAGTAGTACTATTACTGAAAAGCAAACTGCAACATTGTGAGGCTTTCATTTGATGAGTGTCATTGAAGGCCACTCACAATTCTGTTTGCAGTTCAACATTTCCCTCAGTCCTTCGCATCACACTTGGTTGCCTTTCTGCACTTAAAGAGTCCAGGATGGTTTGAAGAGACCGTCCCTTGAAAGCACAATTCTGCCAATGAACTATTGCTGTGTAGTGGTTTTATCCATTGTACCAATATAATCATCTACTTTAATGATGGTAATAATCAACTGCTTTGTCTTCTGAAGGATTCTTACTGCCAACTCCCATAGTTTCTTTCCATGAGTGCAGTTAAATAAAAGGAAAGATAAGACCCAGGTGATTCATAAATGCGTAAGTACATGAAGAATATTTTAGCCTGATAGTCTCATCAGTCAGGCTGTCAGCAAGAGAAAAGATTCATTTACATAAAGAACCAAGCACACCCCTGAAGATCACACCAGAGGCATGAAAGCTCATCCCAGGACTGAATGGGACAATTGTAAGAGAATGCTAGACGCTAATGCCTTATACAGGTGATTTGGCAAAAATCAAATAAATGTATTAATCTGGAAAATAACCTATATTTCAATGGAAATATAAAATAAATTATAAATTTAAATTTTTCAAGCAAGTAAATCCTGCCTGTAATTATAGCTCACCTCTGACTTCTAAACGAGCATACTAAAAGCAGAAATCCAAACAAAACACTGTGTTAAATCTAATAGGATTAATAGAACAAAGGTCCAGAGTGTGTGCCACTGAAGAATGTGGATTAGATACAAAAAATATTAAACCATAAATTGTCTTTTTTAATCTCCAATGTTTGGAATGCTGTAAAATATGAATAAATATATGTGTGGGACATAATGCACTGTTTTTGCTTTTAAAATAATAAAGCACCACCAACAGCACCTTGATAGCCAAAGTCTGCAGTCAAGGTTATACCTTTTACACCAACGTGATGCTTAGAAGCAGCGGCCTGGATGCCCTGGGCTCCATTTTTACCCTGGCTCTACAATTCACTCCTTATGTGCCCTTGAACAAGCTGGTTAAACTCTCTGAGCTTTGATCACCTTGTTTATGAAATGGGTTGGATACCACCACCCACTGCTTTGAGTTATCAATGGAATCAAAGAAGATTTTCACAGAAAACACCTGAAATACATCTAAAATGTACTAAAATGTACCCTCTTTATTCCACTGAAACCAATTCCTTGGCACACAGAGGTCGTGTGACCAGTGCACTAAGAAGGCAAGACCCTAATAAAATTAGTAAAGCAAAACACAACCTAGTCCACCCTGTCAGACACCCAGGCAAGAATCTTGTGCATCCCCGGGATGCTTGGTAGAGCCTGGCACCTTCTGTTACAGTCAGATCAGAGCCATGAGATTCAGAGGAAGTCAAAGGAAAAGGAAATCTCACATGTACCTTGAATGCAACATGCCTCACACTTAACCCATTCTCTTCCTTACACTTTTCTGCTTTTGCTATTTTCGTATCCCAAGAGCCGAACCCCAGACATTCAGGAGTCAAATGACATTTTATCCTCCTGCTTTAGCCTACCCACCAGGACACAAATAATGTGCATCCGCTGCTCCAAGATCACTGCTGCTCCTCTGTGTTCAGTCAACAGCTGCTCAGCTAGACTCTTGGAATAGCCTCCATCTAAGCACAACTGCTTCTACACTTGCTTCAGGCCAGTAATGCCCACAAAACCTCATGAGGACCCTTTCAGATAGGAAAAACAAGCATGGTATTGCTCCATTTCAAACACTTCCTTCCTTTCCCATAATCCTCTTTTATCCTCTGGCCACACAGAATCACTGCAGGTTCCCAAGCCTCCCCGAACCCACAATCTCTTCCACCTTTGTGTTCTAGACACATGTTCTACTGAGGCAATGCACACTTAGCTACCCACCCACAGCTTGCATAACTCGTTATATAAAACCCAGCACAGATGCTGCTACCTCTTTTTTTTTTTATCTTGATATTTCTTTAATCTGAGGTTACTTAGATGTAAGTGACATAAGTTTTTTATTACATTTTTTATTTACTTATTCATATTATATCTCAATTGTTAGCTCTCTTTGGAGCATTCCTGAAGTCTTCAGCTTGCCAAGCTAGACGGTGCTTTATTTCCACAGGTTTGCAGCATTATACGTAGACCTTAGCAAAACAGTCTCATCCTTTTCTAATGCCTTGCTCATAATAATATCCTTCAGTGATAATCTAATATTACAGACCACGATAATGACAATTAAATCATTACAATGGTAATAATAGACCTTTCCCTTTGTTGACAATGGTAGCTACTGCCTGACAGTCATTTGTTAAACCATTTATTAACATAAATGAATATAACTGGGGCTCATACTGATGTAAATGCCCATACATTGGTAATTACATATAGTTTAGCCTAAGTCATGCATCATTTTATCTGATAGTCACCATAATCCTAAAAGGTAGCCATGTTAATATCCTTAATATGGAATAAGAAAAGTGAAGCTCTGAGTTTGAAGTGATTTCCACCCTGGTGATAAATGAGGAGGAGTCAAGGTGGTAATATAGAGCCCAACTCGTCACATACTTCAACAGGCCTATGCTGCAACTCTCAGAACACATAACGTGTTTGGTAAAGCAGTGATATGGGATACACAAATACACAGCAATGGTTCGCTATCAGAGAGTGGCAAGCCAGGAGTCACCAAATACAGGAAACATAAATCCTGATATTTGTGTATGAGTTGAAGCAGCCGTTTTGGCAGTGAGCATGGACAGTTAAATATTAAAATGAGTTAATAAGGAAAGTTTCGGAATCTCCTTCAAGGGAAGGTTTTCCAACCCCAAGGGAGGACAGACACACCCTCATCTGTCTAAAATGGTTTAAATATAATCCTTTGTAAGGTCAATAAATTGGGTTTACCAAATCCTTCCCAAGTTCTCTATGATACTTTCATACATGGGCTTAATATGGCTCAGTACATGGCCTGAAAATGACAGGATGCTGATCCCTTCCCCACCAGAAGTAATCCCGTCTTCCTTTAGCTCAGCCCTCTAACTCAACTTTCATGGTAATACCCGTACTGATTTTTCCATGTTATTCTGCCTTCTTTTAGAGCCGACTATCTAGAGCACTGACGGTGGTGCCTAACATAGCTGAATATTTTAAATTTTTCATCAAATAAAACTACTTTATTTCTTCTGAAGAGTTCTGGAGTATCAACTGTAAGCAAAGCCATTGTTTTGTTTAAAATCTGTTGTTGGATCTGAACAACCCACAGAATGAAATTGTTGTCCCGTTATGATCAGAAATATAATCTAGATTTATGCATTACCCCCTTTATCTGTCTGTCTGTATATTTGTCTAGCTGTCTGTCTATCATCTGCTTATCATCTATCTATCTATCTATCTATCTCTATACTTATGTGGATATGGCTGAGCAGGTGTGTGTGTGTAGGTTGGTGTGAAAATGAGATTTATTTTCAAATATAATCATGAGATCATAAATTCTTCCAGGTTTGAAATGTCTGGAATAAACCAGTGTTTTAGCCAGTAAGAAAGAAATCCAGGTGTACTACAAATAGAAAAGAGCATGGATAACTATCCAAGCAATTCAGTCAGTTACCACCTAAAAATAATTCTAATGGAAAGGATTTTTCTATAGCTGTCAATCCCAGATGCTTCCTGGCAATAATAAATAAATAAAATTAAATAACACTTATTCTTGATATAATAACTATAGTTGTTTAGAACATTCAACTAAAAAACTTTTAAGTGTTTTGACTCATTTGTTCCATATAACTGTCCTCACCATTTATATCATCGCTTCAGAAGATATTTACGGGAAACTTGGATCGGAGAGATGAAGAAAATTGCTATGAGTCACACAGCTAGCAAAAGCAGAGTTGAGCCTGGAACTTGGGCATTTTCTTTATTCCAAATCTCAGAATTTTTACACTACATCATTTTGTCCACACAGTCTTTAAAAGGAAAACAGTTACCTCGGCAATAAAGAAAATCTAGTTTTAGACAAAGTGACCCATTTTTCTGGGACAGACAAGCTTTCTGAATGTTGGCAATTAAGCTTGAATACTAATTCTTCACATCTTATAAAAATGCCGTGTAGTTAGCATCATTGAGGACCATGTACTGCCATAGTACTAAGCACACATGACATAGAGTGCTCATTTAATCCTTATAAGTCTTACCATGTTCTAAATGACGAAAGCATGGTCTACAGTACCTTCCAGTCAGCTAACTTATTAAGTAATTTCTCTCTTTATCATTTGAATGATAATGGCCCCCATATGCTCATATATTTTGTAACTATTTGAAATTATTACAAAGATATGGAGGTGTGGCCTGTTAGAGTGCGTGTGGCCTTGTTGGAAGAATTATGTCACTACGGTAGGCTTTGAGGTTCAAAAGCCCATGCCAGACCCAGTCTTGCTGTCTCTGTCTCAAACTCAGGATGTGGCTCTCA
Source organism: Acomys percivali (assembly GCA_907169655.1). Taxonomy (NCBI): domain Eukaryota; kingdom Metazoa; phylum Chordata; class Mammalia; order Rodentia; family Muridae; genus Acomys; species Acomys percivali. Next base: position 151,132,890 of record OU015743.1, read on the forward strand.
AGTACTTCTCTGGCATTATGCCTGTCATGGCTGCTGCCATGTACCTCACATTATGATAATGGACTAAGCCTCTAAAACTGTAAGCAAACACTGATTAAATGTTTTCCATATAAATGTTCCCTTGTCCGTGGTGTCTCTTTCCCAGCAATAGAGCATGACTAAGACATTTTCTAAGGTTGCACGGCTGTGATCTGAACACACATCAGCTGACCCCAGATCCAGGCTCTTTAGCAGTCTCCTAATCTGTTACTGTCTCTGGCTCTCAATGCTTAGTTAGCCCTGGACAGGGGCAGCGTTTTTCTGGTTTTGTGCCAGCATGAAATGTTCTCTGGTCATACCAGAGGATCAGGAGCTCTTGGAGTGGGGCTGGAAATCTGTTTCAGTAAACTGCGTCGATACTTCTGAAGCATACAAAAGTTTGAGGTATACGTCAAGAAACTACATACACACTCACACACACACACACACACACACACACACAGAGAGAGAGAGAGAGAGAGAGAGAGAGAGAGAGAGAGAGAGAGAGCAGAAAATGAGGCCATGAATCTGAAAGAGAGCAAGGAAGTGTGTATATGAGAGGGTTTGGGGAGAGGAAAAGGAAGGAAGACATTATATAATTATATTATAACCTCAAATAGAAAAGAAAAATTAGTAGCATTTTCAAGGAATCTAGGACTCTATGACTTCTTTGTACTATCAGGGACAGCAAAAGTGAAGTGAGAGAAGTCAGGAACATTTAATTAATAAGATTGTTGGAAATTGGAATCTTTAGGGGAAAGTAAAACCAAAAGGAGAAGAAATACCCTTAAATGGTGCGTGGGAAATCTGAAAACAGCAATGATGAGCAATTAATCAGGCAATATGTTACACTGTAATCAAGATTAGAAAATTCCGGAAGGACTAAATGACACGGAGTTTATTGCTGCGTGGTAAGTGATCATTAATAAATGTGGCTGTTAAAAGAACTAAAGAGATGAATAATTATAGAAGGAAATGTCAGCTGCAGAAGGAACAACTTGTGGTCTTAATCACTTGGAAGAATTACAGGTAGGGACAGTGCAGAGCAGAAAGCTGTACTGGGAGAACAACATGGCATGAACTTGACACTTCTTTTTGTATAAAATCAAGGTGGTTGCATAGACACCAGATACCAGTTAATGAAACCTTGATCTGGCTTACATTCTGATGCTAAAAAATAATAATTTGCTTAATTTTAATAACACATGCATTTATTGACTGCCATCTTTGGTATAGAAACAAGAAAATTCTTCACTGGGTGTGGTGGCACATGTCTGTAGTCCTGGCAGGATAAACAAGAGCTCAAAGACAGCCTCAGCTACATAGTGAATGTGAGAATAGCTTGAACTGTGCAAAGGCTGGTCTTAAAAAGCAAAACAAAAAACAAAAAAACAAAAAAAAAACAAAAAGACAAAAAAAAGAAACTGACAACAAAAGAATATTCTTGATAGAACTGGTTAGACATACAGATTAATAGACTGAAATTTTCTGTGGCCCCCATTGGCTATTCTATGACTAAATATGACTAAATAGCCCTGCCTGTGAGTAAAATTTCTTTAAGGGGTAATAAATGCACATTAGTGTTTCTGAACTAGGGACAGACAGCTACTAAGTACATCACATTCTATTAGCTTCATTAGGGCCCCTTAAAGGGTTGATTTATTTTTCAGAAGACAATGTGAAGAAACTAGAAAGTGATATCAATAAGGAAGAAGAGACTAAGGTTCTAATATAGCCACAAGTGAATATGAATGGACAGGGGACTTAAAAAATACTGTACTATCAAACTGTAGAATAATCTTCTCATTTGATGGAATTCCTGAAAGCAAATACACACATACACATACTTCCATCAGTTAAGAAGGAGCAAATTAAGGGGAATGCGTTAGTTAAAGTCCAAGGAGATGTTAAGAATGAAATAGTCTTAAATGTGCTTCACCCTGCTGAGGTACATGCATCTTGGACTTCGTGTATTGCAGCAGTTGTATAATAACTCATGAATAGATTTTACTAAGATGTACTGTCTACTTACTACATGCCAGCAAGTATCCTAAATTTATATGAATTATTACTTATGGTTTCCATAGCAGTTTTATGATGAATTACTAGTGCTATACTACTCCATCTCACATTGTGTAAAGACACTGATGGCAGAAAGTTAAAGCTACTCTGGTATATAGTCTCCATGAATGGCACTACATGGAGTACATGGATGCTGTACTTCTGCCTCTCTCTATAGGTACAAGTGGCTCCCCCTCTTCAGAAAGGGATGACATCTCTATTCCTTTCTTTTCACCTATGCTGGATACAGAGAAACTCTGAGAGGTGGCACTTCAGCATTTCTAGCATGGCATCAGTGGTAGGCTGGAGGTTGAAGGAATGAAATTCTACCCACCCACTTGCAACTGGGCAGTCATAAGTTCATTTCAAACTTGATGGAGTCTACTAACAAGGACAAATTCACCCATCTGGCATTCAAGCTAAACATAAGCATGGAGGCTACCTATTTCAAAAGGAAGATCATTGGCATTTGGAATCTCACAGCACAGTATCTTAAATGTCCCAGATATAATATACCAAAACCCAGGAAAATAATAACAAGTCCATCGTCCCCTCCACCAAGAGTATTCATATACTGGAATTATCTGAGTAATTATGTTCTCTTTTCTAAAATTATGTTCTCTTTAGATGAAATGAATAAAAATGACCTCCAACAAAACTATCTCTTATGCTATTTAGATGAAGAACTGGCAACTGGAGTTATGGAAACCCCAGGAGGCTGCTGTTCTCAGTCGCTTGGAAGCGGGCAACCGGAGGAAAGATGGCTTATATCTCAAACGGACAAGTGTTGGACAGCCGGAATCAGTCCCCATGGAGACTGTCTTTTATAACAGATTTCTTCTGGGGAATAGCAGAATTTGTGGGGGTTTTTTTTTTCTTCAAAACTTTGCTTCAGAAAGATGTGTAAAAAGAAGAGTCTACGGCAGCTCCTCTGATTCCATATACAATGATGGAAGAGGGCCACCAGGAACCCTTCCATGAAGAAGAGGTCAAATCAATCATCTTTGTGGTCCCAACCCTCCTCCAGTGGCTGGTGGGTGAGGAAGGTGAACGTCTGGTCTAAGAAGCAGACAGCTAGACATGCGCATGCGTAGAAGGAAGCCAACAATTGGTGAAGAGGATAAGATGGTGCATGTCTAAACAAGATTGCTCTGTGTCCTCACGGAGTGGGGAATTCCTTCTGAAGGATCCGGCCGGACTGACATACAGTTGTAAAAATGTACATGTTTGTCTCCTTATGTCTTTTGTATAGCTTAGTAAATTTTTAATATAGTTTTAATAAGTAAATAGTTCAGGTTGCAAAACTTGATTCTTCATCTCTATATGATTCAACCCCAAGTCTTTGTTCTGGAAGAAATAAAGGCCACGTGTTTAGTCCTGGTTTTCTGTTTGGGTATTTAGCTATTGTTTAGCTTTTTCAGGCCACCATGCCCTGCTCAGTCCTATGAATGTCATTTTCAGCTTTCGAAATACTGTTAATTGTTATTTTACTCTCAGTCTCCACACTTGAGTGGAGAGAGGGATTTGACTTTCTCATGTACTCTGGTGCCTCACATTTGACTATGTCCCCTAGAGGGGGAGACCTAGTGGCACTCAAAGGAAGGACAGCAGGTCACGGAGAAGAGACTTGATACCCTATGAGCATATACAGAGGGAGGTAATCCCTCTGAGGAACAGTCATAGGGGAGGGGAATAAGGGGAAAATGGGAGGGAGGGAAGAATGGGAGGATACAAGGGATGGGATAACCATAGAGATGTAACAAGAATAAATTAATAAAAAATAAATAAATAAATAAATAAATAAATAAATAAATAAATAAATAAAATAAAATAAAAACAAACTACAACATAATTGTTTAAGTTAAAAAAAAAAAAAAGAACTAGCAGCTGAAACTGTCCATCTTTTCTTTCTTAAGACACAGAAGTCACTTGTTCCTTAACAATAAGGATAATTTGCTCACCTGTAAGCACATATTGATAACCCTTATTTTCCAAAGAACCAGAGAATATATTATGCAGTTAAATCATCTAGAAACCCTGGAGCCACTGCAACACACAGAATGCAAATAAGGCTAATACCACCATTTCTTTGAACTCCTCTGTTTTCCATAGATTTCACATGTACACTTTTGCTTAGTATCTCTTTCTAAACTCTTAAAACTGTAATAAAAATATTTGGGACATGCTAAATGAAAGAAACAAGTAATTTTATCTCGATGCTATCTTTTGCTTACCCTTGTCACCAATTAAAGTGTGCTTTCTCTTTCTGATGAAAACAATTGACAGATGATTGTTGAGGGTTAAGACCTTGGGGCCAGAATTGTCTTTTATGATCTTTCCTCATGAAATTTTAGGTTTATATAGTATGAATCAAATGGTCCCCAAAGAGTACCTTTACCTAACGTCTCCCATAAAACTTCAAATTACAGTTTTTGTGCATTAAACATGTTTTATGTCTTTTCTCTTTAACTAAAAGATGCCAAGGGAGGTAGATGTGAATGATGAAGGCCCAGGTAACATAGAAGGAGCTTGAGCTGTATTGAATGTACTGCTCATCCCTAGCCCCATGCAAGTTTTAACCTCTTCAGCTCTGATGAGTTCTTTGAGATGTGTAGATACCCCATTTAGTTGTGTGCTGCACTTGACAGAGTAGCAAGAAAGTGAAACAGAATAGCATGTATGTGTTTAAAACATAGCAAGTTCTATGTATACAAGAGATTACTGTCAGCAGACAACATTCATAGAAATTAGAGTTTTGAACAAATTCAGTCCCATGACAGAAGAAATTGCACAGTAGTAAAAGATGTAAGTATGATTTTAGAGCCTTCCATGAAAGTAGAAGAAAGATTAGTGGACTGTGGAAATGACTATGCTAGTGAAATTCTTACCACGCAAGCATAAGACCTGAGTTTCACCCTTAACATGTAGATAAGAAATGGCATTCACCTGCAGTTCCAACAGTGGGAGAAGGAGATTGGAGTTTATATGTGGGTTTACTATCCAGATGGTCTAGCCAAACTGTGGAGTGCCAGGTTCCATGAGAGACCTTGTATTAGAAATGAGGTACAGGAGCTAAAGTAATGGCTCTGAGAGCAGTGACTTCTCTTCCAGAGGATGCAGGTTCAATTCCCAGTACCTACATAGCAGCTCAAAGCCATCTGTAACTCTAGTTTCAAGGAATCTGAAACCCTCTTCTGATCTCCTTGAGCACAAGGCATAAACATGGTATATAGAGTTCCATGCAGGAAAAACACCCATACACACACAAAGAAAAAATAATTTTAAAAAAATAGGTAGAAATTGACAAAGGAAAATACCTGATGTCAACCTCTGGTCTCTTTATTAAAAATGCACAGAGAGAGAGACAGAGACAGACAGACAGACAGACAGACAGACAGACAGACAGACAGACAGACACAGACACAGAGAGAATGATAAAGAAATTCCTGTAAGCAGTCTTGTTTCACTTCATGTTGTCCCTACAGAGATGGTTACTCAGGATGGGTTGTCCTTGCATCAATCAGTGCACATGCTCAGGACCAAAAGGAGCCCTAAAGTTATGTATTATCTTTGTGCACATGGCATCAAGATCCAAGAGTGTGTGTGACCTCCAAAAGTGTTCAACTATTAGACATTTTGCACTGTCTCCATGGTATGGTAACACTCTCCTCCACATGCATTTATCTTTGTTTAAAAGTCATTATCTGTCCTATTATCTCAATACCTGAAAGTTGAAGAGTTTGTAGGAAACCACAAGGCAATAAACATCTAAATGCTGGGGTCTAATCTTATTTTGTTATTAATTAATTGTGTGACACAGAAGTTTATTTCATCAGATAATTGACCTAAATATTATACATATTTACTATCTGTGGCTGGTAGACATTTTTTTTTTCCAATTTGCTTTACTCTTTTGGCATCTGCTCTTATATAAAAAAAAATGCTGGTCTTAAGGTCTGTTTCCTGAAATAGAGTTTAATTTTCTTGCAGCCAAACCATATCTAACATCACTTAGAGTGGTGACTCGCACTACAGTTTCACAAGTGTGTATATGTGTGGATTCTGATAATTTTGTACTCTGTAGGAGAGAAAGAAAAATACAACTCAAGTTAAGAAAAAAAATACCCTCAAAAATATTTCTTTGCAACTGGATTTAGAGATCTTTGATAAGGTTAGATCTTGAACAATGTTAAGATAGTAAATTCTACCAAAGAATAATGGCGAAAGTTCAGGTTTAACAATCAAAAGACCTGACTGGAACCATTGGCTCTGCTACCACTTGAAGCTATTGACTTCATGGAGTGGTAATTTAGGACAGGACCTAGCTTCTGAATCATATTGCTCATGGCAATTAAACATGTGAAAATAAAAGCCTAGTACAGATAGGGGAGCCAATAAGTGGTGACTTTAGAATGACGAAGCTAGTGACTACCTGGGTTAGGGAAAGAACTTAAAAAGCATTCTGGTGTCCTACAGAACCAAATTCATCTCCATCAACTAAGAGCAAAATTGTCTTGTCCAATCAGCTTCATGGAGCCTTTCGAGAGCGAATATAACCCTGTATTCACTTCAAGATCAAATCCATGACCTCTGGCTTTTTTACACTTTAAGATGCCAAATGCCCTCATGCAAAGTTTTGCTGAGACTGTCACTTCCCCACGAGGTGCAAGAGAAGACGTGCTTTCTAAAATCTAGAACCAAAGGTAATGATTATAGCAGTAATAATAATAATAATAATAATAATAATAATAATAATAATGCAGTATAATGTCCACCATTTATTTGGTCCTTTCTATACAGGTCAAGCACAGTAATAAGACTTTACATATATTATCTTATTTAATTATCTCATCAATATTAGGTGGGAGGTATTATTATCCCATTAAAATATGAAGAAAGGTCTCAAGGTTCAAAAAGGGTAATGATTGTAAGTGGCAAAATACATACACACTTTCTTATTTCGGTACTTTATTCTGCCTTATTTGAGACACTAAAATACTTAGCCTTGTTGATACTTAACCCAAGAGCCCCAGGTGCTAGGAATGTATGCAAATTTATATTATTATAATTTCAAATTTAGGGCAACAACTGAGAATTCTTATATTTCAACATGTGACCTTACAAAAGTATTTACTATGATAAATTCATGTGCAGTATCTTCACAGGAGTCTACCCTACCCAAAAACAGAGTCACACATATAAAACAGAAAAGAGACAGGAAAAAGACTATAGTCTTCACAAACAAGATGCTCTGATTAAATAATTACAATTCTTTTCCTTGCAGCTACACTACAATATCCAACATGCGACAGATTCCACTTCATGTAGTTGTTACAAAAGTTCTGTGGGGTGAATGCTATCGAAGGTCACAAGGGAACAAGAAATGCAGTATTTTAGGAAGATCCAATTGAACTGCCCAGGATGGGATGAAGTCCTTTAAAAAACCAAATAACAAGAAATAAATGTAGAACCAAATGCCAATAACATAACAGCATGGGAGCTGTGACTTGATTAGGAGAGTTTCATAACTGATTTACAAATAAGTTGGACATGAATTAACTAGTCATGTTGAATTGCACACTATTAAAAAATTCACAGGACACATGTGTCCGTCCAGTTTAGTACCTGTTGGAGGTTGGTCTGATGTATTTTGATGCTAATTACTCCTTGCTGTCTCTATACCCCAAGGTTGCTATGTAACCTTGCCTGGGAACTTCCAGTTTGACCAATAAAAGGCCATCTCACCTGGGCAGGGCAAATAGCGTAGGTGTGGCTAAGGTTCCCCAGATTTGGGGGAGGGAGAATCTTGGGAAGGAGAGACAGGAGGAGAAGAGCAGGAAGGAACAAGGCTGCCATGGGTTAGAGAAAGGAAGAGCACATGGCAGGCGTGGATGGAGATTTGGCCCAGATGAAGAACATTAGCAAGCATCTGGGGTTAGGGATGGGAGGTAGCACGATAGAAATCATTAGAAGCAGAGAGCATGAATGGGAGTGGGGCAGGGTATGGGATACCTGCCCCAATATGGGATGTAGTTTAGGGGATTAACATCTGCCCTGCCCCAGGTTAACTAAGGCTATTTTAAAATATAACAGGTGTCTGTGTTTTGACTGATTGCTAGCAGGCTAGAAAATACCACAGTAATAATAATTATAGACCTGATAATAAACATTATTAGGCCCTACTGGTAAATTAACACAAGTACCAAAAGCTCCAAGATCCAAATATCTGCCATATCCCTGTAATGAACCTTTAGACTTAGATATCTGCCATATGTCTTTATTTCTTAACTTTTTATACTTCTCCTTGGATTGTTTCAATAGTTCTGTCACCAACTATGCTGGTCGTTACCTCTCCAGCAACCTGTCCATCCACATGCTACCGTGTTCCCTACCGTGGTCACAATGAACTAACCCCTGGAAGTATAAGCCAGCCCCACCAAAATAATTTCTTTTATAAGAGTTGCTTTGGTCGTGGGGTCTCTTCACAGCAATAGAATGGTGAATAGACAACCTGGCTTCTCATTTTTCTTATAAAACTCAACAAATTGGTTGTGACATCTTCAGATGTAGAATTAACACTTTCATTTAGGGAATTAGTGATAAATACTAGGTCACCTAATAATTCCATACCCTAAGGTTTGTTTTTGGGTTTTTTGGTTTTGTTTTTTGTTTTTCATTTTTAGTAAGTTGCTACTGGCTGCTGGTGCTGCTTTCAATGAGATTAAATGGATAGAAGCCTGCCTTCTTTGCTGTACTTCCTACAGTACTATAGCTTCAAATATCCCTAAAATGATTTCAAACCTGTGGGATTTACTGTGGGACTTTGGTAATTCTTCTCTCTCTCTCTCTCTCTCTCTCTCTCTCTCTCTCTCTCTC
>OU015743.1:151157985-151179418 GCA_907169655.1 Acomys percivali
GTGTGTGTGTGTGTGTGTGTGTGTGTGTGTGTGTGTGTGTGTGTGTGAGATTTATTAGCATGAGTACACCACAGCATACATGTGGAAGTCACTGAACAACTTGTACATGTTGGTTCTCACCTCCCATCACATGCGTGGATCTGGAACGCGGGTCCTCAGGCTTGGCAGCAGTTGCTTTTACCAACTGAACCATATTGCCAGATGTGTCTTGTAATGCATATCTCTGTTCCCACCAGGTAGCGAGTGGATTTGTCTCTGTACATTGAATCAGAATTTTCCCATGTTCCATTCAAACAGCTTGTAAAATGACTTTGAGATTGAGTTAGCTTTGTGTGGGTCAGGAATGACTCAGCGTAGCTTCCTTTCACTAGTTCCACCTGGACAGACATGAAACTTGATCAACTCACACTTTCTCTTGGGTCTGTTTATTAATCTGTAAATTGGAAATGACATCAGTATCTACCATACAAGCCTGAAAGAAATGTATGGAAATCCCCAAGGTTGTAGCACACACATGTGATCTCAGTATCTAAGTGGTAGAGGCAAGATGACCAGGAACTCAAGGCCATATCCAGCTGCACCACAGGTTAAAGACTAGCCTTGGGGAAGGGGGAGCTGGAGAGATGGCTCAGCGGTTAAGAGCACTGACTGCTCTTCCAGAGGTCCTGAGTTCAATCCTCAGCAACCACATGGTGGCTCACAACCATCCACAGTGATATCTGGTGCCCTCTTCTGGCCTTCAGGTGTACATACAAGCAGAACACTGTACATAATAAATATTAAAAAAAAAAAAAAGACTAACCTCCGTTGTATGATATCCTGTCTTAAAAAATAAACAAATAAATAAATAAATAGAACTGAGTGCAAAAACATATGTTAACAAAGGGCATTAATGGCAGGTGTGATGAGCTTGGAGTGGGGGTGATTTTACTAAGCAAGTGACAAGTTACAAGGTCTGGAAACACTTTCGGTTGATATGATGGGTTACATGTGAAAGGGTGGCCATCACCCTGAACAGAGGACAGATATGCTGAAAGACATACCACAACGCACAGAGCAGCCTCTCAATAAAGAGTGACCACCCCCAAATGTCAGCAGGTAGCCTTTTGAGATAACACAGGTACAAAGTTCAGCACATCAGGCCTGGGCTCCCATTCTTAAGACCACTAGTCTCCCTTTGTGATAGGTAGTTTGGTCACTTGGAACTTTAATTTCTCCACCTGTAAAATAGGAATACAAATGTCTCACTTAGAAACTTAATGGGGGTTCAAAGAAGCAACATATAAAACATGTCTGGCACATATTCAGCAGGGTCTTTTCTCTTAGTTCCTCACTCAGGCATGAAAAGAGGATGATTCATAAGAATCTAGAAAGCCCAAGGCTGCCTCACCTTTAATTTATCAAGTGAGACACTTTCCAAGTTGGCACTAGGAAGGACACAGATGGCCCATCATCTGAGCATGCATGCATGGCCAGGCCCTGTTACTGAGGTTAGGAATCATACAGCCTCCTGCTGGGCCAATGCTTCAGGACAACCCCACAGACAGGCCTAGGCTGAAATCCCTGCCCTGAATGCTCTGTTAACACCGTGATGCTATTTTAAAATAACGAAGAAGCAGCTTGTTGAGAAAGGAGAGCACAAAGCCTAAAAATAAATCCAGGCAACAATTCAAGGTTTCCTGTGGGTTTAGGATGTGCAGAATTACCACCAACTACAATTATCCAGATGAATGGCCAAGATCACAGGTACCAACAAATCAACGGATGGCTTAGATTTTATGTATGAACATAAATAAAAGTATATGCAAACCAAGGTGGATGCTCCCACATGCTGATGGTCAAGTGTCCTCATAACTATGGCCCTTCTGGAAAACCCAGATCAAGTCAGGGTAAGTTTCACTACTCTGAGAAAACCTTCACATATAATGACCAGAAACATGGGACAGTCGGCAGACCTCTATACTAACTCGCACAAGGAAAAAGATGTCACCCAACTTCTCTCTATGGCCCAAGATCTCGCCAGTCAGCTTCGCATCCCCCACCCACTTTCCCAGCAAAACCTGCTCCAAATGATAGTTAGAGAGCAGAACCCACACCTGTTCCCACAACGTGTGCACAAAGCACAGTATGGCCAAGGGCATACTTCAAACCCTTGAGAATTGGGAAACGTGGCAAAAAAGACCTCTCCCAGAAAAGCAAGGCTTGCTATACCCTATGAAAAGATGCAGAACAGACCCACTCTTCTTACTCTTCATTGGTGGAGTCCAGTCACATATCTTCCTTTTGGGAAGGGCTGAGAAGGGAGCTGAATATGTGGCTCAGAATAGGATTTCTGCTCAGAGAGAGAGGTGGAAAAGAGTAAAGAACACACAGCTGCTACCACAGCATGGAGCCTGGAGGAAGACAGCAGGCAGGTGCCTCGTGTTCTCCCTCATCCTCATCACTCACAGCGGCATCTCCAGAGGCTTTTATTTTCTAATCCTGTCACAGGCACTGTGAGTTCATCTTGCTCCTCAGGAAGCCTCCCTTTAGGAAAATGAGTCTCTACAGCAATCCCAGAGTTGCTCAGGGCCCCAGTCTACTCCCTGGCTGAGGATGTGTAGGGAAATGCTCATATTCTTGGGCGGGGGAGGGTGAAAGCAATATGGTATCCTTATGACAGCCTTAGTGTGGGCCTCAGGATGCTGTGCATAAAGAGCTCTGCCTAGTTTTCCTCAGCCCTGTCATCTATGTCCTGAAATATTGAACTCACCTTCTCTGGGCTTTGGGACCAAAGACAATGCTGTGCAGCCCTTACAACAGCCCTGAGGGGGTGTGGGTGGGAACCTCATTTCCTAGCGATACAAAATGAATCTCAGAGGATACACAAGAACACCCTTCAGGATACCCCCTTGGCGATCAGATCCACTTTATATTGAAATCTGCTCAAGTGGTTTAGAAAAAAAAAAAAAAAAGCTGGTCTTGTTACTTCCTGACTTTAAACCATCCCAAAGCTCCCTGGTTGCCTGAGGCCATCCTTCTCTACCTGGGTGCACAACAGATTTACCCGGAGAATCTGCAAAAATGTCATCGTCCTGGCTGCAACTCAGACCAATTAAACCAGAATCTATGGGGGTGGAACTGAAGCTCAGTACTGGTGAGTGCTGTAAACTGCTGGGGGATCCTGCTGTGCAGTCAAGATTAAGAATGGTGGCCCTGGGAAAAGTCAAATTGGGCTTCATCACTTCCCCAACCATCTCCTCCATCCTCCCCCACTTTAGCCTTTCACACCTTCTTGACACCTGAAGCTCCCAGAGCCCTAACACCTCTCTCCCATCTACCTGGAGTGCTCTCTCCATCTTCCTGGAGATGGAGCTCAGTACTACCCTCTTTGATGGTAATTCCAGTGTTCCTTCTAGGTACTCAATATGAGCGTGCCCTTACCGTTCCAATGCATTGCTGTAGATTATTACGTATCTCTTCCTTTACCAAAAGGAGTGCCTCGACTGGGTAACAGGCTGCACCTCTGTCCATGTTCAGTTCAGTACATGGAGCCATGAAATGTGTATTGATGCAAAAGAATTGAGAGCCAGGGTGCATGCATACATGTCTAATTTACAGATATTCATTGAAAGAGTATCCCAAACACACAAAGGGGAAAAACCCCAACTATCAAGTATCTATTAAGTGATTAATAGTGTGGAAATTTAAATTAGGAACACCTCCCACCTCAGTCGAGGGCATTTGAATGCTTGCTTGGTGCCCTTGGGGAGGTTCAGGAGGTCCATCCTTGCAGGAGGAAGTGTGTCACTGGAGGTGGGCTTTAAGAGTTTAAGGACACTATCCACTTCCAGTTCGCACTCTCTTCTTAGTGCTTTCAGGTGAAGATGTGCTCTATCAGTCCTGTGCTCCCATCACCAATGCCTAGCACTGGCTGCCACACTTCCCTGCCGTGGTGGACACGTACCTCCCTGGTACGCTAAGCCCAAATGAACTCTTCCTTCTGTAAGTTGCTTTTGGTTTGTGTGTTCATCGCTTTAACACTGAAGTGACTAGCACAGAAATTTGTCCCACGGATTGGGTTACTTCTGTTACAACCCCAAACATGTTTCTGAGAGGACTGTGGAAGTGGTTGGCTGAGGGAAACCCCTTCCTACACAAAGGTGGTTTTGGTTAGTGTTGTATAACATCCTCAGAAACGTAACTAGGACAAGTGGGTAACCAAAAGGTGTAGGTATAAGATGATGTCATGTATCCTTATAGAGGACAGGGATTCTGTCACCGGATACAGCAGGAATAAGTTTGAAATACAAGGATTATACAATCCCTTCTTTTTTTTTATTTAATTAATTTATTCTTGTTACATCTCAATGGTTATCCCATCTGATATATCCTCCCATTCTTCCCTCCCTCTCATTTTCCCCTATTCCCCTCCCCTATGACTGTTCCTGAGGGGGATTACCTCCCCCTGTATATGCTCATAGGGTATCAAGTCTCTTCTCGGTGACCTGCTGTCCTTCCTCTGAGTGCCACCAGGTCTCCCCCTCCAGGGGACATAGTCAAATGTGAGGCACCAGAGTATGTGAGAAAGTCATATCCCACTCTCCACTCAACTGTGGAGAATGTTCTGACCATTGGCTAGATCTGGGTAGATGTTTAAATTGTACTGCCTGTATTGTCCTTGGCTGGTGCCTTAGTTTGAGCGGGACCCCTTGGCCCAAATCTGCCTATTATAATGTTCTACTTGTAGGTTTCTAGGACCCACTGGATCCTTCTACTTTGATATTCTCCCATGGTTCTCTCATCTAGAGTCCCAATAGGGTGTCCTCCCCTCTGTCTACAATCCCCTCTTATGAGGTACCTGGATGATGCAAATGTCTGGGGTCTGAAGGTTTACAGTTACTACAAAATAGGGGCAGGAAACAGGAGTAGCAGGAAGCAATGACAGGCAGGTATAGAGGTCATGTATGGAGCAACAGAACAACGACGACAAAAACCCTAAAAATGGGCTAATGATGAAGGCTGTACAACTTTGCAGCACTTTAAAATTGTTAAAGTTGTAAAATCTCTCTTGTGTACATTGTAGTTTACATGCACATCTTGAAAAGCTTGTGGACTATGTAAACCATCATACTCCTCTCCTTTCCTCCCTGAATGTTCCTCTCTAGCACTCTGCTCTGCTGATTTTTCTGCAAAGACACTGGCCTTTTCCCTTTTCAGCCTCCTTGAAATTGCTGTCCAGTGAATAAAATGTTCTTCTAATTTTTCACAAGACTCCCTTCCTTCCTCTCTTAATTAAATGTCCTACCTCAGGTGGCATCTGTGATTACCCCAGTTGCTCTCTGTATCAATTAAGATGATGCTTACTGATACAAAAACCTAACAACCTCAGTGACTTAAAACAGTCCTAAATTTTAGTGTGACTCCAAATCATATGGAAGGCATTTTTAGAAATGAGCTGATTAGACACCACCTCTCAAAGCTCCCAAAAGTTTCTAGTTAGGTTCCTGTGGTGGGGAATCTAGTAATTTCTATTGATGACAAGTTCCAAAGAACTATGGTGTAAATGTTTGTGTCTCCTCTGATTTAAAGTTGTCCTTGATTAACACCATTAGTGTTTTAAGTGATGACCAGTCCACGGGCTTCACCTTCATCAGGATAATTAGTGGTTGGTCTTCCAGATACACTCTCATCCCCGTCCTTCCCCTTTTCCAGGTAAGGAAAGCATTCAATGAATCATTGTAGAAACAAAGAGAAGTCTTCACTTGTTACCCAGTATGCCGTCTCTTTAATATTGACTCTTCCTGCTCCTAGACTATGAGAAAAATAATCTAAGGGATTTTACTGCAGTAATATGAGACTGGGACCAAAAGTGATGCCAATGGTTTTAGCCCAAAGGTCCCACTCTGAGAACCATTAATTTAGTACAATTTAAACTTGTTTCAGTCTGACATAACAATAGAATGAACCACTGTACCACTGGAAGAATTCTTCTATGAAATGATTCAACACACACATACACACACACACACACACACACACACACACACACACACACACACACATATTCACACATACACACACATACACACAGCATTGATGATGGGAAACAATTGGAAAATATGGTTCATGGCTACAGATGCACACACTGCTTTCATCTTTTTGTAGCCAGAACTCATTATAAGGGAATCAAATTACCAAGGCTCTTGATAGCAAAGACGTATGTCCATGTGATAATGGGACTGGTGCTCCATCATAACCTTGTGCATTATATTTATCTTCATGATATGCTTTATATCCCCCTGATATTAAATCATACATTTGCCTTCTAACCTTTCATGTCTATCTACCATGACAGCATAACTCCAAAAGGCAGAAATTTCTTGTTTCTAACGTTGTGTTTTTAAGACCTAATATAGCATTTGGAACACAGTAGGCAACAAAGTTTATTTCTTAAATTACTAACTGCATTTTTCCTGGAGTATACTATCTCCTCTTTTGTGCATTCCTGCAACTAGAGCCTTTTCCTTGCTTATGTCACTAGGTCCCTCCCATCATAGTAGACCCATGTCTTTTCTAATAGTCCTAAGAAAGTTGTGCTGCCTTCCCTATTGGCCTATCCTGTATATGACAGTTATGCTAGTTTATTATTCCCAATGTTCCTTTTTATTTTGTCAAGTAGCCTTCCTTCTAAGGCAAAATGAACAAACAAACAAAAATGACTCAAAGTTTATTCCAAATCAGACTGAGGACCCCAGGATCCAATCTAGCACAAGCACACTCTATGTATGGATGGAGACAGGAACTAAGACAAACAGCTAGCTACCCTGTGGACGGGAGTAGTTTAAACACTGTCAGCAGAGAGTAGGAGTAAATAGACAGCAGCAAACACACTGTAGATCTGAAGTGGTGCTGAACATCAAAAGGGACAGAGTAGCTGTCTTGGATCCTCATATCCTTTCTGTTTCAAATGCAGTGAACTGCAGGATCTCCTTAAAATAAATTCCCTTTACAAGAGAGTCTGACAGAGTCACCATTCCTCATTTGTTCATAAGCCTGGCCAACCAAAGCCAGCATTTGTCAGCAATAGGGTGTTCTATGATATTTTATTTTATTATTTTCATATGCCACTCAAGAAAATGAACCCCTCCACCCAGATAATGGCCTGAGGGATGATATTCTGCAAACAAGATGTTAATTTATACCTTACCAGCCCACATAGAGAAAACATTCTTGTTTCTCACTTTTTTTGAATCATGAACCTAGAACCCTCCTTTTCCCACACCTCCCAATGTTTTCCTATAAACCACAGAGCTTCCATTTAGTTGTGTCTGTACAGTAAGAGCTCACTCTTACTATATACACATATGTATACAGACTACATATGCATTGTCTCACTTCCCCAAAACAATCCTACAATCAGTATTTTATTTCCACATATAGTGACTGGGTTCAGGAAAAGGACTAAATAAATTACACATAAAATGGATCTAGGAATGAGTGAGAAAGGATACATGTTCCTATTTTTGAAGGGTCATTTGCTTCCATGTGTATGCTTTCACTCATTCAAATGGATTCCTACCAAGGCCAAGTATTTGCCTCACATTGTCTGTGAGGTATCTGGACTATAAGATATAATTTCCTGGATTCCAAGATGGTAGCAAGCAGTGTGGACCTTGTTTAGATGCCAGAGAAATCAAGGCAGAAAATTGGACTTATTTCTTAAGCAGAAACACCAAACTCCCCACCCCACTACTGCGGGAGAAACCTTAGTGCATCAGGAACAAACTAGGGACAATCTTGTGCACCCCCAAACAAGGGAAAAAGCTTGGACCCCCTAGAGAGCAGAGCATCCACGGTGGTGGTGGAAGTGGTAGCTGCAGCAACAGCTACAACACAGAGACGGCGATAGCTTTGGCGCCAACAACACCAGCGGGCTTGGTAAGGTAGGCCGCGGGGAACAAAACACTGGCAGTGGTGATTGGTGGGGCGGGGATTGGTGAGATCAGCAGCGGGAAATGGCAAGCAACAGGGGCTGCAAGGGACTGTGAGCAGCAACGGTGGGTGACAGAGAATGGACCAGCACCTTGTTTCAGTGGAGGGCAGCAACCAGCAGGGAAAAATGGGAGGTCAGACTGCTGGACAGATCAGTACACCAAAGCGGAGTAGCCTGTCTACAGAGCAAAAGATTAACAAAACAAAAGTCACACAGCATCTGACATCCAAATCACAGATTCACTGTGTGGTGAATCACTCAGAGGAGACAAGCAGCCAGAGGAGCCCTATAAAACCATGGAATCTAGGTGGCAGAGCTCAAATATAGATACAGGAAGGCAGAGTCTGAGAACTCAGTATAGAAAACAGCTCCCTACCAAAGGTACTCACCCCCGAAACCACCAGCTTGGAAAGCCCAAGTCTTCTAAGCAGATGCCTAAAGGAAAGAAATAAGAGGTCTAATAACAAAAATCAAGGTATTATG
Source organism: Acomys percivali (assembly GCA_907169655.1). Taxonomy (NCBI): domain Eukaryota; kingdom Metazoa; phylum Chordata; class Mammalia; order Rodentia; family Muridae; genus Acomys; species Acomys percivali. The sequence goes on from OU015743.1 coordinate 151,166,444, forward strand.
GCTCCACTAGAAAGCCCAGAAACCAACAGATACCCTACTATGGCAGAGTCACAGGAAGATGACCTCAAGACCATGCTTATACAGCTATTTGAGAACTATAAAGAGGAAATGAATAGAGCCTTCCAGAAATTCCAGGATAACACAAACAAATGAATAGAAGCCATCCAGGAGAAACAAGAAACCACAAGCAAACAGGTGAAGAAATTAAATAAAACAACTCAAGACACAAAAACAGAATTAGACAACACTAAAAAATCACAAATCAAGAAAAAAGTGGAATGGAACAATTAAAAAAGGAAGCAGGAATCCAATAGACAAGTATAACTAACAGAATCCAACACATAAAAGAGAGAATCTCAAGTGCTGAAGATACAATAGAAGAAATTGATACATCTCTCAAAGAAAATCTTAAAACGGAAAAATTAGTGACACAAAGCATCCAAGAAATCAAGGACACCATGAGAAGGCATAACCTCAGGATTATAGGAGTTGAAAAAAAGGAAGGTGCAAAGTCCCAAGGTCCAGAGAATGTCTTCAAGAAAATCAAAGAAGAAAATGTCCCCAATCTACAGAAAGAGATTGAACATACAAGAGGCCTACAGAACATCAAATACACTAGACCAGAAAAGAAACTCATCCTGGCACATAATAATCAAAACACTAAACTTGCAAAATAAAGAAAAGATACTAAAGGCTGCAATAAAGAAAGACAAAATAACATATAATGGTAGACCCATCAGAATTACACCTGACTTTTCAACTGAGACTATGAAAACCAGAAGAGCCTGGTCTGAGATTTTGCAGACTCTAAGAGACCACAGATGCAAACCCAGGTTACTATATCCAGCAAAACTTTCAATCAACATAGATGGAGAAATCAAGATATTCCATGTTAAAACCAAATTTAAATAGTATCTAAACACCAACCCTGCTCTACAGAAAATAATAGAAGGAAAATATCACAACGAGATCAGCCACACCCAAGAAAATGCAGCATACAGGTAATCGCACATCAGCAAAACTAAAATAGACACTACCACACATAATCACCACTAACTCCACAATAAAAGGATCCAATAACCATTGGTCAATAATATCTGTCAACATTAATGCCTCAACTTCCCAATAAAAAAGGCACAGGCTAACAAAATGGATGCAAAAACAAGATCCTTCAATATGTTGCATTCAAGAAACACATCTCATTCAACAAAGATAGACATTACCTGAGAATAAAAGGCTAGAAAAAAATTTTCAAGCAAATGGTCTTGGGAAGCAAGCAAGATTAGCCATTTTAATATCTGACAAAATTGACTTTAAATTAAAATTGATCAAGGAAGATTGAGAAGAACACTTTGTCCTAATCAAAGGAAAAATCCACCAAGAGGACATCACCATCCTAAATATCCATGCCCCAAATATTAGGGCACCTGCATTTGTAAAAGAAATACTTTTAAAGTTTAAATCACTCATTGATCCCAAAACAATAATAGTGGGAGACCTCAACACCCCACTATCACCAATGGACAGATCCTCAAGGAAGAAATTAAATAGAGAAATAATCATGCTAACAGAGGTCATGAATCAAATGGACCTTACAAACATTCACAGAGCTTTTTACCCAAATAGAAAAGAATATACTTTCTTTGCACCACATGGAACCTTCTCCAAAATAGACCACATACTTGGTCACAAAACAAGCCTCAATAGATACAAAAAAATTTCAAATAATCCCTTGTATCCTATCAGACCACCATGGCCCAAGGCTGAGTATCAACAACAATAGAAATAACAAAAAGTCTACAAACACATGGAAACTGAACAATCTTCTACTCAATGACAAGTTGGTCAGGGATGAAATAAAGAAAGAAATCAAAGACTTCCTAGAGTTTAATGAAAATGAAGGCACAACATATCCAAACCTTTGGGACACAATGAAAGCAGTGCTAAGAGGAAAAGTCATAGCACTAGGTGCCTTAACAAAGAAACTGGAGACATTGCATATAAGCAACTTAATGGAACACCTGAAAACTCTAGAAAAAAAGAAGAAGCAGACACACCCAAGAGGAGTAGAGGGCTGGAAATAAACTCAGGGCTGAAATCAATAAGCTAGAAACAAAGAAAACAATTCAAAGAATCAACGAAACCAAGAGCTGGTTCTTTGAGAAAATCAACAAAATAGACAAACCCTTAGCCAAACTAACTAAAAGGCAAAGGAAGAGTACACAAATTAACAAAATAAGAAATAAAAAGGGAGAAATAACAACAGATACTGAGGAAATCCAAAGAATCATTAGGTCTTACTTCAAAGACCTATACACCACAAAATTTGAAAATCTAAAGGATATGAACAATTTCCTGGATAAATTCCACTTTCCAAAGTTAAATCAAGACCAGGCAAACAAATTAAACAGTCCTATATCCCCTAAGGAAATAGAAGCAGTCAACAAAAGTCTCCCAACCAAAAAGAGCCCTGGACCAGATGGATTCAGTGCAAAATTCTACCAAACCTTCAAAGAAGAACTAATACCAATACTCCTCAAACTATTCCACAAAATAGAGACAGAAGGAACTCTACCAAACTCATTCTATGAAGCCACAATCAGCTTAATACCTAAGCCACACAAAGACCCAACAAAGAAAGAGAATTTTAGACCAATCTCCCTTATGAACATAGACTCAAAAATATTCAATAAAAATCTCGCCAACCAAATACAAGATCACATCAAAAATCTCATCCATCATGACCAAGTAGGTTTCATACCAGGCATGCAGGGGTGGTTCAATATAAGGAAATACATCAATGTAATTAATCATATAAACAAATTGAAGGAAAAGAATCACATAATCATCTCTTTAGATGCGGAAAAATCATTTGACAAAATCCAACACCCTTTCATGTTAAAAGTCTTAGAGAGATCAGGGATACAAGGCACATGCCTAAACAGAGTAAAGGCAATATACAAAAAACCTATTGCCAACATCAAGCTAAGTGGTGAGAAACTTAAGTCAATCCCACTGAATTCAGGGACACGACAAGGCTGCCCACTCTCTCCAGTGCTCTTCAATATAGTACTTGAAGTCCTAGCTAGAGCAATACTACAGCTAAAGGAGATCAAGAGGATACATATAGGAAAGGAAGAAGTTAAAGTTTCACTATTTGCAGATGATATGATACTATACATCAGCGATCCCCAAAAGTCAACCAAAGAACTCCTACAGCTGATAGACAGCTTCAGCAAAGTGGCAGGATACAAAATTAACACGAAAAAGTCAGCAGCCTTCCTGTACACAGAAGGCAAAAGGGCAGAGAAAGAAATTAGGGAAACCACTCCCTGCACAATAGCCTCAAACAATATAAAATATCTGAGTGTAAATCTAACCAAGCAAGTGAAAGGCCTTTATCAAAAAAACTTCAAGTCTCTACAAAAAGAAACTGAAGAGGATATCAGAAAATGGAAAAATCTCCTATGCTCGTGGATTGAGAGAATCAACATAGTAAAAAAGCCATCCTACTAAAAGCAATCTACAGATTTAATGCAATCCCTATCAAAATACCAGTACAGTATTTTACAGAACTGGAACGATCAATCCTCAACTTCATATGGAAAAAAAACCCAGAATAACTAAATCAATCCTATACAATAAAAGATCTACCGGAGGAATCTCCATCCCTGATCTCAAGCTGTACTATAGAGCAACAGTAATAAAAACAGCATGGTACTAGTATAGAAATAGGCCAGTTGACAAATGGAATCAAACTGAGGACCCAGATATACATCCACTCACATATGGCCATTTGATTTTTGATAAAGAAGCCAAAATGATACAATGGACAAAAGAAAGCATTTTCAACAAATGGTGCTGGTCCAACTGGATGTCTACATGTAAAAAAATGCAAATAGATCCATATTTATCACCATGTACAAAACTAAAATCTAAGTGGATTAAAGACCTCAACATAAAACCAGACACACTAAATCTGTTAGAAGAAAAAGTGAGTAAGACCCTAGAACTCATTGGCACAGGAGACAAATTCCTGAACAGAACACCAACAGCTCAGGCTCTGAGATCAACAATTAATAAATGAGACCTTATGAGGCTGAGAAGCTTCTGCAAGGCAGAAGACACTGTCAGCAGACCAAAGCGACATCCCACAGATTGGGAAAAAATCTTTACCAACCCTACATCTGACAAAAGGTTGATATCTCAAGTATATAAAGAACTCAAGAAATTAAACACTACCACACCAAACAACCCAATTAAAAAGATGGGTGCAGAACTAAACAGAGAATTCTCAAAAGAGGAATATGGAATGTCTAAGAAACACTTAAGGAAATGCTCAACATCCCCATTCATCAGGAAAATGCAAATCAAAACGACCTTGAGATGCCATCTTACACCTATCCGATTAGCGAAGATCAATAACTCGAATGACACATGCTGGAGAGGATGTGGTGAAAGGGGAACACTTCTCCACTGCTGGTGGGAGTGCAAACATGTTCAACTACTCTGAAAAGGAATATGGCGCTTTCTCCGAAAGTTGGGAATAGCTCCACCCCAAGACCCAGCTATACCACTCCTGGGCCTATACCTGAAAGATGCCTCACCATGAAACAAAGACATTTGTGCAACTATGTTCATAGCAGCCTTATTCGTAATAGCCAGAACCTGGAAACAACTGAGATGTCCCTCAATTGATGAATGGATAAAAAAAAAAAAAATCTGGTACATCTACACAATGGAATACTATTCAACTATTAAGAACAAGGAAATCCTGAATTTTGCTGGCAAATGGATAGAATTAGAAATGATCATCCTAAGCGAGATAACCCAGACCCAAAAAGACATGCATGGTACATACTCACTCATATGTGGATTTTAAACCAACATAGACATCTTAGGAGAGACTTCACCCAGCAGGATATAGGGACAGTTATAGAGACTTAAAGCTGGACATTGGACAGAGTCCCGAGTGTGAAGGGTGGCCCAGTCAGGCCACAGAGGAAGAGGTCATATATAGTACAGGGGATACTAGATAAACTAAGATCAGATGTTAGGGGAGGAGAGCTCCCCTATCTAAGGACTAGGGGAGGGAAGGAAAGGGGATGAGAGAGGGGATGGGATCGGAGGTAGATGAGGGAGGGGGTGGGATCAGGAGGGGATGAGAGAGGGGGCCACAATTGAGATGTAAAGAACTCAAACTACAGAACAAGCTGGTAATTTATATTCCTAATCCCACTACATGGGAATAGTTCTGAGACTAGCAGAGATATAAATGTATAGGCATAGAGAGGCCTCATGTTGACCACAGATTCTCTGTGACTTACTATTAGAGGCCACTACTAGTAAGGCAAGAAGGAAAATTTGCAAATGCCTTACATCAACCCATACAATGACCAGAAAACTAGCTTTAATTGGTCTGTGCATCCTGCACACCTCATACAATTATAATGTTAGAACTGTGAGAATATTAGAACTTGTGAGAAATTATGTTTTCAGAACAAAATAACTAGCTGGATCAGAACTGACAGGAATCATTCCTCCCAGCACAATGGACACTGACATCCTGCATCCTCCTAGTTCCTTTTACTCATCAGAGTTGGACAGCTTCCTGGACAACATTGTAGAAAACTTCTGATCCAATTTGGACCACCATTTCAATCTCCTACTAAGCCTGGAATCTCTCAGCATTTAGAAACTGAACCACAAATGCAATCACTAGATTGCTTAACCATTCTCTCCAATTTTGGGGGGCCCACTCCAAAGTATTATGTGCCTCAATTGAACCTGAAGAAACCTTAAGAAAATGATGCCCCATTCCCTCAAAGAGGGGTTTGTATAGGTTGCTGTTTGCTCACTCGATCTACAAATGCTTACTCTCATCAGGAGGTGGTCATAAGTCATTATTGGTCTTACACAGATAAAAATTAGGGGAAATGCAGGAACATCTCTCTTTGCCTTTATCTTGCATACATAGGCAAGGAGATGGGAGCCAAAAAGAAAGAAAGGGAAATTTAGGAACATAGAGGGAGGACAGAACAAAAGCTAGGTGATTAAACCTACTCCTTAACTCAAGGCCTTAATTGTTACTTATAATGAAGGTTATGTCTAAGTCATTGCTATAGAATTTAGTATATTGATACAAAACATGGGCATGTCAAATACTTGGCAGATTTTAACACAAAAATATATATCCTAAGTCTAACAGATAGATATGACTCTATTGATATATGAGGTAAAATAGTTGAATAAGGTCTTCAAAAGCCACAGAGACTCACAGAATATGGCACTTAAAGTTGTTCCTACAATCCTAAATTTCTTCGACAACAAGACAATTTAACTCCTGACAACCCCAGCCAACCTCAAATAAGATGATGAGCATCAAAGAGCCTCCCTATGGACATGGCTTCAAAGGTGGCAAAATAACCACTGAGCAAAATGTCCTCGTTCCTGCCACAAACAGAATCTGCCTAAAAATGGGCAACTTAGATGCAGGCAGCATCGACGGCCGCACTCTGCCAAGTCAGGGTAAGCAAGTCCTCAATAGTTCCTGCCCTGCGAACAAGTCTGGCAGAGATATTAGGCCAGAAAGCTGAAGATGAGGGACCAATGTTATAAAGTGTATTGGGTGACTGGTCAGGTAGTAAACTGTCTTAAGTCAATTTGTACATTTTGGAAGTTGTTAACCCACACTGCTGGTTCACTCAGGAATTTAAGTTTTATTCCTTCTCAAGTCTCTGAGGGGCATTGAAGACAAGATAGTATAGTTTTACAACCAAGTTTAGCTGGTTAGGGGACAAGATGATTTTAGATCAAGATAAAGAAGTTAAGCTATTAGGTTGAGATAGGATAGATATTGAATCGAGTTCAGAAATTTAGACCCAACAAGACAGGAAAAACACTTACTTCAAATGAGATGAATGCAGATGGCCAAGTCACCATGAATGTAACATGTATAGAACTCATTATTCTCATGATTGTCGCATGGTTCTCCCGGCTGTATGTAGTTTGTTTTATACTTGTGTAATAAAATAAAAATATTAAATAAAATAAAATAAATAAAATTTTTTTAAAAAGTCTTTTATTGTATAGATGCAATGCAGAAAATAACTGTAACATAGCTATTTGTACATCTATAATATATATAATATATAGATATGATTTTAAAGGCTAAAGGTGCTTTATAAACTATAGTCCCATGTCATTTGATTAAGTCCTATTAAAATAAAAAAAATTTTTTTAAAGATATAATTTCCTGATAGATGACATTGAAACATTAAATGACACATTAAATCCAGCAGACAGCATTAGTTAGAGCCTATAAATGTTGAGGGCGCCCACTACAGGAGTCCCTAAAAAATGGCCTCAAAGTTCAGGGCAGCCTTTCCCCAGACAGTGCTGGGTTCCCACAAAGGGGAATGGAGAGGAATGAAAACCTGATTATCTTTCCGTGGTACTGTGCGTGTAGCCGAATATCTCCATGATGTTTTATGCTACACTCTGATTCTCCTGGACTGCTGGACTAGGGAGAGGAGTAGGAGATAAGGGGCAAAGGGATACAGAAAGAATTGCCAAATGATTTGACCAAAGTGTGTTTTATATGTCAACAGTTCCTATCCATTGGGTCTACAATAGCCCCTGTGTAATTTAAAATTAAAACCCATCTCCTTACCGAACATTATCTTCTTTCTTCTACACAGAAATGCAGTTTTCTCCCTGGTCTGTTGGCAGGGCTAATTATGTTCCCCATAACACATTCCTGATTGCACAGAATTAAGTAAGGCAGGTGTGGAGGTTGCAAAATAAAACAAAATATGTGACTTATATGACAGGCTGATTGGTTTCAAAGGGGACAGAGTAAAAATAGAAAATGTTATATATGGAGATTAGAAAAAGACACAGCAGTCATACATTTTCAAGGATAAACCAAATCAATTTAAAAGTCATTTTTACCAGTTACTTCTTTTATAAACACAGTCTGAACACACTGTCTTGCTGTATCCCATCCTTTCATGGGCTCTTGATTTGTCTCCTACTTAAAATGCAACTAAATTGATAGGGAAAATAATTTTAATAGAGTATGTTTGAAAGTTGAATCACAATCATCACTTCACTTCCTACTACATCAAGATGAAAGTTGGCTAAGCAGCTTTCACCTTTCTGTGACTAAACACCTCATGGAAACAGCTGCAAAGCAGGGGGTTGGGGGGAATCCATTTGAACCTATAGTTTCAGAGAGATCACAGCAGAGTTGTTTGGCCCTCCTGTTGTTCTTAGACAGACGTCATTGTGATTCAAGCATATGTCACGGGAAGCTCTTCACATCTGTGGAACAGGAAGCAGAGAATGTGAAAGAAGGAGCCAGACACAACATACAGCCAAATAGCCATACCCAGTGGTCCAATTCTCCATCCTCATCCCCACTTCCCAATGTTTCCACAGCTCCAAAAACAGTACCACTAGATGAAAGCTGCGTATTCAGAGCTTACAAGGGACAGTTCAAATTCAGCCAGAACATTCCATCCCTAACGCTCAAAGGCCACAGCCATCTCATAAGGCAGGAGCACATGTAGTCCATCTGCAAGAGTCTACACCATCCTAGCATTTCAATCGATGTGCAAAGATCCAAATCCTAAGTCTGTTCTGAGACTCAAGGGAAACTCTTAGATGTGGACTTCTATAAAATCAAAAGCAATCTTCATACTCCAAGATGTAAAGGCATTGGGTAGACATCAATTTCCAAAATGGAGAGGGGAGTGAGTAGCAGGAAAGGTAAGATCATAGAACGTCAAATTATAGTTGGTCAGTCATTAAATCATGTAGTCCCATCTTACAGCTCTCCAGTGTTCACTTCCTATATTTCTCTAGCCTGCATCTTCAGTGTTTTTCCAAATGCTTCCCATCAAAAATATAAGTTCCAAAGACTTAAGAAAATGTGGTGATCAGGTCCTCACCACCATGACCCACTTCCCTGACACCATGTTTCTGTGCTGGTTACCTTTCTCTTTGCTGTGATAGAATGCCAACGTAGACAACATAAAGGGTGGAGATGTCCAATTTTGCTCATGGTTTTAGAGAGTTTAGTTCATTATGAAGGAGGAGCTATGGAGCACAGAGCAGGTCATATCGTGGCAGAAATAAAACAGAAATAAAGACACCAAATTAAAGCACAGTTCCAAAGGGGTAGTCTAAGTGACCTGCTTCCTCCAACTAGGTCACACATCCAAAAGTTTCCAGACCCTACCAAAATAACACCCATAGGACTAAGGAAGTAACAAATGACCAATACAACAAATACACTATAAAATATATAGAAAGGGTAATATGAATATATTCTCTATATAAGGTTTTTCAAGTATAAACAAAGATGAAAAATAAATTCTGGATATTAAATAGAAATTGAAACGTGAGGCAAAGAAAACTTCATACCCAAACAGATCAGTGACAGATTAGTTGTCAAAATGGCATGTCCTGGAATGGAAAGGCCTGACTTCTGGTTTTAGTGATTCCTGCTTTAAGAGTGAACCCATAACTACAATTACATGAACATATACAATTGCTGTGTCTTCATCAAGTCTTGCTGCCTTTTCTTTCAGCACAAGCTTGTAAACTCCTCATTCCAGCCACCCCTGAAGGAATAATGGCATCATGGCTGAGTGTCGGTGATTTAAGCGTGAATGGAAGTCACATGGAAGTCATAACTGTACTCCATCTGTCCTAACATACATTAGAGTAGGGAATAAATGTACTAGGCAATGGAGCTTTGACTGGGTTCTCTATGGCATCTGTTAAGTGTTTCTAGATACTGATTATTGACAAATTTCCTTTTCTGATTTTTCAGTGTTTTGGTAGCTTTCTGGAAGCTGGCACACTTAAAAGACAGCAAGTTGTTATATACAGTAGGAGTGGACAGAAGGGAAGATAAGCATGGAGGCTGCTGACATGCATCTTCCACTCTTGCAAGATCCTCAGAAATAAAAGAGGCCACAAATTTAGATGAGAGAAAACGGAGCAGTCCATGGAAGAGGGAAGAAGGAAGGGAAGGGGATGAATGATGCAATTATAATACTTTTAAAGAGAAAATTATTTGTTAGAGGGTTCTGAGAAATGAGATCCTATCCTTTCTAGGCTCAAGCTCCCAATACATGCAGTAACACCTACAGAATAAAATCTGAAATATCTGAAGTTGGCATTTAACACACCCCTTAAGTTCAATCCTGCTCCATCTTTAACTATCTTCACTACAGTCCTGCTCGGCTTGATCCATTCTGCATTATAAATGCTTCCCAAATAAGCCCTACTTCTTTCTCTCCCCCCCCCCACACCCCCCACACATTAAAAAAATGCAATGTAAATTTGGAGGAAAGGGTATTTCCGCCTTGAAGTGGTTCCCATTTATGATGTAACACCTTAAAAACATCACTTACAGTCCTTTAAACCAAACAGGGCTTCAGTTCATTGTAGAAACAGAAACACTAGAAACATTAGAATTGTCTTAAGCGCCCCGTCATAGGAGTGACGGCTAATTACATCATCCTCTCTAATGGAAGGGCTGGGAAACATTCACAGAAAGAGAATCAGATGCTTTCTAAACTGCTGGCTCAGCAATGTGTATTTTTAAAGTATGTTTATTTCAAACAGGGCGGGGGGGGGTGGTGGCATAGGAAAGCGTACTGTGTGGCTTTTATATCACAGCAGTGTAGATGGTTGAATTTCCTTCCATATACATTCTAACACTGGTCTCCTGAGCTAATCACTGACAGCTTTTTAAATTAGAAACTAATACAAGAATGGATTCAAGCCAAACTGCCTGGGTTTGAGCCTTCCTCCCCCATCATGATGAAAATGGCCAGCATGTAAGCATGGCTCTGCTCTACTACGTCAGCTTTCTCATCTGAAAATGGAGATGACCCTTTTTATTTCTATGCTACTCAATAGGTGGTCATGAGAAAATCCACAGATCGTCCGTAGTACTTGAATGGTAAGGGCTCCCTAGAGCTCTTGATTTATGGAATCCAGCCTAGCTGCAGGAGGAGGAGGCCAGGTGTGCTCTGGAGGGCGAGCAGCGAGGTAAGACAGAACAAAACAAAGTCAAACAAGCTTGCCCCCCCCCCATAGACGACGGTTTATCGACGGATGCTCTGGGCTTCAGTCCAGTGAGTTATTGGGTACAAAAAGACTCAGACTCTCCTTTGATCACACAGCTGCCAGGAGACGGAGGAAGGAAAGAGCAATTTTCAACTTTATTCTTCATTGTCTTCCTCTCCCTTTTCACTGAACCCTCCCTTTCATTTGTATTTTGTCTTAACTGCCAATTTTAGGCTTAATTGGTAGAATGCAAAGAAGCTGAAGTAAAAAAACATTCAGTGGAAATATAAAGGGGGGAAAAAGAAGGGGGGAAATGAAAACGGCAGTCTCTGCCCTAACTCTAATCACACAAGCAGGTTGCCACGGCACTGAAACATACGTGACCTCCTAGTGAAGTGGACTAATGTTTCATTTACTGCTCCAATTTTCTCTCAGTAGGGATAATTTACCTGTGTGATGATTACATCCTGCCTCCAGGGCCTTGGGAACCCTTGCCTACCATTGTGTCTTGAATGTGGAAAATCTATCTGCATTCAGGCCGCATGCTGGAGATAACTGAGGAGGCGAAGCAATCTCACTTCCCCTCCACCACTGTCACAGGCTTGGATTCAATCTATTAAAGTCAATTGGTAGATTTGCACAGGTAGTCTAATTAGAGATATTCAGATAGCAAGCACAGGTTCCGTTTGCATTCTAGGTTAAAAGAGGAGGGGAAAATCAATGCACACACACAGGAGTAAAGCCAAGCACTCATTCCAAAGCCACAGATTGTAGCAATGCCATGCCCAGAAGCCCAGGAGAGAAGCAGAAGGTCAGTGCAAAATCATCACCTTACGGGAAAGAATGATGAAAAGGTACAGAATTTTTACCTTCGGGTTTCAAACTCAAAACGCAACCCAGCCCTGCTTATAGGATGCTTGCCACCCACTGACAGTCCACTTGGAATTATCTGGCTTAGAGACTGCATTTTCACTAGAAACCATCATCCTTTTGGCTGAGAGACTGAGAAACAATGGGATCTTCCAAATGAGTGTCTGCCAGCTAGCACAGCTGTGTCAAATTACCTATTGCATAAAGTTCATTTCCAGCAGTGGCGACCCAGGCTTGGTGGCTTCGCACCCTGGAAAGGTGTGGCTTCCAACAGCAAACTCAGCTAGGAGTACTTGCAGTGCTGCCTGACTCCCGGCCACATGATCAGAAAGAAAGAACAGGACAGGCAGAGACAAATGTCCAAACCACCTTCCAGATTCTAGAGATCAGTTTCCTCTACAGCACGAAGTGATACTAGAGATGAAACCCACTCTGAAGTTGACAAAGTCTTTGACAATTGTTAGGATTTGTTTAACTGGAAAATGAATCTATTAAACAGTAACCAGGTGGCAATCATTCTATTAAATTTTTCTTAGATTTCTTTATTCTGTGACTGTCTAACACAGCAACACTAAGCCATGCAGTAAAAGCAAAAAATAAAGTTGAAAGTTTGGATTGTAGATTGGGGATCCTGCAGGAATATTTAAATCTGAAGCAACAGTTACCTTCTGTGTCATTCCCAGAATTTGAGGTGGCTGAGAATTACCTACTATCACCACATCATCGTTTCCATTTTATAGAATTGAAATAGACAAGTACAATGATTGAAGCAAATTGCCCAAGATCATATACTTAGCCATTGAAATTAACAAAAGCTGCAGCTTAACTTGAACAAGCAAGCCTTTGGTTTCTAATTTCTGCATTCCTACATGGGACAAATTATACCTCAGAAATACAAACCTCACAGAGACACAGCACTGTACAGGAGCTATAACAAGATACCTGAGGAAATGAAAACCATAATGTGTGTGTGTGTGTGTGTGTGTGTGTGTGTGTGTGTGTGTGTGTGTGTGTGTG
>OU015743.1:151179428-151196416 GCA_907169655.1 Acomys percivali
GTGTGTGTGTGTGTGTGTGTGTGTGTGTGTGTGTGTGTGTGTGTGTGCATGTGTGTGCATGTATGCATGTATGTGTGGGTACCTACATCCATTTGCACACGTGGAGGATAGAGGAGTGCAGCAGGGTGCATGCTTTTCTCCTGGCCTCAAGCTCCTGGGAAAAAATGACTCATGAGATACAAAATATATTTATACCCAAGTCATATAGCTAGGCTCTTCTCTGACTAGCTAATATCATAAAATACATTTATACTAATATACATTCTGCCATGTGGCTGGTTACCTCTGCTCAGATACCATGCTTCTGTCCTTCTCACATCTTCCTAGATGAATCTCACATGCCTGGCCCTATCCCAGAATCCTCTCTGCCTGCTAGATGTCCCACCTTCTATTCTACCCTTTCCTATTGGCCATAGGATTTTTTATTGACAGGTGTTGTAGTCATACAATACACAAGATGTTCTCTGTAAAGAGATGTCCTGCTCCACCCCTCACTACTTTATTCCATTTTTTTATTAATTAAACATTTTACATATACATTTATATTATTACACATATATACAATAGACTACCTATAGAAAGAAAAACCATGACACAACCAGGAATTATATAAATGTTACATTCTTAGTGTTTTAACTATTTGTATTTGACAGCCTTGAGGAAAACATCTTTCCTATCTTTGTGAGTCTAAAATTCTGAATGTAAATCAATCTCCATCTCATTTTATCATTATCAGCTTAGAAGACCTATCTAGACCTAAAAACATCTTAACCTAAAAACAACTAAGCTACCTGGTCTTCAACTCCATCAGAGACTTAAGAAGGAATAAACTTGATTACCTGAGTATGCTAAGAGTGAAGGTTAGTGGCTTTCCAAATGAGGAGATGACAGAGACAGTTTGCCACCCGAACAGTCACCCAAAACTCTCGATAGCGTTGAAGCATCTTCAGCCTTCTGGCCCAATATATCTGACAGACATACTTGTAAGGCAGGAACTATCAAGGACTTACTTACCCTGTCTTGCCAGAGTTTGGCCGTTGACTCTGCCTGCATCCAAGCTTGCCCATTTCTAGGCAGAATTCTGTCTGTGGTAGAAATGAGAATATTGTGCCCAGTGGCTTGTTTGCCACATTTGAAGCCATCTCCATAAGGAGGTTATTTGATGCTCATCATCCTCTTTGAGTGAGGCTGGGTGTTGCCAGGAGTTAACTTGTCTCATTGTCAGTGAATCTTTAAAATAATAAAAACATTTTAAATTCCATATTCTGCATGTCTCTGAGGTTTTTTTGATTGAGACTGCTCCTGAACCTGGAGCTAGATTGGCAGCTGAGAATCCTCAACGCTGGAGTTGGCTACAAGCACATACATAAGCATTGCCCAGCTTTTAATATGTGCTCTGGAGATTTGAATATAGGTCCAACAACTGCCACTAAAATTTCTTCTTGGGACCCAAAGATAGCTTTGAAACTTTTCAGTCATAAAAACCTGAATCACCCAACAGGTCAGTGTTACTTCTTGGAATGTCAAGAATTTTTCCTCTAGAACCTTAGTTTTCATGTGTGATGGAAAAGGTTTAATAGAATTCTGTAGTGAGGATTTTGGTTTTTTATAAAAACACAGATATGTTATATGGATATGTTTTTGTCTGATCCCAGGTGTGGGATATGGGGCTGCTTCAGATTGTCCATAGCTGCTAACTATTATTTGTCTCGTGTTCTAGGAGGGGTGTGGTTTTGCCAGCTCTGCACAGTTTGCATTTGGAATTCCAAGTACTCTTGAGAGAGTATAAATGCAAGAGCTCCAAGAGGGCCTGTGGTGGCTGCTGCTGCCCGATGATGATGATGATGATGATGATGATGATGATGATGATGATGCCACTACTGCCACTGCTGCCACTGCCACCTCCACTAATGCTGCCTCTCCTTTCACTGCTGCTGCTGCTGCTGCCACCACTGCTGCCACAGCCACCACCACCATCACCACTGCCACCTCTACTACCACTGCCACTCCTTTCCCTGCTGCTGTGGCTGCTGGTTTCTGAGGCTGCTTTTGCTGCTGGATTGTGTTTGCTGGTGTTCTGGCAATGAAGATTGGACTTGCTCCCAAGAAACTCAATGCCACTAATCAGCGGGAAGAAGTCTAAAGAGGTCTATGCCGCTTTCCCCTCTAACCTTTCTTACCTATCTCGTGTCCAAGACTTGGAAGTGACTGATGTGGAGAAGGCTGTTAGATATATAGGAAGCCAAGTAAGTAGCCAAAAAGCCTGGTTACAGAATTCCACACCACACAAAGCAGGTACAGAATACCCACATCTTTGCCATGTGAATGATCAAGAAGAAATGCCCCTTCATTGCAGAGAAAGAGTCAAAGGCAGGGAAGAAGCATGGAAAGGAGGAGGAGAACCAGATCTGCACCCAGACAGATGGCACGTGAGTCCTGGGCTTACCCATGGGTGGGTGCATATGCCTGAGCATTTGTATCAGTGGACATTTGCACAAGGATAAGTCCCATGTTGCAGGAATGCTGATAAATCACATGGAGGTGTTCCCAGGACACTGTGAGAATTCAAGTTAGGTGCTGTTGCTTGTGTTACAAGCCCTTCTGAGCCTCTGAGAATAGACAGACAGAGCAAGAGCAGTTTCACGGCATGTTCCATAGAATTCTCTTTTTCTGACCTCCTAGGAATAGCGTGTGGCTCTCCTCTTGGGGTACACATACCCTCCTGCAACTGAGCAGTCACTCACTATACGTTTCTAGGTCCATCCATAAAAGCTAAAGAATTCTCAGAAGTCATTGAGAAGTTGTTCTTTATGGAGTGCAATTCCCTGACCCAAATCAGTCTTTGCCTTTGAATCAGTTTGTGTTCCCAGTTATTTAGCAGATTGATTGCTGCTATGGCAACTGCACATCCCTCTGCACAGACTCGGGCATAAGTCCTTGATACGATCCTGGCTTAGTCACTCTAGCTGCATTCAGTACATGCCAAAAATTAGATAATATTGGAAAAATTAATTGCTTCTGCACTATAGGCACCAGGGCTGCATTCGAGTACAAAGAACAAACGAAGCCTGGTGTGTACAGTAAGGACTTTGCTTATCACCCAGCAGCTTAACAGAGAGCAAACTGAAGAGTCCCCAGCTGTGCTCTGGCCACACTGCTCACCTTTGGTTACCACGGTTTCTGCTAAATATCAATGTAGGATGTATCCAGAGATTGCAAATGCCATTTGGCAGTGATCACAGGTCTTTCAGGAAGGGTGTCCACGGGAATACGAGCATACAGGCTTGCTTGCATTGGAAACTGTTGGGTACAGACTCTGAGAATACTACTTAGCAGCTGCGTGACATTAGGAAAGTCTCTTAGCCTCTGAAACCTTAGCTGCTCTATGTGAAACACAGAATTAAGGTTGTATCCATCCCTCACAGTGGGTGGGAAGACAGAAGGAGAGCGGCACAGAGATGGAGTCTAACCCAGAAGCCCACTCTTCTCTGTCTTTCCTGGGTTTTCATTTGCTGTAATTTCATCCACTGCCCACATTAAAGTCATTAATTAACATCTGGTCCTGTGCTGCCTTCCAAGTATTTCTGATTTCTAATAGAACTCAAGTAAGTGCATCAGATTTGCTGCAGACACAGATTAGTGTCTCGGGCTGATTTCAGCCCTAGAAGAAAGCTACATTCTCCAAGAAAATTTGGTCCCATCTTGTTCTGACACCTCAGGGTTCCCCTCCATGCTCTGGTTCAAAGCCACTTTAAAATGGCAATATTTGTCATGAACAAGCCTAAAAAGCTGCTATAGGCATATAACAGCAGCACCCACCCCGAAGGAGCCCTTTAGCTTACCTGTTTTGTAAATGGGCTGAGCACCATGATCCCTGTTGGCTGAGGAAGCCACATTATTAGCAGCCACAATATTTTTTTTTTTAATCTGAAGAAGCCTGGAGCACTTACAGAAATTCTTCCGAACCATATGTTGTTTTTATGTTTCAGCTACTCTGTATGTATATATAATTTTCATAAATATAAAAATAAATAGATGCCCTGCATTTTTCTGAAGATTGTAAATGCCCAAAGAAAGAAGGATGAATCTTCCCACCTATCAACCACAATGGCACAGGGCTTCTGTGAAGAGTCAGCAATGCTGAAAGCATGAGTCAGTTGTCTGGAATTTAATAGATGATAACTTATAATAAATTGGCTGTTAAATTTAATGTACTTCTCACCAGCAAGGATGAGAATGAATGACATGATCGGATACGAGGACAGAAACATCATCGTACATTAAACCAATACCAATTCCACCCGCGTGGTGTGAGGGTCCCAAGATTGAAGGTCAGTTACCTGTGGTAGCAGCATTCATATAAGGAGTGCTATAGCTATCAGGTACAGCCAGAGGCAAATGCGGCCTGGAAGATCAGGGTGGCTTTAAATTCATAGACTTGGGTCCTGGGTTCATGACCCCAACTCTCATATACCACATGCCTTGATGTTCTGGGGTGGGATGGTGGAGAAGGCTCCCCTTTTCTGAGGAGGAAGGGAAGAGGCATAGGGGTAAGAGATGGGAGGGCGGGACCTGGGGGAGAGGAGGGAACGGACTACAATTGGGATGTAAAGCAAATAAAGAAAGAAAGAACTTTTAAAAAGTGATAGCATTTATGTCCATTTCCTTTTAGAGTATAGAATGTGATAGAAGCAAAGACTTTGCCAGAGCGTCTGATTGGGTTCCTATCTGATCCACTCAAAACTCAGTGAAGCCCAGCAAGTGATTTATTTCCCAAAGACAGGATTGCTCTTCTAGAAAGGGAGGGAATCAGTGGCCTTCACCAGTTGTTATTAAAAAAAAAAAAAAAAAAATTAGAGTCCCCCTGTAAAGTTCTCCTTAGTATGGGGTCTGACATACATAAGAACTCACAAGCATAACTTGTAATGGCCCTAGAGAACACTGAATGGTAAGCTTGATACATAGAGCCTTGCTCATAGCAGGCTTTACACAAGACGCAGCAGAAATGAAGGTTGTCATGGTAATTCCAGAGTTCTTTTGGAGAATGCCAACTTCTTTGGGACCATTATGTTAGGCAGGCATTGATTATACAACATGGAAGCAATCCAGTGATTCCACCTTCCACTGAACTTATTTCAGTCTAATCATAGCAGTTAGGACACAGTGAGGTCCAGCATGCCCATGACCTCCACAGTTCAGAAGGCATGTGTGCTAGAACAGTGGCCCAAGACTGTCAGTGGGCAGATACTAACTACTGGCAAGGACGGTGAAAAGGGGAAACAGAAAAAACTTTTTAGATGAGTCAGAATTACAGAGCAGTGCTTGAAAAAAAAAAACATCAACTGGGGGGGGGGCTCCCTGAGAGTAACAGGGGCCATTTCTGAGGTCAGCCATGTTGTTGCACAAGTGTTAAAGCAGTAAATAAAACCATGGCTTTTAAATAAACCCACCCAGATCGGATTGCTGGTCATGCTTTTTCTGTTTTCTTTCTTCAAAGATCCACCCACACACCTTTGGCAGTGTTATCATCAAACAACAAGATCTTACTTCTAAGCTGCAAGACCTGAGGCGCTATCTGTCATCACCCACACCCAACTGTCAGCCATCTTCAGCACCAAACATATCCCCGAGGACAAAAATGGCCCTTCAGTTCCTGGGTCATTTATCTGAAAAAACAGTTAAAGTTCCACTCCCAAAATAAAACAGAAATGTGGCCACTGGTGTGAAATACTTACAGCTGTGAGACAAAGGAAGAGAAAGCCTTACTTGACCTGGTAGGTAGAAATACACGCTGGCCTGCAGACAAGCACTTTGCCCTAAAATGGTTCTTTCTTCTGGGATTTCTACAGAGACCTGTCAGTCAAATCATGCACTGGTATTATCCTGAACATCTTTCTCCACTGGGAGTCCCTAGCAGATGCCATCTGTCCCGGGCTAACATACTTTCTGAGCTGTATTCTCCTTCCACTGCTTAACGGCCCCTCCCTTTGCTGAACATCACAGCTGCACCATTCCGATGATTTCCATCCCACATGCTATTGCTCCTCACTGTAACCCAAGATTCTAAAGATGCTTAAAGGCCAAGCTCTACCTACTGTCCAAATTTCATCTATTATCCAGTCTCCACAAAGCCCCTCAGCTTCCAGAAACAGACAGGGTTTGTGCAGTGTGACATGTGTCCACCTTCCCACCATGGAGCTTGCTTTTTCTTCTGCATGGAGTTCTCTGTCCTAACAAATCCTTCTGTGAATGCTTCCACTCTTGGGTCAACGGTTACCTCTTCTTTTTCATGTTCTGAACCCCCAAGTAGGAGCAGAGCTCCCCACACTGCTCGTTTTGTCCCTTATGTATACCTTCATATGAACACATTCCAGGCTGTATAGAAAGCTTCCTTATAGCTTTGTCCATGTATTCTGACATGCGCATGTACCTGAATCAGGTACAGCCACAGGAGAAGACATAGAAGTGGCTCAGGGCGAAGAAATTCCACCATATGGACATGCCATGCAGGGTCACAGAAAAAAATGTTGGTCTGGAGACAAAGACTATACCAGGGAAAAGTCTAGACTGAAGCCTTCATTGGTTAGCTTTAATAACTGACTACTTTACTTCTGGAGGGCTATAGACTCCTGAGGAGTCTCTAACTACCTAAGCCTGACCCTGGCATGTGTAAGGCAGAGAATATAGCCTCTTGGGCTTATAGGCCAGAGAGAGGGGTCTGGAATGAGGTGTGTGTGTGTGTGTGTGTGTGTGTGTGTGTGTGTGTGCACGCGTGCTATTGTTAAGAATATATCTAAGACTTCGAACCCCTACCCAGATCTAGCCAATGAACAGGACATTCTTCACAATTGAGTGGAGAGTGGGGTCTGACTTTCACACGAACTCTGGTGCCTCATATTTGACCATGTTCCCTGGATGGGGAGGCCTGGTGGCACTCAGGAAGGATAGCAGGTTACCAAGAAAAGACTTGATACCCTATGAACATATACAGGGGGAGGAGGTCCCCCTCAGTCACAGTCATAGGGGAGGGGAGCAAGGGGAAAATGGGAGGGAGGGAGGATTGGGAGGATATAAGGGATGGGATAACAAATGATGTAATACAAATAAATTAATAAAATATATTTAAAAATAATATATCTAAGATTGGCTAGCTGCAAGAGGTTTGTGAATATCAAAATTAATAATACATAGGAAAAATATATAAACAATAAAGCTTCCAAACTAAAACCTGTGATCTTCCTCATTACACTCTGTGCTCTGGTGAAGGCTAGGCTGATATTTGCCCACACACTGATACACACTAGTTCTTCAGCTGCTATGCTTGGACTTTCTTATTTTCTAAGCACAGTTACTAAATCCCATCTTATAAGACCAGAAACTAGGCTCACAGAAGTTAAGTTATATGCCCAAATGGCACAGGCAGTGAGGAGCAGACCCAGAAGGGGAGCTTTGTCTGTCCATGTTGAGGATGTACTCTCCTGCCTGCTTTGTTCTTCCTTCTTTCTTTTAGACAATATCAAGAAAATTGTATCCTTTGGGTTTTCTTTTTCTTTTTCTTTTCTTTCTTTTTTTTTTCCTAGCTCTAATATATTTACATTTAAATTAATTTATTTTTTCAATTCTTTTGCAATTCTTCCTCTTAGTCCTTTGTGTTTACCTAGATGGTTTAACCACCCCTTTCATGTCCTATATACATCGCGTGTGTGTGTGTGTGTGTGTGTGTGTGTGTGTGTGTGTGTGTGTGCGCGCGCGCACACGCGCGCGCCCACGCTAGCGCGCGCGCACACACACTATTTAGGAAACACAAATGAGAGAAAACATGTGATATTTCTCTTTCTCAGACACTGGCTTAATTTGCATAATATGATGATCTCCCATGTTAATTCTAGATGCACATATCCAGTACAGTGCCTGGCATCCAGTAGGCATTCGTTAAATGCTTGCCTAATGAATTAAGGTAAATAGCAACTAGAACAGATATTTTAAGCTTTTCCCATAGCTGATGTACTCTGTGGAACAAAAGATGGGATGGAGGCCTATAATCTTGATCAAAAAACAATATGGTGTGGACCTGCACTCACTACAATAGCCATCAGGTATTCAGAGACTCCCCAGTAAGAAGCTGCAACCCAGCAATTCTGTAGCTAAAAATAGTGTTTCCCTCATTATATCAAGAAGCAGAGGCTCAAAAATATAAATATTGTTTTCATACTTTTATAGTTCATAAATGGTAAAGCACATATCAAGGTTAAGTTGGAATTGCCAAAGCACCTGCTCTTTACTGCCACACAGCCATTTTTATCTCTGGGTTATATCTTTAGGGATGAATGTATAGAGCAGGAAATAGAACTCCATACTACCTGGTAGTCTCTGAGACAAAAGGTGCTATATCACCATTAAGTGGCCTTGTCAGTAATGGATTACTGTAGCTTCCATCTTCCGGGCCCAAGGAAGGGTTGGTCATGGGCTCAGGACCCACCTCCTGCTGGAATCATTAGTGCTTCCTCTGCACAAATAAGAACTGGTATATTGTGTTAAATTGACTGACACAAACAACCATGCTTTGTCCAGAAATAGAAAATGCAATTTTCTTTAGCAAAATAGAACATAGGAAGTAGTGGGGGTTAAATGTCATGCACGGAACAAAGGTTTGGCAGAGGAGAAAGGTTAAAATCAATCACCCTACAGGGAAAGGGAGGGAAAAGTCTGCAGTAGTCTATAGCAATTATTCACACAAAGTCACACTAGAGAACGGGAGCCATTTGTACTCCAAAAAATAGTTTAAGAGGAAAGAAAAAAAAATGTCTAACCCCATAATGTTAATATTTTGCTTTCATTTGGAAAGATCACAGACAGGCCACTGAAAATAAACAAAAGAAACCATTGCAACAGTCACACCTCTATTGGTCAGAAATGACCTTTACATATCAGAAAGGAAGAAACAAAAAGTGCTTTCTTAAAAGAAACTACATTACACACTACTTGTCTAACGTATGTTAAATAAAAATTGCTGGTGGGACTAAGCCCCTGTACCAAGACCCAGCAGGCCTAACTGAAAATCATACTGGCATTACTGATATCTAAAGTTCCACATGACTAATTTGAAACCAAGTTTTTGTTGTTGTTGTTTTATTTTTTTATCTGACCTTCTAAAAAATCAGGATTAAAGAGAAAATAGCCAAATTTGTAAGTTATAGTTGGTCTTATACTGAAGTATTTTTGTCTTTATTGTCACACAAACAAAAAGGCAACCCAAACTAACAATATTAACTAATCAGTTATTTTTGTAACATTCTGTCTCTTTTACAAGGCAAATTTTAACTTTGCAAATACTGATTACTTATTGTCTTTATCATCTGCTTTCCTGAGCCCCTTTCTGCCTATAAAACCAACTTTCTCTACTCAGTTAACTGGAATTAAACAACCTAGCTTATGGAATGAAGTGCTACTTGACTCCAGAATGAAAAACAAAGCCAAACGAGATCTTCACATCACTGTGATTCTGTTCCTTGGAATGTATATGCTTGAGGAAGCTAAAGCGGGGAAAAACATGGAGGGCCATTGACCACTCGTCACTTCTGTTACTAACCTCTTCAGAAAGGGAGCTGTCCCGTCCTAGTAGCCAGCCAGTCTCAAGTCCTGGTGTGCTCACACTTGCTGGGGTTGCTCTGTTTTTCTTTATTGCAAGGTTTCCTTCTTAGTCTCCAAGGTTGCACAGTCTTCCAGGTTCCACACCTGATCGTTATCTCTGCCCCAGGGGTTTTCAATCCCATGATGCTCTCCACTCAGAACAAGAGGAAGGTGTTAGAAAGAATCACTTCACAAAGGTACCCAAGTATAGGTCTCTCATGATCAAATGATGGAGATCAGAAGTATAAGAGAAGTGTTTAAGAAATGCAGGGAGTGAAAGAGCCTTCAAGAAATGCACATAAACTACCCGTGTGTCTCCGAGAAAGAAACCCACTGACCCTCTGGTCAAGTCTGGGAGAAAACCTAGTAGATACGGAGACTATCTGTTACTGCCTAGCTGAAGGCAAGGCGTAAGAAAACTTTACAACAATAACAGTTACATATACATATGTAATTGTTATATATGTAAATATATATAAATATATATGGATGGTGTGTGTGTGTGTGTGTGTGTGTGTGTGTGTGTGTGTGTGAATCAAAGGTCAACTTTTCATATTTATTTCTTTAGGTAGTATATGGTGGTGAGTAGGAGCAATGGCTCAGAAAAGTTCAATTGCATCAGATTTGATGCATGCCAAAAGTGTTTGTTACCTCCAGGAGATAGAAGATTGCAAGAGTACTTAATAGATCACTAATATTGTCACAGAGTGCTGAGAGGACACAAACCTGACCTTTGAGTAGCATTCCTCCTTCAGTGTTGGTGGCAGGAAGCATCCAGTCTAGCAACTTTTAGCTGGAAATGGCCATCTACACTACAAGAAAACAAGTTGCAAAACGTTGTAGATATCACTATAGAGAGCTGCCCCTCGTGATGCCTGTGCCTACGGTTCACATGCCTGTCCTTGCTTTCATTTATATCCCTTTGTTTTCACTTCCTGAAACTTCCCTTCAAAAGTCTTTCCTTGGCTCCAAGGAGAAAGATGGAAGTTAGACTAGAATCTTCCATGTTACTCAGCTGGTTTTCTTAAACAAACATCTTTGCCTTAACACCTGTCTCTCAACTTAATTGGCACACAACGGTG
Organism: Acomys percivali; assembly: GCA_907169655.1. Classification (NCBI taxonomy): domain Eukaryota; kingdom Metazoa; phylum Chordata; class Mammalia; order Rodentia; family Muridae; genus Acomys; species Acomys percivali. The sequence goes on from OU015743.1 coordinate 151,190,141, forward strand.
TGGTGCACAGTCTGACCTGGGTCTAGTTTCTGCTCTAAAAAGCAAACACTTTGGTTTAAGCTGCAAGCAAGAAGGATTGGGCAAGAAAACAAAGTCCCCTAAGGTTCCATTCAGGCAAATGCTGACTGTGATTACTAACAATGATTGTCCCCTATCTATCTAAAGCCCCTGCTTCTGGGGTGACTCAGGGAAGTAAATATAGAATTAGATTCCTATTAATTCCAGCTCTTCTTCCAAATTTGTTTTTATCTTGAGCAGGTCATATGACACATCTGCATAATGACTCTCCCAGGAATCTGTGTCCCTTGCTTGAGAAACATGATATGAAATGAAAGGTAAAGACTGGGTGGCGCATTGGTTTCCGAGAAAAAAAAAAGGGGGGGGACAGTAAACGTTTTATGGCATGCCAGGCCAGAGAAGGAATTTTACCTTGAAAGCAGGATGAGTGTACCTAGGAGGAAAACTGTGGCCAGAATGGAAAGACAAAGATAAAGAATATGGTGTTGCCACCTGGAGTGTGCAGCAGTGCCCTCACCGAGCCTTGCTGTGTTTGCTCATTTGTAAAATGCGGAGTCAACCCTGTGATTATCTGGTTATAACTTCCATACATTAAATCAGAGGTATGATCAGAATACCAAATTTGAGGTTTTGGGGTTGTCTATATTTTAAAGAACAATTTTGTTGGCAACTGCTACATGTTTCAGAGTTAAATCCAACACAGAGGAAAGAAAACACTACCTGCTTCCTGTCACCCACATCCCACCTTGGGCCCTAGTCTGACTGTTGGCTAATAAAAGCAGAGCTCAAGAAAGTCAAAGCAGGAATTTGGACCAGTTGCTCCGTTCTGTGGACCCAGATTACCCTGGCATCTGAATGAGCTCATTCTCCCCTTCGCCCCAAAGCGCTTACCTCTTTGATCTGCCATTAAAAGGGATGAGGCAAAAGCATTTTCCAGCAAGAAACTCCTGCAGCTGGCAGAAATGAAGGGTAAAGATCTCCCCTCACAGGTCAAGTCTACCTATAAAGCTAAGCTAATAGAAAAATGAGACTCGCCAGCAGTTGCCAGACCTTTCAGGAATTCTCCGGCTTTTCTTTATTAATAATGTTATTATTATCAACAGTACTTTCCTTTTTGCAGACAGCTATTGCCTGATAAACTGGAATATTCTTAGTCTCTTTCAAGCCTGCTGTCACACTGAACTGCTATACCCAAGCCCTGGGGCAACCTGAAACAAACAACTCTTTTTCTCTGCTTGTGGTCCAGGAGCTTAAGATCCTACCTGAATTAGTTAGAGTTGTCTGAGAAGTCTTCTGTCCACCCCACGCCTCCATCTCCCCCACCCCACCCCACTCCCACCGGGAGTTCCAGGGCTGTGCTGGAAAGTGTCCTGGGATCTGTCACTCAGCATACAGCTTGCTCTTGAAAGCACACATACCTCCCTTAGAAATGGCTTCACTTCGGCTGATGTCTATGAGGCCAGGGGAAACATTACTTTCTTACCGTAGGTTTAGTCATAGCTGGGGGTGTCCTCATTCTCAGCTAGCAGAAAGCATAAACTGCACCCGTGTGCCAGGGTCTGGATGGAAGCCAGTGAGCAGCAGTGAGGTAAGTTCAAGGAGATAGAATTAGGAGGTCTGATCCTCAGAGAAGGAAGGATAGCTAGTGATGGGGAAATGCTTGCTTTCTGACCCCCATGAAATACAGTGTTTAGGAGAGCAGTTTTACTGAAGAGGAAAAAGCATCCTGAGAGAAATAATGGTCTTTAATTCTGGTTGAATAGTGTTTTGACAACAGATTTTAAAAATCCTCTAAGCTCACAGAGGAAAGTTTCAGAGGAGTTACTATTTCCTGCAGCCAGAAGGTAATCAGGGAATTTGAGCTTAAAAAGACAGTGGACAATTGTGACAAGCCTGCAGAGAGATGGCTTGTGGGAGGAGATGGGTCTTTACCAGCCTGTTTCCAAAAGCAAACGAGAGAAAAAGTAAAAGATACCAAGTGGCTGGCAAGTGGATACCAGCAGAGGCAGCAAAGAGGTCTCTAATACGTGACCTCGTTCTGAGAGAAATAAAATACTGGATGGAGTCAAAGACAGGTGAGGACACACATAAACACACATACACAAGCACACACACACACAAACACACACACACACAAGCACACACACACAAGCACACACACACAGAGAAGAAAACTCTACAGTCTCCATTCACACTCAGCCCTTTCTTCCATTCCAAGGAACGCAGTAGAACCTGGCAAAGAATGAGGAATAAGGTCAACAACCCCCATCAAGGTACTGTAACCCAAAAATGCTACTTTACTGAGACAAACAAAGTATTATTACTAAACTTCACTTTTAAAAACTTAGTTCTGGTGCGCAAGCAAGGAGCAAGGAATCTTGCTCTTGATGGCTTAAGAAATGTATTTACTTCTAGCTTTGGCTACAGGCTCCCAAGTGGCCCTTTCCAACCTCAGGTTATGCTATGTAATACCAACACCTTCTTACCACAGTTAAAAGGCCTCGGGCCTGTTTTATATCCTCACAGTTCTGTTTGAGGAATGGTCCACTGTTAATTTAATTAGAGACTACAGACAATCACCAGGGAGACAGGCTGAAGGAAGGGTGATGGAGGCTCCCTTGAAGCAGTGCCAACCCAAATCTACCTCAGGTAAGTAGTTAGAGTAACTTCTTCAAGATTTCAGACCAAATGAAATAAATTATATGCTGTCTCTGTACTCCTTTATGCTTTATTGTTTACCTTTAATTCTTAAATAAACATTTGTTCTGAAAAAAAGAAAGAAAGAAATGTATTCACAGGCCAGGCAAGGTGATGCACGCCTTTACGCCCAGCACTTGGGAGGCAGAGGCAAGCAGATCGCTGTGAGTTTGAGGCCACCCTGGTCTACACACTGAGTCCAGGACAGCCAAGGCTACACAGAGAAACCCTGTCTCAAAAAAATAAAACAAAACAACCAAGAAAAACAAACAAACAAACAAAAAAGAAATATCTTTGCTTTCAGAATATGCAGTGCCCATGTCTGTCTGAGTGCCCAGATCTTTGGCAAAGGGGCCAGGCCTACGGAAGTCCATGAAAGTGGTGAACTTGTTCAGTGAGCAGCCCTTTGCCAAAAAAAAAATCTTAGGACTGGCATCCAAATCACAACACGTATTTTGCACTTGTGGGCACACTCCATTTCCTTGGCCTTTACAGAAATGAGATCAGGATTTTATGGATGAGCAAGGATGTCTAAAGAAGCTCCGTGGAAAAGGGAAACCGGGGAAAGACAAGGAAAAAGAGGGAAAGAAAGAAAGAAAGAAAGAAAGAAAGAAAGAAAGAAAGAAAGAAAGAGAAAGAAAAAAGCATAAAACCTCATCAAGTAAGAAAATCCCTTCCTCAATGACTAAGAAAGTGTATATCTCATTTTCTTTTCACATGTTAGAGGAACGTGACCTTACTCAGGAGACATCAGTCCTATGGTCAGATCTACCTTCATTAAGGTGTGACTGGTTTCCTGAAGGTATTCTAATCTCTCAAAATTATATTGGCCTCGGTTTTGTAATCTGAATCTTACATAATTCCATGATGGAATGAATAAACTATTGTTTAGTTTAAAAAAAAATGAGCTCTTTGGGAATGTATTTTGACTGCCTTCAGTCCCACCCCAACCTCTCCCAAATTCTCCCGTTCTCTATCCACCCAATTTTGTGTTTTTGTTTTAATTACCGCTTATACCCATCAAGTCCAATTTCTACCACCCATATACTCTTGCATGCGTGGCTGTCCACTGCAGTGATGTGTACGCCTATCAGGGGCCACATCCTTAAAGAGGACAGACTCTACCAGCATCAATTAATGCCAATAGCTCCTCAGCTAGCACTGGGACTTTGGGCCCATCTCTGCTCTACATGCTGGAATTTTGTCTAGCTTGAGCTTCCAAACGCCTTGTCTACAGTGTCATATGTTCATCTGCCCTAATATTTCCAGAAAATACTGATTCCTTGAACCCATATACCACCTATGCTTTTTAAAGATTTTCCACCTCTATTCCATAGTGATCTCTTTGAGTGTGGTAACCCAGACCCAGAGACATAAATTTCTCCTGTTTGCTCTCATGTGTAGGGGTTAGCTTTGAATGTCCAGATATGCGTACTTCGTTTGGAATACCTAGAGAGGCCGAAAATTAGTAAGGGGCTATAGGAGTGGCTTGCAAGGGAGGGGTGACAGAACACATTGGTATAAAGTGTTGAAAAAGAAGAAGAATGGAACAGGAAAGGTTGGAGTGGGATGTGAGAGAGCAGGGTAGTGGAGGGAGTATGGAGAAGATTATATAAGCTGTCAAATGGCCTATCCATATGACCTCTCAAAAAGCCATATGGAAACCCACTCCTACAAAAGCCTCCTAAAGTACTACATATATCAAATCACATCCCCTCTTCTGAATGCACAGGAATCATTGTGGAAGAAGGGACAGAAGGATTGTAACTCTGATTTTTTAATCATTCAAGATAGAGTGCCTGGCCCTTGTTATAAGCGCACCCAGGCATACTCAACTATGACTAAACTTTTGAAAACGAAACTCTGTGTCTGTGGAATTCAGCCTGATTTAGAAGAATGAGTGACCTTGGAATTAGAAGACTTCTCCCAGCAGCCCTATAGACATGTAAGGGGAAAGACTACAGCCTTCAGTCTGTTGCCCTCCTCACTTCATTCCTATGTATACCATGGCCTCCTTTACTATCGTCTAAGAAGTGTCCTTAGAGGAGGTCGCTTCCATGGTTGTCACGGACACTTTCACTCATAACATAGTCTTCTTTCTTCCCTTAATTTCCCATAAATAAGCTTTCCTTCTCTTCTTCAATTGAATATTCTCCTCAGCAATAAATGTCAGGCAAGCAAGAGTCCTTCCATAGTGACCTATGGACTTCACACAGGAGTATATGCTTTTGAGTACCTAGTTGAATGAAATGATTTTACTGTCTTTACTGACTGCTTCTCTTCCTTTCACCTCCCTTTCTTTCCTTGTCTCTGAGGCAGATTCTAACCATAAAGCTCAAGCTAATCTCAACATCAGATCTTACTGTGGCTCCCCAGTTCTTGGAATTACCATGTGCTGCCACGCCCAGGACACATCCTTGCAAATTAAAAACGGAGACTTCAAAATCTAAATTATACAGTTGCCTTGTCTTCTCATAGGCATCCTATGGATTTAAGAATTAAGTCTCCTACATTTAGGAGAAAAACTGGGCCATAGGAAGAGTCTATAATCTATCATACAGAAAGGATAAACAAAGCCTAATGTGGTGATGCACACCTTTAATCCCAGCACTCCAGAATTGGAGGCAGGAAGATCTCTGTAAGTTACAGTTTAGCCTATTCTACACTGTTACTTCAAGTTAGCCAGGAATACGTAGTGAGACCTGTCTAAATAATAATAATAACCCCTAAACATAAATGTCAGTGTTGTCTTCTTTTCTCTTTTCATAGTCTCAGAGTCATGCAAGAGCAATTCCAGATCTCTGACACTAACACTTTGGGTGATACCCACTATCTTCTTGGTACGTGGGTAGGTATTGACAGATCCAGAGCACATAGACATGCTAAATATGATGGCTTCACTGTCACCATTATCTCATTCTCTTTTCAGAATTCAGTCTCACTTGAGCTGTGTATTGTAATAGCATCCCAACTTCAACTTGAGTAAATAGAACTGTTCTTTTTAAGCACTGTGTGCTTATGATGCTTAATGATAATTATACAGATCTATTTATATAAACACATTGAAAATGGTTCTGCTGTTCCTGTGTCAATTCATTTGTGATGACTTAGTATATAATTCTTCACACTTGTTCTTTATAGAGTATAAAAATAATGCTTCCTGATTACAATAAAATTAGAATAAAGTCGGAAAAGTAAGAAGAAGGTTCTTTTAATCACATAAATCCCAACATTCAATAGCATTAGATGAACATTTGTTGCAGTTCCTTTTGGGATTTTTCTTATTTAAAGACTCTGTTCAACTTAAAAATAACAAGGGTTATTTTTAAATACATACATTTAGGTAGTTATGATAAGAAAATGAGAGCCAGGAGCGATGGTGCACACCTGTACTCCCAGCACTCAAGAGGCAGAGGCAGGGGCAGGTGGATCTCTGTGAGTTTGAAGCCAGCCTGGTCTACAAAGTGAGTTCAGGACAGCCAAGGCTACACAGAGAAACCCTGTCTCAAAGAAAGAAAGAAAGAAAGAAAGAAAGAAAGAAAGAAAGAAAGAAAGAAAGAA
>OU015743.1:151202724-151223183 GCA_907169655.1 Acomys percivali
TGTGTGTGTGTGTGTGTGTGTGTGTGTGTGTGTGTGTGTGTGTGTGTCTGTGTTGTATGTAGGTGGGTCTACCCATGCAAGTGGAAAAAAACCAAAGAAAAATATCAAAGTCTGCCTCTACCACATCACGTCCTAGTCCCATAAGTCAGGGTCTCTCACTGACTTGGAGTTCACCAGTTTTTGGCAGGCTGGTGGCTAGTAAATCCCAGTAACTTTCCTATAGTTTTTCTCCCAACTGCACCCCAGCACTGGAATTACATCTTACGTGGGTGCTAGGAATCTGAACACAGGGCCTCAGGCCTGTGCAGAGAATGATATATCTCTGTCCATCTCCTTATGGTATCTTTTTATATACAAAAGCATGGACTGTAGAAACCCTACAAAAATCTTTCAATGTGAAATCAAACATATGTCCTTCAAAAGGAAGGCCTTCAGAAGATAATCCAAGGACAATAAAAAGACAGAAAAAGCAGAGCAAAGAAAATAGTTGAGGATAAGACAGGAGAATGTAGAGCAGAGTATAACAAAGCAGCTTAACCTGAGCATCCTCAGAAGCAATAGTCAAAATACTGTCTGTTCCCAATAGTGGAACAAAATAATATAGTTACCCTGTCTCCACCTAACGTGTGTTTCCTAACAGCTTGCTTATTACTCAGCACATTCACTGTGAGCTCTTTTGTCTTTTCAGAATGGTGTAGGTGCTAAGGAGGGCATACGTAACAGTAAGGCACAAAGCACCATTTCACTAAACTTCGTGGCACTTTCATGGGCCTCATTGGGCAAGGAGTCAAATGTATGGATGAGCAAGTGACCCCCATGGCAATGTCTATAGGATCAGTGTCTCTTGTTCTGTCAGGAAGCCAGAAATAAGAAGTGCAAGGGGCAGAGTCTCCTTCCTGAGCCAAAACCTTCTTCATTCAATGTGGATATGAAGAGAGAAGAAAGAGAGCACATGATGGTCAAGAACAGCCGTAACAGCAGCACTTCTTCCTTTCGCTTGGTGCACATACTGCCCATAAGACCGCACTTAGATGCCAGTGTGAGAAATAAGCAGTTCTTTCACAGACCATGAAGGCGTCTGAGTCCTAAACGCTTTTTATGAACAGGATATAAGCTCCCAGTCCTGAGACACTTGGTGAGGTTGAAATATTCTAAGCCCACTTCTCTTCACAGAGACGCCAGCGGAGATGCCGTTTCGAACCATGGAACAGATTCTATAGCTGTTTCAGTAGCTCACCAGCAGCCACCTGGGCAAAATGACAATGAGAATAAAGTCACACTTCAGTCTCATAAATGATGTCCTCAAGCCACAAGGTGTATTCTTAGAACCAATGTGATAGACTAGATGCAGATAGATGTCCAAGGGACAAATGGCTTATCGGAAACAGAGCTCCGCACATGTCCCTCCTCAGACTCTGCCCAGGTTTCCACAGATGTTCAGAACCCCAGTCCCAGGACAGTTATATAAAAAACAAAGAAGGATATTTTCTGTTCAGGCCACTGCATGACTCCCATGATATTTAAGTCATTTTGAAACTGTTCTTAGCAGAGTCCTTGCACACATCTTACAGAGAACAAACAGTACCATATACATCCTGATTCACTACTACAGGTGCAGCACTCAGGGCTGATCACTGGCTAATAGTCCTTTATATAATGTGTCACATGGTGGATAACACAACTAACACTATGTGCCCATATCACTCCAAGTCCATTAAGAGTATTGTGACTATATTCATATATGTATCTAAAGTTGTGCAGCTCCACAAAATCAAACTATTTATCCTATGTGTTCTTGAATAAACTGGGGTTTATTTGTCATAAAAAAAAAGTTGGGCTAACCAGCTCTCTGAGTACTTCTTCTTATCCAACAGTATGTTTATTGAGCAGCCATTATATAATAGGTCTTATGCCAGTGTTACGATAAACAGATGAGCAAGGCCTCTCTTTTCACCCTACTCTTAAGTCACTCAGAGCAAATGAGGCTGCCAGAGAGATGGGCAATTACAAGTCAGGATAGAAACAGCTGGAGTGTGAGGTGATGGGGAGCATATGATGGGAGAGTAGAAGGTGCAACCAACAGACCACACATCAAGGGTAAAAGAGATCTTTCCTGCAGTAAACCAAGAGCTGAGCCAGGTCAAGGGCTCGGGCACTTTTTAACAGTGGGTGTTTGAACCAAATTGATCTAGTATCTCTACTCCTATGAAGCAGTACCTGAGTGGATAATTTTTCTTTTATTTTTAATTGGTTAAAATGAAGATCTGTGTTCTGATTTTGTTAGAATATTGAATTTACTGCTAAGTGACCTTAGTCAAGCGATTTGGCCTTCTTAAATTGTAATTTCTTCATACACAAAATTAAAATAAGCCCTGCATCCCTGTCTTGATTTAAGGGTTGGCATAGCGTAGCACACATAAGGCATTTGTGTGGTTCCTGGCACAGCAAATGCTTTCCATAGTTGAAGTGTGTATTAGAAAGTGTAGTTTGTGAATCTCCTTCCTTGTCTTCAATTTTGGTTTGCAATTACTCTTCACTGTCAGCCTGACTGAATTTGGAATCACCTAGGAAGCACCCCTCCAGGCATGTCTGTGAGGGAGTTCCCAGAGAAACATAACAGTATTTGGATCCAAATCCCCAAACATGTGAGCAACTCTCTCACATGAGCTGAGGGCACAGACTGAATAAAAGGGGGAAAGCAGACAAAAAGAATGAGCACCAGCACTCATCGCTCTGTCTCCTAGATGCTGAGGTGTGAGTGAGCAGCGAGGGTACATGCCCCTTCCATAGCGTCACAACATTATGGAGCTGCCCACTACCATGCCTACTGCTCCACAATGGACTGTGCATGCTCAAACTGTGAGCCAAAGCAAACTTCTCTTTCCTGCTACTTTTTAATGGGTATTTGATCACAAAGACAAGTGACTCATACAGCCAGCCCATGCCAGTTGTCTGCTTGGCAGTAGTTCTGCCTTCTGCGTCATCTCAGGGTCGCCGTTGCCCTACTGTTAGAACAGGAATCAGCTCATGTCTGAAACCAAACTTCTGTTTTACTTGGTAAAGGAATAAGCACTCAATACTTTTGTTGTTGTTGTTGTTGTTGTTGTTGTTGTTGTTGTTGTTGTTTTTCTTTGCTTGGCTTTTTATATTATTATTATTGCTGTTTTTGGTTTTTGGATGTTATGTTGATTGGTTTGGTTTGGTTTGGCTTTGGGTTTTTTTCTTTGCTTTGTTTTGAGACACATGCTGACCTAGGATGTGTGATCTTCCTGCCTCAGCCTCCCTAGTGCTAGGGTTAAAGTTGTGCATCATTATGTCTGGCTCCTCAACCATCTTTTAATGGTTCACATTTTTCCAAAAGAGTGATGGGGGTAATTCCCTCTCGTAAAACACTGTGTCTATTCCCATTGGATACCAGAAAGCAAGTGTTACTTTCAGGTGTTCATACTAGAATAGACACAAATACAGAACATTCATGACCTATATAAATTAAACATCAGGAGAAACAGATACTTCCTCACATTCTGTCTAATTCATTAATTAGACACAGAAAAACATCAGATATGATCTGACATCTTAGCTCTGTCCAAACATTTGCCACAAAGCTAGGTGATCTGGTCTGGAACGAGGCACTAACCGTCGCAAAACACAAGAAGAAGAATAAGCAGGACCTGCTAGAACAGCTTATACCTTCAAGACGCTTACCTTCATTGCCTTTTGATGGTGATATTTACAAAAGTCACAGAAGTAGCTATGCAAAGCCGCATGGAAAACAAGTTGCAAGACCTGCAATTGATCTTTCTAATTTGGTTAATTTGGACAACAAAATTAGTGTAAATAAGATGGGCTTAAGTGTCACTTTATTAAGAATAGGAAAATACACATTCTAAAAGGAGGTGAATAACAGCTCTTTCATATTTAAAAAACCATCCCTGTGCTGCAAACAAAGAGTTAATCCTCCGCTGCGGCCACATGTGCAGTGGCAGCAGAGCAGGCAGAGAGAACCCTGAACTAGCCTTGAGTACTATTCTTGTCTGTGGGCTCCCTGCCAATAACTGCTTTTGTGAAGCCACTAGGAGCTGCTGACTGACTGCATTTCCTTGTTAATCCAAAAGCTATATTTAGAGTAACAACCGCTGGAGATTTAGGGGACCTAGAGAAGGGTCAGAAGATGTGGTCTTGCTCTGATCAATAGACACCTGAAATCATCCCTTGACGCAGGCAAGGAGAGTAAACTCCATTATGGAGACAAGAAACAGGAGGACAAAAGAGAAAGAAGGACCCAGAGGGTTCCATGAGCCCCTGATTACATGGTATTACTTAAATCTTAAAAACTATGCAAAGCAGGGGTAACCTCCCCCCCCCTTTTTTTTTCATGTTCTAAAATCAGAGGCAACCTGGCTAAAGTGAAAGTGTCCATGTCCCCGCCCTCCTGGGACCACAGCTCACAGCCTCTGTCTGAAGCATCCTTGGGGAGGCAGGTGTTCAGAGTAAATCCAAACCTTCTCTAGACACAGATCTTTCACACCTTCCTGGCCAAGTGGAAGGTGAGCCTGTTTGGACTCAAAGGGGATACTGAGGCACTGTGGTTTTTCTGGCTCTGCCTCAGTGGTTCTAAGAAATCCAACAGGGTTGACAAAAAGCTTTTGGAAAAACATTTCCTTCTTTGAAGTATGAATCCTTTTGAAGAAAAGCTGTATAATCCAATAAATGTAAGTCCAATTCCTCCCTTTCTGCTGTTCCTCTTCTTGAAGAAAATGACAAACAGCCATCTTACTGAATCATGGAGAGTGTTTCTGGAAGAACACAGGACTATCACGTCTTTGAAGAGGAAGAAAAACATAGAACTGACATTTTCAAAGTTCTTCCACAGATGAGAACTCACCAATGCTCAGAAAATGGAGGCACAAATTCCATTACTCACTGTTCAGAAGTTCACTAACTTGTGTCATAGAGTTAGCAGGATCTCTGCTTTGATCAAGCATTATGGCTTCAAAAGGAACGCCTGTCTAGCTAAATTAACCTCAGTGCAATCATGTTAAATAAGAAACCGCCATCTGAGGTAGGTGTATATGATGTGACATAAAATTAAGCTGTTATTTTATCATTTACTATGTTTTGGATGCTTGAGCCTATCCCCAAATTCATGATGAAACTTAATTCTTTAAGTAGGATGATCTAAGTTCTATTCTTTTAAGTGGTGGCAAGTGTAACATTCTGTCACATGAGGACACAGCAATCATGCCATCTGGAGGAAGTAACAAGACAGGATTTTTGAACTTGCCACCCTCTAGGCTGGGCTGTGATAAGTAAATTTCTACTGTTTATAAATTTCTCAAACTTTGACATTTTGTTATAACAGATCAGATACACTGAAGAGAATCTCCCTGGTATCAGGGAAAATGCTATCTATATCATTGAAGAAATGGACACAAAATATGTTACCCCAGGGGGAAGAAAATAACGTCAAGAAGGAAAGTACTGCAACATAGAAATGACTTTTTATGCAGCAATTTGACAGAGCCTTTTGTGAAAGACAAGATGTCAAGAGTTCAAAATAAGAAGCAGACAATGAAGAAAAGAAATTCAAGTTGAGAAAGAACTGGAGAAATTCATTATTATCCAACTGTAGGTTACATGAGAGGGAATTGTGGGAAACAGTACTGGAAACAATTCAGTGTGGGTCATCTCAAATGGGCCTTTATCCTACAAATAATGTGAAGCCAATAAAGAACAATATAATCCATCCTGGCATCAGAAGGAATGACTAAAATGGGGCAAAAGAGAGATTTAAAATACTTTTGCCCCAGTATGGATCATATACAAAGGGGAATGCTATTGGGTCAATAATAATAATAGAAAGATAAATGGGAATGAACACTTATAAAAATCAAAAACCTAGGTAGAGAAATTGATAAAAACTCAATGACTGACCGTGTATGAAAGTGAGAATAGCACTGAAATCAAAATAACATAATAAAGATGGGAATCTCCAAGTTTTAAAGGAAATTACAGAACTAAGAAAGAATAAACATGAAAAGGAGTGGTGCGGGAGAGAATATATAGTTTGCATATGTTCAGTGTCTATGTTTTGACTGCCTAGTCAGATTGAAATGCTCAAAAAGTGCTGGTGAGACAAAGTGAACCTGAACCAAAGGCACAGCATTGGGCATCCATAGCATATGGAAAAGAGCAGATCACTGGCCCATAAGGAGTGGTGAGGTCTAATGCAGAAAAGCAAAAGACCTACAAAGAAAACACACTGAAAAAAAAAAGGAGTGATGCCAAGAGTAGCAGAAGAACAGGAATACAAGCCATGGATTCAGGGATGTGTCTCATCAGGTGATGAGACAGAGGAGGTGATGATGGTTCAGGTGATTAGCAAGTGCTCATCATGAAAGCATGAGGACTCAAGTTCAATCCCCAGCACGTATATAAAAAGTCAGATGTGGTGGCCATAGTCCCAGCGCTGGGGAAGTAGAGATTTGTACATCCCTGGGGCTCATTGACCAAGTGGCCTAGCCTACTTAGAAATCTTGGGGTCCGAGCGAAAGACCCTATCTCAAAAAAATAAGAGTAGCTAAGTCCTCAAAATAGAAACCCACGTTTGACCTCTGGCCTCCATATGCACACACATGCATCCATGTATACATCTGTAAACATTTATAAACACTCAAGTGCAGGCATGCACACATGCATGTGTGCACAGATGCACACACACACGCATGCCAATAGTATCAAGTCACACAGACAAAACGGGTATAAACTTAGACAATTAGATGAGTTTCTGGTGGTTTTGAAAACAATTTTGTTGTTGTTGTTTTTCAAGACAGGGTTTCTCTGTACAGCCTTGGCTGTACTGGACTAACTTTGTAGAACAGGCTGGCCTTGAACTCACAGAAATACGCCTGCCTCTGCCTCCCAGGGTGCTGGGATTATAGGCGTGTAGCTTTGAAAACAATTTAAATAGAAATAAATAAGATTATGGGAGGGGCAGATAGTCTTTGGCTCATAGATAACCATCTGGTTCTCAACTACCTTTTGGACTTTGCCCATCATTTTTCTCAAGAAATAATTTCCTCCAGGATGCATGTCTATCACTTGCCTATCCAACACTGACGTCTTGTTTGCTCATTAGTTTTGTACTCTCAGCTCCCTCTGCCCATCCGAGTCACCTGAGTTTTACAAGGTTCAGATCCTTTCCGAGTTCCTCCAGACTTCTTCCCCATCTGTTTTACATGTACTGATGTCTCAAGTCTCAGAAGCAGGAAAGTAGCTAAGAGGACCCAGATGACCTAACACTACACTTCACTGTAAATAACTTCATATTTCTATTTAATTAATTTACATACAAAGTAAGGAATACTTAAGTTTCCCCATAGTAAGACTAAAACTTAGTTTTGTACATGAAGGGTTGATTATTAACAACTGGGATGAAGGAGGTTGCAGAGAAAGGACAAGACAAAGAAAATTTCATCAAAATGTGGTAAAATAGAAAAATACAGATCTAAATAAATTAGCTACAAATGTAATCTGAAAAGTATAATAGTACTACTACTGTAGCATTAGGAATAAGTGAGCATACATGGGGGACAGTAGATGATGCTTATCAATACGGATAGAGTGGCTTACTGTGCATTTCAGTGCTAACATAATGACCATATAAAAGCAGCAGCAGTTTAAAAGGTTCAGTCCCGATAGCAAGGCTAGAAGTAATGGGGAAGAGGTCAGGCAGTGTTGTTAAAGTTACAGCCTATTTTCTTCTTTTAGTTTGTTTCATCTTTACCATGTACACTTAATCCTTTGGTAAGAAAAATCAAATATCAAGTTTGCCTGTTTGTTACATTTGAAAGTATTCCAACTTCCCATAGGTGAGCTCTTCCAAGAAAGGGGTGTATCTTTCAGATTCTTCACAACACTAAGGTCAAATAACATGGTAACAGAAGTCACCTTGACAAAAAAGATTCTGTCGATATGGCTGAGCAAATAGCCTTCTGAGCATCTCCACTTAGTATGGTCAGGCTGGACCACCCAGGCCAAGGAGCCACAGTTCACAGAACCCAGAGAAGTGCTTTCACTGGGAAATGTTTGCTACGCATTTACTTAGCACATATGTAGCTAATATGTAGCAATCCTGTTTTTCCATATGGTATAATTCTGGTACCAATTTACAGCTACTTAGTAAGAAATTGTCAAGCCCTCACTCCAGTGGTCCTAAACATGGTGTCTGCCTGGTCCTATTTAACTCTGATGGTCTTTCCTCCTCTCTCTCTATTCTCAAGACATTGAAATCCACTTTACAATATTGATTTGTGGTGTCAAGTTCACATAGCAAATTGCAACACCATCTTTCTTTCTCTGCCTGCCAGTGATCAAAGTTCAATGTGTATGTGTTTGTGCGTTAAACATTTCTATTAGCAAGAATTATATACATCAATAATGGGTTTCATTATGACACTTTCATAGATGTGCATAATGTGTTTTAATAATATTCATCTCCCTGCCTTGTTTCCCCGCTCTTGTTCCCATTAATTGCCCTTCTTCATTCTAACCTTTTCAAAACACTCCCTCTACCACTACTCTGTGCGTGTGTGTGTGTGTGTGTGTGTGTGTGTGTTTGTGTGTGTGTGTGTGTGTGTGTGTGTGTATGAGAGAGACACACAGAGGGGGGGAGAGAGTAAGGGTGGTGGGGAGGGAGGGAGGGAAAGAGAGAATGAGTTTCATTAGCACCATTTATAGAAACATGAATGATCATCTGTTTACAGGAGTATGGGCACTGTACCAGTGGCTACACCACTTCAGAAAGTTACTCTTTCCTCCACAACCAGTAACTTTTGATAATGTTCAGGGAGGATGGGGCATCCTGAGCTCCCTCCTTTCTGTGACGAGGGGTGGAGGGGCTAGTCTTCTGGAGGATTTACACAGGTTTTAATTCAGCAACAAAAACTAATTTCATCACTGAAGAAACTTTGACTGCCATTGATGCCAGCTGCATAACCCTTTCTGTGCCTCTCTGTTCTCTAGTATCCTGTGCCTGACCTGTCCCAGGTGTTTGCACCACAGAGGTTGTTAGGAACAAACTCTACATTTGCCAGCTCCTTTGAGGGGAAATGGAACTTCCTATATTACCAGATTAGAAGCTGCCTTCACACTGGGCTCAGACCTGGCTCCCTATGCTGCTCTGGTAATACTATAAACCACCCTCCCACTGCAGCATTTTGTGTCTTCTCTGTCTGGTTAATTCATGCCAAACAAATTTCATTTGGCACATTGCAGCAATTCAAGTATTTCTTTTAACCAGACAAACCTAAAGTACCAAGATGAAGGAACCAATTAGCACCTGTTCTGCCTTTCTCGACCATAGCACTACATTATTACTACAGTTAGAATTGGATTCTGGAGTCTGGAGTCTGTTTCCTAGAAATATGGCCAACATTCCAAGTTCAAGAAAGCAAAGCAACAGAACACTATCACAAAGTAAAAGAATTCCAAATATGCTTGACTTGAATCACCATATACGTCATCTACTATGGAAGGAAAAAACGGGGAACTGGCCACTTAATTGTGTTTGTTAGTTAGCAGTGTCCACTGGAAGCAAGAGAGGCAGAGGGAAGAGAGCAGACCAACTCAGGACACTGCTGCTATTTGCTCAGAGAGCTGTGTAAGGAAGGCAAGAGCTGCCAATGTGGACATCTGACCTTTAATCCAAAGAGAGTCTAAGGATTGAAAATAGATCGCTTCGGTCTAGAGGAAGCTTTCAGACAGGTGTGCTGACAGCAGTGGAAAGTCTGGCATTACATTTTATAGGTAGCCACTGACCAGGAAAACACAGCTGCTGAGGGAAGAAAGCAAAGTAATCAGGTCTGCAAATGACTTTTTGGTCACAGGGGTAGGAAATGGGATTTCTATCAGTCGAGGACTACATATCCAACAATTCATGACCTGCCATGAGCCTCAGGCTTGTGTGGCTCAGCAAAGGCTTGGTTTGAGGCTTGTTTCCATGGTCTGGTATGCTGGTGCTAAACAGCAGAGCCTTTCAGATGGCCCCCACCCCTGAATGGGGTTGAGTGCTCTTACGAAGGGGCTCACGGAAGGAACACACTCCTTTCTACCTTCTGCCTTCTGCCGTGTGAGCAGGAGGTACTCTTCCACAGTGGAGAGCATACTGCCGTGGAACAGTCTCAGAACCAGACAAGCAGGCCTGACATTTTAACCTCCTAGTTTCCAGTATGGTGAGAAAATAAAATTCTGTTCATAATAAATGTCTCAGAGTCAGATGTTTTTAATATAAGCACATTCTAAGAAGAATGCTAAAAGTAAATTAAAACTATCCCCATTCGTAGAAAACTAAAATTTAAGCAACAGTTCTGCCTGTCATCACCCTTACCTAGACCTAAATTTCCAAATGACAAGCCTAATGCTCTTTCAAACAGAAGAAAAGTAGATTATAAGGCAAGGTAAATATGAATTTGCTTTCTGGCTGTCCACCTACTATTTATCTGACCTTGTACAAGTCAATCACTAGTAATGTCACTGCATCTTTATAGTTAGTATCAATAAAACACCAAAGGTCTGTATTTGCTATCCTTTTCCTAACTAAACAAGCACAAGTGTGGATTATATTTTAGCACTTAAACATGACTTACAATTGTTTCAGTGACAACATGTGCACATATACCTACGTGCACTAGGAAGACAAGGTAACAAATTAATGTGTAGTCAACTGTAGAGAATTCAATCTCCAAAGATCCATCAAAAGCATAGAGAGAAAAAACTAGTCAGTGAGATGCCTTTTAAAAAGGACACAGTCAAAGCCATGGGAATTGGTCAAGAGGAAAATAAAGAACAAAGAACTAAGTTGTGGGCACATTTTTTTTTTACAAGGAAAATTAAGAATTCAAATCCATCTGCTCAATTTTCAACAAAGTTTAAAAAAATCAACAGAAGGCTAGGTCCACTCTAATGGCTGGACAAGAATGAAATACAAACTGGAAAGACCATTTGGCATCATGCAGCGGGCTGGAGCATCACCAGGAGAACCAACATGTATCCAAAGAGTGAGGATCGCCTGGGATAGATCCCAAGGAAAGCCAGAAGAAAAGAGTACCGACTATGACAAGGGAGAAGGCGTCCCCACCTCCTTATGAATATTGAGTCTTGTTTTTGTGAAATGCTGAATGGGAACTGGACTCTGCTGCGTCCTGCCCTTTGATTTCCATATGCCAACTCACTTGCCTGTTGTTTTAGCTGCCAAGAACATAGCCACTGATGCCAGAGAGAAAAGTCACAGAAGGGTCTTTTTTTTTTTTTTTCCTGTGTCAACCAGTTTAGAGTAGGCAGAAAGGAAATGATTGCTATAACTAACTTTT
Source organism: Acomys percivali (assembly GCA_907169655.1). NCBI lineage: Eukaryota > Metazoa > Chordata > Mammalia > Rodentia > Muridae > Acomys > Acomys percivali. The sequence continues at coordinate 151,214,094 of OU015743.1, forward strand.
CTTTTTATTTGACAGAACAGACAGGAGAGAATAAAAGTTCCTTTCTCAACTCCTAATCCCTCCTAACCAGTATTAAAAGAGAGAGGCAATAGTTTTCCCTAACATGGTAATAAAACAAAGATGATCCTTAAGTTAATAGCATCTTCATTTCTCTGTGTGTTAATGAGTTACAGACTTTTTAAAAAAGCAAGATATAATAAAAAATAAAAATAAAATAAATAAAAAATAAAAAAGCAAGATATTACTTTTAGAGCCATGTTAGTTTTATAGAAAATTTGAGCAGAAATTATAGTTTCTATGCCTACAATCTCCATAGTTTCCCTACTGTTAACATCATGTAGTAGGGGGAAGCTTCTGGTTTTTTGTTTGTTTGTTTGTTTGTTTGTTTGTTTGTTTTTGATGAACTTCTTTGGTTTACATAGTGTCTCCAGGAGTCCTGTGTTAAAGGCATGCTCTTTTACCTAAAATACCATTAAAAAGTGATAGAATGTATAGCAAGAGATACTCAGTAAGAGGTCTTCTGAATATTGGCAATTTTCCCTTGAAAACCACATTGGTGCCCTCTCCCGTTGACCGTCCTCTGTTTTGATACTGGCTGTACCGGCTGTGAGTTGATTGGCTTTGCTCTAGCATGTGCCCCTCGGCCACCACGCACTTCCTCACCACAAGCCTAAGCAAGGTAGCCAGTCAGTCCAGGAGTGTTTGCATCGTTACAGTGATGGAAGCTAACCAACACATGAACCAACAGACACCATCTGGAACAGAGGCCATAGTTTATATCCTATTGCAGGCTCTGTTTTATAGTTCCACGGATGCTGATAAATGTGTATCATGTTTCAGCCATTAGGATGCTGACTAGAATAATCTTATTGCTTTAAAATACCCCTCTGGATGGAGGATGCCAGCGGGGCTCATGCCAGGGGGTTTACAGAGACTGAAGTGACAAACACAGATCCTGTATGGGTCTGTGCTAGGTGCTTTACATATACTTTGTGACTGTGTGGGTTGGTGTTCTTGTGGGACTCCAAACAGTGGGAGTGAAGTGTGTCTCTGACTCTTTTGCCTGCACTTGGGACCCTTTCCTCCTACAGGGTTGACTCATCCAGCTTGGCTATGAGGGTTTGTGGCTAGCCTTATTGTAACTTGTTAGGCCACGTTCAGTGGATATACCTGGGAGGACCACTCTTATATTCGAAATGCATCTCAGGGAGAAGGGAGATGTGGGGGAGAAACTGGGAGCAGTGGAGAGAGGGGGAAAAGCCAGTGAGAATGTAATCTACTTATGTTTGTTATAAAGATCTGTTAAGAAGCAAGAAAAACAACTCACATGAAAAGGCTGAAACAACCTCAATTGACTGTTGCTTCACCAGCCTCGGGTCTGGGAAGATGCCTCAGAGGATCCAACGCCTGCTGAACAAGTGTGAAGACCAGAATTCGGATCCCAGCAACCACATAAGAGCTGGGAGGAGGAGGAGGAGTTGTACTGGCACGCCTCTAATCCCAGCACTTCGGAGACAGAAACTGGAGACCCACAGGGCAAGCTGGCTGGCAAGACCAGCTGCACTGGTGAGCTGTGTTTCAACACACACACACACACACACACACACACACACACACACACACGTGCAGACAATCACCTGATTATTAGCTGAGCAGTGCTGTCCTAAAGATTCATCCGTCTGTGTTAGAACCATCTTAGCCAGCAGGAAAGTCCAAAGGGATGTGGAGATCGCAAGGACAGGACCCAAAACACAGTAAGTGCTAGCAACAGCATCCCCTGTGTGATCAAAGGATAAGAAATAGAGGAAAAGAGAAAAACCAAGCACCCCTCTATAGCAGCACTATCTTATTCTTAAAGACTCTTGATTTACGACAGTAACTGCTCCTTAGGATGCCACTCGAGGCCTAGCTGTGTGACTGACTTTCTCCTTCCAGAGACACAGAAGTCGTATCACTAGACTTTTTGATGATGTAGTGAGAGAACATGGAAAGACTGGCTGTGGATTTACTCTTATAGGAACCAGCAATATTCCCTTCTCAGAGCTGTGGCCTGTTGATAACATATAACCAATTAGGTTCTATCTCTTTCAGCATCACCACACTGAAGATTAAAGTTCCAACACGCCGGACTTGGGAGGACATGATCCAGCCAGGCATAAATTGTAGCCATCACATATTTGCTTTGATGTTGGAAAGCCAGCAAAAGTACCTCTGATATTTAGCCTAAAACAAATCTACACCATGGAAACCTCCCCAGTTCTTGCACAGTTTCCCTCAACTTGCCTTTCACAGGGTAATAATGTCTAATTGGAAAGGCTTTGTGTCTCCCCTAGATTGCAAGAATCCTTTTATGTTTCAGCTAAAATAAAAGGAGATTATTCTTTTTCTTGCTTCGTTTCTCATTTATATGGTTAATATAGTGCGTATCAGACTGTGCTACCAGGGATAAAAGTTTTAAAACATTAAAACTCTTCCCTGCCCTTAAAAAATAAAAATGTCTTTGCTCTACCTGGTATTTTCTGAATTCTTTCATTACAAGCATTTCTCTTCGTCACTTCCTTTCCATAACAACTGCAATTAGTCCTCTTTGCCAAGGCATCAAGTCAAGGATGCAAGGCTACTGTATTGACTTACTTAATCTCTTATCATTCCCCAAATATGTTTCCAGTTGTAACAAGTTCATGTGATGAGGGGGTTCCCTTTAAAAAAGAGAAGTTTAACCCCTACTCAGATCTACCCAATGGATAGGACATTCTTCACAGTTGAGTGGAGAGTGGGGTATGACTTTCACATGAACTCTGGTGCCCCATATTTATCCATGTCCCATGGAAGAAGAGGCCTGGTGGCACTCAGAGGAAGGATAGCAGGCTACCAAGAAGAGACTTGATACCCTATGAGCATATATTGGGGGAGGAGGTCCCCCTCAATCACAGTAGTAGGGGAGGGGAGTAAGGGGAAATGGGAGGGAGGGAGGAATGGGAGGATACAAGAGATGGGATAACAATTTATATGTAATATGAATAAATTAATAAAATATATTTTAAAAAATAAAATAAAATGGCAAAAAACCAGAAGTTTAATAAACCAAGACCACGCACTGCAATCCATCTGCTAAGACATGGATGTCCCCGTCTGGTGCCTACCAACATTGCCCTTGTTCCAGCTGGGAAGCCTCCCCATGACCAGTTGTCAAGGTTCAGTTGCACTGCCCTCTGTGGCATGAGAGGATGAGAAACCCTGGCGATCACACATCTGCCTATAGAGTGCGTCCTCCTATGAGGATGCACAGTTACCAGCATAAGCCACAGTGATCACAGAGAGTTCTCTGAGACTTCTTACTTATGAGCCTGACTCCCAGGGAAATAGAAAACAGGTTACCTGGGAAGTTAAATACATCAAGTTTTTTAGTCTTATCTGTGCCTAAAGGTTTTTTTTTTTTAATAAATTCTGAAACCCCAAATCTCAACATTGTACATTCCATCATTTCAAATATAGCACATAAGTGACATGAGACCTTCCCTACTACCTAAAGTAGATTATAGTCAGTTTATAAGTACAGTTGTAACATTTCACCAAAGTCTATTGTACAAGAAGAAAGTGTTGGGTTTTTCTCAGGCTGAGTTAATGAAAGGATGACCTTCCAAGTAAGCCCTGGTCAGTATAGACATCTATCTTATGCTTCAGTGATATGATATGCTTTGGCCTAGATCAGCAGATACACATTATGTGGTTACAGAGAAGTGGGTTGATATATTTAGAAACATTGAATAATTAAAATCAGTTTCTACTTACCTTCTGCAAACACATCTTAACGACAAAGCTCCCTTCAATTCCATTAAAGCACAGTTTTAATGAAATCTGCTATCTCGGCTTCTTTTAAAGAGTTATGTTCCCAGTAATTCTATTTTAAGGGGCTATCATTTCTTTCCAGTGCTTACCAAAACACACACACACACACACACACACACACACACACACACACACACTCACTCCTGTGATCTCTCAACAAAAAGGAACCATGTAGTAAAAGGAAGAGAAGGGCAAGAGAGAGAATGCAGTTGAGCAGCTAGCTTTTTAAGTACTCATAAAAACAGCATAAACAAATACTCCAGGGTTTTTTTTTTTTCAGCAACGTAATCTGTAAATAGCCTTAAAGATTCATGATTTGCTTTCGGTTACAGCTCCTTGGACACACGTCCACAGTCCTCATCCTCTCAATGACTTTCCCTTTCCAAGGAGACCAAGGGCACATCTCTAGACTTTTTCTTGACACAGTTCCAACTCAATAAGAAAGATTGAGTCATATGAAAAATGCCTGCTTACTCTCTGAAAACCACAGAGATGGGAATTGGAGTTGATGCATCAACGTACCATTTGGGTCATTTATAACTCTGCACATGACAACTGTCCGCTTATTAGCTGAGCAGTGCTGTCCTAAAGATTCACCTGTCTGTGTTGGGACCATCTTATCCAGCAGGAAAGTCCAAAGGGATGTGAAGATCACAAGGACAGGACCCAGAGCACAGGTTACTGGCAGCAATAGCAACCCCTATGTTTGGACAGCACACATGGTCAGTTAATTCAGTTTTCCCTGGTTCCACCTCCCTGTAGATTTTGAAATCTGCTACAGCTTTCTTAGATAAATAAATAGTAGGTAGCCTTTTTACTTATAGCTTGGCTTTTTAATTCCCAGGAGATACTAGTTAGTTGTAGTGGTGGTCATTGTAGTAATGCCATTAGAAAAAAAAAAAAAAACAGCAGTAGCTAACACTGTGTTTTATAAAGAGAGAACATGAAGTTCTTACATCAAGGCTAAGGTACACCTATTGACAGTGTTCTACAAAGCAAGAAGCTAAGACATAAAAGCAGAGTAAGCAATATCAGGAATCATTAGTCAAGGGCAGGGCCCAAATTCAGTGTATGTATTCAGATTCTAGAAATCTCGGCTTCCCTGACACCATGCTACAACATGTAAGCTTGGAGATTTAAAAACATTATCTTGGCTTCTGGTTAAATATATTCTCTGTAGTAAAAGGAAGTGTGACTGTCACTTCATTAATATTCTACTAATAAAAGTACCACTCAATAAGGGACACATGGTGTCTAGCATCTGTTCATGGTGTTTGAAACTCGGACACAGAAGTTTCCACTATTCAAAATAGACCTCCATGCGAGTTTCACTCACTAGCTAGAGCGAGATCTACTACTGTACAATTCTTGAATGGTACCCATAGGCAAAGCACTAACTAAACGAAGACCCTCCACAAACACCTGTCTATTTAGGCCCAGGAACAGATAGGTGGGATACATTAGTCCAGCTGGCCAGATGTGGAATTAAGAGAAAAGATAACCATTCACCCCACCCATTCTTCATTGACCCAAACCACTTACTCAGTACTTACTGGCATCATCCTGGAACTCAGAGCAAAAGCCAGGCTGCTACTCTAGTTGTGCATGTTTAAGTCAAGGGAAGCACATACTAAAACTAGGAATAGAGAAGATGTCAGATTATTTAAGTGCTATGAGGTCAATCGTAAGTGGCATAAGGATACAGAGATGGTGATGAGAGGGAGCCTTCTGGAGAGAAACGCCCCACTGACAGTAGTGACCTAGGCATGCAGCACAAGGGTAGACCTCAGGGAGAACATCCACTGGAGACACATTTGTATCTAACACACTTTGTATCTAAACTGGGCTAGGTCCTATGGAGCTTCAGGCTATTCCCGAGGTGTGGAGGGGTGAGTGGGGAGTTATGAACAGGGTCAGACATGGTGAAAAAAAAAAAAGTGAAAAACTTGATTTCAAATGGATATCAGTATAACTGCCTCTTTTCTTCTTTCAGGCTCCAGTGTAAACTTATGACACTGATTTGCACACCTAGAAACATATCTGATCATATATCGTGGAACTGGTGGTTTAGAATTGATTCTGACTAATCTGTGTCTATCCACATTTACTGCTATACCAGAGTCATGGAGCCAGTAAGTGTACAAGGATTCAGAAACTATTTCTATTATGAACGCTGGCTCCACATTCTTGACCAGCATTACAAAAGTGTATTTGCAGAGCATAGTCCCACAGGGTGTCAGCTGTGATTAGTGCTGAAGAAAATGGCTTTAGTGGCCAATCAATTCAAGAATACAACCTCCATAAGAACCATAAACTATTAACAAAACAAACAAACAAAAAGTAGTGCCAGGCATGAGAAACTTCCCCTCCCATTGTACGTCAAGAGAGTTCAAGTATCAAAACACAAAATAAGATATTGACATTGTCCTTGGTCATCTTCCAGAACTTGAAGGAAACATCTTATTGGTGAAGACAACACATACTTCAGACACAGGCCTTGGAGGAATCTAGCTGGGACTGACCCAGAAGCCTCCTCCCTGAGGACTAGCACTCACAGGACCCAAAAGTGTTGTGCACACTGCCCAGGGAGCAAAGCAGTTAATGGTCCTACTCAGCTATAAAGTCTGCAAACCACAACTATCACCAGCATGGCAAGGTAATACTTGGGGGTACAATAGAATGGTACTTGTATCTTGGAAGTAACCAACAGCCATATAATTGGGCATCAGGCTTGCTCACCAGAAGGGAATTCATGACCAGTACTGGAAACCTAACTAACTATCCATAGCTGATGAGGTCATGAACCCTACAGGAGAGCCTACTCCTGCGGCTTCCTTAAGCCAGTATACTTTCTAACTGCATTCTAAATACTTATCCTCACAAATAAGAGTCGTTATCACTTCTCACCAATGACGCTTGTTTCTGTAGTAAAGAGACCATCATAGAAACCTAAAACTGATCAAAATGAAGAGAACAAATGACCACAGGTGCCCGTCCCCAGCTGATTGATCTATAAGACAATGGCTCACCTACAGCTCAGGCAACAGTAAGCAAGAGGGGGCAAAAAGATTGTAAGACCCAGACGACAAAGATAGCTGCTGTGAAATAGTGTCTTCTGTATATGACAGGGAGCTGCACCCATGAAATCTTAACAATATGGGCACCTAAACAAAATCTACATGATGATAAAACGTCATTCAACATGCCAATGTGGATAGGGAAAAATCTCATATGTACCCAGCCTGAAAAAGAGCTATGGGAAATTAATGGTCCTGGTGATGAGTATTGTCTATTTAATGAAGTTTCCAAAATGTCCCACAGTGAGGAGAACTATTAAATTTCATTATTATTATTATTAAAAACAATTTTTAAGTTTAAATGTATTTTGATCATATTCTTTACCTCTCCCAACACTCAATACCAGGACTGGAGTTTCATCCTTTTAATAGGGAAAACTCAGGAACAAAGTTTACAATAGAACAATAATATAACTATTGCTTATTGTGTGTGTGCCTTATGCCATAGCCTTGTTCATGTCTAGTTATGCCACGAGAAATATTTGAATACATGTATGTATGTGTGTATTCTTTTCTTCATTGATTTAATTATTTAATCACTTTCTAGACTGATTGCAGACCCCTCCCTTTTTTCCTCTCAGTCCCAACCTCACAGTCTCCTCTCCCCAGGCCCTCCCTCCTTCTCCTCAGAGGAAAGTACCAACTCACTCTGGCAGAACTAAGCATTTCCTCTGCCAGTGAGACCAGACAAGGCGGCCCAGCTACAGGAAAGGGACCCAAAGGCAAACAACAGTCAGAGACAGCTTCTGTAAGGCAAAGGACACAATCGGTAGGACAAAACAGCAGCCTACAGAATGGGAAAAGATCTTCAACAATCCTACATCTGACAGAAGGCTAATATCTAAAATATATAAAGAACTCAAGAAATTAAACACCTACAAACAAAATAACCCAATTAAAAATGGAGTACAGTGCTAAACAGAATTCTCAACAGAGGAATCTCTAATGACCAAAAAGCACTTACAAAATGTTCAACGTCCTTAGACATCAGGGAAATGCAAATTAACACAACTCTGAGATTCCATCTTACACCCATCAGAATGGCTAAGATCAAAAACTCAAGTTTTTGCAAATGCAGGCAAGGATGTGGAACAAGGGGAGCACTCCTCCACTGCTGTGGGAGTTGAAACTTGTACAACCACTCTAGAAATCAATTTGGCTCTTTCTCAGAAATGGGAATAGCTCTACCTCAAGACCCAGCTGTACCACTCCCAGGTATATACCCAAAAGATGCTCCACCACACATCAAGGACATTTGTTCAGCTATGTTCATAGCAGCTTTATTCATAATATCCAGAAACTGGAAACGATCTAGATGTCCCTCAACTGAAGAATGGACAAAGAAACTGTGGTACATTTACACAATGGAATACTACTCAACTATTAAAAACAAGGACAACATGAAATTTGTAGGCAAATGAATGGAAACTAGAGAAGATCATCCTAAGTGAGGTAACTCATACCTAGAAAGATACGCATGGTATGTGCTCACTTATAAGTGGATGTCAGCCATATAGTACAGGATAATCATGCTACAATCCACAGACCCAATGAAGCCAAGGGGAACCCAAGGAAGTATGTTTGAATCTCAGAAGGAGAAAGAAAATGAATATCTGAAGAAGATGGAGGGAGGGAAGTTTGTGTGTGTGTGTGTGTGTGTGTGTGTGTGTGTGATGTTGTGTTATATATGTGTGCATAAATAAATGCATACATATATGCATAAACATATATTTATTTAAAAATTATACTACAACAACTCTGTAGGGTAGCTTTTACTTCCACCACCTAACTGCAAAACACTGAAGGACTTAAAGCTTGTTAATTTACCCAAAGTTGTGTGGCTTACAGAAGGCACATCCAAAAACATGGATTTCAAAGATTATGAGGGCTTTTAACCACTATGATATATACCTTCCATCCTGAAGTCTGGGAAATACTCAAAGACTGAAAAAAATGCTACCAAAATGCATCTTGGGCCACTTCATGGATTTTATAGTGAGTGAAAACAAAGTAAATGCCAAAGGATTGGAGCAGGCAATCTTGTAGAAGGAAGAAATTCATGAACACCCTCAAGTGCGCAGATCTGATGGAGGCCATCTTCCTTTCCTTTCCTTTCCTTTCCTTTCCTTTCCTTTCCTTTCCTTTCCTTTCCTTTCCTTTCCTT
>OU015743.1:151223193-151241874 GCA_907169655.1 Acomys percivali
TTTCCTTTCCTTTCCTTTCCTTTCCTTTCCTTTCCTTTCCTTTCCTTCTGTCTTTCCCTTCTTTTATTTTTCTCCTTTTTTTTCCTTTTCCTTGTAAAATTATAGGTAGCATACACAACGTATTTCATCATGGCATTTTCTACCTAATGGTTTGTTTCGTCTCTGCTGTCTTCGTCTTATCCCCTCCTCCAGCTTGTACTCTCCCAACCCCTCCTCCTTTCCACTCTCATGTCATGTGTCTTTCATGTCACACCAACGGCACATCTTTCCCTCTTGTGGTCTCTTTCTAACTTCCCAACCTGTACCTACACTCACACCCACATACACACATAAACGCAGACATTAAAAGCTGGCACAGGCATATGAGAAAGAGAGCATGTGATAGTTTCCTCAAGGCCTACATTGCTTCACTTGTGTATTTTCCAAGATCTACCTATTTTCCTTCAAATTTCATAATTTCATTTTCTTTATAGCTGGATAAAATTCTTCTGTACATATTCAGGCTGATCCTATTTCCTTTTCATTGTGAGTAATCCATTAATGAACATGGATGTGTGAAGAGTCTAGGAGTGGAAGACCTGGATCATATGGGTCTGTTTTTAAAGGAACCTCCACACTGATTTCCATAATGACTACTTGGTTTACAGTCCCACCAACATTGAATACGTGTTTCTCTTTCCCCACAGCCTTGTCAGCATTGACTGTCCTTTGTTGTCCTGACAGGAATAAAATGTCCTCTCAAATAGTATTAGTTTGTGTTCTCCTGATGGACAGCAGTGTTCAACAATCTTTAAAATGTTTATTAGCTATTTATATCTATATATTTGAGAATGGTCAGACATTTTCACTAGCTCCTTTATTGATTGGTAAATGGAAATACTCAATTTTTACAGTTTTAACACTTATACTAGGCACACTGAGTCCTGTTTTCTAAGTCTTACATGTGTCCAGCTGTCTTGTAGGTTGGGGATAATTATAGCATTTACTATTCCATGGAGTTTTTCTTGTTGGTAATACTATTTTCACTCATACAGTAGTCCCTTTGGTTTCATAAAGGATATCTCCTTCCCCCCTGGCAAAGGGGGACACCTTGCTGGTTGGTAGTGTCAAGGGCAGAGCAGATGGCAGTCCTTTGTCATCCTAGCTTGATGCCTGAAGCTGTCTTATGCCTAAAACTCATAAAAATCAAATCAAATCAAACCAGTTAACACAGCGTGGAAGGAGGAATACAGAAAGAGGCCTGAGGACCACCATGATACCCAGAGATCTGCCCTCCAGCACACAGCATAGGCAGGCCATAGACACCCACTTAATACCACATTCTGCAGCAGGGACTGAGAATGTCACCCAGGAGTCCACCAGCCATGTGGCCAACCTACAGCAAGAGCCACCACAATGTGTGAGTATGTGATGGACAGATTGGAGAGAAAGAGAAGTGGAGCAGCTTGAGCATCATGAAGAGAGGTGGAACTGGAGACTCCAGGGTGAAAAGGAGTAGACTGTCGTGAGAGGCCTGCCCCACCAATTGAGGCCATGGTGAGTGGTGAGGTTCCCAACCCAAGCTGGACAGAGTGCTCTAGAGAGCTGGCCCTATATCACTGGCAGCAACACTCAGGAGAACGGGTTCTGCTCCTTACCCAGTCAGCACAGTGGAACTGATCCTGGTGGCAGAGTGATCCAGCCACAAGAATGTGAGTATGGGAGAGCCGACCCCGCCACTCATCTGCCATGGTGTGGCACAGGCAAAGAGGTAATGTACACACATACACACACCACCTCTGGCCATTGGGAAAGTTTCCCACAGGTTCATGAGCTCAGGAGGATTAGCCCTGCCCATTGCCAGCTGAAGCATTGGGGAGAGCTGGCCCTACCTCCCTCTGGTGGTGTGCTAACCAGCTCAGCTACCACCCAGACTCAGACCCAGGCCACTGAGTTGGCCCACACCAAAATCTATATCATCTGCAAATGGTTGGACATGTGAAAGGGCCAGTCTCGCTGATCCAAAGCTGCAGGCTCTCCATGACACAGGGCAGCCGCAGGATAGCTGGAAGGAGCCCCAAATCCAATATTGATGGTGTCACATAAGTTAGAGATCTTGAATCAAACCAATGACTCTTTGCAGTGTAAAGTTGTGTGGACAGAGGGATAGACTGTGGGATACATTGTGACATACTAGAGTTTCCACAATGAAATGTTCTCTGTGTCTTATTTGTTGTTTGTTTGTTATTGGGGGTTATAAGGACAAAGAGCAGATATTAGGGGACAGGGATATGAGCTGGACTCAGGTGCATGATTTGAAACTCACAAAGAATCAATAAAAAGTAAAAAAATAAAAATAAAGAATATCTTCTCTAGCCACAGAAGATGCCTGAAATCATGAACAGTACCAATCTCTACAAATATACACACACACATATATATATAAATATATATATATATGCTTGTTATAAATTAAGCACACTTAGAGAATAACAACTTAACTAATACATTAGAGCAATTCTAATGAAAGACCACAAGAGAAGCTCTATGAATGTTTCTTTTTCTCAGAATGTCTTAATATCTTATGGTACCATTTACCCTTCTCTTCGTGATGGTGTGCATGCCTAAGTGACAAAATGAAGTAAGGAAAATAACACATAGACACATAGAGCTTCACTGCTGTGTGTTACTTGAATGCAGGAATTGAGATAATAAATTAATCTGATAACCATGGTGGCTTCTTAGTGACAAATGGCCGGATACCAGATACAGTATAAATACACTGGACAAAGAAAAATTTGTATCCCAAGCAGGATGGAACATGACAGTATGAGTTTTGATCGTGTCATATGTCTCAGAATGCTATGAAATTTAAAACTAAAAATAGTTTATTTATGGCATTTTCCATTAAATATTCTTACCCTGTCTAATTTTCATTGTTAATTCTTTAACTTGCTCATTCATTTTCTCTTCGGTGAAATCATCAAATCTAGGGCTAGGCACTGGGTAGGCAAGTGCTTTTTCAACGATCACAGACCCATCATGTACTAGTTAATATTTTCATACCTAGTCTGACCTCAAGAAAGGATACAGAAAGTGAGACTGCAGATAAGGAGGGATTGGTGTATTTTTTTTCATCAAAAAACTGGATATTTTTACTTTAATGAGACCAGGATTATGTACAATGTTATTCTATCTCCCCAACCAAACACCTCTCCACTGGCCAAAAAGAGTATTGGTGCCATGCCCACAAGCACTTAATCCAGTCACATTTCTCCCATTCTGACCAAAGCTGAGCTATTAGCTCAAAGGCCATAAGCAAAACACAAAAAGATACAAGAATGGGTATAGGAGGGAGACCCAGGTGGCAGATTCACTGTTATTTTTAGACAGGCCTCCAAAATCTTTTCGCCCTCATAAACAAGACCTCTCTGGACTCAGCCTTATTCCTTTGTAGGAGCTGATTAAATAAGAAAAGAGTGTTGCCACTAATAGGCAATGCCCAACAAAAACGAGGCTCTTGTGGCTTGTCTCAAAAGGAAAAGCTGCAGGAAAGCACTAAATTTGCAAAGAAGTGAGCTTCATAAATTGTGTGCAAAAAGGTTCTGAAGCTTCAGATAAAAAGCTCGGTTCCAGCATGGCCATCTGTTATTCCCCTAAAAGAAGATAGCTAGTAGTTTATAAAGGCAATAAAAACAGTTCTGGGACGCAAAGGCAACAGCAAGGACTTCCAGCTACAACCAAGAAACATATAAGCTGGCGTCCTGCTGAGCCTGTTTCCACTACCCCCATGCCTCCTCTCTAAACAGGTTTTTTTTTTAAGGTGGGCGGCGGGGGGGGGGGGGTTGCGCTTGTGGTGCTTGTGGTTATCGGCATTTGACCCAATTTCTTCCTTCCATAAAAAGATGGCGATTTGGCATCAAACTCGCCTTCCCTTCACAGTGAATCCTCACACTCCCCCAGGCAAAATTTTCTACACACACAGCTCATCTTCAACCCACTCCCCATCACTCTGCCTCAGCCCCTTCTAAAGCTTATCCACTTTTCTTCGAAGACTTCTCTCTGCCCCTTGGAACAGATTGAAAGCAAAGACAGTGATGGAATCACGAGTGGGGCAGAACGAGAAATGAATAACTCACCAACACCAAAGGACAGAAAAGTTAGCCATGAGCCAGAGAAATCAAGTCCTTAAACAGAAAAGTCAGTCTCCCAGTGTTTGGCCCTAGAGCCTCCTCCCAGCCTCCGTGAAGTGCTGTAGTCAAGGGTCTGGGTAAGGACTTCTGCTGTCTAGACTGTAATCTTGCCTCTGCACTTATAGGTGTCTGACCATGGGTGAGTTGTTTGACCTTTAGATCCCTCAATTTCCTCACTGGTAAATTGCGCATAATAATGTACCTTCCTCTTGGGGTTGTTAGGATTAAGTGAAATAATTTATTTAAAGTGTTTAACACAATGCCTGACACATTTTTAAGCCTCCAATTAATGTTACTCATCATTATCAACAGCAGCAGCAGAATCTACATCTTTCTCTAATTAAACTGTTCTTTTTCTGACCTTACCATTCTTTTTTTTAGTAATTACTAAGATTGCAGCTGTATTATTTTATTTTTTTATTACAATGCACACTAAAAATGGCTTAAGTAAGAATCGACTCCCAAGTTTGGCTGCTGATAGTATCAGATGATGTGAAGCAAGAAGCCCCAGGCTACCTGAGAAGTCCCCAGCCCAGAGCCTGCCCTTTCCAGAGCCTTCCCTTTTGCCAGCTTGCCAAGAATGGACCCACATCTTGGGGGTATGTACAAATTATACAAACTTAAGAAGCATTTGTGGAACTGAAAGACACTGTGTGCATATGTTGGTTGTATTGTATTGGTATTTTTTGGGGTTTTTTTTTTTTGAGGCAGGGTCTCTCATAGAACCTAGAATTTGCTGTCTAAACTAAAATGACTTGCCAGCAAGTGAACCCCAGAAATTCTTTAGTCTCCCAATCCCCAGGACTTCCCATTCTTGATTTTTACATGGGTGCTGTGGACCAAAATTTAGGTCTTTCATGCTTGTATAGCTAGCATTTTGCCTATGTGCCGTCTCCCTACCCCAATCTTTTAACTTTTAATAATAAATATAAATGTGACAGAGTTGTACTATTTGTGGCTAACAAACAAGATAAATCTTTCCTCATTTTCAGATGTTTATAATAATCCAAATCTGGCCAACAGTTGTTGAGTGCATACAGAAATACAATTAGAGTGTTATTTGATGGTATCTTCCTTACCAAAATAATTTGATGCGCAGAGATCAGAGTTTCCAGGAGTTGCAGGCCAGCATTCCCTGGCAAGGTGCAGAACCGTATAACACAACCAGTGAACATCCACTTCCTCCAAGCTAAGGACTTTTTAACTCACCATTGCTTTTTAATATTTGACACATTAACCTCTGTTTTGTAAGTCTAGCATGTGTCCAATTGTGTTGGAGATGGGAGTACTTATAAAATCTCGCTATTTTATAGAGGTTTTTCTAATTGGTATTACTGCTCACACAGTAGTCCCTCAGGGTCCATAAAGAATATCTCTTTAGAACACAGTAGATGCCTAAAACCATAGGTAGTACCAAACCCTACATAGATCTTTATGGATAGCTTTAATGAAATGTATTATAAATTAAACACAGTTAGAAATATTTCTGTTCTGATAATTTTATACAAACTTATACTCGCTAGGAAATGTTTTCTTCCTCTAATACATAAATTCCTTAGACGAACCCTAGCATAATATAGTCCTGTTAAGGTATAGTGAAAATAGATACATAAGAAGGTTTGGGCTAGAGAAAGTACGGTAGGTAATACATAGCATTACTTATAGAAAGTTTAATCAAAGTTCCAAGAAACTAACTTTTTTTTCTTTTTTCTTTTTTTCTTTTTTCAAGACAGGGTTTCTCTGAGTAGCCTTGGCTGCCATAGGCTCAATTTGTAGACCAGGTTGGCCTTGAACTCACAGAGATCTGCTTTCCTCTGCCTCCCTGAGTGCTGTGATTATAGGCATATGCCACCACACCTGGCTCCAAGAAACTAACTTTATAAATATATTTGATAATTGTGGTCACACACCTATTTCCATTAATGAATTAAAATTGTAGTAATTTTATCTTTAAGCTAAAATAGTTTTAATTCTAACATATTTCTTTTCCATGATAAATGTAATCATTTTGGCACAAATTTGACACACACACACATACCAGGTGATATTTATGCTATCCACATAATATGCAAGAAAGTCTTCAAAAGATTAAATGGAGAAATATACTTCGTAAAAGAAGATTATGAACAATGCAGCAGAGCAGTGTTATGCGCTGCTCTGAAAGCTACTATCTGCGCCCAACCCCTGGATCTGTTACACGTGATCAACTAAGCAAAGGACTAGTCTGCTTACCTTAGCTGCTTCTTCGTTGGCATGGGAAGAGTCTACAGAGTTTGTGTGTTGTAACAACAATGAAGTATGGCAGGAAACCATCGTGGGCAAAAATGTTTGCCCAACAAACCTGACGACCTAAGTTTAATTCCCTGAAGTCCATGGTAGGAGCGATTAACAACTCCCGCTGCCACCCACACACTAACAATGAGCAATTCTTTTAAGAATGATATGGGACAGGGAGACAGGTGCTGGGGATAGGGCTCAGCTAGCCAAGTAATAGGTATGTGGGCAAGAGGATACGAGTTCAGACACTGCATCAGAAAAGCTGGGTAAGGCAACGTATAACCCAGTCCTGAGGAAGCTAAGAAGGAAGATCGCCAGAGCTTGCTGGCCAGGTAGTCTAGCCAGATCAGTAGCTCCAGCTGTAATGAGATATCCTGCCTCAAAAGGTAAGGTATAGAGCCTGGTCTACAAAGGGAGTCCAGGACAGCCAAGGTTACACTGAGAAACCCTGTCTCAAAAAACAAAACAAAACAAAAAAAAAAAAAGGTAAGGTATGGAATGATTGTGGAAGACACCTAACACAGATGCATGTGTGCCAGAACATCTGCATATAAACATTAACACCTAAATGAATACAAACATACACAAATTTAAATTAGCAAAGTGCTGAGAATAGCACACTCAGTAAGTCCTGGCTCATCACAAAAAATATGAATTAATAACTCAGGGAGAATACAGCCAAATATTATTATCTGATTCTTCTTCTGTTGGTATCCAAGGCTTATTCTAAATTTTGTGAAGTTGTTGCATATTACTTAGATAGTCAGATAAAGGATGTCAGTTGGTAACTTTTAGCCTGAAATAAAGATCATCTAAAATCTCACCGAAAAGAAGCCCTTTGAGTTGACAAGTGCCTTGCCCTCAGTAGCTTTCGTAAAAAGCCATCACAAACTTAAAGACTTAAAACACAACAGTGTCATTCTTCTACATAATATCTGGTCCAGGTCCGGACATGCTCTGCAGGTGGGAGTGGGGCACATTCCTTATTGATGGTAGAAGACCAATGATCTACATGTCCAATGTCCAAAATGGAAGTTATTAACCACACATGGTGATTTAAATTAAAAATTAACAATATCAAGAGTTTAAATGTCTGTTTTCTTTTTAAAAATAATTTATTCAGATTACATCCCAATTGTTATCCCCTCACTTGTATCTTCCCATTCCCCCCTCCCTCCCTCTTTCACCCTACTCCTCTCCCCTTGACCTGTGACAGAGGGGGCCTCCTCCCCCACCATATGATTTATCAGGTCTCATCTGGATAGCCTGCTTTCCCTTCCTCTGAGCTTCATCTCCAAATTCTATCACACTAGAGCTGAAGTTTCAACATATGGATTTTGGTGTGACACAATCCCTCAGCCTAGAACCAGGGGAACTAGGAATGTTAAACACAGAGGATTTTCCCTTCAAACGAAGGGGTATATAACCTGTTTTCTGCCCAGAAGGCAAGGAGCAGATGACATTAGTAGTCTGGTGACCTTTGCCATATCTGTGTGGCAAAGACCACACCAGATGGAGGAAGCTCCAGACCCTTATCATGAGCTTGGAATGTATCTTTATGGAAGGTGTCACATGTCATTTTACATAGAGTTTTGATGTAGCCATGACTTAGATTTATTGTGTACATGGGATTGAATTATTTATCATAAGGAAAATTTTTCACCAAATTGTGCTGTGTTTAAACATACCTAAAATAAATTACCTATCATCAGAAAAAAATTAACAATATTATAAGTTCTGCTCCTTTCATATATGCCCCATGTGGATAATGGCTTCTATGTTGGGCAGCACAGATATAAAGCCATCTCATACTCACAGAGCATCCAGTCAGCCATGCTGAGCTGGAAGCAGGCATCAGCTGGCCTTCACACTGGTGTCCTTGTACCTTAGAGGTCAGCATTATCTTTTCAATACAGACTGGCTCACGGAGAGCTTTTATTTTAATATGTTCTTTGGACTCTGTGGCATCTAACAGATTTTAAAAGATCATTTTCAAGGTACAAAACCCTTTATTTAAATTAAACCTTATATATAAACCACCAACTTTCACTGTTCCAGCTTCACTTCTGGTAGGGATTTGAGACCCGCAGGAAGCCCTTCCAATGCAGGGTAACTCCTAGGGAGAGCCCTTTGAAAACCCCCTATAAAGACAGATATGAACTCTTTTTTATGGAAAATAAAACACACGCGAGCTTGGGCACACACACACACACACACACACACACACACACAGACACACAGACACACACACACACACACACACACACACACACATCTAGCCCCAACTTTTTGCCATTTGCCCTGTAATCACTTTCATCCTTTTACTATCTGTCCAGAAGACCCCCACTACTGCTGTGTCTCCCCTTCTTTTCTGCCTAAAAGGCCCACAGTCAGCTTCACAGTCAACCATGAAAGGACGCTTCCTGATGGGAAAGAAGCATCAGAGGCCGCCAAGCCCGGCACCCTTGGCCATATGGATGGATTCAGGAGGGTGTTGACAGGAGGAGGGAGCAAGGGCAGGACCTGCAGTATACATCTGCCACCACAGGTCCAAGGAAAGCGCCACATCCCTGTGGTCTGGTGGAACTGGTGGTCAACTCCTGAGAGAGCCAAGGTTCTGTAATAACCTGTACCTAACTGGTAAGTGCAGAAACTGAAAGCCCCAAAGCCCCAATTCATCAAAATGTCAGCTGAACACCAGCCTTTGTTTTGCTGTTTTGTGTGGGAGGGGGTTGTCTTTTTTAACTTCCTGGTTATTCCTTCAGTGGGAACTGTTTGGGGGTTCCCTCCCATCCTTATCCCTACCCCTACCTCAAGCCTCAACCCCACCCCCAACTCCAGGCTTGCCTGATCCTCCTTGCTTTTGCGTGACCCACAAATCCATCAGTCTTCCTACTTAAGTTCAAACTAACCAATGAAGTTCATGTGAAGTCTGTGCCTACTTTCCATGTGACCTAAGCTGACCAGGCTCGTTTCCAACACAACCCAGCCATGCCAAAGGAAGGCTAAAATGGCAATTCCTTTTTCAGTCCCCTCCCTGCAGCTGGGAGCTGTTTATCTGCTTGCTGGTTCTTCAATTATTTTCACTCATCATCTTGTGCAAAGAGGAGACAAGAAACTACAGTTCAGAGTGGCTCTGGTGACCATTGAGTTTTTCAGAACCCCTAGTCCCCAAGTTCAGCTCACTTAGAGCAAACAGAGGCTCTGTTGCTCTCAAAGAACCCCACAGCAATGTTCCTGTGAGTCCCTAGCTCTGCGCCTGCTAACCTGTGGAGGTATGTTTGATGGGAACATTACTAAAGAGCAAATAAGAGAATGATGATGTGGGCATGACAATTAGCTATTTGAAATTTTTTAACTCTGCTTCCAGAAATACTTCATATTTTAAATTTCTGCCCCAACATATATATAACAATTCTCTCAACCCTTTCTGTAGTCTCCAAGTCAGAAGTGTTTGCTCACTCTGATTCTTTGTTACCATTACTCCAACCCATGCTCTGTAATATGGTGTGACAGTGCAGATCCTTAAAGTAGGAGAGAGAGACTATGCTGTACCATTATTAATTCAAACACACATATTCAAGAGAAATTACTGCAGGCCTCACCAAAGCTCTTGCACATATCAGGTTTGGTACTTACATACATTATCTTAAGCCTCAAACCCACTGAGATGCATTAGGACAGTTTCCAAAGATGAGCAAACAAGTTCTAGTCACACTGTTACTGAGTGCCATTCTGGGATTTGATCTCAGGCCATCTGCTGAGTAGGTACCAAGATCACCACAATCCCAGGGTGCCCCTGTGCTACCTGGATCATCACTGCACAGGGTGTTTCGCATAGTTATGTTTGTGATCATCTGATTGTGTGGATCCAAATAAGAATTACAATGCTGAAAACCTAAAGTTTCCTTTAAGATGGAGACAAAGGCTATAAATATTATATTTGGGAACTAAATATAGCATGTTTTTGATCTTAGCCATTCTGATGGGTGTAAGATGGAATCTCAAAGTTGTTTTGATTTGCATTTCCCTGATGACTAAGGAGGTTGAACATTTCTTTAAGTGTTTCTCAGCCATTTGATATTCCTCTGTTGAGAATTCTCTGTTTAGTTCCAAGCCCCATTTCTCAATTGGGTTGTTTGGTTTGATGGTGTTTAATTTCTTGAGTTCTTTATATATTTTGGATATTAGACCTTTGTCAGATGTAGGGTTGGTGAAGATCTTTTCCCAGTCTGTAGGCTGTCGCTTTGTTCTCTTGACAGTGTCTCCTGCCTTACAGAAGCTTCTCAGCCTCATGAGGTCCCATTTATTAATTGTTGACATTAAGACCAATGGTCAGAACAGTCTCCACACTTGAGTGAAGAGTGGAATATGACTTTCTCACGTACTCTGGTGCCTCACATTTGACCATGTCCCCTCTTGGGGGAGACCTGGTGGCACTCAGAGGAAGGACAGCAGGTTACCGAGAAGAGACTTGATACCCTATGAGCATATACAGGGGGAGGTAATCTCCTTCAGGAACAGTCATAGGGTAGGGGACTAAGGGGAAAATGGGAGGGAGGGAAGAATGGGAGGATACAAGGGATGGGATAACCATTGAGATGTAACAAGAATAAATTAATAAAAAAAAATACAGCATGTATCCTCAAATAACTGACAGGTTTTCCCTATACACATTTGGGAGGTTCCTTAAATTCTCAGTATATAATCTCCTGGCCTATATATAGCAAGATTTAAATTTTTTCATAGGGAATAAATAAATAAAAATAGATGATTATTAATTTTATGTGTTGCCTTGACTAGACTAAGGAATGTCCAGGTAACTAGTAAAACATTCTGTCTAGGTATGCATGTGAGGGAATTTTTAGAAGATATTGACATTTTAAAGGGTAAACCAAGTAAAAAAGATTATCATCCCAATTTTCATAAGCAACTTTGAAGACAAAAAGAGAACAAAAAGGTAAATAAAAGGCCTCTCTTGTTGAGCTGAGAATTTCACCTATTTATTCCTTTGAACCCAGACTGAATTTTTTTATTGGCTTTCTGGTCATCATCCTGCAGATAGAAGACTCTGGGAATTCTGGGATTGCACAGTGATGTGAGCCAAATCCTCTAATAAATATCTTAGACAGATGAATAGACAGAGAGAAGGAGACAGCCTGTTAAATTTGTTTCTCTGAATCCCACTAACACCAAAGGCAAGGCATTTACTGTGGCCCTCAGCACTTAGCAGTAACTACAAGAATATTAACAGTTGTTGCTGTTTCTTTGGTGTGGGGATGGGGTAGCATCAGAGGTAACAGGACTCAGGGACTTTTTAAGGCCTCTTTCAGGGAACTACGTGTGCTGAAGACAGATCATCTGTCCCTCGGGTTTTGTTCAAGGAAGAAATGAATGGAAGATAGGATTCTTCTCCATGTGCAAGGATGGTATGGAAGAATGAAAGATGTACACTTTCCTAACTCTCTGGAGTTGGGAGCAAGCAGTCAGATAGGATTATGAAAAGGCTATAAAACAGGGGCTTTGGTGGCTAGCTTTACAGCCACCCATTAGAATGATATCCGGTCTTGTTCCTGTAGCTGTCTCCAAGACTGAGCCCACAGGAATGCAAGCAAGCAGAACTCTTGTCCACAAGGAAACACTAACATTATGTCTGATGTAACCACATCTATCTCCCCAAATCCTTCTTGATTCATATGTTTTCCATCCTGGAATCAGAATAAGCTATAGCGACCAAGTGACAAACGAATTTCTACCTTGCGGTTTAGTTTGCTTCTTAGTCACTGTGTCTGTTATAAGAGGAAATCAATGACGATAGATACTAACTTCTCACTATTCTAAGGAATAGAATTCTTAGATCAGGGGACCACCACGGTCAGATTCTTAATGAGGATCTTCTTCCTGATTTTTTTAACCATCTACCTTTTCACAGTACCCTTTATGGTAGAGGGTGAGAGTGAAAAGAAAAGAGAAATTGAAAGTGTGTACCACCACAGGATGACTCCTTCATCCCCTGCTAATGGCACTAACCCTTCACGAACTCATTCGCCTTAATTTTCCATATGTAAATACCATTTCACCATAATGTATATCTTAGCATATAGGTTGATGTGTGGGTGTGAAGACATTCAGGGCAGGAGGCTAATAAGTGCTCTTATTGGTTTTATCTGCATAGAAATAAAAAGAACGTAATATAGATAATAAAATATCAATGTTTGCTTTGATGAGTAAAATTAGCCCACAAAAGTCAATTATCAACTACCTTTGAGGTAACAGAGTTATTCTAAAACTCTCAATGAAAATTTTTCCATAATTCTACTTATACCTGCTAGTCTAAAACCACAAAACATATCTCCATTCCTCCACAGTCTCGTGCCTACTTATTGCTCAAAAAACATGAACACATTCATGCATCCTGGATTTTGCCCAGGCTGTGTTATGTTTCCCACCTAAGAGTCTCCCAATCTTCATGTTTCACTCCAACTCCCATTGTTGCAATGTTAAACCTGCCCCCACTTTCTGTCACCTCTAGTCACCTTGAGGGAATGCACTGACTGTGCCAGATAATGCATTTGGCACTGAGATATAGTCACCAACAAAACAGAAGAGTGAAGAAAGAAAAACCAAGAACAACAACTAGACATGAAAATGAAGGAAAAAGTAATATGGCAAGGTGATTATGTAGGATGGACTCTCTGGATGGACACTGATCTACCAGCTGTTCAGGGATCTGGGGTGGTGCAGAGCTTAGTCAGACTGTACTGTGAGCAGTCCTTGGAAACAAGCAATGCTTTATACCAGGAATTCCCACCTCCTAGCTGGGGTGCTGTGAATGAGAATGGCCCCCCAGAGACTCGTGAACTTGAGGGTCTGGTTCCCTTTGGTGGACACTGTATGAAGGATTAAAACACATCACCTTGTTGGGTGTGGCCTTGTAAGAGAAGACATGTCACTTTGGGCGGGCTTTGAAATTTCATAAACCCATGCTAGAGCCAGTTTCTGTGACTCTCTGTCTCCTTCCCCCCGCCCCCCACGGTCTCTCTATCTGTCCCTGTCTCTCCTTGTATCTTTCTATTTCTGCCTGTCTTTGGCTCTTTCTGTCTCTGTTTCCCTCTCTCATTCTCTGTCTGCCTCTCTGTGTCTCTGTCTCTCTGTCTCTCTGTGTGTGTCTCTCTGTCTGTCTCCCTGCAAGTTGCATATCAGATGTAAGTGCTCAGCCTGACACCACACTCCTTGCCATAATGTTCATAGATTAACCCTCTGAAAGGGTAAGCAAGCCCCCAGTTAAATATTTTATTTTTTAAGCTGCCTTGGTGTCTTTTCATTGCAATAGAACAGTTACTAAGACACTAGTGAAGTCAGAAAGAAATAGGCTAGATGTATATACACACTATTGGTTGCTGTGCAATATGTGCCTCATGAGAAGCCCACCTTAACCTCTTCAGAACTAGCTGAACTGCTAATGATACACATAATCTGCCTTCTTCATAAAATGAACAAAGCTTTTAACGTCCTGGTAGTTAAAGCTCTTTCAATATATCACATCAAAACCATCTTTCTTCAAGTAGTATAAAGCGAAGTTTGAAGTGCTCTATTCTGATGATGTCCCTCGAGAGATACCCGTTTGTTAAGTATCTCTCATGCAGTTTTCAGTCTAAAGTCCATCACTTGTAGACAGAAGGGAGGACAGCACAGTGGGAAAGAAGTCTAAAGCTGTGATTTTAAACAAGCAGCCAGTTACAAGTGCTAGTGAGGGAGAGATTTTCCATTTGTCTTTTCATACACACACTAGCCTGTCACTGCAGCATTCTTGTCTCTAATCTGATTACCTCGAGGGGTGTCCAGAAATCCCCTAGCTACAATAGCCACTTGCAAAATCCAAATACATCAAAACAATTATTAATAAAATATATCTATAAGCGTGTTTACAGTCGCAGGGGGTTAAGAGGGAAATGAAACAGCAGCTATTGCAGGCCCTTTTCCCCTGGAATTCATAATTTATTTACCTTGTCTGTCCTGCTCCCGGTGTGGCTACAATCAATCGCATTCAATGTCAGCTCCTAGCACAATGCGCTGCTGTGCCTGCATTTTAGCTCTACAGGCTTAAAATTCTACAAACACTTTTAAGGAAACATCAGCATGAACATATCAGCCATTCCAATGAAATATAATTGCTACTAAAAAGTTTTTAGGGCCTTACTCTCCACTCCCCTCCCCCCCCCACACACACACGAAGGATCTTTATAGAGAGAGACACTATAGTCAGAGTAAGCCACCAACTCCAAAGCTCAATGACTTAACATAATAAACATTTCGTATTAATGCCACATCCAACAGTGATATTACTAGTCTAAGCAGGTCTCCTGGATGCTTCTCCTAAACACATACTCAGAAATCTAGCAACCTCTAACCACATTGCTTCTCTCTGCAATATGACCCAACACTATTTTTCTAAAATTGTACAGGGATATAAGCATGGGCTACCAAAAAATATAGCCACCTTTTCCAGGTCACGTGTGCTCACACCACATCAGGCAAAAACAGTCCCATAGCCTCACCTAGATTTTTGAGCAGTGTAAACTATAAATCCAGTTGAGTGGAATGCCATAGTGTACATTATGGAAGGTAAGTATCAACCTGGTGACCATTTGAAATCTACATGATTTTCTACCAAAGCTCAACTCCTACCAGTATCCCAGCAGATATCATGTCAGGGGCCCTAAGGGCTCAGAGTAAGATGATGTGGAACAGTACTTTGAAAGAAAGTTATAGACAAGTGTGGTGGCACATACCTGCATACCCAGTACCTAGCACTCTAGGGCATAAGGATAGGCAATTCAAAGCTAGTCTGGGCTATTTAGAAAGATACAGGCTAACCTAAGCTTTTTAATGAGACCTTGTATTGAAAACGAATAAATAAAATTTGCTTTGTTAAAAATAAAGATCAGGTT
The DNA here is from genome assembly GCA_907169655.1 of Acomys percivali. Classification (NCBI taxonomy): domain Eukaryota; kingdom Metazoa; phylum Chordata; class Mammalia; order Rodentia; family Muridae; genus Acomys; species Acomys percivali. Next base: position 151,238,594 of record OU015743.1, read on the forward strand.
TGTTTTAGACAGCCTAGGGATCAGAGACAAGGCTTTCTACATACTTAGGCAGTACTCCACTGATGAGGTGTGTCGCTAGTCCATGAGATTTGAAACAAACAAATCTAGATTTCCATTCTGACCTAACCTCCTCCCAAGGACACACCTTCACTGATAATTGATGTCTTTTATGCTTCATCGGAAAATAGAGACAAACTGTGACATTTTATTCATATGGGATGCGTGGATGAAATGACAGGATGTAAGAGGCTCTGTCCCATGAACACATAATGAGCATACACAAGTTACATATTTAGAGCTGTCTATAACTAGAAACTGGCCACTGTCACTTGCACCTGGCAGAAACTCAAAGGCATAGGGAAGGTGGACGTAGGAGGTAGGAGAACATTAAGTGAGTATCTTACTGGATTGCAATTAGCACACATTGCCTTCTCTGCTTGAGCCTGAATTGTAAGTGGGAGCCAAAAATAGAGGTGTAGTGGTCACTGACCAGTGGCTGAGGAGGGCAGAGGCATGGCTTTTATTTTCACGTACGCTGTACGTGGTTGGTGCTTGTCCTTTGGCAAGCTCAGTCCCTCATGAACTGCAGTTATTTTAAATTGTATGGATCGCCTCTTCCTTCACACTCACACAAATGACTGTCCTAGACCTATGTGCCTTTGGTTAAAAAAAAAAATCAGGTATGTCATTGGCTTAAGCCCTGAGCATTGTGGGATCACGGCAAGGAAACTATTACACAAACGCTTCAACTTCTGAGCCGATGGCAAAGCCAGGTTTACCACAACAGTACACGGCATCCAGCAAATCTCTGCAGCCAGGTGAAGCCCGCACTAAGGAGCAGTAACGTGCTGTGGACAACCAGGCTTTCCCGGATGCTAGAGAGCTGAGGGCCAAGAGAAAGGTACTCAACGCCTACACATCGCCTGCCCTGTTCCCCGGTTCAAATATCATATTCAGGTAAGAGCTCGGTTCAGTAAGCAGCAAAGCCTAAAGTTTGCAAACAGCCGTTAGAAGGGAAGCATATGAATTCAGTTGGATAAGTGAGTTCTGGACAGCAAAGAAAGACTAAATGTAATGTGGTCTGGCACAAAACTAAGCTTCCTGGAGCCCTTACCTTAGACAGTGCTGCTATGAGCTGCAAGTCCCTTTCACACTCCTCAGAGACACGGCCATGGAAGCTTCAGGAAGGCATCTGTATCTGCCTTTGTTCTTGGTAACAATACTGCTCTGTCACATCTCTGAATTCTTAACTAAATAAATATGAAAGTGTGTGCGTGCGTGCATGCATGCATGTGTGTGTGTGTGTGTGTGTGCACGCGCGCGCTGTCACACATGTATAAATTGAACACGCAAGGGTCCAGAGTTTAGGTGAGTTGTTGTTGTTGTTTTTATTGTTTGTTTTATGGGATGAGGGAGAATATAATGTTGGGTGAGGACGGAGAGGGAAGTGGAAAAATCTGGAAAAACTGAAGGAGGGGAAAGTCAAGCAAAATATATTGAGTGTAAATTTTAAAAGGAAAAATATATAATTAATTTTAAAAGAAAAAAAAATCCCCTTGGTTATATCAACTCAAAAAGTGATTATTTTCTGGATTTCCAAATGAGGTAATATGAAGTCCTGTCTGATAGTCCTATAAATTTTGCCATAAACTAAGTTTATAGTGCCAGCCTAGAGTTAATTCAAATCACTTCCTTAGAGCTAGTTGTTAAGTCTTCAGCAATTTGGAGAAATACTGCCATTATTAAAAAATTGAACTCTACAAAATTGTTGTGTATTTTTCAAAAGGAAATTAATATTCCAAATATAACACTTACTGGTTATTTTGAAGACACTTTAGCATTACTTTGCTCTTAAGGTGTGTCTGCTATATGTGTAAAGAGAAAATACTACAAAAAACAGCAATGATAAGTATCTGTTTTATTAAAAGATTTATTTTTTTTAATTACATGTATATGTGTGTGTCTGGGGAGTGGTACGCATGTGTGAGTGCAGGTGCTGGAAGAGCAGCAAATACTCTTCATCGCGGAGCTATCTCCTCAGCCCTCAGCAATTCTTTTCAAAGCCTTGTTTGGTGTTGCATTGACACATTGACAGCTTGAAATTAGTTATCACAGAAGAATGTGGCATCAGAACATAAAAGTTTGAAAAGAATGATTCCCCAATGCTCTCAAGAACCAGTTGTTAAGCATTTAGCAGTATGCTATGGATGGTAACTTCCTCAAGTCACTGATCATAAAGATGCTATACATCTCCATAGTCTCCTATGTTGTTCAATATGACATCACCTATACTACTTGCATTAAACATTTTATCAATGATAGAAATCTAGAAAATGGCAATCAACTCAGAACGATGACTATGTTATAGCTTTATGTATGAGACCTGGTAGATTTAAGAATACACACCCAGGGGCTGGAGAGATGGCTCAGAGGTTAAGGGCGCCACCTGCTCTTCCCGAGGTCCTGTGTTCAATTCCCAGCAACCACATGGTGGCTCACAACCATCTATAATGAGATCTGGTGCCCTTTTCTGGCACATGCAGGCAAAACAATGTATACATAATAAATAAATATAAAAAAAAAAAGAACACACACCTCAAAAAGAACCATGTCTCTTGTAGGTTTATTGCTGTTTCAGTTGTAAGGGGAATGCTAACTGTGAGAAACAAATAAGATCTTCCAGCAGACAAAGTGAATGCAGACTCAGAGACTGAGACTCCACCACAAAAGTTCAGATTAGTCAAACTGAAGTGCAGAGGAAGAGTGAAAAATGCAGGAATGTTTCACTGAGAGAAAACAAAAGCTTAAAACCAGAGTGTCTTTAACTGATTAGAAGGTAATCACAACCCCGAACCACCAAAGTTTGAATGTCTTCTGTTCTGCACAAAACAGAATCTTAAACTTTCCCATTTCCAAATGCTCCACACGAGAGGAAAAAAAAACCTGTATATCCTGGGTATACAGTTATATAAAATAGGCACACACACAAAAAAAAAAAACAAACACTTACTGACAATAACAAAAAATTTATTTTAAAATAATGCTTTGGCAGCTGGAGAGATGGCTAAGAGTTTAAGAGCACTGAATGCCCTTCCAACAGTCCTGAGTTCAATACCCAGAAACCACATGGTGGCTCACAACCATCTATAATGAGATCTGGTGCCCTCTGCTGGCCTGCAGGTGTACATGAGGGCAGAACTATGTATGCATACACACATACATACATACATACATACATACATACATACATACATACACACATACATACATACACACATATA
>OU015743.1:151241884-151254037 GCA_907169655.1 Acomys percivali
ACATACATACATACACACATATACACATACACACATACATACATACACACATACATACATACACACATACATACATACATACACACACACATACATACATACATACACACATACATACATACATACATACATACACACATACATACATACATACACACATACATACATACATATATACATTGTAAAAAATAATCCTTTGTTATACACATACTAACATTTAACTGTAGTTTGAGTGTATCTGTGTTATGTTTATACATTTTCATGCATATGAGCACAAATGCCTGCTCAATTGCTTTCCACTTTATATTTTGAGACAGGGTTGGTCACTGAACCTGTGTCCAGTAATGCCACTGTCTCTAGCTCCACCCTGTGCACTCCCAGCACTGGGCTTTCAAGCATGTGAGCCCACACCTGGCTTTTTACATGGATGCTGGAGACACAAACCCAGGTCTCATGTCTGCAGAGCAATCTCTTACCTGCTGAGCCAGCTCTCTCAATTTTTTTCTTTTAATATTCTTTTTCCATGTTTCACTCTGCAATGATTTCATGCATGTATGTAGTGAATTTTCGTTGTTCTCACCCTCCGATACCATCTTGAATCCCTTCCCTTTCACACGGAAATTTCTTATCTTCACAACCCCAACCCTAACACTGTTCACTACAGACAAACATAAGATCTCTGCTGATGGCACTATCACGTTGTTCGCTTCTACATGAAGAATTAAATCTTGGCCAACATCTGATAACTGAGGGACACATAGCATCTTTGATTTTTTATCTTTTAGAATTGATTGATAACTTGATTTTTGACTGCTAACACTGAAAACACTGCTTCACGCAAATGCGTAGTACAAATGGTCGGAGTGTAAATAGAGCCACTTCAGAAAATGTGGGGAATTCTCTCTTAATCCCAAGCAGCTTTTCTCCTTGGACATTCAGAAATCCAGTTCGGTTGCTACACTTTTTTTTTTTCTAACCTCCACATTAACTTACTTGACTGATAGTTTAGGACACTGAACATAAGACAATAGCTGAAGGAAGAATCAGTATTTAAATATTTTACATACAGTATATAATGGAAACCATTGTGTTAAAGATGCTCCAAGACATAATGGCCAGCCTGAAAATGAGTGGATTCCTTCTCCAAATGTAGAGCCAGGTTGGCACATGGCAGCAACTCAAAAAATATATGAATGAAAACAAATGAATAAGTGAATGAATGAATGTGTTAGCAGTGGTTCTCCACACTGGTGCCTCCCAAGGGGTGTTTGGAAATGTTTCCATGCAGTGTAGAACTCCACCACCTAAATGACACAGCATGATGTTTCTTCTTACAAGTGGCTGGAGACTGATGGCAGCAGACAGGGAAACCAGTAAGGAGTTTCAAGTGTGGTGAATAACTAATGTGGAGATTTAAACGTTTGCTGGAAGAGCAAAGTGTTCCGCTAACTGTTGCGTACGGGACTATTTACAGGAAAAGCAAAGCTTTTCAGAGGTACTGCAGAAAGCACAGTGTGTTCAGGAAAGAGTTATGAGAATGCTGAATGGTAGCAGTCGTGGAAAGGAAGTAGTAAAAAAAAAAAGAAAAAAAGAAAAAGAAAAAAAAGAAAAGAAAAGAAAAGAAAAGAAACCTTAGCCAGTTGTAGTAGCCCAGGCCTTTAATGGCAGCACTTAGGAAGGCAGGGGCGGGCAGCTCTTTGTGAGTTCAAGACCCGTTTAGTCAACTGAATTCCAGGACAGCCAGGTCTGTTACACAGAGAAACCTTGTCTTTGTTTGTTTGTTTGTTTGTTTGTTTGTTTGTTTTTTGAGACAGGGTTTCTCTGTGTAGCCTTGGCTGTCCTGGACTCACTTTGTAGATCAGGCTGGCCTTGAACTCACAGCAATCCGCCTGCCTCTGCCTCCCAAGAAAACTTGCCTTAAAACAAATGAAAAAATAAGCAAGCAAACAAACAAAAAACAATAACAACAATAAAACAAAAACCTCCATGTCTAGGTAGAAAAAAAAATGGAGAAAGTAATTTGGTCAACTGGATACCTAAAAACAAAACAAAACAAAACAAACAAGAAACACTCCTACTCAGATGTGGTATAATCTAAGCAGTCTGGCTGAATGCTGAATGCTGAATGCTGAATACAAGTCATCTTTAAAAAACAAAACAAAACTGGGAAGATTGATTTTCATCGCTGTGACAAAATACCCGAGAAACACAACTTACAGAAGAGTTTGTTTTGACTCAAGGTATGACAGGGAAGCCACTCAAACTGTAATGACATGAGCACCAAGAAGCTGGTTACAGTGTATCTACAGTCAGGAAGCAGGGCACTGGAAACTGGTGCTCAGTTTCTCCTGGTCATTTAGAGCCAGGGACCCATGTTCTGGCCGACGGCTTCGCTACCACATCAGGGTGGGTCTTCTCTCCTCAGCTCACCACTTTGGCAATCACCCTGACCGAGGAAAGGGCCATGAGACTGGAGTAAGCATTGCAATTGGGAACCCGCCTTTGCAACCTGGATGACCTTTGATTTTTTATCCTGATTGTCTTTCCGGAGGCAGGAAGAGAAGCATCAGAGTCTACCACGTGACCAAGAACCCAACACCTCCATCTTCCCGCAGTCTCGAGCCCCTGGGGCTTTCTGTCTGCTGTTCACCATCAGCGCAGCTAAGTTGGCCCCCACCTTGGCACGTTTCTTCAGCTCAGAGCTTTCTTCCCAAGCACATCCACTGTTGGTTCCCTTTCAGTCTCCGTCCTCCTCTCTGTGTCTTCTCAGAGAATCTTCCCCGGCCAGACAATCCAAGAGAGCTTATCTGAAATCTTCACGTCTCTTAGCCCCGTGATTATTTATTATTTAGCACCAGAACGCACGTCCTCTAAGTAGGACGGCTTCCATCTTGCCATTTGCACATTCCTGTTGTTGTCTCCAGCATGGTACTTATTCACGTCTGAGCATTTTAACCTGTCATAGACATGGGGGAAAAATCCCGTCAGAGGAAGGAACCTGTAGTGGCCATGAGACTTGAAGCCACATAATAGGGATGAGGGATTGGTATGTGGGGCTAATAACCTAGACAGTATGAGAGCCACCCAGGAAACTGTGTTATGAAAGAAAATTTGTATTTCTTGAGATATGAAGCTAGTGAAAAAAAAAATCAAATAGTGCGTAGTCTAAATGTATTGTAAACATCCATAGGGTACCCTCTGGAAGATGGACTGGAATCGCTGTGGATTTGTCCCCAAGGGGAAAACCTACAGAGTAGGAATCTTGTAAGGTATCAGCTGCCATAAGAAAAGACTGTATAGAGAAAGCAAGAACGAAAGTTCAAAGGGGTCCTTCAGGGCAGTCAAAGTTCACTTCTGCAGAGTGGTTTTTAGCAGAAGCTAGCCAGCCAATTCAGCAGCAATGAAATGTTCAGCTTGGACCAAGCACCAGACCAAATAACTAGTATCTATATGTCACCCACTCCATGCCAGAAAGACTCTACCAGGTTTATGGCAGATATTAACTCATTTTATCCTTCAAAAGGACTGAGGGGGTAAATATGCTTGTCATCATTTTATACAACACATCAAGAAACAGATATCAGTGAACTTGACCAAGTTCACCCCTTGCTAGTAAGTGACAGAGCCAGCTTTGAAGATGACCTTTAATGTCTGCTCTGTGTTTCACGGTAATTCTTTTTAATGCCTCAACTGGAAATGAGTTGCTATCCTATTTTTATTACCTTCAGGGGGAAAAGCATTCCAAAATGTCCAAGTGTGATGGGCTAGCACACAGAGGATCAGACTAGGTGTTGCATAACTCAGAGCTTGAGTGGACAGACACCTGAAATCCTGCACTGGATGAGAGACCCAGCCCCTTTCTGAGCATGCGTTTCCCCCTTGTCTGGTCTATTCCTCACTTCCTGTAAATACACAAGAGAGAACATCTCCTTTTACTGACTGGCATATCTCCTATATCAAGCACATCTTTTTTTATTTTTAACAGGAAAAGTAGACTGGAAGAAAAAAAAAAGAAGAAGAGAACTGGCATCTTTGAGGCTTCTTTGTCTGGGCTCCGTAGTCTGCACCACCATCTTTATTAGCAACCTAGTGAAAACAAGGGAGCCACAAGGAGCCCAGTTCTCAAACTAAATGTGCAGCCCCTGTGGCTTTCCAAAAGAATCCATTGCAAATATTAGGTTCCTAGGTTAAAAGAAAAACAAAAACAAAAATTTTGTTTTCAAGCAAGGCTGTTGCCTCATGGATAAAAGTTTAGAGCGTATCTCTGGGTTGATATCAGAAATCTCATTCGGATTAAATGTAATAAAAGAGAGTCAATACTAAAATATTAATAAAATGCTGTTTTTCCCTAGTCACTAGCATCTAAGAAAGGTGTTTTGATCCTATTTATGAAGCAAATTATATTACTTAGTACACAAAGGTGCTATTTTGTCTGTGGGAGGTAATCATATTCAAATTCAATGACGGAGAAAAGGAATCATGCCTGACTAACATAACTGTAGCCCAGGCTCTCCAGCTTCGAGATGACTACAGTTTATGAGAGGCTGTAAGTATACCCGTGCTTGTTATAGTAACAAAATTAACATGCTTATATGTCTTCATTTACTATATATTCTGTTTGCCTCCTTACAGATATCACATGCCCACATCCCTGGCCCGGAAGTCAACTCTGAAAGCACCCCTCTAAAAAGCGAATTGCAAACAAGGCTGAGGGGGAAAGTGAGACAGGAGATGAGGTGAGAGCAAATGCAAACGGACAGATGGAAAAGAGGAGCAGAGCTTCCCAGAGTCACCGTCAAAGGAAACCAGAAGAGCAATTATAAGGCAGGAGGGGACAGATCAATTCTGGAGGCGGTTAAAGCTCTAATATATTCCCTAAGTGGAGATGTGGGCTCTGTTCTGAGGCAAGGGGGAAGCTTATGAATACTTTATAATGTGTGCATTAGAGAGCTCCATACCTGCAGGAATAGATTGCACCCTTTTGGGTGAGAACGTCACGCCCTGGTCAGTGGTTAGAAATTTCTAATGTCTTTCTTGACTCAAACTTCCTAAAGGCAATTGAGTCACCAAGCAACGTGATTTATAGGCAGACAGAAAACCTTCAGTGGAGGAGTAAACTACTCATTAGGATCCATTAGGCCCAGGAATGTGCTTGGTCACCTGGAAGAGTTGAGCTGGACACCATCAGTGTGTCCACCTTTTGGATTACAATCCAACACCTTCAGAGAGCATCCCCTTGTCACTCACACCATCTCTGTCATTGTCTGCTTTATGTTGAGAGTGGCATACCTGGAGATGGAATTTGGTAGAAAAGTTGGAGTTCAAGGTGATTTCTTAAAATTCTAATGGTTGAATACAAATTTCTAGGAAACGTGTTCTTGTCTAGTACCCAGAGAAAATTACTCAGGCCACGTCACTGTCAAGGCACATTTTCCTTTAAGAGGGTGTGGGAAGTACTGGGCCCAAGACCTAGGTTCAGTAGTGTTGCAAGAACTACGTGTTTTCCCTTAAGAAGAATAAGAGCTAACTAAATTATTTGCCTAGTTATTTCCATTAAAATGACATTTGGTTCAAAAAAGACTTTACAGTGCAGGTTCCCATCAGAAATTCCTACTACTGTAATAAAATTACACTGACAGAAGCAACTTAAAGGAGAAAGGGTCTATTTTGACCCAGAGTTCCAGGTAACAGTCCATCATGGTAGGAATGTCACAGTGGCAGAAGTTTGAGTGAGTAAGTCTCTTTGTGTTTTTAATAAAGAAACAGCAACAAATTGATATGTTAGGTCATGCTTCCTTTTTTTTTTTTTTTTTTTTTTTTTTTTTTTTTTAATATATATAGTACAGAACCCAAGCCTAGGAATGATGCCACCCACTTCTAATTTGGTTAATCTTATCTTATTAACTTAATCAACACACCTCACAGGTGTGCCTGGAAGCTTGTCTACAAGGTGATTCCAGACCCTTACTAGTAGACACCACAAGCTATTACAAATAGTATAATTACTTAAATTGTCCAAATCCCTATCACTATCTATTGTTTGCCAAACACCACATTTGTACTGATCTCTTATTGCAAAAGGGCAAAAACAAAACCACATACTATGTTGACACAAGCTTATAGTCCTATTCCTAAATCTTGAGTTTCAGGCTAGCACAGGCTACATGGTGAAACTTTGCTTCACAAACAAACCAGAAAAGAAGAAAGAACAGAAGGAAGTGAGGAAGGGAAGGAGAGAGAGAGGAGAGAGAGAAAGAGAGGAGAGAGAGAGAGAGAGATGGTGATAGTGATCATGACATCAACAGACACAACAAGAGGTAGAGCTTCAGTCAGCCAGTTAATTGACTGATTTGACGGTAGTGGGGAGTAAACAGAAAGACTGTCTAAATACTTCTTTGAAGTAAAGAAGGATTTTACACTGAAGACAGAAAGGATGTGTTGTGCTGTGACTTCTAGAGTCCTTGAAGATGGCCTTCGTGCTCAGAAAAATGTCAGGCTGGTGTTAGGTTTTTGTTTTTTTTTAATATTATAATTTTATTTTTTCACATTATAAATTTAAAAGCCTAGTTTATCCTTCAGCGCTTCTCATTTCAGCTTACAAACTCAACTATGTTTACGATCCAGGAAGTTCCAGAAATTGCTTTCAAGGATACGTAGAGTAATACTTAGATTCATTTATAAACAGTTAATTAAACCTCTTCAAATGATTTAAAATTCACTTATAAATTTAATATATCCGATTTTCTTTAAGTACCTCAATTGTCTGATTTAAAACCTTCCTGAGTAATTAAATAAACCTTTTAAATCAAATGAATTAAGTGTATAAATATGGTGAATTAAAGTATTTTAAATATCCCAACACTGTAGATCAATTTAGTAATATTTCAACCCGAAACTACAAGCCTAAACCAATTAGTCAATTAGGTGTTTTATATTGGAATTATATGACCGATCTGTTCAATTTCAAGAACTACAAAACTTTAAATGTCACAAAGTTTCCTTTTTAACACAAAATATTCAATTCTTTTAAATGCTGCCATATTTAATTTCAAACAACGGTGTGTTGAAAATGAAGCTTTCTAGCTAGTGAACGGCTATTGATTTTGATCATCTTACTGAATTCTTAATGACAAAAGTGGTGGAAGATTCCACACCATATGCATAGTCTACATGAGGGCTCAAGTGGATGGTCACACACCAGGCTCCAGACTTAGGACCCATCATTAAAGAGAGGACTGTAGCACTGCCCACTTGGGTGGTCATATTACTTGATGGATTTACATGTCTATGGTAATAGGGATATCATATGTATATATCTCTCTCTGTCTCTCTGTCTCTCTCTGTGTCTATCTCTGTGTCTCTGTCTCTCTCTGTATCTGTCTCTCTCTCCTCTCTGTCTGTCTGTCTTTCATTCATTAAATCTAAGGACATGGTGCATAACTACAGAAAATTTATTCTTAGTACTGTTGTGGACATGGAAAGATTATTACTTGTTTTTTCAAGTACTTTGTTTCTATTTGAGTTATAAAATTCAAAGTACTTTTACTGACACTGTCTCATGGAAAGGGAACCCCTGTTTCTCTCCTGGCAGGAACATACTATAGCCACCTGTGAGACACACCATATTAAGGTATGGCAACCCCAAAGGCCATTGATGTTGGCTTCCAAGAAAAGTGTAGAAGCCTTCCTGACGGTAGGAACATGGTTTTCAGTAATGTGTAATGTTTTGTGGTTTCCAACATTTAGGAGACTCTGTCATAAGCTTTCTCTACACATTAACACATAAATTCTATAAACACTGCAGTTTGTAAGAGTCAATATTTTATGTTTCTCTGACATTCACTGGGAGATATCAAGCTGAAAACAAAACAAAACAGAACCTTGGCCCTGGTGGACATTTTGTTAAAATTAAGGTAGAAAAGCGTTAAAGTGGGGAGTAGATAAGGGTCTTTCTTTCTTTCTTTCTTTCTTTCTTTCTTTCTTTCTTTCTTTCTCTCATGCTTGCTTGTTTGCTTGCTTACTCACTTTTATTTTATACTGGACTCTTTCCTGTTTCCATTGAACATGTGTGTCAGAAGTGGGCTACAGTGAAAAAACTAGTCTACATGGTTCAAAATTAAATGTATCCAACATTGAAAAGAAGCAGTCAAGAAAATTTTTACAGTTAGTCTCCCAAATATGTAAAGGATTCTTCTGCAATGGAAAATTATAAGCTTATTCTCCATCTTTATTGAAGATAGAATACACTTTTGCATTTGGCAGGCTGAGGGAGAAAGATTGTGAGGGCAACTCAGCCTGGGCTGTATGTCTCATGAGAACTCTCTCAAAGAACATGGGAAGTTTTGTTTTGTTTGTTTGGTATTTTGGGTGTGTTACTGAAGAGAACTTAGAATCGCCCTCTCTGGAAGTCATGACCTGCAGTGTGTGTTTCATCAGTCTCAGGGGTAATTGAGAACCACTCAAAGCAAGAGGATGACATTTGTGAATGAATAGAAGGACAAATGCATGATCTTTTAGCATTCCTTAAAAACGCATCTCATTGCATTTCCTATCAGATGCTGGTTTTCTATGAGCAGCCGCACATACTATGCCATAATATTTACTAACCAGGAAGAAATCTCGGCTGCATTTTTGAGCGGATATGCTTTATCTAGTAATGTCAGTTCTGTTGAGTTTGGATTCCCTGTTGACAACACAGATTTAAAGAAAGAGGTATTCCTGCTTTAGATTCATTCTGTCTTCTTTGTGCTGAAAGCTAAAGCAGGCTTCTGGAGCACTTTTGGAGGTGTGGTGGGCTTTGAAATGGTTTTACCTGCAGATTGCCCAGAAAGCCAGGCTCCTGCACTGAACACATTTAAGGCTTGGGTTTCAGCTGCCTGCCTCTTAGAGCAACAAAAACCCACAATGCTCTGATCTAGGACACTGTGCACAAAAACAACATGCTTCCTTTAAAGGCACAGGTCAGTGACTTCCTCTTGCAGTAAAGGCCTTTCTGATTTGTGAGAATTTTTCAATCAAACATATCCCCTTTCCATCATGTGTGGTTTTTTTTAATGCCTTTTTTTTTCCTTGGTGTTGCTGAGGACAGAAATCTGGAAGGTGCCCACAGAAAAAAGAGGCTTGAGTTTTGTGACTTTGGGGACTTCCCCCAAACCTCTGTGGCAGAAGAAGTAAATGTGGCATGTAAAATGGGCAGAGGAGAAGAGATCAGGCATCATCAAGCACTGGGCCAGCACCCACTCTGTCCCAATGACAGCACAAAGGTATGTCTCTGGAGAGTGCCTGCCACCTTCATAGGCAGTCAAACAGAATTTAAATTATGTAGAAACAAACACAGCCATGCCAAAGAAATAAGCTCAAAGATTAGTCTATAGCACTTTTGTCCTCTCCCACAATGGCTAGCCTGACATACATAGAGGTTTGCAAATATCGTCCATCATTTACTTGTTTATTTATTTATTTTCATTCAATATATACCAATAATGCTTTTCTTCTCTCCCAATTCCTTCCAGATCTTTACCAGCACCCCACCCACTCAACTCCAAGCCTTTTCTTTCTCTCTCCTTAAAAAAACAAGAAACAAATAGCAACCAACTACACACAAAAGTCATATACCAATAAGGCAAAAATCCCCAAACAAGGTAATATGAGACAGAAAGGCTACAAAAAATACTATTGAGTTCTTAACTTCACTTTGTGTTGACCAAATTACGTCTGGACATGGTGCCTACCTCAAGTATGGTTAATACACCCAGTAAGACTCCATTGGATAAGACTAATATTTCTCTTGCAAGTGAATATCAACTCATTCATCTTCTTACTGAAGTGCCAGGAAGATAAACACAAGTTCTACAAACTTCCTGTGTGCTGTGGTGGCCAGATTTACCCCTTGCGTTCCTCCTTAGGGTCAAGTTCCTTCTTTCAATATCATTTATTTTTCATAGGCTATTCCAATTAGTAATTGGAAAAATCACTTGGTATTTATGTTAGATGACAAATTCATGAACTAATGAACAGATGCATAAAATGAAAACAAATTGACAAGTAACACCAGCACATACACTTAGTTCAATAGTATATATATAACATCTAGGTATTAATCTAACTCAGTAACAACTAAAAACGCAGCCGTTCATTTCTTCATTCAATCATTCATTGGTTCGCTCACTCATTCCTTCTGTGTTGAGCTCTTATTAGATGCTAGGCACGGGAGATGGGGAGATGAAAGACATACTTCTTTCCAGGAGGCATTGGCTGGAATCTGACAGGGAAAGAATTGATTGATCACAAGATGATATAGAGCAGTGGTTTTCAACCTGTGAGTTGTGACCCCTTTGAGGGTTGTTTATCAGATAATCTTGCATATCAGATATTTACATGGTGACTCAAATAGTGGCAAAAGTATAGTTATGAAGTAGTAAGAAAAGCAATTTTACGGTGGGAGCGGGGTCGCCACAATATGACGAACTGTACCGAAGCGTCCCAGCATTAGGAAGGTTGAGGACCACCAATGCAGAGGGTTGCATATCACGTCCTGGCAGTAAACAGAAGGCCGATCTTGTTCAGATAAGGAAGGCAATCAGAGTGTTAACATTTGCTTGATTATTTGGTAAACAAGAAATAGCTGGACAAAAAAAAGGAAATCATATTTTCAAGATTTTAGGTTTTCTTTTTCACACATAACAACAAAGCACATTGGTAGTCTGTGAGAGTTTTCCAAGTCCATTATATCTGTGGAAGAGTCAGATCTGATCGGAACACAGCCAGCAAAATTCTCTCTCCAAAGCTCATGGGGAGTTTGCATGCGTGTTCCTCATACGGGCTCCACTGATGCCTCTGGTGGCACAATAGATGTACAGTATGACCTCTGTGAAATCTCAAGCAAAGGCAGCTAAGAGAGAGGACAGCAATTAAAGTGCCTCTGTTTTCTTTCCTGTACACACACACACACCTTAGAATCCCAGAACCTCAAGGACCTATCCTTGTAGAAACACGTATGACCATTTTCACCCACAAACTAATTTTTAATGGGCAAACCATCTTATAAAAATAGCTACAAAACAATAAAGAATATCAACTTATGAGACTTTGTGCATGTTCTGGGGGAACCAAAGGTATTTACTTTCATTCTTCTTCCTTGCTGAGATTCCTCATTTTAGCTAACTGTACTTTTATCAGTATCAGAACTTGCTTCCTGCCAGGGTTTAGCATTTACAAATTTTTTTATAGGTAGTGATTTAATGGCACTGACATTAAGGTTTCTATCCACTGGGCCACATAAAAGCCAACTGAAATGGGCAGCAAAAGAAAAGGCTGTTGAATATAAGATGACTCGAGCAGGAGGGCAGAGAGAGGTCTAACAACGGGCTCACTCACTCCCACCCCGTACTGATGGGATAGCTTGTGCTGGCTCCAATTAGCTCAGCATGCTGGAGGTCTGCTGAGAGTTTCCGCTGGGCCTCCTCCTGATGGGAAAAGCTTAGAAAGAAGGAGATGCCAACAGTCTATATTCGTTGATCTCAGACTCTGAATCAAGTATTCCTGTTTTAGTAGACACAGAAGAGAAACAAGTCAATCCCCCATGTTGGTTCATTGAACTCTTCCCATGAGTGTCACGTCAATTTGGTTACCCTGATGGAAGTTGGGAATCTCGATAAAATACACACAGACTCAAAGGAAGCCAACACTTTGAGGGGAGAAAAGAAAGGCGTGAGCAGATGAACAAGTGCTTTGTGTTTCTATGTCTACTCCGAGCAGGCAACACTTCAGTCCTATGGGAGCCAGGTAAGCATTTTCAGGAAGCAGGGCGGATACCACTAAAGAGGAATGAGACAGAGTCTCCAGACCCCATAAAGGGCAGCTCATATTTAGCCCAAGGTTTTACCATAATGGTGTTCAGGTATAGAGTGGCCTGATATGTCAAGAGAAACAGAAATGGAAAATTTAATGAGGGGAGTTGAGCTGCAACTCAGCAGTTAAGAGTGCCTGCTATTCTTGCAGCAAGCTGAGTTGTTCCCAGCACTCACATCAGGTGGCTTACTATTTCCTGTAACTCCAGCTCCACATATCCCAGCATCCTTTTCTGATCTCTGCAGATATCTGAATGC
Organism: Acomys percivali; assembly: GCA_907169655.1. NCBI lineage: Eukaryota > Metazoa > Chordata > Mammalia > Rodentia > Muridae > Acomys > Acomys percivali. The sequence goes on from OU015743.1 coordinate 151,253,992, forward strand.
TCTCTCTCTCTCTCTCTCTCTCTCTCTCTCTCTCTCTCTCTCTCTC
>OU015743.1:151262372-151275904 GCA_907169655.1 Acomys percivali
CACACACACACACACACACACACACACACACACACACACACACACACGCAGATACACCCCTCCCCCCCCAGGAAACAGCAATAGCCATTAGTGGACACAGAAAAATATGTAGTAATTAGAATCCAGAAACCTGGAGAGGGAACCAGATTTCTGAAGAGGAGATGCTGTTTGGTGGTGGTGAGCATCTTATACCAAGTAAAACAGAGAACAGAATTAACCAATAGGTGGAGTGGAAACAATAACAGAAAACACAGGAAGGAACAAAGACGTTTGCACTCCTACAACCTTCCATCCCTGCTCTAGTGCCTAGGGTGGTATAATCTATGAAGCCAGCACAGGGGTTTACAACTTCAACCCAGAGCCCGGCAGAGGGCTTGTTATGAAACTGGACACAGAATGCAAATACCCTCTGGCACACATTGCATGTGGGCACAGTGGAAAACGGAGTGACAGAGCAGGCTTAGGAGCTCACCTGTTCCTGTGCCCAGTGGGAAGCATGACCCATGATAATGCAAACTGAAAACCAACCATCCAAACAAACAAAAATCATTTCTACCTGATCTGGTCCCTACTGACTGGCTGTATTGATGCCTAGAGTGCATGCATCCTATCCATAGATTTTACCATACATACCTTAACACTTCATCTCTAAATAGCATCATCTTTATTATCAAGCATCATAAATGTCCAAAATATCACTATGCTCCCCCAAAAGCCCCGAAACTATGGAAAAATTTGGGCTAGGGAAATGTCACTCATAGAGGTTTGTTTTTGTTTTGTTTGTTTGTTTAACTGAGGCAGAGGAATTTAGTGGGAACAGTAGCACAAATTCACACACATGAAGTGATTAAGAAATATGTAACAACTGCAGTAAGAAATACATACATGAAAATCACCTTGAGGAACACCAGCCTTTGCTTGTGATGCAGGTGAGAGATGGGCCTATAAAACAGGAGCAAGATGGCTGGTTATTTGAAAACATCATTTAAGAACTGATGAGGGTTTTTGCCAGGAAACATCCTTACTTCTACACACAAGAAAACTAATTAAAGATGAAACGTCTTCCTTAAATTTCTCTAAAAGTAAAAACGAGGCCCACTCCGTTTTTGGGGCCAGCAGTGTATTTTCTCTGTTAAGATACATCATTTGACAGTATGAGGTCAAAGCAGAACCCAAGGGCAGATTTCTGCAGTGTTACCAATACCTTTTGCAGGGAATGCAAGTGCCCTGGGATGAGACAGCTGGTGACCTCACTCTTCTTCAGGTCAGCATTTAACGCTGATATGCTGAGCAAAGGAATTCATCACTATTTTGTACTTTCTCATGAATGAACTCACAGACCAGAGTCATAGTGATCCTCTAAAGATGTTTGATAACACTTGAAAGCCATAGAAATAAATGCCTCAACCCCCACAGTCCAGAATAAAATATAACATAAAACCTCAGGTTCACTCTTCTGTGATCTGCCACAATGATCTTTCTGAAATGCAGACGTCAGTAATTTCATTCCTTCACTTATTACCCATCAGTGGCTTCCTGGTTCCTGAAAGAAAATGTCAAGTCTCCTCAGGTTGGAGGAGGGCCCTGCTTCCACATCTCACTGCATTGCCAGCCATGCTTTCTCTGGCTAGCTCACCAGCTAGCTGACCAGTAGGCCAGCTGTTTATTTCCCATAAATATTAGGTAAGTGAGTATGGTGTTGATTTGCTCACACTAATTCTTTACCTGAAATGTGTATAGCCTCTACATTGCATAATTTGCTCACAGAGTGTTACTAGGAGTAAATTCTTTCTGATGCTTTCTGTAGGCAGAATGGAGCACAGCTTTTGAGGCCCCACCATACCCTGTGCTAACTCTCATCACCATCATGTCACTAACTGGCTATACACAGCAGCCTGAAGGTAAACACCTCCCCTTGATTATTTTCTAAACCACAAGCAACCTGAGGGTACTGGCCAAGTGGCAAAATGTTTGCATCCTTGTCACTGAGGACAAGGCAAAGTAAATTTGTCATGAATATGTAAGGAATAAATCACCAGAATATTAATCATGGCAAGGAAAGAGTGCAGTAATCTGGATCAATCTGTACCTTTTTTTTCTTATATGTCAAGTCTGAAGAAAATCTTGAGTCCCACTAACTACATTTCCACATAGAGAAAAACCTACTGCTTGGTAGAGGCAACTTGACTACAAGACATATCAAATGACTCACTGAGATGAAGATGGCCTAGTTTCACCAGGATGGAAAATTCTTGAGGACAGAAAAGATTCACTCATGCTTCGCCCCAAAGGCAATACTCACTTTAATATACACAACTAGGAAGCAAACATTAGACTAGAAGACATGTTCCCTCTGGTTGGATTATTAAGTGAGGCATCTGCTGCAAAACTATAAAGGAAGGCTGCTGTGGGTAATAAACACTTCTTTACATAACCAGAGGGCTGTAGGAATCTCCCCCATAACGTGTGAGGTCGATGAAGTCTCTTAAAGGAATAATAGCCAGTTATCCTGCTTCACACGAGGCCAATTTAAACTAAACAGAAAAAGTATGTAGCCACCAGATCTATGATGCTACAGGAACCACTCGTCGGCTTGCTGGCCTGCAAACTTTCTGGATCCTTGTTCTGAGCACTCTTGAACTGATGGGTGCCTCATTCTCCCCAGGCAGCAGTGAATAAGCACGTGATGGCTTAAGTAGCAATGTTTCCTAGGCACGTTATTCTTGAAAACTGCACATGCCAAAACTATATCTGACAGAAGCCCATTCCCTCGCCACTCCAAGGTCATGTATTTAGCAAGATCAAGAATCACTTTCTGCAGCTCAATGCCTAAAATGGAGACAGGAAAACTTCCACTCAGGGTAGCTTGTCCTTCTTGGGAAAGATAGTCTTGGTTACATTCTACGTTTGTTCTTCCAGGTGTCAGGGACGATTTTTCTGGTGGATCTCACAGTGGCTCAAAATGCTAAAGCCCAACATTCCATTCAATGGGCTGTTGGCTCATGGTGCCATTTCCTACAAGCTTGTGATGGTCCACCTAGTTCACTGGTTAAAAACTTTCAAACTACTCTGTACTCCTGTTCATTTACTCTCTCACCAATCACCCCATGTCTTCCCTTCCACTACGATCCACAGAAACAAACAGCTAAGTTCTCCCTGTTCTGGAACCAAGTGGATTACAGAGTTGGCCAGCCGCCCTCCAGAACTCCATCACACCAGTTTTAGAGCACACACTTGTTCCCGGAAAACAAAGTGCTAGTGATAGTTCTGGGTCACAGAACATGAGTAGAAAGGATGTGTGCCCCAGCTGGGACCAGCCTGTAGAAATCTCCCTATAACAAACCCCTCTTCTGTTTTTGCTTCTTTACTGGCCATAAAACTTGGGGAGTTAAGTGATAGAAGAATAAGATAGAAGAATCTCGGTTCCTGCAATACAATGATAAGAAAGTTATGCTCTGTCTTGCCACACCCACATTTAATAGGTGATATTGATTCAAAACAGGTAAAGCATGTAGAATAAGTGACCGGAGTTCTAGCTTTGAGCAGGACATCTATATCATCGTCTCCATGGTTCAGGGAACACTGCAGAACATGTAGCCAAAGGACTGTGAGAGCCATCTGTTGGGGACGGATGTGATGAGACAATCAACTGCAGTCATGACCTCACTGCAGATATGGTTTCATGAACAAGATATGCACAAGACTGAACTCTTCACCATTTCACCATGCATGAGTGAGGGGATTTATGAAGTCCTACCCTCCAGAGATTACAGGCAGTTAATGGATGCTAAAGAAGGGGATGATGTCATTTTCTTCTGTATCGCAGCCACTAATAATTTGTTCGTGCTCCTCTAAATAATCTTTAACTGATGCTCATGAAAGCAAAGCAAATTATACTTAGTTGGTCAAACAAATCAAATGGGCTGGGGGGTAGAGATAAATACCAAACTAGGAGGGAGCTGGCTTAGAAGAAGGGTTTCTTCTCAGCAGAAAGTGGCATGAGAGATGGTAGTGGGTGAAAACTCAGAACATACATTTATGACCCATATAAACCCAACACTGCAGAGTTTTTGCTTTTGGAAACTAATAGGTACGTATTGTATGTATAATATAGCTACTTTTTGACAGGAATTACTGTTTTCTGTGTTTTTCTCCTGTAAATGGCCTGCAAGGGACAATCATGCTTCCTCTTAGAAATAAGAAATCCTGGGCCACACAGTAAACACATGGGTGGCACAGCTAGAAAGCAGCACAGCAAAAGGTCTCTGCTTGCCAAAACTCTGTCTTAGCCATGTGCCACTGTTGTGTACCGGTTTCCTAGACTGAAACTTCAGTCCTTCGGGAAGCTTCCTAAGCAGGAAGGTAAACAACTCAAAATAGCTTCCGGAATTTCCTGAAATTGACCAAATTCACTAGGCCTCTCTCTGCCAGAGTAAGCAGTAAACGCTGAGATTCCTCCCCAGAGAAGGAAGCTGAGAGACCAAGATGACAGACAAGCTGAGCTGAAAATAAGACTCTCAGAGGAGAAAAGTTGCAAAACCCAAACCAGCTACCTTTAAGCAACAGAAATCAGCTGAGCTAAGCTGGACGAGGTTTAGCACTGTGGCTCATGCAAACGACCTCCAAGCTGTTGAGCTGCCTACAGACTGCAGTGTTCCCCATGGTGAGGTGGGCATTGGTGATGCTGCTCTCTGAGTCGGTTCTATTCCTGTTAAGCAACTCCAACAAAACTCAATGGACTTCGGTCTGTTATGGATTCCCTATCTGGGATGAGTATATATATGTGTGTTGCTGTGTTGTGTCTCCCCAGGAAAAGCTTTGTCACACTACAGCCACCCTGCTTCCCTTAGGGGAAATGAGCAAGTAGATGACAAGCGTTCTCCAATGGCTCTTATTCTCATGACGTGTGAAACTCTATACTTCACAACTAGGCAACTTCTCTTAGTTACCACTCCCAGAAGCTCCATTAATTAGTTTGAGGTTGCCTGGCTGGGCAGCTTTCCAAGGAAGGTGTTTTTCTCCTCCTCCTCTCTGCCTTCCCCATATTCCACATTCTTTATCTCTTAAGTCCCTCCACAGGCCCCACTGATGCAGACATTCTACAACTTTCCACCATCTTTTAATCATCCCCTACTTTAACTCCCCATTTCAGATCAGCGTCATGTTTATGTTTTCTCAGCTGTATAGCAACCTTCCCTGAGAGCATGGCCCAAAGAGGAAAGTGTTACAATGAACCATTTTTTAAAACCTTGATTCTCTTGATTTCTTGAAAAAACTTAGGTAACAGTTGGCTTACATGATGTCTTCTAACCATCTTGAGAGACATATTAGATCCCCACATAAATCTACCATAGACGTTAAAAGTTAATGATCTCTACATGAATGTCCTTATTATGAAGGACAGCTTTCCAGGACTCTCATCAGCTGCGCTGTCTATTCAGTGCTACGTCTTTGACCAATGGTGCCTGACAAAGCATGGCCCAGCAGACACCAGGGAAGCAAGCCAATTTGTAAAACAGGGTAACCAGAGAAGGGAAAGGTTGCCCGCCAGAGGCCACCGACTTCCTCCTACCCTCCCTCCCAACCCCCCACCTGCTGCCCAAGCTCTGCACAGGTAGTTTTTGTGCTAACCTTGGCATAAAACATAACTTGCTGAGCTAAAATGAAGACAAAGACACAGTAGGCACTTCCAAGAAAGCACTGATTCTCCTCCCCATTGCTATGGTAACAGTACTCCATTTTAGGAGGGCAGGGAAGGTGGATCTTAGAAATAAGCTATAAAATTTGTCAGTGATGACTCCAAAAGGATTCTACAGATACTGTTTAATGTTTTCACCAGAAGCAACTTGTCCAACAAAATAGTCTGATATATGAACAAGGATGTATGAGATGCTTATATGAGCACTGTGTACATGAGTCCAGTTGAAAGATCTCAGGACTTGGTGTTGACTACATTTTGGCATAGTCACATGCTGGGACCCCAGGGCGCGACAAGAGAAGGTAAGTGCTTACTCTTGTACTCTTCATGTAGTATGTTCAACGTGTATCACTAGCTCATTGCCAGAATATAAGACAGAACAGTTTTCTTCAACAAACTCTCCGAGGAAACTGAGATAGTTAATATCAGCAGCTATTTTTAGTGAGAAAAAAAATTAAAATAATTGGCAATGTTGCCATGTGCTTTTTAGTATTTTCTGTGTTTTTTTCGTTATTTGTATAATAAAAGGGATAAAAATGCAAATGTGGTTGATTGTATTATTTATTCTAAAAATATCTGCTGTCTATTCCTAGGAGTCTCCTTTTATGGGACGGGTATTATTCTTGTCCTGATAGATAGCAGGGTTAACAATGAGACATGCTTTGATTGATAAAAACAAATGTGGACAGAAGAGACATGTGTGACTCTCAATGAAAAGACTGAGAGCTAACCCCATGCTTTCACTTTTTTTTTTTCTCTCCCGAGAGGCATTTTTTTAGAAAGAGCTGCTTCTCTAATCTCAGTAGCAACAAGGAAAGGACACAAAGCTGAGCTGACTTGTCTGTCTGCCTTTGTCTCTTTCAGGCCCTACTACCTTCCTTCTCTGTACTCCAGGCTAGCTCACTTCATACCCAGCCTCTGCTAACCATGGACAGTGACACTACCTTTGACCTTCATTCTAAACTTTATCTTGACAAATAATTTACAAATATGTCTAGCATGTGTATGATGATGATACAGGGTGCCAAGGGATGTTTTGATGGGCTAAACATACATTGTAGACATGAAGCAATAAATGTGTCACCTCACATATATTTTTGTCTATTGAAAACTGAAAGCCTACTCTTGGGACAGGAGTTCATTGGATAAGAGTGCTTTTGCTCTTCCAGAGGACCAGAGTTCAGTTCCCAGCACTCATGTTGGATGGCTTATGACCACCTGTAACGGCAGTTCCAAGGGGAAATCCAATGCCTCTGGGCTCCTTGGACAACTGTACTCATCATACACACACCCTCACACAGGCACACACACATACACAAAATTAAGATAATCTTTAAAAAATAATTACTCTTCAGTACTTTTCTTTTGTTAATAGGATCTTTATTTGAAATAACAACAACAAACCCTAGAATTAATCCATAATAGATGAATGGTTGCACAAGTTTTGGTATATCTGCACTGTGGACTACTACTCGGCAATAAAAAGGATACTATATAATTCCATTTGTAGTTTATTAACCTATTAGAACGTCAGCATACATGAATATATTTTTATCATACACCTTCCATTGCTCTCTTTCTGCACACTTCAAGTATACAATGAGCTGCTGTTCACTGCGGTCGCCAGTCAGTCCTCTTTGCGACCCATGGCAAGTTTCATCTTGCTTAGATACAACTCCGGTTTATCACCATTGGCTCAAGGCTCTCTGACAAATTTAGTGTAAATTTGGAGAGTTGCTTAATTCTTCAACTTCTCCAGCCAGACTTCCTCAGTCATTACGTCTCCTGTGTACCTCCCACCTTCCCAGAGAAAGGTCACACTGGTCATGAGATGAAGGTGATTGAATGAACGAAGTGTTGACTCTGACAGACTCCAGGGCAGGTAACACAGCTTTAAGACACAGGGGACAAAGTGACAAGACATGTTAGTAAGCACCAGACACAGCCACTAACAGCTCTTCCCATTGTTGATTACACAGGGCCCACCTGGGCTGGCTTTAGGACTCGCTGAGACAAATGTCCAGATTTCAGAAACAGTTCTCTGAGACTTGTACGAGCTTAAGAAGCCAAAGGAAATCTACAGAAGGATAAAGGGCCACAGCTTGAGAGGCCTGGGCAGGGGGCCGGGGGGGGGGGGGGGGGGGAAGAGTTATTGAGTGGCTCTTTGGGACTAATCTGTGCTAACTAATGGTTTGAGCTGCATTTGTTATTATTGTAACTCCAGCTACTAGCGTGTGGGGCAGAACAATTGGACAGATGAGTCAAACCAACAAAGACTGTGAAGAGCAAACTGCAACTTTAGGGAATTACTTAATCCATAACAACAACTAAGGGACAACAGGTGTTCTTGCTGCTGAGTAGTAAGAACATCACCCTCTAGTTCTTTGGGGAACCTGAAGGGCAGGATTCCTGGCACAGCAGGGGCACTGGGATGTCCTTAGGTGACCAAGCAGGCAGCGAACTTTTAAGCATTGGGAATAGATGTGTACATGAGAGTGAGGCCAAAGATAGTGTATACCATCTGGTTAGCTTGTTAGCCTCTGGCACGTAAGGACAAGAAAACTGAGGGGCCGTAGAAGATCATGCCTGAAGGTGTCCAGAGCCAGGAAGATTATTTCTGTGACTCTGTTCCCACAAGCTAGTAAGAATCCAGGGTCAGATGGCATCAATCACTACAGTGTCCATCTCTTCCCACCCCTTACACCTAGGAGGCTTTGCACCAGACCATGAATCGGTCACAGGCAGCGGCACTAACTCACACTTGAGCCCCAGGGAGCACAGAGAGAAAGCTGATCACCTAATGCACATCTTGTTTCTGGGCACAGTGGCAGTGCAGCATCCTTTACACTCAAAGGTGTGATCCTATGACTGACTGACTTACAAGCCTGGCAAACCTCCATGGGCTGTCCCTCTCTCAGAAGCTCTGTCAGTCACAGGAGAGGCACCACCTGCAACAGAATATCCACTGCCGGATCAAGACAGTGATGAGCTTTTCAGGCATTTGCTCTTTAGGAGATATGGCTAGTATATGTCCTGCTATCCTAGTAATTTACCTGGCAGCATTAAACTTCTATCTGTGAAATTCTCTTTCAGTGCAAAGACATCCAACCAGAGGTCTCTGAGATGCTTTGACAGACTGTAATAAAATAATGAAAGACTATTTTCAATCTTCAAAATGCCCAAAGGAGCCAGTGCCTTTTTTATAGGCTGATTAAAACATCAAATGTCTCTGCAGTTGACTTAGATGTGTCACCATAGCACAGAAATACTGACAATGACAAGATAAGCCCAAGTTCTGAGCTAAAGTTATGGCAAAATAGCTATTAATTTTAAGTTAGTCAATGTGCTCTTCTCTTGGATAAAATAACAGAAGAGACAACTATTAGTACTGCAACTCAGAACTACATACAAATGCATACAGTTATTTCAGGAATTTTTTCTTCCTTAAGAAATGATCATACTGAGTGAGTTAACCCAGACTGAGGAAGACTCACATGGTATGTACTCACTTATAATTGGACACTAGCCCAACAGTGATGTTCCCTGAAGGTCTTCACTTACCAGGAGATTGGGACAAATGTGGGGACCTCCTATTGGGACTCTAGGTGAGAGAAGTATGGTAGAATGGAGAAATAGAAGGATCCAGGGGGTTCTAGAAACCTACAAGAAGAACATCATGACAGGCGGATATGAATCCACGGGGGTCTGCTAAAAGTACTGCACCAAGGACAGTACATGCACTACATATTGAACCCCTACTCAGATGTAGCCAAGGGACAGAACATTATGCAGTTGTGTGGAGAGCGGGGACTGACTCTGACATGAACTCTAGTGCCCCGTATCTGACCACTTCCCCTTGGTGGGAAGGCCTGGTAGCACTCAGAGAAAGAAAAGGAAGGCTACCAAGATGAGACTTGATGGGCTGTGACCATATGGTGGGGGAGGAGGTCCCCTTTTGTCACAGACGTAGGGGACGGGAATAGGGTGAAAGAGGGAGGGAGGGAGGAACTGGAGGAGACAAGCAAGGGGATAACAATTGAGATGTAATCTGAATAAATTAATAAAAAAGAAGAATTGGGATAATCAGTCCAAAAGTCATCAAGACACTAAGGAATGCTGCTTCATCTATTTGAAAGCCCCTGGAATGAATCTAGATCACATTAACTAGCTGGTGAGACCTTTTTCTTCTCTGCTTCAAGTGGGGCCTACTGACGTGTAGCAATGATTGAGCATGGGGGGGTCATCAGCACTAGATGGAGGTAGGGGCTGATTTGAGTAGACCTCTGTCTCCACCTGGAGATGTGCGTACACTCCCCAACCCTGCTCTTCTAACCAATGCTGGCAGTAAAGGGATGGTACTAAAAACAGAAGCAAGTGAGCAGAGAGAGAGCAGAGCAGAGCGCAGGAGACTGAACTTCACCTGACATTTTAGGCACTGGCTTCCAGGAGAGCAGGCCTGCCAAGTCTCATGTGGGCAGGGCAGGCCAGCAAGCTGGAAACTTGGCAGCTGCCAATGCCGCAGACCTAAGGGTGGCCTAGAACACAACCCTCCTCCTGCCCTCTTCTGGGGAGCTTAGTCATCTGAGGCCTTCAGCTGAGGAAATGAGACCTCGGATGATGATGGGCGATGGAGTATTTCTTAGTTTACCTCTACAGTAACATCTAAAGCAGACTTCATGTAGACATTTGAGTATCACAGTCCAGCGACACTGACCCTGTATTGCTGTGTGGGGCCGTGCTGCAGTTCTCACAGTCTTCTGAGAGGGGCTGACTTAAAGGGTTGTGAAAACAAATTAGCTGAGGAATAAAATCACTTACTAACGAAGGGATTTCAGTTATAGTGCCTCCCAACCTCTCCTCTTCCCCTTCCCCCCACTCCCTCGCTCTTGCTCTGTGTCCACCTGTGTTGTCTGAGACAGCAACTCTCTCTCTCTCTAGTCTAAGCAGGCTTTGAATTTACAACCCTCTTGCCTCAGCCTAAGTGCTGGGATTACAGGTGTGGGCCACTAGACCCAGTGCCTTTAAGTTCCAATCAGAAAAATCTTTTTATTTTTTTGAATTAGTATTTCAGGGATAAATACAATGTATAGAGGCTATATAAAAGTGCACGCCTGTGTTTGCTGTCTAAATTCAAACAAGCAGTTTCTGGCTAAGCCACTCTTCCATGTTATCCAAGCTCTCACGCCATCCATCACATCTAAGTATCAAGTGTTTATAGTCCTAGAGAAAGCTCCAAGATCAGCATTCTGAAAATCGGCAGATGCTCACGCACACTGACATAGTTTGCTACCCGCCCCTAAGATTCCTTCATGGAAATCATGGGTATAAATTTAGAATATCAAATTTCAAAGTTAATGTGCATATTCTGGCCAGGCATTTAATAATCACGCTACATAAACATGATGAATATTTTTGTGTGTAGAAACGTAAGATGATGACATAAATGAAATGCTAATTATTCTCTTTTAAAAGAGAGCCATTGCCTACTAGGATTACATTCTTGCTTTTTTGACACATCTTAAAATCTGCATTTCACAGCAGTTAGGAAATAGCTGAATTTGGTTCTGATTTAATCAGATGAGAACTAATTCAGCTTCAGGCCAAAATGACACGTGGTGGGAGAGGTTGGGAAGATTTCACACTACATTTTAAAAAACCACAAATCTCTTTCACTCTTCTCTTGAACTTTCACTCTGCTCGATACTATTATTTGATTTCAATGCCTGGTTCCCTCGAGGGAGAGAAAAGGCACTGAATGAATGAAAGTGTGAAGAGTCGGGAAGGAGGCCTTTTGTGACGGCAGCACCAGATGAACTATTTTTCAGCTACAGGCTCGGGCAGGTGATAACGGCACTGATGTGGAGATGCACACATCTTTTCCACCAAGGAGCGTGCTAAAATACTCCAAACGCTTCGAAGTCCCTGACCCGTATTTATGAATACTGTGTTCCACAAAAAGTTTCTTTTAAATCATCCTGGGCTTAACAAACTCCTTAGTTTAGAAAAATCTGACACTTTGATTATAAGTACTCTGACCTTTAAAACATGAGCTAGGGGCCTGTGAAATGGCCAGAGGGTAAGAGTCCTTGCCTTGCAAGCCAGATGACCTGAATTCAAACCTCAGAACCCACAAAGAAAATAATGACTCCTGAAAATCTGACAATATGGGGGTTGTGGTATGGAAGCACAGGTACACACACACACACACACACACACACACACACGTGTCCACATACACACACACAAGTGCACATATACACACACAGGTGTATACACACACACACACACATACACAAAAAGAGAATGAACATTAAGTAATCATTATGCCCTGAACTTTACTACTCATGAATGACTTTCCTTTCCCTGATAAATATTGCAGGTTCTGTGTTTACTAAACATGCTAGGAAGTGGCTTACAGATGTACCAGACAGCGTGGATGCTAATAGCATCCTTTGAAGTCAATGCTAATATGCACCAGGCCCTTTTTATACTCAATCAAATTCAGGTCAAGCAGGTCAAATCTTAACTGAGGAGAGACTCCAAGGCTTATTGAGAGCTCTGGTTCCTTAGCTGGCGGTGTACTTCACAGTAGCAATGATGTTTACAAGTCCATCGGACAGACAGTGTGAACAACAGCCCCACTCTAAGAGGAAGCTACTGTGACAGGAGCCACTCCGCAATACTAGTCATCTAAGGCCTCTAATCCTAGCCCTTGGCAGACACCGGAAGGTCGATCTCTATGGGTTCAAGGCCAGCTTGATCTACATAAAACACACATACACACACACACACACACACACACACACACACACACGGTACGGGGGAAGACAGGGACAGAGGTAGATGGGGGTGGGGGTGGGAAAGAGGAAGACACACACACACACAGACAGACAGACAGACCGACTGACTGACCCACCCTAATCTCTGGAGTCTGTGAATGTTAGTTTACTGGGTACAAAGAGATCCTGCAGATGTGATTAATTTAAGGATCTTGAACTTAAGAGATTGTTTTTGGTTACTCAGGTGCACCTTAAATCCAATTCTACATAATTATAAGTAATCGGCAGAGGGATGTGTGACAACAGGCAGCAGGAAAGATGGCTTTTGGCCACAGAGTCAGAAAGTAGAGAGATGTGGTCACAATCCAAGGCAGAGAAGAAGCCTGAGATATGAAGGAGACAGGAAATGAACTCTCCCCGAGGGATCCAGAGCTGAGGACAGTTCAGTGGGTATTTTGACTTTAGCAGGGTGATATATTAACATTGAACTCTGTCTTTCAGAACTGGGACAGTATAAATTTCATCTGATGATTTGTGAAGGCAAGAAAAATGAACACAATCATCTAGGTTGTAAGAGTGGGTACCACTGGCTAAGGCCTCTGGAAGCAAAACTTCTGAGCTGCACCGATCAAGACCGTGAGCATTTGACAATGATTCAGTATAATGCCCACTTTTGGTGAGGTAATTATTTTAACATGCACTTGACATGACTGTATGCACATAGTTGTAATGTCAGATCCAGATATCGGAAGGCATTTTCAGTACGGCTGATGGGAGAAAGAGACAGGCCACTTACCTTAGTTATTGATTACATTCTTAAAGGACAGAATACACACTGTGGAAAACATCGACAATTGTGGAAAGAATTGCAGTACTTGTAAATCAAATCCATTCCACTTAACAGCTCCATTATCTCCTGGTAATACCAGAATTGAAAAGAGGTTATTGCTTTTAAAGGTTTAATTTAAATTTAGGCCTTTCAGTGGCATGTTTGGTGATTTATCACACTGACTTGAATTCTAATTCTCGTACTGTGCTAAATTAAAAAAAAAAAA
>OU015743.1:151275914-151298352 GCA_907169655.1 Acomys percivali
TTCTCTGTGGATGTATAAACTATTGTATCTTCTCTGTGGATCTTCTCCGTGGATGTATAAACTATTGGATCTTCTCTGGATCTTCTCTATGTATGTATAAACTATTGTATCTTCTCCATGGATGTAGAGCTGGATTAGAGATTTCGGAGCCTCCTCTACAGTTAGAGTTAAACACACAGCTAGGGCCACAGAAATGCAGATAGACCGATGGACACTGCTTTCCACATTTCTGCCCAGCCAGGACCAGCCTCAGATGGTTTGTGATATAGAAGGCTGGCAAAGCAACAAAGTGGAAGGAGCCTGGGGTAATAGAAAGCTATCGATATTTATTTAGTGAAGCCGTTGACATGAGCTTTCCTAACTCAGTGCTTCGGCTAGACTCATTTACTTACATTCAGTCAGTGGAAGCAACAATGCACTCAACATGAACCAGAGAGCAAGGGGACAAAGGAAATCTTAAAGAGCTGCTCAAAAGCAGGAAGCAAATCAAGTGACAACGACTGAACAATATACAGCCCTGTACCCTGCAGGTAAAACGTGTGCGGAGGTCTGGAAGTTTCTGTGGAAACAGGGCTTCAAAGTACCACTACAGAACACCTCAACTGACAACTGAGGGACAGGGGCAGTAGCAGAACTTCCAAACCATGGTGTAAAAGCTGCCAGATGCCAGAGACTGGGGGCCCCTTCGGCCTGGAGTGGGGCCTGTAGCATGTGCTGAGGCTTTATATGCATGCAGGAGGGTGGCCACCACTGGCTCTGCAGGCAGGAGGGTGGCCACCACAGGCTCTGCAGACAGGAGGGTGGCCACCACAGGCTCTGCAGACAGGAGGGTGGCCACCACAGGCTCTGCAGGCAGGAGGGTGGCCACCACAGGCTCTGCAGACAGGAGAGTGGCCACCACAGGCTCTGTATGCTCACACTGATCTTCACGTTAGGATTCGCTGTCCAATATTATTGGTACTGTTCCTAAGGAGGCTGTACTTCATCTTGAAGGTAACGTGAAGTCACTGGTAGGTTTGAAGTCACACAGTTAAGTTATGAACTGGGAACATATCTGCACTTATGTAGAGGGCAGGCTTTTGCTTTAGCGTTTGGAAGAGGCAAAGAAGCCAAGGACCGGGCAATAGGTAGATGTATAAGCAACCTGAGTCCTTGCATTACAAACCAAGGTTCTTTACCTGATTATTAATCTACTTTGTAAAAACATATCAAAGATAGTCTTTTCCAAAAGATAGTCTTTTACTGGAGCAAATAGCTGCCTTATATATAAATATAACAGCTGCTTTATATTTTATTTGTATTATATATTTATAGGGAATTTCTGAAATCTTTCTAGTCTCATATAAACAGAAAGGGAGGGAGGGAGGAAGAATAGGAGGGGAGGGGAGGGGAGAGAGGGGAGAGGAAAGAGGAGAAAGGAGAGAGGATAGAGAATAAATACATAGTAACATAACATCTCCTCAGAGCTTGGCTGTCAAGCAATCATACCCATGAGAGCCATCAAAAAGGAAAAAAGGCCTCAGAGAAGCAGAGAGAGATGTCACACTGACGACAGCCAGACACAGGACATCTCCCATAGGGAAGAACCTCAAAATATTATCTCTGCAGTTCAAGTTGTATGGAAGCAAAATTATACAGAAAAGGTGGCATACGAAACTTTTTCAAAATTAGTAGACTTTTTCTTTTCGAGACTATAATGATTACATAGAAATCTTGAGAGCCTGTAGAATATGCAGAGTTCTCTAAGCAGCTGCCTGCACATACAGTATGGTACCCGTGTTATCAATCTTATACCAATGTGATGTATTTATTTGATAGATTAATGGACTCCAAGCTGCCCTTGCTGTAGGTTTTGGCAAATACACACTATGTTTGCCTTCATGCCATCACAGGGAGTTTCACAGCCCTGTCACCTGTCTTCTACTTGTGCGTCCTCTATTGTTCTGTACAGCTGACAACCACTGTCCTTCCTACTGCCTTCACAGTTTGCCCTTTCCAGAATGTCCCACCAACTGTGCAGACTTCCAGACAAGCTTGTTCACTGAAAAGTATGTATTTAAGGTTCCCTGCGTCTTCCATGGCTAGATAGCTCATTTCTCCTCAGCACTGAAAAATACCCCATTGTATGTTCTTACTGGCTTGTTTACCCATTCAACTATTGAAGAGCATCTTGATTGCTTCCGATTGTTACCAATTATGACTAAAGCTGTTAGACACATGTGCAGTTTTCCTGGGCGGATGTTTGATTGCTGGACTTCTGACCGTGCTCAGCATTGCACGATCTGCACATCTGTCTGCCAAAGTGCCTATTCTCCGTGCATTCCTGCCAGTGATGACCGTATTTCTCTCGCTCTACGTTCTCACCAGGACTTGGTGTGACCACGCCTTTGACGTTTAGCCTTTCTAACAGGCCTGAAGCCACCTCTATTGCTTTGCCTTTCAACTACTGCATGACAATGGGTCTTATCAGACGCCCAAGATTCACATGTACCTGCTCTTTGTGAAGAAAAGTTAGCTTTCCTGTCTACTTTTTTTTTTTTTATCAACTTGTCTTCAAACGAGTTTAAAGTTTTTATGATGTTCCATTCTCAGAACTGTAAAATTAGCATTCATATTCAATATTCATATTTTAAGACATCAGACATGGACTGGTTTACAACTTAGTAGACCTCAGTTCCTGCTGCTGTGGTAAACATGTTCTCCTTGGAGCGCAGCTAGGCCATGTGTTCGCGTTACGCGTGTCAGCCTCAGCACCACCACAGAAGGCTTATAATAGAGACCTGTGCAGTCAGGAAGGGCTGAAGCACTGAGCTGCTGCTTTACACACGAGAAGGTTTGGTGACCCCGATATGGAGTAGGAAGTCGGTCATCCAGCGAGAGCTTTTGTTGTTCTGAGGGAAGCCAAGTAAAGATCACTTCTACTGCTTTTACTTCAAAGGCCCTGTCTATCCACTAATGTTCCCACATGAGAACTGTGAAACATGAGGATGCTCGACACCTACTCTGAGGGACCTGAAGATGTGAGGAAAAGCTCATCTTCATTTTACGCTGTCTATATTGACTATTTTATTCAGAATAAATGTTGGACTCAGGTTCTCTCTATGTGGGGATTCATGCATATCCATTTTTAAGTTTGTTAATTAAAAGATGGTTCTAGGAACCAAATATATGTAAATTACACATTTTGTAGGGCTCATTTTTATTTGTTTCACCAACTGTAATGGTAAAGAATCATAAAATGATTAAGTACTAAAAGGGTGTTTATTAAAGAAAAAAAAAAACAGAAACCACTTAAATACCCCGTTTCCCAATAAAAGGAAACAACTTATGCACACAGTGAATGCCTCATTGTCCTTAATATACCAAATTAGGCTATGTGCATGCATGTGTACCCATGTGTGTATTATACACACACATGTTATCTACAAGGAAACATGTTAACAATACATACATGCATGCACAAAGAAACAAGGCAGAGAAAAGCTAGACACAGAAACCATGAATCTTACCATCTTCTTCCAGTTTAAGAAATACATTTATGTGCACACACAGGCACTGGGAACACTGAAAGAATGCGAACACGTTAAAATGTATGCATTAAAAAGGAGTGTTTTTTCCCTTTTGCTTTTCTCTACTTTTAAATTTTTTAACAGTGAACATAGATTCCTTTTCATTATTGAAAAGAAGGAAAAATTTAAAAGACTATAAAGTAGAAGTGGGACACAGGGGAAGCTTGGGGATGCTGGTCATGCTGTGTTCTTGATGTTAGCCTCAACACAGGAATGTCCAAAGTGTAGAATTTCATCAAGCGGCAGACTCAGCGCACTTTTCTGGGACTCTCTATATTATCCTTCAACAAAACTTCTTTAAGAAAAAAAAAAAAAGGATCATATGCTCAAAAGTGAAAGGAAAGCATTTAACCACATTCCTTGCAGAATTTCATTCAGACAGCATTTATCGACTACCTCCCACAGATGAGACTACCTGCTAAGTATTAAAACACAGCATTAAAATGAAGGCACTGAGGAGGTGCTTCCATGGCGCTTGGCAGAGTACAAAGACAGCACATACAAAAGCACACAAATAAAGCAGCACACGAATGTAAGCTGCAGGGTTTAATTGCAAGACATAAATATGCAACGGAAATAGCTCAGGCAGAAGGATAGCTCTGGCGCAGAGATGCCCACGGGCTGAAGAGTGCTGCAGGGGCAGTGGATGGAGAGGACTTCAGAGCCCCAGAAAGCGGCAGCTAACATCTGAAGACGGATCCAAGTGTTTCACTTTAGGAGTGCTAGTGGCATCTAAGATTAAGGGCCAGGTATGGATGGTGCTTGACACTTTATAATGGCTACAACAACCCAGACAATAGTGGATAATTTGGTCCCCACAGTCAATATATCTGAGGTTTAGCAGTCCCAGCCCAGCCCGTGTTATTAATAGGGTGGTCTTTAAACAGCCCCTAGAAGTAGGTCAGAGATTCAGATTGATGACTGTGCTCTGGTATTTAAATCCAAGGTGCACAAGCTTCCAGGTATCTCTTGTGCATGTAAGAACATCGCCCATGGAAGCCACAGAGGCAGTCTCCCTGCCAGACATGTTTCATGCCATCCCCCCCTTGTACTACAGAACAGCTTCCACCTATGCAGGCAACCCAGCTGCTGTGGGTTCCTGAGTCTCACATGTGTGTCCCTTGTCCCTCCACAGGAGAGACAATGAGTCTCCATCTTGGATGTTGAGCTTGGCAGTTATAGGAGGCCTGACAGCCCCAAAGCGATGAGAGCGCCATAAGAAACTTAAGAGATTTGGGAATCATGAAAGTCCACAATGAAATCTTCAGCTGATTTCTAAAGATACTTATCAAGACAAATTAAAACATCTGCCAAATACTGTGGTCTACCTGCTACCCTTGAGCTGGGAACGTGTTAATGTATAGCACAGCGCTCTCATTTTGCCCTTCATGAATTTGTTTTCTATATAGCAGAAGCAGACAGACAGACAGACAGACAGACACACACACACACACACACACACATACACGTGCACACATGAACAAACAATTACAGGATGCTCAGAGGGAAGGGAAGGGGATGAATACAAAGGCCAGAAGTTAGAAAGAAGCCCAGGGCATAGGAACAAGTGTTTTAGGAAGGACTCATCAAGTGAGGTGCACCTTATACTGAGATCTGAACCCTAAGACGTCAGCCAAGCAAGCAGGGAGGCAGCACCATGCAGAGCGCAGCAGAAAGGTCCCGAGGAGGGACAGACCTGCTGGGCTGAAGCACAGGGACAGAGCTGTACAGGGATCAGAGTGGGCTGGGCCATGGCAAAGGGGACAGAGTGGACAGCATGCAAAGATAGCTCACTGCTTACATGACCTTAAGGCTGACATTCAGTGGGTTAGAGGTAGGAGTGGGCTCAGGGCTCTGGCCACCTCAGTTTGGACCTGGGGGCCACCATCCATTTGAAGAGTAACGTGCACACAGGATTCTGAGGATTGTAATACATGAGCTGGCAAAACCCAATCTGTTGCCTGTCTGCAGTGAGGATCTTCTCCTTTCACTGGAGGCGCTCACATGTTAAGGGGCGATGTGCTATCTATCTTACCCTTGATTTTTGTCTCATCCTGCAAAACCTAAAATGCGAACAAACTATGTGACCATGTTGAAGTTTCTCATGGAAGTACACAACCTACACACAGGTACTCCAAAGGGGAGCACCATCACTGCCATCTGCCCTTACCTGGAACTGAAGCTCGGTGGAAATCTCCACACGAACTCTCCTGACAGTTACAACCCAGGCAAGGGACTTTCTGGGAATGTACAACCTAACCAATTCTGCAATCAAAACCCAGGACTCCATGCGCCGCAAGCTCAAGACCTCCCATTTCATCATTTAAATTCCACACAGGGATAACGTCTATTAACAACGTGTTCTCCAAGCCAGCTGTTTGTTCCCCACACATCTGACATGGACAAAGGAGACTGAACTGAATGGATGTGAATAATGTTGCTTATTCTATGTCCCAAAAGGCAAGGAGGATGAAGATAAGGAGAGGATTTATGGGAGTCGTGCTTAAACCAATGGGTTGTCCTCTTTTTCCTTCTCATTTGTTAGTCTCGTGTTTTTTTTTTTTTTCCTCAGTAAGGGAAAATACTTATTTTGTATAAAGAAAGCAAGCAGAAGTAATCAGCCTCGCCCAGAGTGTCTATGTACTTTTAAAGCTGGTACTATTTTGACAGCCAAAAAAGACACTTCAGAATACAGCATTACAAATTCAAGATCATGTCTATGAACTTGGCTTGAAAAAAAAAAAGCCCTCCATAAAAATACAACCTACCATCTGTACAGTGTATTCAAAAGTGATTAGCATAGTATGAAAAAATAATGCTGGAACAGCAGATTTTTTTTCTTTATAGTTAGAGAATACTTCCTGCTCAGGATTCTTTTTCATATTTTTCTAGGAGGTTTAAAAAAAAACAGTTGTAAAAGGAAACATTAGGTCATGAAGATGGAAACAGTCAGTAAACAAAGATGAGAAAGGAACACCGAATGTTCTTCACTGAATACACTACTGTTCTAGAAAGCCCACTGAGCCGGAAAGAGAATCTGTATGTCTTATGTTAGAAACTTCCCTGGAACGCTCCATTCTGGCTCTGCATATAAAACCTTGGGTCCTCTTTACACCAGCTCAGCCATCTTCAAATCTACCACACCTTCCTGTGGCACTGGACTTTTGATTTCCTGTCATACAAGGTGAATCAACAAAGCTGGAGGTGCATGGAGGCTACGAATTGTCCTTTAGACACAACTGAATAACTAGCGACAGCAGAGCTCATGTCGACAGTCTGTGGCCTCTGTGAGGCGCCTTCTGCTTTCCTTTCACTTCTTACCAAGTGGTACTAAGTCTTCCAGGAAGGCCGCGATCTGCCTGGGTCCCGGAGAAAACTCTTAACTCAAAAGGTGTTCTGAAATTGTATGATTTAGATCATGAGGTGTTCAATACATTTGTATCAACATAGTCTAGCAACATAGGTTATAGTAAAATACCAGTTTTAGAAAAGTAGGACCCAATCAAAAACATTCAGGTATTTCCCAACAGAAAAGTGATGCAGGCCTCAGGCTTATTGGAGAATATTCACCACACCCACTTGCGCAATGCCTAAGATGACTTTAAAATGCTCCTTTGCCTCTGTGAAGCAGGCTGGGCTTGCTTTGTTCTCACCCCTGGTTAATGGGCTTCTCTATGTACAAAAATGTAGCCACGTCAAGGAGTGATGGAGAAAATGACCTCCAGACCTGCATGGAGGCCCAAAAGCTCGAGGCCAAACACAGAATGTCACCTGTGTGACATCTCAGGGCCAGAGGAGCTGATTAAACTTAGGAGACAACCTCTGTAGAACATGTGTTTAAAATAACAACAAAACAAAAGAAAACCAGTTAGGTCTGAGCTATAGTCAGTACTCAGCACAACCTTCCTCTGCTTCCTCTGCCGATACGCTTTCCTACTTGCTTGGAGCTAAGGCTACCCAGCCTATTTCTCCTCCAGCACTACGTAGCTGGCCCCTTCGACATCTGAGGAAATGGCTTTGTTCCTCTCTGAGGTTACCTCCACGATAGCACTGGCTCTAGCTAGTGCTTAGGTGACTGTCAGAACAGGTTGAGGGGCCAATGCCAGTGAACAAAATGTTCCTTTAATGATGGCTGACTTTGGCCAACAAACAGAAAGAGAAATTGACACTCCATAGGTTGCTGCCAATAGGGACTGTGAATGAAGTGACCTGGGAATTTCAATACCAATATGCTTTTCCAAAGAAGGAAGCCAGTGGGCCTCTTCTGTAAATGTCAGATAATCAATATTTTAGATTTTGAGGGGCATGAGGAGGCATTCTTTTAAAAATGTTCTTCCAACTACTGAAAACCAAAACCAAAACCAAAACCCAAACCCAAAACGATTGTTAGATCACAAGTCACACAGAACAAGCAGGACAGAGCTGCTGATTCAGCATCCTAGCACAGACGTGCAAGGAGAAAGCCTTCCTACAAAACTTGCTAATACTTGATTTACCCCAACCTCTCCCCAAACCTAAACCTCTAATAAAATATTCCTCCAATTTCCCTTGATTCCACCTCCCCTGTCTCACCCCAACAGCTGTTGTCTCATTTTCCACAACTCCCATCCTTAAAAAGTAACTGGTTTTAAACTAGGTTGTGTGTGTGTGTGTGTGTGTGTGTGTGTGTGTGTGTGTGTGTGTGTGTGTAGGTCAGAGGACAACTTGCAGGACTCAACTCTTTCACTCCCCCACACAGGTCTCAGGGATTGAACTCACGACATCAAGCTCACTAGCAAGTGTGTTTATCCGCTGAACCATCTCACTGAGCCCCAAGAGCTATGCATTTAAAAATAGGTGGGATCAAATTGCTTTTCATTTAAGCTCCTTCGAAGTCTTCAGCCAAGATACTGAGACTAAATTCCGAATCTCTGTCCGATGCAAGGCTCTGCCAAGGCCCAAGTTCAGGTGCTTTTCTCCTTTTCATTGCCTGCACGTGATTTCATGTGGCAGCTTGACTGGGTGAGGGATGCCCAGGTTTCTCGCCATAGATTGGTTATTCTAGGTCTATGTGCAAGGGATGCTTCTGAATAGGAGACTGATTAAAGAGACCATCTTCTGGGTTAGTTATGATTCCTAAGACAAGTGGATCAATGTTGTGGAGAAGTTGTGTATTACACTGAGACTTATTCTAAGGAAATGGCTCATGTGATTGCAAGCCGGAAGACCCAGGCAAGTTGGTGGCTTTATAGTATGATGGTAAAGGCCTGAGAACTAACCAAGGATGTTAGGGTTTAAGTCCCAGTGCAATGCAAAAAGAGACTATTTCAGCTCAGGCAGGTAGTCACGTATAGTAAGGCATGTATAGTAAGGCACGGTAAGGCTGGAAACCTGCTATCCTTTCATCCCAACCATTGGTTGGTCAAGGTGATGCCCTTCCACACAGAAGGGCAATTGCTTTCTTAGCCAATTATTTAAAATACCCACATTGACACATTTGGTAACAAAACTGAACGAAATATCTGAGCAGATGCACAGTCAAGTTTACGCATACGACAGGACACCACACCCTTGCCAGTATGCCGTTATCTCATCCGGTTGAGCCCTGTACAGAACATGGAAGTTCACCTCCACTGGGCAGGAACAGCACCCTGTCCTCCTGTCTGACTCCTTTGAACAAGGGTCTCTCTCAAGCGGAAGCATCCATCCTTCCTGGGTCTTAAGCCTGCCAGCCACTGGCCAGGTGATGGGTCCTGCACTCCTCAAGCATCGGGGGCTCAGTTTGTGCTATGTGGCTGGCTCTCAAGACTGCTTGCTGACTCATCTTCAGTTTGGGGATGTTCCCATCTCCCTAAATGTAGAGATGGATCCCTTCCCAGAGACCTCTTCCGCACACACTCATACACACTCACCTGACTGGTCCCACTTCTTCTTCTTTTTTTTTTTTTTTTTTTTTTTGGTTTTTCGAGATAGGGTCTCTCTCCTGGACTCACTTTGTAGACCAGGCTGGCCTCGAACTCACAGTGATCCACCCACCTCTGCCTCCCAAGTGCTGGGATTAAAGGCGTGCGCCACCACGCCCGGCTCGTGGTCCCACTTCTCAAGAGAAGCCAGATTCGCCCAGCTGTGAACTGTCACATTGTACAACTTGGGATGCTCTCTCCATGTTTTAACTTGACTGCTTCCTGTTTTCATGAGTCTATGTTCTCAACAACTGTCAGGTTGAATTTCTACTACCAAAATGCCCTTTTAAGAATGGCTTTCTACCACTCTCCACCAGCGGTTCTTTATTGCAGCTTCTTGGTCTTGTCCCCTTTAAGACACCGGTTAGATCTAGAACTATTCTGAGGATTTACTTACTTGTGCCTATTTCCGTCAACTAGAAGGATAGCTTCGGTAGGCTATGTACCGCGTGGGTGTGTGATGCCCGAGCTCACTACGGCAGTGCCTTTTACCACACGTTCTAAGCAGGGATGTGGGATAGGATTAGCCCAGCCTATTACTCTACCCCTTTCCTTCCATTCACTTTGCTAGAAAATGGCGGCTTTTAGAGGTGGATGATGCCTGTGAAGCCCTTTGGCCTCTTTCTGCTGCCCTTGCTCTGTCACAGAAGCAGGGACTAGCTCTCACAAAACAGCATCACTTTATGCAACTGTGCTCTCAGTGGTGATTCAGGCCAACAGGTGAGTGAGCATCTCAGACAAACACACAGCATGGAGTAACTCTAGTTCCTAGGAGTATGGCGGGAGGAGGCGCTCAAGGGTTTGCTAGATGAGTCTGATAATTTACTAAAATGCCTCATTGATTTGGTGGCTTATCCTAGGCCAAAGATCCCAGGTTAACAATGGAGGAGCAGTGTCGGGGACACAGGAGCCAACTTTAACGAGAAGCATCTGTACCTGCAAGAGTGGACTCTGGGAAGAGCTTAGCAGCATCATGTCCGTTTCCCAGGTAAAAAAAATTAATCCTTTATAACTGAAGGCTGCCTTTGGAGGAGTGTACAGGGCGACTGCTTCCTTTCTATGCCTCGGGGGGTGGTGGTGGTGGTGGTGGTGGTGAGGCTTGGACTTCCATGGAGTCTAGGAAGCAGAGTGAAAGTAGGGCCGGCTTCGCTGCCTGGCTTGGTGGCTCACTGTGTGGAGCTGCCTGGCTCCTCCGATGCCCTGTGCAGCTCCACTCTTACTGGGCCTCTCCCCTGCTTCAGAGGCCGCAATATGAGAAAGAACACTTTTAATTTAGGTAGAACAATCTGATCTTGGTGCAACTGGCTACAACTTAATTGAAGATAAAATAACCTGTCAGCACTAGTTACAAGCACTTGCCTTCCTGTACCTCAGAGTCCCCAAATGAGGCCAGGCACAGTTATCTGAAACCTGCCAGCAAATCAAGAAACCCGGGCCTGCGAACACTTCCTTGCCTGGAATGGCTCCATCTCTGGGAAAAACCAGTCCTCTGAAAGACCTTTGAGCTACATATGGGTAGGCCAGGATTCCGTTCACCTAGTTCTTAACCTCAGGGGCTGTGACTAGTTATGAAATATGCTTTTCCATACAACCATTTTTTTTCCTAAGCAGTGAGAAAAGTGCTTATTTCTGTTCAGCTGAGTGGCTCAATCCTGTCACTTCTCCCTTAAGAATCCGGGGGACTTTGGAGAGACACGGTGTTTATTTGTATTCCAGCTTTCTGTTCACAGAGGCAGGCATCATCGGTGGTGATGTCTTGTGAAGATGCTGTGGAAACGGTCCTCGATTTAACCCTGGCTTACATCTGTGCACTTTCCCTCTGAATATGATGCCCTTCACAAAGCGGTACACTGAGATGTGACCTTTAAGGCAGCGGCCAGAGTCACACTGCAGCTGTTAATTCTTTGCAGGACCGCACGTCACTACGCAGGCGATTCAATTTTTCAGTAAGCTGCCAGAAAGTTGGAGTGGTTTGTTTGCCAAGGGCAGCAAAGAAAACCAACCACAAGGTTACATTCTAAAGTGACCAAGTGCTGGCTGGCGAGGCCGATGGTGTTCTCCATTCATTACAGATACATTTCATGGCCATGCAGTTTTCAGGAAGCAATGAGGCTCAGTAGTTTGTTATTGGACTTGAAGCCTGAGTTTGTGAGTTACTGTTAAGAGTCACAGAGGGAGGCTGACATGTTTCCACAGCACATGGCATACGCTAGAACTGAGGAAGCATCTAATGTGCCTATCAAGCTCAGACACGACTTTCTAATAAGCAACGTAAAAGGGTAAAAGGCTTCCTCAGCCTTTAGCGCAGCCCACCAAGGCTGCTGAGATTAGCTTTCTAGCAGGACTTTCTGTTCTCCCCTCCACCACATGTGTGAAAAATGCAATGGGCCCAGCTTGACACCCCAAACTTAAGCTTTGGTTTTCTTTAGGACAGAGGTGTTAAAAGTTAACTGCACCAGCAAAACACAAGGAGAGTCCCCAATACTCTGTGGAAAGTCACCACACTCTACCTGCGGGGCTGGCCTCTTTAAGAATGCAGGACAACTGAGCAGCATCGAGTGACACCCAGAGCAGCATGGCGTATGAGAAGCAAAATTTATTAAGGTGAGGCTTTCTATCAACAAATGAGCATAGACGCTGAGAATGAAAGTAAAGTGGGTTAACGTTTTTTTTTTTTTTTTTTTTTTTTCAGAACTCTTGAGTCTTCATGGGCCTTTTAAAGCCTTTTCACTGAATTCTTTAATCAAGAAGTATTTAACATTTTGTAGGGCAGGCATCCCACAGAATTAACTTTTGGCACCTTGGGAGTAGGTTTTCAAATTCTACCTTCCTAACACAAAGATGTGCTTGCAGAATGCAATGTAAAGCACACTGTCGTGCCACAGGGAAGGCACGGGGCACTCGGCAGGCTCCCAGATGCTCTCTGGCATCACCATGCGTCCTATCTGGCTGCTACCTTGCGTAGTTCTGGTAAGGGCCTTTCCTCCGAGCACAGAGTGATCTGATGAAAGCATGAATGAATAAAAACTGAGGGGCTGGAGAAAAGTGTGATCACCACATCTGCTAGCAGTGCATTTGGTAAGCCTTCCCCTGTCACTATATATATTCAGAAATAATGACAAAGAAATGTAGTTCCTCCAGGCAAATGAAATGGAGGTGCAAATTAGAATCACACCTCCAGTCTCATTTTGGTATCACTTCTTGTCTAGATAAACAACACTTACTCTCACTCTCACTCTCATGGCAAGTAGCCACTGTTAACACTTGCATTAGGGATCAGTCACAACAAATTACAGTTAAGTTTCACACCGCACTGCAGGAGGCAGCCAGCCCCAGGGGAGCAGGGAGTTAAGCTGGGCAGCATTAACAATTGTGAGATGACTAGCAGTGGGCTGAACAGGCCCCTGTGCCTCAGCCACATGAAGTGGTTAAAATTCTAATTCTCTAAGTGGTATCTTAATATTTCTGTGCATGGTGGTTTATTATCCTCTGTGGAGAGCAGCAGTGGGTAGCGGCTTGCAAAAGGGGCGATTTTAATCACCAATCATTTTCAAGAACACAAGAGATCAGTGGTACTCAACTGTGAAAGCTTTACTGTAATGGGAAACTGCCTGTGTGGATTAAAAACAAACACATTTCACTTTGAAATAATTGTATTTGATGCCAACCTTCCAGGATGTGGAACACATCTATAGAGCGACCAACACACTCTAACACCAAAAATAAAAATAAAAACCAGGTAAGATGAGAAAAATAAAAAGTCAGGTCACCATAAGTCAGCCACATCTAATATGTGGGCTCTGTAATCGAGATCCTATTGGTTTTTCAAGTGGGGCAGATTCCATCTCTTTCAGTGAAATAAAAAAAAAAAAAAAAAAAATTTAGGGGGAAGGATTATGAGATTCATGATTGATTTCTTTGTAAACATCCATACACAACACATCCTCACACATGAAGAGCTTTGAGTGAGTGAGGTGAAGAGCGTGCACACGCAAACACAGAACATGCCCACGTGCACGTCCTGGGTATGGAAGCCAGTTAAAAGTCCAGAGCAGGTTAGATTTGGGCTTGTTTGACTCTCGTAGGCCATGTGCAGAGTTTTACACAGTAATTACGAGAGATAGTAGAGAGAGACAGACATGGATAAAGCAAGACAAACTGCCAGTTAATTTTAGGCTTGGTACAGGCAGATGTATGAGCCACGCGTACCGTGCAGGCACTAGAGCAGAACAGAGGATGACGGAGAAGTTATCTGAAGTAAAACTCAGGTTAAGCAAAAGCCTACTTTTCCTAATTGAAACTGTAGTCTCCTTTCCAGGCGTATCAAGGGTTGATAGATAGAAAAGCAAACCAAAGGGGAAATGTGGGGGTGAAACACAGATGCAGCCCACCTGAGAGTTGCTGGAACTGCGAACAGTCCAGGTACGCTGAGACCGCATGCATGTGAAAGGAGCAGGTAAAGAGGCGATCGAGTCAATCGCACAGGAGAACTGTGCTGGAATTAAAGTCCTCCACAGCACTGCCAAGTTCCAACACAACCAAGCCAGGCAGCTTCTTGTATTTCCCTCCTGTTTGCACAGGGAGTTGCTCACGTGCACTCGGCATACTGCAGTCATCACTCAGCCTTCTACCGCTCTTGAACTCAAGCCCAGGCCACTGTCAGCTTTCTCATCTGCAAGCTCGGCCTTCCATGGCGCCTTCCCTGACCTCCGCCATCTGACCCAAGCCTCAGCTCTTCATGCACCCTATGTAAGTTCAGTTTGGCCCTCATCTCAAATAGCTAATGGGGCCTTGTTGAGAAAGTACTTACCTGCTGTGTTTTTCAGGGATCCAGGGCTCAACAGCTGAGTAGCTTATATGGCAAAACCAACCTGGTAGCCTCACCACCTCGTCTCATCCCATACTCTACTTCACTTCTAATTTTGAGAGATCCCTAATTAAACAGGTTTTTAGAAATGGATACCAGCAATCCCCACTTACCTACGGCAACCATTCCACTAACTTTGACACCAACCTTAACTTTCTAACAACCTTATCATCCAAGATTTCCCCAAATGGTCAAATTTAATCCCTCCCTGTTTTCTAATTGCTGAAAGTATCCCACTGGTGGTGGCAGGAGGCTGTCTTTTTAACATATGATAATCTAGTTAATGTTGTTTATTGGATGGTTTGGATGGAGAAGGACCTTGTGTGTCTGTGAAGGAAGGTCCACTTTCCCTAGATAGAATAGAGGGACAGAAAGAAGACATTCTATCTCTCTGTTCCTTGGCTGCCATAAATTGTCATATGCCCCTCGCTGTGATGCATTGAAACCTCAGAAATAGGTCTCAAGAATTACTATTCCTTGTTGTGTACTGGAGCATCTTCTGGGTATATTCCAAGGAGTGGAATAGCTGGGTCGTGAGGAAGCCCTATTCCCAGTTTTCTGAGATAGCACCAGATAGATTTCCAAAGTGGCTGTACTAGTTTGCATTCCCACCAGCAATGGAGGAGTGTTCCTCTCTCCCCACATCCTCAACAGCTCTGGTGCCTCATATTTGACCATGTCCCCTGGAGGAGGAGACCTGATGGCACTCAGAGGAAGGATAGCAGGTTACCAAGAAGAGACTTGATACCCTATGAGCATATACAGGGGGAGGTAATCCCCCTCACGAACAGTCATGGGGAGGGGACTAAGGGGAAAATGGGAGGGAGGGAAGAATGGGAGGATACAGGGATGGGATAACCATTGACATGTAACAAGAATAAATTAATAATAATAAAAAAAAGAATTGACTCTTCTCTTGCCTCAGTTGTTTCTCTCGGGTATCTGTCACAAGGACAGCAGTCTGACTGACACCGTGTACAAGGCTTTCCAGTGACGGACTGATTCACACAGAGTAAAGAGCCCATCAGGGTTTGGTTCTTGTTCAGACACAGTGAACCTTACAATACACTAGTACAGTCCTCCTCCTATACAACGGTTAAAACAAACTACTGGAATATTCTTGAACTTCCATATTCTTCCTTCATTCTTGCTGTCTGCAAATATTTGCAAAGCCTCTCCCTGCTGACAGCTATGTCCTCCTATGTCCCCTTCATCTTTGTGAGTCTTGGTTTCTTTACTGTTTCTGCCAGGAAGGTTGGTCTCTCTCACCATGCTCTAAATTAGGAGATTCCCTTCATCCTCCGCAGCTTCCTAATAGACTTGTCCTCATCAGTTCTTATGGGCAATTCCTTCTTGACTGTCCTTCTTGTCTCTTAAGAGGCTAGTGAGGAACTTATTAAATCTTGCAATAAGATTTTTTTCCATGCTTAGGAAGCATAAAAAGATGACTATTTTCTATAAACAGAAAATACTGCTATATTGCATAGCTGCAAATTCATTTTCTGATTTTTATTTACATATACACCTTCTTAACCCTCTCTGTAATTCTGAGGAAAACTATAGTAGTAAGAGTCTTCATATTCTGGACATTAAAGAAATGAATCTAGACTCAAAAAGAATTATTTTCTCCTCTTCCTGTGCTCTTGTCCTGGCTGCTGGTCCTCAGTAGGACTTTACACATTTCTGTTGATATAAAATACGGTTAAGTGGATTAATACAGCCAGTGAAGATTAGAGACAATTATTCCAATTACTATTGTTCATGAGACTCCTACATAACTATCATTAATTATTATTAATTATCAAATGCTGCCTAGAGGCTATGAGGTGACTGGATGGACAGGAGTTGGATGGAGAAGTCAGCACTCACCTTCTACTCCTCTATTTTTCATTCATTCTTTTTGTTGTCTGACAATGACTTCTGGCATGAACAAACCCTCTGGGTGCATAAAGACACTGTTGGCATATGCTGTGTCCAACACCGAAACATAAGGGGAGTAGAGAAAACTGCAGCTTGCTCACTGGCTAAAGGTTATGATGTAGAGATGTTCATTACCATTAGATTTGACCATAACAACAACAACAACAACAACAGGCATCTCTCCTTTCCGCATAGTCCTAAATCACAAAGAAAAAGGGCAAATAGTGGACCTAACAGAACAATGCCTTCTCAAATTGAACACTAAAAGCAGAACTGTCAGATGGGCACAATTACTATCCCTCCCCACGAAGAATGGAAAGATAGGAAATGAAATGAAATAACGTAGAACACTTGACTGATAGTCACGTTGTAGCTTGTAAACACTCTTTAATTCACTTGCCAAGACAGCTAACCATCGGTCTGGAGATAAAGAATCTATGCCCAACCAAGAAACAGGAAGCATCAGTTCTGTCATAAGTGTGTTTATTTTGGTGACTTCACATCTGCAGCTATTCTCTCTCAATGTATCCTTTCAGAGCCAAACCAGGAAAGGGAACAAAGGTACTGGGCCTGAATCCATCCCTGTGCCTGTGATATGCTGAGCCACCCACAGCATCTCAGGAAGGAAGTTGTTAGTTTCATGCTCAACAACTAACTCCAGCCCACATATGAGAAAAGCCTAGAAGGAAAGAACAGTCTATTCAGCATTGTTAATTCCTTTTTCACTCAGCAGTGTCCCAAGACCGAGTTAGCCGTCACATCTAAACACTTCTGATTGACAGTCAAAGGTGCCTGGTGCTACCCTGGACAATCACCTTGAGAGCTTCTTAGTGTTATTTCGTGTTAATTTTAAAAATGAATTCCACATAAGCAGGCCTGAGAATAAACAGAAAGCATTGTGGTGGAGGATGGCAACCACTAAACAGAATCTTTAAAAACAAGGGCTAAGACAGCAAGGCTTCGGAGAAGAAAAAGGTGCTTGTCACTAACCCTGATGACCTGCGCTTCATCCCTGGGATCCACAGCGTGGAAGGAGAGAACTGACTCCACAAAGTTGTTCTTTGACCTCCACACTTGCCGTGCACAGTTGCAAGGATGCATGTTTTCTAGATACATGTTTAAATGGGATATAGATTTGCGATCAGCCAATACGTCAATAATATTTTTTAATAATTTTTAGATGGGAAAAAATCTCCCATGTATACTGAAGACTAGCAGTCGCAAACATCTATAAACTATGGCCTGCAGGCCAAATCCTGCCTATCACCACCATTTTGTAAATAAAGTTTTACTGGAATATAGCCATATCACTTATTCATACATTATCCACAGAGAGATTCTTTGGTGTAACAGAACAGTAGAGTAGTTGTGGTAGAAATCATACCGCCACAAAGCCTAACATACTATCTCTTTATAGGAAATACTGTAGTCTTTGGCTCTAAGAATTGTGGGTCACATGCTTTGTTCTACAACACCAGGTCCTTAAAAAGTAACGTGTGTGTGTGTGTGTGTGTGTGTGTGTGTGTGTGTGTGTGTTGTGTATAAATATGCTCATGTGTATGTTGGGTGTGGGTAGGTTTCATGTGCATACATGTAAGGCTGATATCTGGTGTCTTATTTTTCAGCCAATGGACTCTCACTGGACCTGGATCTCACCAACTAATAAGAGTGGCTGGCTAGAAAGCCAAATGGTCACCTCCAGCCACCTCTCTCTGCCACCACCATGGGGATTACGGATACGCACCACCACGGGGCTCTGCACTTAGGTTCTCACCTTTGCTCAGCAAGTGCTTCACCCACTGAGCTGCCTTCTTAGCCCACTCACACCCAAATTATTTTGTCTTGATTCTACAACCCCTACCAAGACCCTAGAACTTTACATTTTGGGGGGTTGGTCCAAAGATATCCCTGTCCTCTGCTTCGAAGCATTACAGGAACAGGTCCAGGCAGTGATCCCACAGATCTGAACAGATGCCTATTTTTTCTTGTGCCCCTGAGACAGATGGTCCTCAGAGAGGGGGAGAAGAATTAGTCCACAAGAGAGAATTCTCTGTGCAGTACTAATTTTGGAAATCCGTCCCTGGTCCATCTGGCCAATGAGGATTCCTTAGGAGTACCTTTGTCTAACATTCAGGAAGGGAATCCTGGGTCCCAGTGCCCAATCTTTTGACATTTATTACACAAACATCAATACAGCTTTCCACCTCGGCCACTGAGACAGGAGCCTCAGGTAGCTATAAGGGCAGGAGACGTAGGATGAAGGCGGGGATATCCCCTCACTCAGGGGCCCTATTTCAGAGAACTCCTCCATTTTCCTGACAGTGACTATTTCCTGGAGTACAGAAAAACACGTTGACAGTCCTCCATGCACACCCGGGAGCAGACCCTCCCTTCCTGTCCAGCTTGCTAAACAGCAGCTTCCCTGCACGTGGGGCAGCAGGCTTCTATGCTAACCATCCTAACTCATCTTTGGTATCCTGTCCTTGTTATGCCAAAGGGTGTTTCTCCCTGAACAACAGACCATAAATTTGCAATGTTAATTAGAACTCTGATTTGAGCTTTTCGCTCTATTCCATTCCTAATACTTCAGAGCATGGAATGCCAGCATATAAACGGCAAAGAGCTAAAATTAAGATTATACGCAGGGGTAAAGTTAGACAACCAGAAGCAGAGGCATTAAGGGAAGCAACTGCTGACAGATTCTTTTCATTTAGTCTCAGCCAACAGTCCTCTGAAACCTCGTGGACTTGGTGTGAAACCCCTGTTCCACTATTACTACCTGGGTAATCTCAGAGTCCCTGTCTATAAAACAAAATAACCGAGCTCCTTGTAGCATCACTGTGGGAATTGGGTGAAAACGCGTAAGTCATTAAACCATTTTTTACAGTGATTTACGGTGACTCCTTAATGTGAACTTAACAATCAATACTGAGCAAAGTGCCTGCTAAGCAAACAGTCACTGCTAGATGCAGACACAAAGGTGCACTAGAGAAGACGCCACAAGAAGCCTCTCTTATCTTTCCTCTAAATCATGTACTTGGAGACAAAGGAAATTCTAGTTCTGAAAGATTATACTCTATACACACACTCTTCCTGTCCCTGGGGACACTAGAATTCCTAGTTGGGGCCCCAAACCCTGTATGGGCCTGTTGTGACCATGAGGCCATCCTGCCCTGCCTCTCCCAGCTCCCGCATCATGGGGAATGACATCACCACCTCAGGTAACTGAGGCTTCTGCAGATGATGCTGTATCACATCAGTCCACTAGGAACGGGTCACACACCTGCTGTTACCCAGAGCTTGTAAACAGTTCCTGCTACAGAGAAAGTACCACTTGCTGTAACATTAGGAACCTAGCATCATATAGCTGAACTTAAGGTGGCAAAGCCCTGGGCTCACATCTAGACATACAACTCACAAATGCTAGTTGCTTACAAAACCTTGCTTTTATGTTTTTCTATAATGGTAGTAATCTTCTGTATATGAATTCTAATCACAGGTAAAGGATAAGGAGTTCATTCGTTATTTTGCTCTCCGCCTTGATGGAATACACAAAAGAAAGCGACTTCGGGGAGCAAAGACTTCTTTAGACATCCCTGCTCACCACGGCAGGGGAAGAAGGCACTGCAGAAGAAGGGCGTTTGCTGGCATCGAGGTAGGTCAGGAGGTAGGGAGAGGTAATGGCTTCACTCAGCTCAGCGGATCAGATCGGGACCCCTGCCGAGGGACCATGCCACCCATATTCAGAATGTGCCTTCTCCCTTTGGTTAAGAACTTCCCCAGCAATGTAAATTAACCATCCCAGGGACAAGGAACATACTTTACAGCAGGAACCAAGATTTGATTTTCATGAGACTGGGAAGGGGACAAAAGGACAAAGGGTTTTATAAATGAAAGCTAATACTTGGTTGCATTGTTGCTGGAAGCAAATGGGGGGCCAGGGCGGAATACAGACCCCAGCTGCAACGACTTCTCGCTGCTGTTCATCTCAGGAAGCCTGCCTCTGGGGCCACTCCCCCGAATGCAAAGCAAAACTGCCCTGCCTCCTTTGCCAGATGTTGCTTTTTCCAAGCTCCCTGGGTTTAGATTACACTGAGCTCACTTTCACCCATGTTGTGAGCTAATTACAAAGAATCCAGAAACGCAGGATCGAACTGGGAATACCGCAGGCTGCGTTAATAAACCCAGGCACCATCTGCTGAAATATCAAGATGCTTGTTTAAGAACTTGCCTGTCAGAGGAGGGAGCCGCAGCAGGGATGGTAGGGAAGTTCTCTTAATAATGAGTTTTTCTCTTCTCTGAAAAGAAGCGGCAGGGTACAAAGCATGGCGAACAGGCCAAAGCTGAGAGGCCACCTCTGTTTACTTTCTGGTAGTGCTGCTGCTGGCAGAGGAGAACCCAGAGGGCCTTTGTCATCAAAGTAGGCAAGGTCTGGTCAAAAGACCGTGACGCGTAGCTAGTTGCAGTGGTTCTGGCCCGTGATCTCAGCGCTCGGGAAGCTGAGGCAGAAAGAATCACAAGATGTTTGAAGCTAGCCTGGGCTACACAGCTTGCTCAGGACTAGCCTGGGTTGTAGTGAGACTCTGTGTTAAAACACAACAAAAGAAGACGTGGCAGTGTTCTGCAGAGTCCTTTTCTGCTTATAATTAGTTGGTAACAGAGACGGTTAAAAAGCAGACTATAAAGAGAAATGATCAGACACATGCGATTTTTATCCTGGTATTACAATCCTCCAGGAACATGAGAGTGCAAACTGGATTCTTCACTCCCAAACAGGCAGAGCTGAAGACAGGCTCGGGTTTGTAGGTAACAATTAGCTCACAGCAGAGTTCCAAACAAAAAGCCTTCTGTCTTGTAATGTCACTGTTGAATGAACTCAGCACAGCCTCCAGTGGACAGGAGCAAGACACCGGTAGCCACAGGACTAACATTTTATTTAATCTACTTCCTTCAGCAAAGAGATGTATTATTTTCTTCCTTGTGTGGTTAGGGAAACAATAGTGATAAGGGAAATAGCAGCTAGCATCTTTTGTCAGTTATTTAAAATTTCATGCGTGGGTGTTTTGTTTGCATGTGTGGCCATGAACCATGTTCATACCTTGTGCCTGAGGAGGCCGGAAGTCGTCACTGATCTCCTAGGACTGAGTTAAGAATGGTAGTGAGCCACCATGTATATGCTGGGAGTCAAACCTAAGTCCTCTGGAAGAGCAGCCAGTACTCTTCACTGCCATGCTATATTCCAACAGCTAACATGTTTTGAGCATGTACCCAGGGCCAGGAATTATGCTAATAGCTTCATCTACATTTTGAGGTAGGCACCATTGGAGATAAAAATGGATGCCTATAGCGACTGTAAATCTCAGTCAAATAACTCACAGGCAAGATGGGGCAGGGATGAAAGCCAAGCTGCTATACTCCATTAGACCAACTGCCTCTGTGGGCGTGGTCCTGGAGTACAAATGGACTGACTCACCTTAAAGACGGCAGATGTGGAGAAGTAAGATGGGATCTTACAAGAGCCCCAATCTCACGCTTCATGGAGAGATAGCACGTGGAGGGAACGTGAACAGAAAGACTCCAGGTACCAGAGTCACGGAAAGCACCACTGCCAGTGCCACTACTGAGCCACTCAGTGCTTTGCTAACACGCTGTAACTAACGTGCTTTCCCCTCAGTAACTGGCTCACACAACTCACTTGGCTAACCTGGAGTCTGAATGATACAATTGGTTACAGACAGACACAAGAGCCTGCAGGCAAGAGTAATGGGGGAGGCAGGCAAGCCTGGAGAGAGCTGTGTGGACAGTAAGCCTCACAATGCCCATGTTCCACAGAGGGCAATTCTGCTTCCTCCTGGGATCCGGCCATGCACTCCTGGCATTTACACACACTACTTATACCCCAAAGACCACACAGGATGATCTCCTGGGCCCAGCAGTCAAAGGATAGTGTACAGCTAGGTGAGCAAAAACGAAGAGGACCTTTCCTCCATTCAAGGGCAAAACACAACAAGGGCAGACTGTTAATTTAGAAAACAACTTCTTCCTTCACTCTGGGTTGAGTTCAAAGTCATTTACCAGAATCCGAAGTTGCCTGGGTCCCGATTTCCATCTACCAGAAGGCTGGTCATTTTTCATCATTT